>OY723388.1:2570188-3170188 GCA_963210295.1 Ophion ellenae
GAGGTACTACTAGCGTGAAGTACTGAAGGGGGGTACTACGTAATAATCTCTTCGGAAGAGGCGCTACATACAATAATGATAGAACTTCACTGACAGGTAAGTTCGTTTAATCATTAAATTTTACAGGGCTATTGGAAATACATTAAGCTTAGAAAACCTGAAAAAATTACCCTGTTTGTGATTATTCGCAAAAATTGCAGTAAATTCACTGAAAAAGCAAGAAAAGTCACTTTTTTAAAACTTTTTTTAAACCAATGTAGAGGTGAACAATTTGTTTTCTTCAAAGACAATGAACAGTACTTTTAAAGAATTTATTCAAGTTTTCAGAGCCGTTATTATATTTCCTCTAGCGCTATTGGTTCATAAGATATCAGAGACCAAAGATAAAATGGGCAATTTCGCTCAATCGTTGATATATCCGGAATGAATCGTACAGAGTTCCTCCAAAAAGACAATTGAAACTAAATGATTAGGCCACCAGTAATCATGGTGAAGGCCACCATGATTAGGTCACCAGTTATTGACAAAATAAAAATAAAATGTTTGGATTCCGCGGATGTCTTAAAGTTGAAAAAAAATTTCGCTTTTTTGTTTCGGCATATTTTTTCATTCGCTCTCCGACGGAAGCTCCGAAAAAAAACGAATGCAAGAGTTGTAAACTAGAGATTTCACCCTGCAATTTTTCTTTCCGTTTCTATACGATGATTCGTCCAGCAGTTACAGCGCTTGAAAACTGACCAGGAAAAAAGGGTTGGTTTAATTTTTTTGAGTAGTGTGTATACCGAATGAATTGGATCACCGCAGTTCAACTGTTATCGTTCACACGGCAAATTTACACACCGCTTGATCGATTCTCGGCTCATACAAAAATTTGTGTCACGTTGCTAGTCAACAGGCTAAAGTATAGATAGTGTGGAACGATAAAAAAGCTTCTTTCCTCGTGTGAGCAATTATCGAACGAGGTTTCGTTTCACATGAACTTTTTTTTTATTGAATGGAGAAAAGGGTGAGCCCTCAATGATAACCGCAGTAGGTTCAGATAAGTTCAATCGGCACCACCGATTTCATATATATCGGGTAAATTGAAAAAATCAAGCCGTCGAAATTCTACGAAGTTTCTTTCAATTTGTTACATATTATCTTATTGTACTTACGTCAATTTTTATCCTCATGAACGACGTGATTTTGTAAGGTATAAAGAGAACGAAACCATTTGGAGGGTATCGACGTTTTTTCTTTAAATTTTGTTTATAGGACTTAGGCGTAATTAGTTGAAGTATCGTGTAATTGTTGAACTTAGTAGAAAGTTTAATAGCAGAAGATTTAGAATATTCACTCTCACCGGCACGGAAAACTGGGTTTTATTGGTTCAACGCAAATGTAACATCACTTGCTAGCACACTTTTCGCACTATAATTTCTATTTCTGCCCACGAACATCTACATGTGAATAACCGGATATTTCTCTCTTGATGGGGTTGACGACAGACTTTGTCGAAGAAATTACGTATCCTACGTACTTAGGTTCTTCCCGAGCAAGAATGAGTGGCGGAGCAAGAGAGAAAGGGAGAGAGCAAAAAGTGATAATACGCGACAGAGACAGCTTCTCGACGATCCTTTCTCATTCCACGACGTTCCTCCACTGATCTAAATTTGGCTTGAACTCCGCCTAAATTCATGCGGCAAGTTGGCTGCATGGCCCGCATCTCTTGAACCATCTTGTGGAAATCACGGCTTTTGCCTCGAGGGTTTGATGTATTTACGAAAGAGGGGGGTGGTGTCGAGAATGGAGGAAAGCCCGTGTGAAACACGAAAGAAAAGTATTAGTCGAGTTGAGTTTTTTTGTGTAATGGTAGTTAGATGAAGAGACGTTCCTAACTTATCTTGATAGTGCAGTCATATTTGGAAATGTATTCTGTACATAAATTGTTCCTCATTGAATTTACTTCATTTTAAGTTATTGCATATTTTTAACCATCTGTTGTTATTTCCTCATAGCATAAATTTGTATTGATTGTTGATTTTCGAGATGCCAATTGAAATATGTTTAAAATGGTTTTTAATATTGAAAAGGAAACAAATTTAACATATTAGGGATATACGTGGGTCATTTAACAAGTACCTAGCCTCACTGCTAGATGGTGCCACTATTGCAAGAGAAATACACTATAGTGTAGAACCGTCTTGTAGACGGCTACTGACAAAATTTCAGCCGGATCGGACTTGTAGTTCTCTTTTGAGAGCGTGTGAAAGCAAGTGTGTCCGTTGATTTTTGAAAGAATGGAGAAAGAACAATATCGGTCGGTGATTCGATTCTTGTTTTTGGAAGGGAAATCGCGCAGTGAAATTAAAGAACGCTTGGATGCAGTGTATGGGGATGCTTCTCCTTCGATGGCGACCGTTAAATTTTGGTATAACGAGTTTCAACGTGGTCGTACGTCGGTTTTTGATTATCCACGCCCAGGTGCTCCAAAAACAGCCACTACGGAGGAGAACGTGACAAAAATACACGATATCGTTTTGTCAGACCGCCGATTAAAGGTGCACGAGATAGCTGTGATAGTAGGCAGCTCAGAAGAACGCGTGTGGCATATCCTACATGAGACTTTGGGCATGAGGAAGCTGTCGGCAAGGTGGGTGCCGCGTTTGCTGACTGCAGACAACAAGCGCATTCGTGTGACCACTTCAGAGCAGTGTTTGGAACTGTTTAATCGCAATACAAAAGAGTTTTTGCGTCGTTACGTGACCGTCGACGGAACATGGATTCACTGGTATACTTCAGAGACCAAGGAGCAGTCAAAACAGTGGACCTTACCCGGTGAACCTGCTCCAAAGAAGGCGAAGACGGTCCCGTCGGCTGGAAAGGTGATGGCCACAGTTTTCTGGGATTTTCAAGGTGTGATTTTTATTGACTACCTGGAGAAGGGCAAGACGGTCACGGGACAGTACTACGCCGAACTATTGAGCCGATTTAACGCCGTGTTAAAAGAAAAACGGCCCCATTTGTCGAGAAAGAAAGGGCTTTTCCACCATGATAATGCACCGGCTCACACCTCCGCGCTCGCCACGGCTAAATTGGTCGAATTACGCTATGAACTGCTGCCCCATCCACCGTATTCTCCAGATTTGGCTCCGTGCGACTTTTTTTTGTTTCCGAATCTAAAAAATTCACTCGCCGGGAAGAAATTCCACTCCAATAACGAAATAATCGCCGCCACGGAGGCCTATTTTGCAGACCAAGAGATACATTTTTTTTCAACGGGGTTAAAAAAATTGGAACACCGCTGGGCCAAGTGTATTCAACTAAAAGGAGACTACATTGAAAAATAAATTTTATTTTTAGCAAAATTTTGGTGTTTTCATTTGTAGGCTAGGTACTTATCAAATGACCCACGTAAATATATACCTATAACCATATCGAGAAAAAAAGTTCATGTCTGAGTGGATATGTTCATATATGTTTCAGATATTGTCATGTATGTTTCAGATATTGTCATATATGTGTCAGATATATTTATATCTGACATTTTACAGTATCATATATGATTAGGTCTGATCATATTCCACATCACATATGCATATAAAAGATCATATCTGATCAAATACAGTATCTGGCCAGACCATATCTGTTTATATCTGGCTAAGTACCAAGGCGAGTTGGTACCGTAAATTCGTATCTGAACATACATGATGTGATATGTGAACTTATTTGTTCGCATAAGATCATATCCGATCAAATACGGTACCAGATTCCGCTATATAGATCTCATGTATGTTTTTATCTAGTCAGGTACCAAGGCGAGTTGGCAGCGTGAAACCATATCTGAACATATATGATGTGATATATGAGCAGGCACGTTCAAATAAAATTTTATCCCATCAGATACGATACCAAACCTGGAAAATATACGAAGTATTATACACTCATACCTTAGCGTATATGCAGTTCAGTTGTTCACACATGAAAACATCTGAATATATGAAACGATATATGAGGATATGAGACGATATCCGATCAGATATGGCACCTCACCTGACTGTATTATATGTGATCATGTGTGTTACTATAATATTATTAATTATTAACACGTCAAGTGATCACGTGTTAATAACCCCGCTCTATATACGTAAACATTTTAATATCTTCATGACTGCACTAACAAGATTTGATCTGTCTCAACAGGGTAAGATTTGCTCTGATATAGTCGGAGTCATACCTGGTATGATAGTTCAGATAAACTATGATTCGATCATATGGGCATGTGTATTGTTCATAGATGTCCAGGTCTACTGGGATCCACGGTATTTTATTCGTATACGGACAGACAGATCTTGTCCAACAAGATTAGATTTGCCTGACATTATCAGATCTGGCCCAATAGAATCAGATCTGGTCCAACAAGATCAGATCTTGCCTGGGGATTAGATCTGGTCAGATCTGCTGCGATATGGACGGGTCTGCCCTCAAAATGATCAAAATGGCTCTGATATGATCATACATGGTCAGATATAAGATCATACATGATACATGACACATACATGATCTGTCATGACACTACATGAACAGATATGGCCATTTTTCTTGCCTGATCATATCTGATTCTACAGATATAATTCAGATATATTCAGATATGAACTTTTTTTCCCGGGCAGAAAAGAAAAATCAGAAATTGAGTCGGGTAATGACTAATGCTAATAAAACTGGTTTAAATTGAGTATTTCCTGAAGTGTTTCATTATAATTGATGAAGGATATTGCTACTTGACGGATTCAGATGAAACAAAGTGCAAGGAAATTCTGGAACTGCTTATTTTCATTGCTCATGGGGAAAACTGCAAGGTTTAAATTCCACATTTTTTTCGTTAATCAGAAAAAAACATCACGGGGAGTTTGAGAGTAATATCTTTCACGCCATTTCGTCTACGACTTGCATCTCGAATGTGCTCCGTCTTCTTTTATTATGTTTACAGATATGTGTTATAGTTTTCTTGCTCGTGATATATTAAGAAGGAAATGTTTATTTCGTTCCATAAAATTGTGCTAGAGCGATTAACAATATAAACAGAAAGGTATAGAGCTTTGAATTCATTGAGATGCGTGCTCGGAAAAGCAGCATCTCCTGCCTCTATCGTTGGTAACTGCTCTCTTCTGCGGTGGACTACCAGAAAACTATAGCTAGAACGTACAGACTAAAACTTTTTCTCAGTCTTTCCCCTTGGGCTGTGTAGCGCAGCTCTTATATCGAAACAAAGTTCTGCAGACGATACTAAAATCTTTCACCACCTGTTGGGTGTTGAGCCCTCTACCTTCACTCTATGAAAAAGTAGATAGGAAAAATCGCATGTAGAATATCACAAATAAAATGTTGTGCATTAGCTTTGTTCGGCAGAATGAAACGAAAAATTGTCACTATTTAAACATTTTGTGAACCCTCTTGTTTTGCATGCACCGCACAGTGGGCCAAATCCCAAAAAGCGGGCCAAAAGTCGAAAAATAGAATTTACGTTACGGTAATTTGTAGTCCTGGGTTAGATTAGGTAAGGGTCCGATGGTCGAATTCCAGGCTTAAGCGCGCCCTCTCCCTTATACCTGCTGCTGTGGGACAGTTGAAAGGGGACTCTCAATCGAGCTAGACGCGTCGTGCAGTAAGCAAATATTTCAACGCTTTATTCAAGAGGACACCAAGTCTCTAAAAATCAATCGATTAAAATTTTTTTAAATGGAATCAGCACCTGCAAGTAAGTAGAAAATCATTATGTAATACAAAATTAATAATAATAGTTCATGCGATAACAATAAACGAATCATTTGTACGAAAATGAACGGAAGATTACAACGGAAAATTTTAAACACATAGAGAAAAGTTTATAAGTTCTATAGAGTTCTGCGACTTGACCGATCGCATGTTGTAGATGGAACTATTATTGAATGAAAAAAATTAAAACTTGCTGCCTCTAGCTGCCAATGTTTCATTGGTGCGAGTTCTTGCAATGTAAAACATAGTTTTCTGAATTACGTACATTGACGACGCGGAATGTTTTGCTCTTTCTCTTGACTTTGTCTGCGGTCTTCATTGTATTGAGTTCTATGATACGTAATTCACTTTTGTAAATATCCTCTTTTTCTTTTCAAATAATATTTTGGAATAAATAATAGTAACGAGGTTGAATATGGAATTATCCATTGATATAGATATTATATTTTCCAATTTAAGAATCTGTCACTGATGAACGTGAGGCATGTGGCCTGACAAGAGAGGATTTTTTTTCAATATTTAAAGGTCATTTGAATGGCAAGGCGACTGAAACATATGCAGTGATAGAAAATTTCATGTCTCCTTAATTGCAACGCTCGTTTGCTTTACCAGACAATGCAAAACCTGTCCTCCGCAAGTTGTTGCACGACTTGCATAAAAAGTAGCTGCAAGCATCAAGAACTGAAGGCAAATGTCTGCAAAATATTCTGAATGGTTGAGCGTGTTTATTTCTTTCGAACAAACGAAACAATCTTCAGAAAAATCTCATAATTTGGGTCGACCTTCTTCAGAATTGGCAAACTCTAGTGACCGGACAAAACGAAGGAGGACTGAAGAGTTACGCGCAAGGCATAGTATGGAAGAATTGACGTATGCGACTCAAATGAGCCTTCGTTCATCTGGGAAATCAGATGCTGTGAAAATTGTCCGTAATGTGGGATTGGGGAGCCCATCTAAAGCTAAGAAGTATAAGGAGTTCATAGATGCGGTTCAAGAAACAACGTTATCTGCCGATGCGGCTCTGTCGCTCATAGTGGAACTAAAATGATCGAAATCACAATATCAGGGGCTTGTAATAGAAGCAAAGAGAACAGCTGTAATTTATTTCTACCGTATAAATTGCCATATCAAACCAAGCTCAAATGTTATGCCTCTAAGTTAGATATTTCTATCAATGAATGGAGTGCTGAGGTAAAATTGCAGGCTTTGCTGAATCATACAGCTGGTAGAATATTATTAACACAAATGGATATTGACAAAAATTTGTCTCCTGAAAATGTTTGCAACTTGAATTTAATTTGTAAGTGTGGCTACGATGGCACTTCTGGCCAAACTAGGATCCTAGGATACAAAACTGTAGGATCATCAACTTTGCATGCATGGATACGGTTTTCCGAATGTTGTTTGCATGTGGTATATAAGCTTAAAATTAAAAAGTGGCAAGCGAGTAGTGATAAAGAAACGGAACAAATAAGAATCCAAAAAACAAATATACAGAAGGGTTTCCGTATGGAATTGGGTCCAATAATCGATTAACCAAAGCCTGGTTTCGGTAGCTGATGAATGATGGTAATACCGCTGGACGATTTTTCGAAAACTCAAGCATTTCTGCTGCTATTGCAGGGGTTGATGAGGACTTGATTGAGGGTTTCCATATCATATTGCAGATAATTTCGAGTGACCATGAAATTTATTTCATAAAATTTCAAGATTTTGCCTTATTGACAGCTCGCTACTTTGTGCAATTATATCCGTAGTTCTACATGCCAACTTCGGTGCATAAGATATTGATTCATGGTGCAGAAGTGATAAACGCATCGGTATTGCCGATAGGACAAATGTCTGAAGACGCTCAAGAGTCTACTAATAAATACATTCAAAAGTTTCGTGCAGATTTTGCAAGAAAGTGTTCCCTAGCCAAACAATGGAATACATTATTTCACGCTTATTATTAATATCCGATCCATTCATTTCAAGTTCGCTCGAATTGCCTCGAAAAAACTTAAAGTCGTGGCTCCCAGAAGCAGTTCTTTTGTTAGTTGCGCCACGTATACCAGCAGGAAGCTCCAGCAATTTAAAAGTTGAATCAACTGACCGTGAATCAAATTATTATTCGGATGGCGATGCATGAACTGTAAATTAATCAATTGCATGTTTTATCGTATTATACGATATACGTATCTATTTTGTACTTTCTCTATCAAAGTGGTTCATGTCAAATCCGCCATTTTGTTTTCGTTTCAAATTTTGACTTTGGATTCATAATCAGCGGCCCCGAAAACCCCCGAGTACTGACTTTCAGCCAAATTTATAACGTTTTCGAGTTTTGGCCAGCTTTTAGGGGTCTTGCCCCACTGTGCACCGGTCTTAGCACTGATTTTTGTATCCTCATCTCGTTTGTATATATATTTTATTTTCATTCAACGGCGGAGGGTCATGGGACAGTGTTTTTTTACGAATCTGTTTATCAAATATGAAAAGGTTTATTAAATTTTTGTGAAGAACATCGTAATATTGACGATGAATGCCATAAGAAAATTATTTTATGCCCTAAAAACTCAAAATGGCGGCGCTAGGGCTGCCCGAAGTTGATTTTTTTTTGCGCTGCAGACTACAGGTGGTTCTAATTTTCTCAAACAAAAAATAAAAAAATATTTCATTAAAATATGATTTTGCGCAGATCTTGACCCTAAATTTAAGGTACTGTACCTATTGGCGGGTTTAAAGAATTGAAATTTTTTTATTTCATTTTTCGACTCATTAAGGCATCAAAAATCACTTCTCAAAATTTTATGAAAAAATTCTGAACAGAAAAACAGTTACAGCGATATATAGCACTCTAGGTCGGAGCGCGTCGGGTAGCCCGCGCTCGGTTCCCGCGCGCGGCAGCCATATACCCCCACTCTCTACAATACTGGGATCCTTTTGTGTACTAACGTATACAGATCTTGACCTGGCCTCTAAACGCGTTCCCAGTTCTATTTCGGTTGTCTCCCGGAGCGTTAAAATGGGTCCTTACACGAAGGGAGAGAAAAACACGAAAGTAAAAAAAAATATCAGAAGAACATCGCACAATTTTACAAGAAATCAGTATACATCGGAGCACAGCACAACATTTATAAGCACATCTGCACAGAAATTATCATCAAATACATATTTCGACGTAAAACGTGATGATAGTTTTCATTTCTGTATACTGGCATTTTCCCTCGTTTTCTCGGCCTTATCGCGTATGCTGAAATGTAAAACATGTGATAAAGCCGTTGTGTTTACCAGGACCGGGATTCAAGGAATCGGCTTCAAAATAAATATTTCTTGCGAGTGCGGTGATCGACAAATAAACTCGTGTAGTTTCATAAACACTGGATTCGAAATCAACCGACGAATTGTGTTTGTGTTGAGATTGTTTGGTATTGGTCGTAATGGCTTGGAATTCTTTTGTGCGCTTATGGACTTGACATCGAATTTTAGTGCAACGACTCATTATTGACTTCTATCTAATGTTGAAATTGCAGCCAAAGCTGTCGCCGATGTTTGTCTAAAGAAAGCTGGCCAGGAGGAAAAGCAGAGAAATAAAGAGAACGGTTTACCAGAGGACGAGTTAACCGTTTCGGGAGACGGCACCTGGAGTAAGCGTGGCTATAGTTCTCTCATCGGCGTTTCTACAGTGATTGGAAAATATACGAGCAAACTTTTAGATTTTTTCGTATCCTCGAAAACGTGCAGAAGTTGCGAAATTATGACAAAAAAAATTGAATTGTGCTGAGTTTGACATATAATACGAAAGCGAGCATAGCGAAGAGTGTTCTGCTAATTATGAAGGTAGCTCCGGCGGCATGGAAGTTCAAGGCATGATGAAGATTTTTAAAAATTCTATGAAACTCCATTTGGCGAAGTATGCTTACTACCTAGGCGACGGAGACTCGAAAACTGTCACAAATTTGTTGCAAGCTAAAACGTACGGAGATTTTATAATGAAAAAAAATCGAGTGCGTTTGCATGTCGGAAAGGGAATGTTCCGTCATTTGAAAGACGTTAAAAAATCGCTGACTGAGATAAATTTTTTTTATAAAACTGAAGAAATGAAAAAACAAAAAGCAGAAAAACAAATGGCTCAAAAAGAAGAGAAGACACCAGTCAAACAATCGCGGAAAAGAAGAAATGTCAGTGAAGTCCCACCATCACCACCGCCAGCACAAACAACCGACTTAACTGGAAAAATGATTAAACAAATGTCGATTAATTACAGTTTGGCCATCCAGCGGAATCCCGATTCTAAGAAAAACATGAAAAAACAAGTTTTGGCCGGCTTTTATCATGTTATTTTCACGGACGATGCACCGCAGCATCAGTACTGCGATGCAGATTGGTGCAAGTACCTGCAGACTCAAACCGATAACAAGCCGTACAAGCATACACCAGCACTAAGTAAGGAGGTCCGGGAGATGGTAAAACCAGTTTATGAAAAACTATGTGACGACGAATTGATTTCACGGTGCTTAGGAAAGAATACACAAAACAACAACGAGTGCTACAACAAGACGCTTTGGGCGATCGTTCCCAAACATACGTTTGTAGGCAAGAGAGTCGTGAAACTGGCTGTTCACATTTCTTTGCCTATTTTTAATGAGGAACGTATGACTCTCTTAAAAATGTTGAAAATAATGGACTGCACTATAGGAATTAGTGCCTTCAACTATGTTCGGTAGAAGGACGAAGAGAGGATTGCGATGGCTGAAAAAGCTAGCAAGGCGGTAACCAAGGAAGGGCGTTTGGCAAGAATAGAAGCCCAACAGGAGTTGGAGCAGGCTGAACAGGACTCAGGCGTACTTTCATACGGTCCAGGGATTGCGGATTAATCAATTGAAGGTAATAAAACTTCACATATTCCGAGAAATATAAAAAAGAATACGTAAAAAACTTCAAACACGATTTTCTCAAAACGACTTTTTTTTCGCATGGCGGACAGTTAATCTTTGGATTCACTGGACCGATCATCACCGGGCTTTTTTCACTTGTTCATTTAGGTGTTCTGCGCAGGAATCCACCACTTTGTTGCAAAAAAGTTATCGACAAAAAATTTGGCAACACAGAAAAGATTTTAAAAAGGTGTTTTTTTTGCACTTTTTTTTCAAGCATAGGCCATTTTTTTATTTTTTTTACTTTTTTGCATATTGGTGGTGGATTCCTGTATACAAAACCTTCCTCTTTAACGTGTTTTTTTCCCGATTTTGTTTCAGACCTCCCAATCCGGAGATTATTTGTCCGCCATGGGACTACTTTTTTTCCGAGGACCGTACTTTGGCGCCCTCTACCAATCACGGACAAAATGACAAGTAAAGGACTCGGGTTTTTCTTTATTCTACATAAAAAGCCTAGTGTTAAAAAAAACATGGTGATAGCTAACAAAGAAGCTGAGATAATTTTATTAGAAAATTTGCTTTTTTGGCCTTCTGATAGGTACTAGTACCTTAAGGAAAAAAATCGATAATTAATCCTTCGGACACAAAAAAAACCGATTAATTATTTTTGAAACAATTTGTTCTAAACAATATTTATTATTGATCTTTAATAGTATTTTAGGGTTAAGATATGGTTGGTAAGGTAAAGAATATCTTTGTAAAATTTAAAGTCAATCGGCCATTTAATTTTTGAGCTAGGTTGCACTGTGCGCGAAAAATGTGGCTTGCCAAAAATGCGTTTAAAGTTTTCGATAGGAAAAAATAGTACTGAAATAATGATTAAGTAGACATACCGCTGTATAAGCTTGATCTGCAATGCCGGGGCCATATAATATGCCTTCCTGCTTTGCAAAATCTTCCATTTGAATCGTTATTTCCTGTTGCAAAATGAATGTGTAGCTGACATTGAACATGCCTCCTGCTAAAAAACTAGCTATTTCAATACTTTTTTATCGTAGTTAAGATGCTTTGGCGCCAAGCGCCATGCGGTAGAATAGAACGACTCGTTAGCATTCTGCGTGTAACCACACAAACATCTCTTAAGCAAGTCGTCACGGAATAAATCCTCATATGTTGGCAGTATCTACTTCTTCACATCAGATTGTAGCGGCGGAGGATGAGCATAAGGCTGTGAGAGATTCTCGGCTTCAGGCACGCGATATGCACACCACAATTCGGCGTCCAGTGGACAGCATTGATGTGACGGCTCTTCTTCGGTCTATAGCATATGATGGTATGTAACCATTATACCTTTTTTCATTTCTTCCTTTGTTTGGATTTCTTTGGAAAGCCAGGCCGTAGTATTTTTTTTTCAACTCCCATCTGTACAGGGTTCTTCCTGCTTGATATATTCCCCACCATATTTCACTTTATATCCCCGCCTTGCGGTTAGGCCGTAGGATTTTGTTAATTTTTTAATGAGAGTGTCTAGGAATTTCGCTTTTCCTCCGAGTTTCCTTTCAGCTGTTCGAATGTGGAGGAGCCTATTTAGAAAGTATACGTTACATGCAGCAAATATTCTTGCTATTTCTCCTCAGTAGTGTCATTAATGTTAAAAAAAGCTAGGTTATTAAAAATACATTATTGAGATGTTGAAATAATTGTATAAGCAATAAAAAAAGTACTTAAAAAATTGATTCTACATGACCCTCCCACCAATAGATTTAGCAGATATTCTCTTGCACGCTTCTTAAGAAACTCGTGCCATTAATGGGGAAAGATCATTTACAAATTTGAAAAAAAAATTCTTTCCATAAATCCATCGTTCCACAGTTTAATTTCTTAAGGGGATCGTCTAGCGTGTCAGATCAAAAGAAGAGAAAACGGCCTTGCATGACTTCTTTGAAAAAGAGGAAGGTGTACTCTATGGTCCAGGCATAGCAGATTGATGGTGAGACCATTTTTTTATTATGAATTATATACAACAACTATCAAACGCATTTTTCTCAAAACACGATTTTTCAAACTGCTGCCATGATATCTCAAAAACTATTTGATTGATTCTGCTCAAATTTATACAGCATCTTTAGTACATATATAACTACAAGTTGAACTAAAATAATTAAGATTGCTTCCTTAGTTTTCTTTTTATCAGCTATATAGAACCCAAAAAAATACGAAAAATTGAATTTTTGTTTTAAAGCGTAGAAAAAAAATATTTTTTGAAATTCTAACTTTATTTTAGTTCCGTGTTCTCAGTCTCTCAGTATTTTAGTATGTTCTCAGTATTTTAGTTCCATGTTCAAGTCTCACGATTAAAATTGCGTTTGGTTTTTCGATTTCAGATACGAAGAACGGCCGGAATCATGGCAGCAGTGGAGCACCTCTTTTTATATATATATTTCTGTTGGGCGGTGTACGTCCGACTATATTCTATATAATGACTTCAAAAAATTCACAAAGTTTATTCAAATGTTAACAAAAATGATATACAATTTATAAATTATTTTATTTTAATGGTTTGTAAAAAAAAAAATTCCCCAAAAAAGCATTAAAAAACGGCCTTCACACTAGACGACCCCGATAAGGCCATATGCCACACGCCAGAAAATTTCGACGCAGCCTCTCGTTACGTCGGTAGTGCAGATCTCGCTGTTTTTGGCTACGAGTGACTACCGACGGACGGCGCAGCGCTCGCGAATTCGGCTTCGATGCTTCGCACTGGGACGAAAAGTCGAAGCCGAACGACGACGATCGCTGAGCGCGCGCGTGTGTGTGTGTGTTTGTTCGCTACGCCGGCCGCGTGCAAGCTTCTCGCTCGCAGTTCTGTCGTACTTTATACCTATGTATAAAGCGGACATAGTACACTTGGAAACATGTGCTCGCTCGCCAGGAGAGTGGTGAAGCTTTGTTACATTTTATATTGTATTTGCAAATGGCATCGGGTCGATTTTCTTTTTCGGCGACGATCGTCGGTCGAAATTTCATAACGGTTGAACTGTCTAGCAAACGAAGTTTGCTAGAGACTTGTCTCGTAGAAGGGCGTTGGCATTTTCCCATGCTTTTTAAATTAATTTAAACAAATAAGCTTGGGCACTATTTGTAATCTCGATGCCGCATATCGTCAACGAATTCGATCTCTACCAAAGTCTCGAGCGAACGAGATTGCTCGAATCTCACTCCACAAAAGAGTGGTACAATTTGACAACGCTCATTGTTTAAACAAATGAGTTCGGCATTTTGATCTCTGCCAAGGTTCATCTTCGGGAGGTTTTCGGAGGGTCTCGAGCTATGAAGATCGCTAACCTCGCTCGGCGGAAGAGCGGTGAAAAATTTCGATCGCGAATTGTTTAAACAAATGGCCTCGAATCGATTTCGTTTGTATATAGCGGTCATCGATGGAAATTTCTTTGCGGTTAAACTTTGTAGCGAACGGGGTTTACTAGAGGCTCGCATTGCGGAAGGCTGCTGGCATTTTCCCATCCTTCTTTAATTAATTTAAACAAATAAGCTCGAGGGCTGATTGCAATCTCGATGCTGCTTAACGTCGACGAATTCGATCTCTGCTAAAATCTCGAGTCTCGACCGAGATCGCTCGAGACTCACTCCACAAAAAAGTTGTAAAATTTTACAATGCTCATTGTTTAAACAAATGCATTCGACATTTTTCTCCCTGCCATGGCTTATCTTCGGCAGGTTGTCTGCGACCGACTAAATTCGCGAGCAAGCAAAATCGACCGAGCCTCACTCTGCGAAAGAGTGGAAACATTTTATAATTACTGCTAAAAAAAATTCGTTTAGCATTTTTTTTCTCTCTCCCAGGATATATCTTCAGCAGGTTCTTCCAAGGATCGACTTTTCTAGCAATGACGATCGCAGGAGTCTCGCTCGACAGAAGAGCGGTGAAATTTTACCATCGCGAATTGTTTAAAGGAGGACACCGGTGTAAAATTCTCGAAAAATCGTTATTTTGGAAATACTTTAACAAAATCCTTGGAACCTTAAAAAATATGATACAGATTTGTTAATAGCTGGAAAAAAAGTTTTGAAGTGGTTTTCGAGCTCTCTTTTAGAGACGCCTTCGGCGATGCCGTGCCGGTAGGCGCAGTTCTTAACACTTGTAAGCTGTGGGGACAAAGTCACCGACTAAAAGTAGTTTTATTTTCGACCAATAGGCAGCATTAGATTACCGAAAAAAATGTCTTCAGCTGTAGCGTCTATAAAACCGTTGACTTTAAACACGTTTTTCGCAAAGCCATGTTTTTTAAATCGGGACGCAGCAGAACTCGAAATATTTTCGTCCAATCGACTTGAAATTTCAATTATAGCTTCTTAGATTGCTTTGATAGTCACGTACGGGCGCTTTTTTCGATTCGTTGCAAATTGTAAAAAAATATATCACTTTTTATACAATACTTCAAAAAATTTAAGGAACAGAAAATTTCTTCAATTTGTCGCAAGTATTTTTTGCAGCGCTGTGTCAATGTGAACAGTGGTCGTAACGCGATAAAAAAAAGCATTTTGAAGCTTCAAGTTTCTAGTTTCTAGACTTTTTGGCAAAAAAAGGTTGTGAGCTACGGTTATCACGCAATCATAGGAAATAGTGAGAGAACTTTTTTCAATTTTTTTTGTTTTTTTTTCGAGGTTTTTTTTTTCCTACAATAATCGTGCGTTTATTTTTGAAAAAAAGAACATTTTTTCCACCCTTTATATTGATTTGAAAAAGGAAAATAAAATGACTTTTTATGGTTTTTGAGTAAATCTAGTACTACTTAAAAAATATTGATGGAAAGACTAATGTTGCCAAGTTTTTTCAGCCTAATGTACCGCAATAGCCCTGTACATTTTCAAATTGAGCCATCGAACCGTTTTTCCGGACTGATTGATCTAAGTTTTACAAAACGAAGGAGCAAGTGTGTTGTTCCTAAACATCGTGTAAATCATCAAAATAAAAATGCCTTTCTTTCCACTTTCTTCACAACTTTGCACTAGTTGCTTGTTAAATTTAAGAAAAAAAATTCGACAAAATTCAATTTTTCATTTGTAAACCACATCAGGAAACAATACTGACTCATTTTTTACACGATTCGTCCTTTACGCACCATAATTTCACTATTTTTTAATTGCATTAATTAAAAGTTGATACCCCCAAGCTGTATTCACGAATCGATCTGAGAACTTGTATGCGATTAATTCTCGATATTTTCTGCGTAGCTTATTAGGGTTACAAAAAACGCCTTTTTTTAAAACTGATATTTTTTTAAAGACAAAATCATTTGACAATTTTTTTCAAAACTAATCTATTTTTTGTAAATTTATTCGGCGTTATAATTAAAAAAAATTAATCTTATGTTTTTGTAAACTTTAATTTTTGTTCAATTTTTTATCATTCCTAGTTTTGAAAAAAAAAACTGTTTTCCGTAACCCTAATAACCTTCGTAGAAAATATCGAGAGTAAATCGCATAAATGTTCTCAGATCGACTATTCAATACAGCTTGGGGTTATCAACTTTTAAAAAGTTATACCAAATGGTGGAGCTGGGGCCATTCTAGCGAGGCATATTGAGTTTGAGACGCTCTGCGGCATGCAGTATGCCTGACGCAAACTTGATTTTAGAAAAAAAAAGATAAAAATTTCTATTAATTTACACGAGTATAGCTAGAGAAATACGTAGAGGATTGTGAAAATATTAATTTTTGTGTAACTGGCAAGCGTTAGACCAAAAACTTCATTTACGACGAAAAAAGAAATTGAATTGAAATTGTTAGATGTAAAAGGTCAAATCTTAAGGTTGGACATCTGGCAAGACCATAACCTTGAAATATTAGCGATTTTGTATCAGTATCACATAATTTTTGTGTTGCGAAAATGTCGAGTTTTTGGTAGAATAAAGGGGACTCAATAATTTGATATGGTTTATTTAAAAAAAAAACTAATTTTTTTGTCGCCCCATATTTTGTAGTTTCCTTTATGCCATACTCGTTACGACACATTTATAATAAAAATGACTGTAACTATGGCAGCAAAGACTGATTAATTAATGTTTATAGTTATAATCAAGTTGGTTGGCGTTGTATGAACAGCTACGGATTCCATTTCTATTAGAATATAAAAATACAAGTTTGAGTTCATTCAATATTCTACTGATCCTCGAGAACCATGGGTTCCTCTTCGCAACTGTAATGCCGCACTCAGAGTAAAGTGGAACCCTAGAAACTTTAACAAGCAAGAAAAACGCCAAGTAATAAAAAAGACTGGTCGGAACATTATTGACTTCTTTACTACACAGGGTGGGGAAAAAGTATGACAAACCCTGGAAATTTCGGAGGGTTGGTTAAAAAAATAGATATTCAAGGTCAGGTCTTAGGTCATTTTCAACGAGGAATCCAATGGTGACCTTCAATTTGACCTTGAATCTCATCTTCAAGGTTATTTCAAGGTCAACTTTGTTTTGTAAATGGGAACCCCTATTTTTTACATCGGCAATCGAAAGAAAGAGAAATTTTACGTTCAAGTATGTACTCAGGTCATCGGTCGGGTGTGACCTTAAAGGTCTGCTGAAGGTTATTTGAACTTAAGAAAGGTCTAAGTTGGGTCCAGTATTTTCTCAGGTCAAGATCATTCTTGGAGAAATTTTCAACGAGGAATCCAATGATGACCTTTGATTTGACCTTGAACCTCATCTTCAAGGGGAAACCACTATTTTTGACATCGGCAATCGAAAGGGCGGGAAATTTTACGTTGAAAAATGTTGATTCATTTGATCCCGACGATGACCTTTATGATTACCCACAAACCCCAAAATCAACAAACCCTATACCTACAAACCCCTACCCGCAATCCCGAAACTCACAAACCCCTAAACCACGAACCCCAACCCTAAACCCACAAACCCCAAATCCCAAACCCACAACGCTCAAGCCCAACAAACCCCAATATTCTACTCGTATGCTAAGTTTTATTTAATGCGGTGGGTTTCACTTGGGTAGTTGTACTTGTTAGTAATTTTTCATAAATCAAGCGTTAAACCAGCAGCTACTGCAAAAGAACAATTTTTTTTATTTGACATAATGAATTTGTCAATCGACAGGCAATTCGTTTACTATCGTCAAACAATTAATTACAATTGAATAAATTTCCGGCCAGAGAAAAATTCAATCACATTTTTTAAAAATGTGCCTGCTACGGCGAACGCTTCGCTTGTTGTTCCGTTAACCCAACCCAGACCTTTCTTAAGTTCGAATGACCTTCAGCTGACCTTCAAGGTCACCCTGCTAGTCTCCAGTTGCAACCGGACAAATGCGAATTCCTCAGACCAGAAGTCAATTACCTAGGACATATAATCGGTACGAATGGACTGAAACCAGATCCGAACAAACTATCGGCAGTCAAGGATTTCCCAGTACCCAAAAACGTTAAAAATATTCGGCAATTTCTGGGCTTAACGGGATATTACTGTAGGTCCATTAAAGATTTCTCAAAAATCGCATAACCACTAACTCGCCTTCTAGAAGACAAAACCGATTTCGGACGGACGGACGGAACGCAAAGGGCTTTCGATATTCTTAAAAATAAACTTTGCGAAGCTCCTATCCTACAATACCCTGATTTTTAAAAACCGTTCATCACAACAGAGGCTTCCGTCTTCGCCTTAGGCGGAGTCCTATCACAAGATGAAATATGTAAAGACAAACCGATAGCCTATACATCGTGCGTATTAAGACGGGCATCCGTTCCATTCAACAGCTACGAAAAAGAGGCAATGGCTATCATTCACAGCGTAAAAGCGTTCCGACCCTATATATATGGTAGGAAATTCACTCTCGTCATCGATCACAAGCCTTTAGATTGGTCCAAAACGACCAAAGACGCGAATGCACTCGTTCTCAAATGGCGACTAAGACTCTCCGAGTACAATTACGACGTTGCCTACAAACCTGGTACTTTGAATTCAAACGCCGACGCACTGTCGCGTAATCCAATTAAAAAATGAGAAGAAACCGAAATCGTTACTCACTGCAAACAAAGACAAATAAGAAATCCAGTAAACGCGTTACTAGAACTAAACCGTCTATTGAAAGAATCCGGTAGTAGCGACGAGGAAGGTGGAAGCCCCATAAGGTTCAGAACTCAGGTAGATGTCCACCCCATCCCTCAGGAGAAAAAAATAAACGTCGTCACCCTATCTCAAGCGAAGAACGACGTAACTCCAAATACAAAAGAAGCTGCACGAGGACAACAATCATTTGGCGACGATACACCGGCAAGAGCCGACGGACCCTCACCAAAAGGGACAGATGTGCATTCCGAACCCCGGTACCTTACTCGCCGAAACCGTAAGGTCGTCAACTACGAGGAAAGTAGTGGCGATGAAACAGAAGCCGAGGTTATAAGACCCACACGTGTTAGGCGCTTCAAGAAGGTTATTTACCGAAAAACAGCTGAGGGCCCTAGCCAGCGCAAAGCATCTCGTATCCCTAATTCCCAAATTCAGTCTGATTCTAATTCCAAGGATCCGACAGATTCTAACGCCGATTCGGTTGACTCGCAATCCTCTGAAGATCAGATACCTCTGACTCACGGAACACAGGTACCCGAATTCCAAATTGCTAACTGTGTCACGACGAAGGAATTGTTTCATTTCTGAAACGATCACCTAGTCTATTTTGTTGATTCAGCTGGTAAACCATGCGACTCTGAAGCACAAAAATTATTGGAATTGAACAAAGTTCCTCTCTGGAAAGATTTGACAGTAGGCCAAGCTTACAGTAAAAAGGTTGGAAAAAATATCATATTGCATTAGTTATCAAATACGAGAATTCTGGATCGTTATCCTTCATATTAGAGGACATTGAAGAAAGCGTAAAAAAGTTGAGAGATTTTTGCGAAATTCTCAAACTCCAATCGTGGAGCATTTGTCACACAAATCACGTCGAACACATGGTATGGACCGACGTCATGAACATCATAAAAGAAACATTCACAAACAGTCAAATAAAAATAATTATTTGCTTAGGAGCTCTACGCTACGTGCCAATTGAAAAACGAGATTCGATCTTTTGCGAAATGCATAAGTCCCCAATTGGAGGACACAAGGGTGTCTCGAAAACTTACAACAGATTTAAACGCGAATATTTCTGAGAAGACTTGAAATCAGATATCCAAAGAAGAATCCAACAATGCTTAGAGTGTCAACTAAAAAAATTAGTCAGAGTCAAATCAAAACAACCAATGATAATAACGGACACTCCGGGCACAAACTTTAAAAAAATATCAACGGACATAGTAGGTCCAATGCAACGTACCTCGAATCAGAACGAGTACATTCTCACTATTCAAAATCACCTCTCGAAGTATTGTGTCGCGATTCCTCTCCCACATGCACTAGCGACAACAGTCGCCGATGTATTTATGAATAAATTTATATGCGTTTTTGGTGCACCCACGGCGCTATTAACAGATCAAGGAAGTAACTTTTTGAGCGGTCTCATGAAACGGGTCGCAAAGCGGGTTGGTCTCAAGCGATGTCGAACAACCGCGTTTCATCCTCAATTCAATGGATCCCTCGAGAGATCTCATCATGTACTGACCGAATTTTTGAAACAATATACGGATAAAGACAATGAATGGGATCAATGGTTAGAACTGGCAACGCTCTCGTATAACACAAGGGTTCATGAAAGTACGAAGCATACTTCGTACGAAAAACTCTTTGGCAAGTTAGCGAGATTTCCATCAAGCGAACCACTTCGAGGATCAGATAAGCTACCCACTTATGGCGGGTATTTAAGTGAATTAGTCACGAGAATAGACGGAATCAGAAACCTCACCTATGAAAATCTAGTCTCGTCCAAACATCGTTCGAAGAAATATTACGATAAGAACGCTAATCCCAAGAGTTTCAAGGTAAGAGATTTCGTCTACCTCCAAAAGGGCCCCATACCAGGTAAACTCGGAGACCATTATACCGGACCACATAAGGTTCTAGAAAAACTGGACAAGAGTAACGTAAAAATCCAATACAATAACAAAATACGAATAGTGCATGAAAACAGATTGCGATACTCACACTTTAGCACTAAAACTAAACACTGTTAAATTCTTCAAAATAGTTCATCTCCTACGATACAAGCACTAGACGAATTTACATATACTTTAATGAAAGCTACAGGCCATATGGCGGCCAGCTAGCGAAGTAGTACACGTTATTCAATGTATACCAATACACGTAAACCCGATCAGGTTAAAAGAATTTTAAAAGATTGCTAAAAGAATGTCAAAAGAATTCTACGATCAATTACCTGTCACTCGTGGGAACGAAAATTATCTCCTTACTCCTCGAACTCATATATTACCAAAAGAAAAACTGAAACAGCCGGTAATTCCTTACTTCCTCCATATTGCCTTTACGGAGACATCTGGTACAAGTTCATGGCTGCTCCTGTCGAAGCCATACTACCTGCAAGCATGAAGCCGACAACGAAGTCTACTTGACGATACACCAACCCAGCATTACTAGCATCATGTGGGGTATATTTCAAAGAAAATATTGACAACGTACGGGAACGTATGTTTCCTGTGGAAAACCCGCTGTGCTAAACAATATGGCACGGGGCATCAATGGTCAAAATACTGTCAACCAAGCGAAGTCCATTTGGAATCGCACCTGGGAAAAATTCTTTTAATTCGGTACAGCAAAGGCTGGTGTCACCCGGATGTTTCCCGTCGTGCGAACGATCCTGCTCATCACAGATATGGTGATCCATACGTACAGCCTATACACTGTGTACGGCTGGTCGGGCTACCTCGTCGGTGCAGTATGAGACTCGGTTACGCACCTCCTGATGCACCTGGCTAAACGACCTAAGAAGAAAACGTCATCGGTGAAGCTGGTCAAGAATTTCATAAACTCGTGACAGCCTCTTCAGCCGAACTAACGGATCAAGCCAAGACCAACGCTGCAACACATGATCTCTACACTAACATCTCCGATCGTTCAAGGTACAATCAACCTCTTAAAACGCGTTCCATTCCTTTGAGTTCGCACGAGAAGACATTCAAGTATCAAACGACCATTCTAGTCATGCTTAATAACGTTTTTCTCTATCCTCATTATTATTGTTTTTTTAACCTTGTCAAGTAAGATAAGTTGAAATGAGTAAAAAAGTATCTATTCATAAGGAAAAAGAAAGGAGAAAACGCGTGAATAAACCTCTTACAGTGACATAATTGAAAAAGAAACAAAAAAATATCGTACGGAAATCTTTTTAAAAGAAGCACACACGCTTTCTTATAAGGTGATAATGAAATTCATGCGTACCTCATAAGCGCAAGATAACTATAAGTTACACCGTCATAATACAGGGTGCGCCAGAGAAACTTACTTATTTGAAAGGTCAATAAAAACAAAAGTACTTCAATTATTGTTTAAATTTTTTTTAAATTTGAGAATACAATATCCCAATTTTTTTTTCATGCAGTCTTGAAAATGACATTGGATAAATGGCGAACCCCATTGCGCATACACTGATGAAGTCGATTTTTGAAATTCGTATCCACTCTTCGCAGCATATCAATCGGTATGTTGGCAATGGCGTCGCGAATGTTGTTCTTGAGGTGTGCTATGGTCCGTGGTCGATCGACATAAACCAGAGATTTCAAATAACCCCATAAAAAGAAATCGCATGGAGTCAAATCTGGAGAGCGTGCCGGCCATTGGAGATCGCCTCTGAGAAAGATGAAGCGGTCGGGAAAATGTTGTCGCAACAAATTCATTGAGTCTCGTGCTGTGTGTGCTGTGGCTCCATCTTGCCACTTGACTTGAAGGTCTTCATGGAGAATTCGTCGAACAGTGGTGTCAGAAATTCCCATAGCAGCTGCGTGTTTGCGAGCCGAACGCCGGGGAGAACGCACAACTGACTGCCTCACTCTTTCGACATTTTCCGGAGTTCTGATGGTCCGTTGAAGTCCATTTCTGGGTTTAGCGACACTTCCACACTCCCGAAATGAGTTAACCCACGACAGAATCGAATTACGGCCAGGAACGAATCTGTGAGGAGGAATTTCAAAGCGAGCGCGGAAGGCACGTTGCGTAGCAACAAGTGAGCGACCGTTAGAAAAGAAGCTCTCGACTGCGAAGGCCCGCTGCTCTCTAGACCAGAGCATGATGGCAACTGACTGGAGGGAGAAACAAACTTGGGAACTTCCCCCTCCAGATGCGCCCCCTCTCGCCCCTCTACCCGCCCAACTCATCGCGCGGGAATTTTTTCAAATAAGTACGTTTCTCTGGCGCACCCTGTAGATACCAATCCTCGAATATATTTAAGTCACATTGCAAGTTGATCAATGGCAATGCCAATTCATACTATCGTGCTACTATATTTTCGATTGCAATCCCCAACGAACCTGATCGAGCGAGACGCTCAATGCTAAAGGGGGGAGGTGTCACGTCGCGACCAAATGCGCACAATGTATTTCTTTCTCTCGCTTTCTCTTATCTTCTTGAGTTCCGGCGAAGACGCAGGGCCGACGCGATTTCCCATGGAAAACGTGAACGACCACATACGCGCGATAGCAGCATTCTGATTTTTCGACGGAAATTTATATTTTTCTTTAGGCTTGGACCTACCACGACGGAAATGTAGGCAATTGATAATAAGTAAACGTCTCACGTACTTTCCCATGCGAGAGCACAGTGGTATTAACCATATGAAGAACAAATACACACTCGCCAGAATGAAATCCTCGAATCTAGGAAACTACCCTGCCATAAGACACCACGTGCACTCGCGGGCCTTGGTCAACAAGCCCTATCTCGAGTGGTGCGTTCACGCAGCCGACAAGGCCCCTTTTTCCGCCCGGTATTTTTCCGTGCTCCAGATTCAGGAAACGCTGCTCCAATTCCTGACAATACAGCAACGAATATGACTCGCAGACTACGTCCTGCTCTCACTCGCTATTTTCGACCAATCATCCGAAGAGGCCTATATTTGATGCCTTTTTCACCAATCCCTAGGAAAAATGCATCATGCAAATGCATTCCTTCCCCCATTAATGAAACCTTTCCTATTTTTCACTTGGTAAAGAAGTGTCCGTCCGGAAGTCAGTGTCCCATCAGTTTCCATCGCGTTCGGACAAAGTCTCTCAACATCTTTCATCCGATCTAGTTCGATACGAAAAGCTGTCTCCCGACAGCATCTGACGTCAGACGGTAACCCTAAAAATTAGTATATCTCCGGTATAATTGTTACAAGTTCTGTTGTGTGTGATGTATGTTTTGTGAAAATGAGAGCGTATGATCACCTGATCCCGCGATGGTACGCCCCTGCGTGAGGGCGCTTCGGTCGGCGCCGTTCTCGCTCGGCCCGATTGAACGAACCAGTAGAAAGGGAGAAGCGTGAGAAGAAGAATCTAGCAGCGAATTTTTTTGTAAAGTTTTTTCATGTTATGAGACAATAAATATTACAATTGAAAGTTGACTGGTTTATCGATATCCAATAACTATAATAACAAGTTCTGTCTATATTTTGTAAAGCGCGACTTATAAAACCTTCAATTATTTATATTGACCGTCCAAACTAACATCGATACATCGAATTGCATAAATTTCCAATTAATTCGAAGACTCGGCTCGCGATAAATGCTCATGCATTAAAAGATTGTGTCAACGCGAAGAACACCAGTTCCGCTAAACCCGTAACCGAGCGTACACAACCGAGCGGTCCGGCTTACCTGCGAAGGCCCAATTCGACCCTCCGTATCTCCAACTATTGTACCCACGGCGCATCGACAAATGTAAGCGAAATATTTCATGTATATTTTCTGTATTATTAATTTAATCGACTTAACCAAATCAGTTAATTCCAATAAACCCCGAGTCGATAGAATTTGGGTCTATCCAATTATTTCTTAATCGGATAATCGCGTCATCCCATTTTTACCCAAGCACTACCCCTTTTTACCCTCATCCCGAGCTATTGCGCTAGGCGTAGGCTACAAAGAGGAAAACGTAAAAAATATATGCCCACGTCCCCTCAGGACGTGACAATAGCATTGAAAACTAGTCCTTAATCGAAGGATTTTCATTTCTGCTGAAAATTTCTATTTTATTTACCAACAAACGAGCGATTTTTTGGTCGAAAATCGAAAGTTATCTGTCAGAAGCCGCCATTTTGTTAATTAAAAAAAGCTTCGATTAAGGACTAGATTTATTATTAAACTCATGCTTTTTTTGTTCTTTTATTGCAGATGATCCAGTAAAATTGTATGATGGTCACCGCAAAGCACTACATGCCGAAAGGGGTCCGACAAAGGTGGCGATTTTTTAAAATAAATAATCAATATTTTTCTTTGAAGATTTGTACAAGTCAAGTTGAAATATAACATAAAAAGTCTGTGTAACCACTTTTGTAAAACAAACTTAATTACTATAAAAAAAAATCTTGAAAAGGCGCGTTTTTTACGCCTCTGACTGCATCTCATCCCTTGATCCCAAGAGATTCGACCGGGCAAGCGGGATTCATCCGGGCTTTTTAACACGTAAATTGTGCACCAAAAAACAACAAGAAGCTTCTTCCGGAAAAAGTTATTGACCACAATTGACGGCACGGCCTTCCCTTTTTCCACTGTCAAAACTCGGAAAGTTCGATATTCTCATTGCTTTTCGAAACAAGAGAATTAGAAAAAATAGGGAAAAAATCAACTATTTTATCGTTCTCCCTTGGTATTCTCGTAAATCCGGATATCACAGCTCACACCTTATCCGCTTCCTGAAGTACCAGCAGAGTCAGGCCTCCCTAAAACCCGAAAAAAATCCGGTCGAAAGATGTGTGAGCTGGCAAAATTAAAGGTTCGTGAGCCCACAGCATCAAGCGTGATCGATGAAGTTGAGAGGATGAGAGAGACTCTCAGCAGGGGGAGGCTTTTGCGTAATCCGTAGTTTCCTCGCTTCATCATACGAAAGTTGAAGAACATAGTGCGTTCGCTGATGTGAAGTGGAATATGGTGGGAAATGTAATAAGGGGAAGGACCCCGTACAAATAGAAGCTATAATAATATTGCGTTCGCTGCGGCCAGTTCGTTACGGGCAACCTACTAGTTAGGCTTTTTCGAAGAAAAACTTAACAGAGCGTAATATGTCGAGTACAAAAAAAAATGGTTTGCGTATGTTATTGTTAGTAATGCGGAATATTCGAACTCGCGCAATCGTAACTCTCTGTCACATATAAAAATGTGAATTATAAATAAATGCGCTAACCTTTTGTAAATTATACACAGTTTGCACGTCACATTATTGTGAGACGGCATTCTTGTTGTTGTTCAGTTGTTCAAGTTTGACAGCAGAGGGAATTCGATCAGTCATTAAGTGAGGCGACTAGTCATAAGGGTTGGTAAAATTTAATTTTGTTCTGAAAGGGAAAAGATAAACGTATAAAAGGGAAAAAGAAAAGCCTCTCTTGTTACTTGAGGAAAAAGCTCGCAGAGCAAATGGTCTGCTTCCCAATACGACATTCGTGTTTCTTCTCGTCCCTTGCGTCTATTTTCCTTGTATAAAACGTCTCGGGAAGTTTTATCGATGAGTTTATCTCGGTCCTATAAAGCGCATTGGCGAGCGACGAAGCGTCCGTGCTTAACTTCTTACAAGCATAGGCCTGACACTTACTTTTGCTCTTTCGGCAATTCTGTGTCTTTTGCGAAACCGCAGTATTTGTATAACTTTGGAAGAACTGAGATTGGAGATGAGACATTGAAAAGTAAAATTCTGGCGAAGTCGGAATATGACATTAAAGACGCAGCAATTGTAAAATAACGTATGTTTTTTTACCTCCTAGTTTTAATGACCAACTTATCAGTTATTTCCGATTCATTCGTTTTTAAGACATGGATGAATAAGTGTCGGGTCATTAATGTACCATTGTCGAAATGATATCCTCCGGCAAACACTGGCTACCGATATCATACCGACATTGGTCTTAAAACACGCCCGGCACTAGTGCCCACGTTAATCAAGTTACAGACAATACCATCCCAGTATTGGTCCCAACGCTCTTGCTAACGTCGGCCGTAGTTTCAGCCCATACTGTGCCAGCGTTGGTATTAAAATAGACCCGGCGCTTGTGCCAACGTTGGCCCAAGGATTAGGCAATTACGCACGAACGGTGTTCCGGTCCATTATCAACAGTGATTCGATAATGCCACGACTTTCGATCAGAATTATGTTATGTCAGTTTTTTGTTGAAATATGTTGTCGTACGCAGCAATAAATACAATCCTTTGTCGGAATTATATAACATTTTACGTCGACACCCATGACCGTGGCATTAACTCGATAACGTTTTCTCCCGTTGATCGTTTCTCTCCAAATTCTATTATTAAAAAACTCGGGGTTGCACGTGTACTATACATTCCACAATACTGTTATATTTTTACACTTTATTTTATATCCAATTTTCATAGGTTAAAATACATCTGAACGCGTATTTTTTAGGGTCACAAGTCGGCTCCAGTGATTAAGCCCAACAGTCGACTGTCGGGCGGTAGCCGATACTGGTCGGACGTTGGTATAATACCGGATGCCGGAATTAGATATGAACGTAGGACATTAATTGTCATCAATGGCAGACAGTACTGATACACGGTTGGCTCTATGAGCTACGCCAACAATAGGCGCGCGGTTGTTAACCGGAACTGTCCCGATATTGGCGTTGTGCTGGATGCCAGGCTTTGAAAAGAGGATCGGTTGACAAATGGCAGAACCATTGTTTTAATGGTGTGCTAACACTGGTTGACCATAATCGGTTAGCCAGTACTGGACCAGACATCGGCCGCATTGTTTGTGTTAGCAATTTTTCATGGGATGTTACCGTATTCCGAATTCTTATTCAACAGTCTTATTAAACATTCCGCATCCCTCAACCTCATCGCTATTTTTTGATATTATTTTCGCTTCCATCGGACATTCATGCAAAATGAGAAGATTCTATACGTTGTACCCATTATACCAATGTTATTTTAACGGGTCGAAGTTATCTTTACGAAATACATTGGATTGCCCGGATAATAGCGAAGAGTGGAGGGAACATAAAAGACAGCTGGAGTATAAAAGTTCGAAATACATGATTCTTCTGTATATGATCATGTCTCCATGGGTGAATATTCCGCCTCATCTTCTTTCTCGTTTATTTCTCAGGAATTGCCATCATCTCTTCGGTTACGCCGGTAAGACCATGGAGAAAACTCGTTCTACTAGACCTTTTTTCTTCGAACCGATCGGTCCGAGTTTGCCTATCGAACCCTCGTTACATTCTCGCCCTTCGTTCATTCACCTCTGCGTCTTCTTTCATTGCTGCGCACCATTGTACTCCTCCTGTTCGTTGCATTCCTTCATGACTCGTTTTTTGTCTCTCGCACGTACTTTTTTCTCCCTAATTTCTTCCCATCGCCAGCTCTCGCGCGCTCCGCCGTGGCATTTATACAAAGTCCTAGAAAAAACGTGTCCACTTGAAAGGTTCATTCTTCTTTCATTCTAATTTTCCGTTCGTTGCCCAGCCGGCATTTCATCGTCAATCTGATTTTCGCCAAACCATCCCTTCGCCACACTATCCCTTGAACACCCCTCATCCGTAATTTCTGAAATAAGGAGGTTCCGTCGAGAACTTGAGGTTGAATGTCATTACCCAGAAACTTTTTTTTTCATTCAGCACGTCATTTCCTAATCTTCCGATCACTATAGACATTACTTTTAACAAGCGTTGGCAGTCTTGCGCTCTTCCTCTCCATTGCTAGTTGATCGCATTCAAAATAAATATATTATAAAGTGGCCTCTCCGATCTCATCGCCTTAACCGCTATGAGCGGAGTCTTCATCACATGTATAGTTGAATTCGGTCTGACTGGTAGAGCAGTTGCGGAACGACAATTTCATATTCTGCGTCCTTCGCCCCCGCTTTGACCCGCTCTCATCCCCTAAAAGAGCCAACCACCTCCCTATCCGACCCTGCATGGTCGCCTTGCCTTGCAGCCCTGTCTGTTGCGGGTGGGTGGTACGCGGGATCGATAGTAGTCAGTGGTAGGGGGTTGGCAGCGGCATCGGCCGGTTAGAATGGTGGAGATGCCGACACGAGGGCTAGAGAGTGCCGCACCGACAGCTCCTTCTACCACTACTCTACCAACAGAATCGGGGTGGGTCGCTGAATGGACTATATCCAAGGTGGACGCGCGATGCTGGGTAGAAAACGTAGATTCTCTCTCTCTCTCTCTCTCTCACTCTTTCTCTCTCTCTCCCTCTCTCTCCCTTCCGTGAGCTGTGCTAGAATTTCTGCGTCGGAGCGAAGGTTGCCGCGGCTGCAGCCGGTTCTGGCGCACGCTCTGCTACGCTGGTCCAGTCGTCGTTCGTCTCTCACGAAGAAATGAACGTTCTCTAACGCGTTAGTCAGTTATGCGTATCGATGCATGTGAGTGTTCGTCATCCTGTCTCTAGATATACCATCATGTTTCGTTGGTGAGGCATAGTGGAACGGCTGATCAAATGATTGGAAGAGACGGCTTTATTTAGGGAATCAGAATCTTTTATTCATTTGACTCTAACGGCAATGGTGATCTTTGTTATTGTTTATCATTCGGTTTAATGTGAGTTTAGGCTCAAGTATTAGACGAAGTCATTTTGCGGTGAAACGTTAATCTTGAGATACACTAGTGTACATATGTTGAAATTTCTTTTCCCGACGTCTTTGTCCGAATTTCCTTCGTTCCGGGAGGTCGACGTCAGTGAACCGAAAAATAATCGCGACGTGAAAGTCACTGATTTCTGCACGCTGCTCACATAACATGTGGCCATTTTGGCAATTTCGTTGATCTGTTTTTCTGTCGTATTTCGTGAAAGTTTGGTGGTTCTGGGAGCTCTACATTGCACGAGAACGGTGTTGCGAGGAGTCGAAAATTGGACTCGATCGGATTGAAGGTGAGTAATTGGAAAATGACTGGACGATAACTTTATCTAGACGCACTGACTCTCCGTTCTGGTAACGCGGGCTTTCTCAAAATCAGGGTACCAGAAGTAAGTGCAATCTTCGCAAATTTAACAGTACTTTCCAGCAGTTGAGGGTCTTTCTTGAAGAACACACGTGTTCGGTGCACCGAGCGTTTACTCGTACTACTTCAATGCGCATTGAACAATTTTCTACATGGGTCATAATTATTCTGGACGTGTGAGAGTGCTGAAAATGATTTATACATGCAAGTTCTGCAAATAAAATAATCGTAATATACAGTAAAACCTTATTAAAGATCATAATTCTCACTGAATAACAACATCATTTATTAGACATGATGCGTTGCAATTGTTAAGTTGACAGATGCTATTCTCAAGTATTTTTTTTACGATGGTTCTTATATTTCAATGGTGCTCACTGTGGAATCCCACGATTAAGAAAATCGTACTTGGCAGCATGGTAGGTTTCGAATAATTACGTATGTGTAATCTATATGTATATTGGATAGACCGCAAACGGGGTCGATTCTCCGAGGGATTCTATAGCTGCCTGGTTACAGGGTTTCATTGCTTGGAGTTGTGGTTATCGGTTTACTGGTGTGTGCTTAATGATACCGTATATTTTTCTCTACTCACCTAATCCTAAGCGGAGAATTATTTAACGGACATACTCAACGCTAAATTATTATGGCCTTATCCACCGCGTCAAAACGATTGCAAATGAATGTTTATATATTAGGCGTAGTAAAAAGAAATCCCTTATTCTTGCCTTCAGTTTCATGCAAAAATAATGGATTTTTTTTAATACACCTAATATTTACACTTCCGCGCCAGGTGGATCGTTCTGGTTTTCATGCATAGCGGAATTAATTTGAGACACCTCAATTTTTTTATTTTTTATTTTGCATCAATTAATGACCTTTACGCTGTAATTACTTATTTTTTATATTTTCATCCAAGCAGGCTTATTAGACAAATGTTAAATAGAAACATTATAGATTAAAATAAAATTATTACCAATATTTGGGGGATATATTTGGGGACCAATAAGAGTTTCAATTTTTTTTCACATAGGAATATTGACATGACGAGGTCGAGATTTCAAAAACAATTGATGCCACATTTGAGTTTTTTTAATTGAATAATTTTGACACGCAATGGAGTTATTATGATTTAAGAAAAGTGCCGCGGTTGCGTTATAGCCAATCAATGTAGGCGGTTGTGGCAACAAGGGTGACCTGAAATAAAAAATACACTTCCAGTATAGTAATAAAACTGTCGTATTAACGGATCTTTTTTTGTAATTTTTGAAATTACGATAAAGGCAAGCTGTAGAAAATAAGTTCGATTGTCGACCGGAAAACCCGGTAACTATTTGTTATTAATAAATTGATAAACATATCACGTAATCATCTGGTACTATGAAAGAAAATAATATAAACTCTGTCTAAATGTTATAAACTATGTTCTGTCCGGATTGAGAATGAATCGAATACATTTTGCAATACGACTTACAACGGCTCCCAAAACATTGTTTCGAGAAAAACGCAACAGAAAAAAGGGAGTAAAATCTACATTGCTCATATCTATTGAAACATCTGTACAAAATCTCTGTTATTTAAAAAAAAAAATTCGGTATGAGGAATACCATTATGAAAATTAGTTTCATCTGGAGGGGTGTTCCTTTCCTTTTAAGCAAATCAATTGTTTAAATGACAATTGTGACGAAACGGTGCAGTTTCGAGAAAAAGGTTTTAAATAAAAAATGTCTCTTCATGAATTTACAACGAAAAAAATTCTATTGATATTCTTGTAAACTCTGTTAGTAACGAAGTTATGAATAATGATGGTTGTACTAAAAGAGATGGGGTGACGCGTGATAAACGATGAGATAAACTTTCATTGTTCATATCTTCATTACTAATAGAGTTAACAAAGAAATGAATACACCGCGACCTCGAGTATCGGGACCTCCACAGATGCAACAGCCCCCCACTATGTGCTGAATATCGATCGGTGAAGCGCATGTTGGGCAAAGCGCCAGGCCCTAGCGTCAGGCTCGAAGCATGCTAGTCAATAAAATATAGTTTTGAGGGGTACTGCCATCAGCTACATTAGCTGCGCAGAGTCGGCTTGAGTGGAGGGCGCGCGACCTCGATTTTTGCAAGTGCGATGCCGAGCTGGCCCCGACAATCGGTTCAGCGGCGGTCGTACTGTAAAACCTTTTTTATTGTAAGATAATAATCGAAACTTTTCTATTCGAGACTTTCATTTTTCAAATGCACCCGTACGTCTACGTGTATATCCAACCCACTTGTTTTTAATTTTTCCGCGGCAGAACTCGTGTCATCATCATTACTATCTAATAAGCAACGTTTCAGTGACCCCTGCATTCTTCTTTTATTGATGCCAGGACGTGTAGCATGATCTCTCGATTATTTTCGGTCAGAACGCATTTGTTTCATTTGCAATGCGTTCCAATACACTTTACACTTTGACCTGTACAGTAACACTAACTAAGAATAACTTAATCAATCAGCCGCGAAACACCTGCTTTCATTTAGTAGAGAGAGCAGCTGCCCAATTTTACGTATAACGGATCGTATTATGGGATTCAATATAATGTATACCGTTAGGTATAATTTGGAGGAGTTTACCGCGCAGGTCAGGCTATTACGATTGAGCCCCCCCGCCCCGTGTAGAAGTTTAAGTCGGGAAAAGGAACTGCCCCTCATCTGTTTTTTCAAATCATGGAAAAGTCAGGAAATGGCCAGGCCTTCCATCGTGAATCAGGTTCGTCATATAACAGATTCGACCAGGTCCCGATCAACCGCTTCCTTGTCAGGAACTGAACGGGAGGGGACAGGAAAAAACCGAAAAATGACGAGGAAAGTGATTGTACAACAACAAGCTAAACTCTCGAAAAAATATAAATGGTATTAGGTGGTACTGATACTTATTATTTTGCAAGTATAAAAAACCATAAGCACAAGAAAATGCACGCTGTAATCATAGCACTTTTGTACGTGGCACAAGAACGGGTCAAAGTCTTATCGTTGTACGATGGTAACTCGGTTGCGCGCGACCGCTTCGCGTGACGTCACCTGGCGGATTGTCGGTGAAATACATTCAACCAACGTCTTCCGGGCCAGAACACTAATACTTTCTGACAGGGGGATCTCGATTGTAAAACCCTCTAACTTGCTTTATGTTTTGTAAAGCAATACCGTTATTTATGATAACCGTTCTTATTTTCAGAGATCGTCATTGATGAAAAAAATGCTTATTATGGTGGATAGAATTACAATAAATATAGTAGCTGTATCCAAATCAATTATAAATATCTTCGATCGGGCGCAAAACAAATCAGTTGTTTCCAGTTCGCAAAGTAAGGATCCACTTTTTGGAAAACGCCAATGTTCTGACCGAGAATGCATTACGTGAAAGAGTACTTTCTCGCAATATATTCCCGGCCCGATGAGTGTCATTCCCAAGCAAAGTGCAAGCCATCAAAAAGATTTTGTGACATTTTGGGTTCATTCCATGGTCAGATGGTCAGATAAACCGGGTAAAGGAAGCCAGGCCAGGGCCCGATGCGAAAGGGTGGTTCGCCAGAACAGCGTGGGAAATCTGATTCTTCACAAACATGGTCATAACTCGCTCAATTTTTGGAATGTTTTCGAAGTCATTGTTGCACATGGGAGTTGAAACCGCAGGCTATAAAGCCATGCACATGAAAAATCGTATTTTTGAAATTTCTAGACTATATAGACCCCTTAAGTTTAATTCGATCGTCAACGCTCGAGTAAAAAGGACGAAGGTGTTGCGGAGTTTTATCGGAATATGAAGCTGTCGGATTACATTTTTGGTCCAAATGTTCTTAGTAATGATTGTATGTGATGTATCGTATTGTTTTATATTAAGTGTTACACACTAGCACTGTTTTATATTGAGATGTCGTGGCTACAACTTTTCGAATGCTAAACGCGAAAATGGAAACTTCTCGTACACAAAAAATTATATACGTTATTTATCCTTTGGGAAACAGTTTGAGGCCTTTGCATTCGATATTACTACAAAAGCCACTTTTTAAAAAGTTTACCCGTGCACTTAAATTTTGTGAGGCTTTTCTCTGCATTGCCGCCCAGTCCTGGTTACATATCACTCCACTATTGTACGATATCTGCGTAACTATTATTAATTTAAATATATTTTATACTAGTCCTACGCAAAACTGCTATTCCAGACGCCCGTCGATGTAGAAAAAAAACTTTCTATCAATTGTCTTTCAAAATATAATACAAGCTCACACATACACAGTAGATATGCAGTAGACCCAAGCGGTTTCATAGAGTGTGACCATTATCCTAGCGTGATTTGCATATCAATGAATATTAATAGGAAGCATTTATTAAACACAAATTGAAATTCCAACGACTGGTACACCGTCACCCTCTCTAAAGATGTAGATCAAGGTAGTATTCCAAACCAGCCACAGCCTACACACACGCGCACACGCACGCACGCACGCACGCACGCACGCACGCACGCACGCACGCACGCACGCACACACACACACACACACACACACACACACACACACACACACACACACACACACACACACACACACACACACACTCACACACACACATATATATAAAATGCACGATCATATATCGCCTTATCGAAAAAAGCCGAAGGTTTTGCAGCCGTTTTCACTGTGATAGGTTTTACCTTCTCCATTTGATTATGAATACATATATAGTCCATTTACATATATTTGTAACTAGAAGAAGAAACATTTTAACCAAATAGCTTAGAATTATTCTGCGAGCAAATCGATAGCGATATGAATATACATCGAAAAAAAAGAGAACAATTTTTTTCTTTATTATATAATTTTTTTGTTTTAATAACTCGATCAACGGGCTCACTCGATGTGAACAAGTCTCACAGGGATGTATGTCATCGAATTTTAAAAAATTACATAGATCACTGACGTTGATAACAAGTTATATTTTTTAAATAAATTGCAGCAATAGACGAATAAAAGCGAAATCAAATTTTAGCAACTTTCCTTTATGCCTCTATATTTAAATGGAAAAAAAAACATCCGTTGGAGAAAATGAGAATAAACAGTTCTACGCCAACGAACCAAATCTTGTTACAGCTGCCGTCACTCTTCATAAAGCAAATAATAAAAATCCCACTTTGCCACCCACCGCGAGGGGAAGTTTGTGGCAAAAAGCTGAGAGACTCTTACTTGTGGTCAAACGTCACGATATCTTCCTATTTAAATAGTAAAAACTGTGTCACGTATGTATACTATTGAATAAACTTTAAAAAATATATAAAAAGCCTGACCCTCTCCGTAAAAAGGTTCGTAAGTGCAGTGATACACCATAAGTTTAAGCGAGTACGCGTCGTGTGGCAGCAACATTTTTTTTGGTCCGTCCACATAAAAGAAAGCCTTGTCTCGTGAGAAAAATATAGGTTTACTGTCGTGTGGTGATTATGCACGGATCAACACGTAACGCCATACACTACATTCTACACTAGGATACGCCATACACTACATTCTACACTAGGATGGCTAAAGGTGGCTGAGCGTCACAAGCTCACCGCTCTGTCGTTTATGTATACACTATTGTTAAAGGCATCCTGCGAGGCGTTTAAAACTTCGCGCGCAATATGGCGCTCGCGTAGGTGGTGGTAGCGCCGATCGAGAGGGCGCCATGATGGAGTGGTGGTCACGACCACGCGGTCGAGTGGAAGTAGCGACAGTCTCGCAGAGTCGTTACACGGGAAACGTACGGTGCAGCCCCCTGACACTGGTAGTAAAATGCTGATCGCAAAATGTCCTTGCCGCACTGTGGTGCTAGTAGATGTGTGACAGGCATGCATATATATGTATGCTGCGCTGGTGTTTCGAATATCTATCGAATAATATCATGAATGAAAGTCTATTGACATATTTGCAATGATTTTCCGTTCTAATGATTTTTCATTTGAACCCAATAAATAATGTCGCCATAACGATAACAGGCGAAGGCACGAAAGGATCGAATCGTTCAGCTCATCGGAGTATTTGGGGCCGAAGGCTGTCACACAACAGTCAACGCTAGGTAGTGGCGATTTCAAGAACTAAAATGCCGGGACAAAACGCGTTTTTATTTATCGTGTAGGAATAGTAGGCCAGTGTTAGGGGGCTGGTACAGTGGTATAGTGGCCGCAGTATTGCCGGGAAAAGCGAGAGAAAGAGAGAGAGAGAGTGAGGCTCGGCGTTGGATCGCGTCTTGGAGTAGACTCGCGAACAAGCGCGTACTCGTCGAATAGTAATATTTGTATTTAACATAGTATCATTATTCGCCCTTACCCTCCTAACAGTTACGTAGCTATTATATCAAATAAACTCGCTCAAAGAACAGTACCGGAATGAAATCATCGGAGTGTTATTCCCCCTCCCCCTGGTGCCAGACATTGACGGTTTCTCACCCCCGTTATTACTTGTGACTCTTCCCCAAAATAGAGTTTAACATCTCAGAAGTGGGAATAACAACAATAAATAAAGTGAACAATACGAACGACTTGGGATTTTGTTGGCTCGAAGTTCGCGAAGCGCGAGTGAGTGGGACGCGAGGGAAAAGTGGAACGCATGGTGGACGAGAGACAGTTTAACCAGTTCGCGCGAAACGCCGTGAGAGGAATGGTCCTGAGCCATTCGTTCGGGCGCGGGCGTGCGCGGACACGCGAAGCGCGAGCGGAACACGAAGATAACAATGGAACGGTCGGACGCGACCACGCGGCGACCGGAAGCGAGGAAGATGGCGGACGGTTTTTGCGCGACCACGCGGCGACATCAAGGCGACCGGCGCCATTACTTCAGGCTCTTGAAGGAGAGGGGATGTCCGGCGACACGTCACGCGTGAGTACTACGCCATCCATTATGCACGGAGCGCCGCCCGAGCACTCGTCGGTAGTGGAAAACGCGGCAATACTTCCGCTGGTAAATGCTCTGCGAACTGTGTTATCGACGGAGAGTCTCGAGTCGGTTGCAAATATGATGGGAGGGTTGCTGCAAACGGCGGTGCAAGCAGCGCCCGCCGCCATTCCGAGTTACCACATGATATCCGAGTTGACGCGTAATAACGAGGAATTTTCAGGCGATGACGATGCATTACGGGCGCGAGAATGGTTGGACAATATAGAATCAATGCTTGATTCATTTCAGTGGCCCGAAGCGTATTTATTGGCAACGGCGAAAGTGCATTTAAAAGACGAGGCAAAAGACTGGGCGCGGGCACGAGTGCACGAGTTAAAAACGTGGGCTAAGTTTCGGCAAGCGTTTTCAGCCACGTTCGTTGCGAGAGAGGACAAGTCGTCGAAGTGGGCGCGAATGGTGGCACGACGTCAGGATCGGTCAGAATCGTTGACACAGTATTTTCACGCGAAGGGCAAATTGTGCGCACCACTCGAGTTGCCGTTTCGTGACGAGAAGTCGGAAGTGCTCGTAGGACTATATTCGCGCGAGTTGTTCAACCTGGTTATGCCGACGTACCAAAAGTCCCGTGACAACTTATTGCAGGCTTTAATTTATTATGATAAAACCTTAAGCAGGCAGCGTAAAGGTGCCACCCGCAGAACACAGGAGGTACCGTTCCCAAAGGGGCGAGGCGTACCGACCGCCAGCGGACCAGCCAAAGAGACGGAGAATCGCTCTGCTGGATAGTCCCGAGGTAGGATGGTTACAGCGGCAGAACGAGCGTGCTACAATTGCAAGCGCACAAGGCATTTGCGGCGGGACTGCCCAGAGGAACGTCGAGGGCCAACATGCTATAAATGTCATGCGAAGGGGCATATCAGCCAAAACTGCCCAGCCAACGAGAGGCCTGGAACGCGGCCGGTGCAGCTAGTCAGTAGGGTAAGCGATAACACAGCTGCAAAATATTTCATGATCGCTAATGTAAACGAGCGGGAAATACCGGCTTTCATCGACACGGAGTGCGCCGAATGCACGATCCGAGCCACCCGAGTGCTCCAGGAAGACTTCGAGATCCGGCAAGGGCATCGAGACCTCAAACCGTTTGGGCCGCCGGAGTTTGCTGTTCGCATTCTCGGACGAGTGGTGGCAGATGTCGAGATCGACGGAACTAAGGTGTCGGCGGTGACCCTAAATGTAGTTCCGGACAACACCCAAGCGATCGACATGCTTGTCGGTCGGAACTTTACGAATGAGCGTGGCCTGGCATGGCGAAAGACCGACAAGCTAACCATCTATCGAGACTCGGATCTACCAACGGAAGTGCCTGAACCGGCGGAGACGCTGGGAGCTTTGGCATCAGTACTGATTCCACCGAAGTCGATCTTGTTCATCAACATGTCGAATGGCAAGGCCGATTACGCTGTACCGATATCCAGATACCGAGGATCCATGGCGTTACCTGAAATCCGTTCGGAGGAGATCATCATCGGAGAGGAACAGACACCTAAGACTCGCCAGGAAGTGTGTGAATTGCTCCAAAATTATCGCGACTGTGTGAGTACGGGATTGCACGACTTGGGGTGTGCACGAAACGTAGAAATGGACATTAAGACGGAAGACGGTGCCCCTACGGTGCAATGTAAACCGTACCGTGTTACGCCTCAAGAGCGAGAAGAAATTCGTGAAATTGTCCAGGGTAGGCGAGAAGCAGGCATCGTGACGGATACTCAATGCCCTTATGCGAGTCCGGTCCTACTGGTAAAGAATAATTCGGGGGAATCCCGCTTATGTGTCGATTTTCGGAAATTGAATGCGCTGACAGAAAGTCATTTTTCCCTGCCAAATATAGATGAACAATTGGCGAAAATTCGTAACAGTTCCTTGTTTATAGTATTGGATCTTGCTCACGGCTACCTCCAAATTCCTCTGACGGAAGCAGCTCGAGAGAAAACGGCAATCGTAACATCCGAAGTGGTCCTGCATATTTCAGCTGGGCCATGCACAAAGCATTGGGGCCATTGCGCGATGAGGTCGCGCTCTATTACTTGGACGACATCTTAATCCCGGGCCGCAGTTGGGAAGACCTGAAACCGAAGCTAGCGGAGTGCCGCTTTCTATTTATCAGGGTGGATAACCTGGCCATAAGGTGTCCGCTGCGGGCGTGGAACCTGGGAACGCCAAGACTCGGGCGATACACGAGTTTCCGGTGCCGCGGAATGCGCATGAAGTACGACGGTACTTGGAACTGACGGGGTTCTTTTGCAAATTTGTGCCACTCTACGCGCAGATTGCAAAGCCGCTTACACGACTTCTGAAGAAGGAAGTCGTATTCCCGTGGACCCCGGACCAACACAGAGCGCTTGAGAAGCTAAAGCGGAAGCTGACGGAACCTCCAGTTTTGCGTACATTCGATCCCAAGGCGTGGACCCAGCTGCACACCGACGCGAGCGCTCTGGGTGAGTGCAGGAATGCTGCTGCAGAAGAACGACACCGGAACTCTACGACTAGTGTATGCAGTGAGTCGCCGAACGAGCGAACCACGATTGTGTGGGCCGTCAATCGACTACACATGGTACTGGCAAATATACAATTTATCATCGTTACAGATTGCCAGGCGTTATGTTTCCTCAGTACCTAGAAAACGGTGAACCCGCAGATCGTAAGGTGGCACGATTCACTGAGCGAGTGTAATTACAGCATCGTTCCCGAATGGCACATGTAGACGTGCTTAGTCAGGCGCCAGTGGGACTTTTGAAGCCGACAATGGGAATTGGGAATGCAGATCCAAACCGAGCGCGACGAGATGATTCTACATCAAAGTGCGGACAGCGATCTGCGAGTCAAGAAGGAAATATTGCAGAAGGACACAAGTGCGTGATCACGTTATGAACAGGGGTGCGTGCATCATTATGAACTTTACCAAGGTATTTCATACAAACGAAAATTAGGTAAACTGCTGTACGTAGTACGCGGGGCGATGCGAAAAGCTATTGTAATTAGGTTTCATGAGCTCAAGAGTCACCCGGGCGCGGAACGTACGGCACATAGAATCTTGGAACATTATTACTTACCGGGCGTGCGGTCGTATGTTAAGCGTCACGTGGGCGCGCGTGTGAGGTGTATAGTCGCGAAGTCAAAGTCGGGGCGACAAGAGGGTGAACTGCACTCGATTCCTCCGGCGAACCATCCCTTTGCAGTAGTGCATGCTGATCATGTAGGCCCGTGTTTTTCGAGTTCGCGGGGAAACAAATACGTGCTTGCAGTGGTCGATAATCTTACCAAATTTGCATATTTCCGGGCAGTGAGGGATACGCGTGTGACTAGCGTAATACTTCAAATGAAGGATTTTGTGCGTAAGTACGGTGCGACAGCCCGACTGATTACAGGCCGGGGAACGTGCTTCACGTCCCGAGGATTCGAGAATTTCTGCGAGCGTCAGGGAATCTGTCATGTCCTCACTTCGCCGCGACATCCTCAAGCGAACGGCCAAGTCGAAAGGTTGAACGCGGCTCTAATACCTGCGATTCGTTGCAGCTTAGCCGAAGACGACGGAATATCTTGGGATCGTCAGCTGTCAAAGATCCAAGCGGATCTCAACGCGACGACGGGGCGAAGTGCATTCGAAGCCATGTACGGGTACGTGCCAATGCGTGGTAAGGGGGAACTGAAAAGACTAATCGAGATTGGAAACCCGGAGAACAACGTCAGACCCGAGCAGCTATATGAGACGGTTCGTCAACGAATCGTTGAGGCGCAGGTTAAAATGAAGCGCCAATACGACCGAGGCAGAGTATCTGGGACCACCTATAGCCCAGGAACCGTCGTTTATATGAAGACCGTGCCGATGGGAACGAGGGAATCGACGAAGCTTCACCCCAAATATCGGGGGCCTCTGATTGTGGTCGAACGGTTCCCCGGAGACATGTTCCGAGCGGCGAGCCTCGAAGACGAAGGAGTTGCACAGCGCACACTACTCAGCTAAAAAGCTGGGATCCGATGGAAGCCGAATCTGACGACAATGCGTCATCAGTCAGCCTGCACGATCCACGACCGAAGGAGGAATTCGACGAGAGAAGAGCGAACGTCAGGGGATCACTCCCCGGAAAGTGAGAAGCCCGAAGAAGGCGAGCACAGCCACGCGACGCCCGAGTCGCGCGAAGAGATTACCCCAAAGACTGCGAGACTATGTGTTGTCAGACTGAAAAGTAACTGCGATAGAAATATGTGCCACATTCTTACTAGTCGTATTTGTATTCGTTGTTTTCGTTGTTTCTTTTGTACAAAGGTAACTGAGCCTCGAGGACGAGCTCCCGATAGAGATGGCTCGAATGTTAAAGGCATCCTGTGAGGCGTTTAAAACTTTCGCGCGCGATATGGCAACTCGCGTAGATAGTGGTAGCGCCGATCCAGAAGGCGTGCATGATGGAGCGGTGGTCACGAGCACGCAGTCGAGCAGAAGTAGCGGCAGTCTCGTAGAGTCTTTTACACGGGATACGTAGAGAATAATGGCCGCGGTATCGCCGGGAAAAGCGAAAGAAAGAGAGAAAGGTTGGATCGCGTTTTGGAGTAGGCTCGCGAACAATGCGACGTACTATCGAAGTTACTCCAATAGTACTCCTCGAATAGTAATATTTGTATTTAGCATAGTATCATTATCTGCCCTTACCCTCCGTAACAGTTAAGTAGCCATTATATCAAATAAACTCGCTCGCGAAAAACAGTACTCGGCAGTGAAATCGTCGGAATGTTATTTCCCCCTCCCCCTCGTGCCGGGACATTTCCGGTTTCTCACCATACCCTTATTACTTGTGACTCTTCCCCAATATAAAGTTTAACACTATGTTTATATAAACAACCTCAATACCTGATGAAAGCCCAGTCAAGTAATTACATGGCAACTCTCCGCCGGCCATTTAGAAGTGGGGACCTTTATGAGTGCCAACCTGTAGGACAAATCACGATTTCAAGTCACTCACTACAACGGACGTGTTACGTATGGAATGGCCTTTGATTACAAAGTAAGATCATGCAACTCTGCAGAGCACTTTAAGCGAGTTGTGTACAATGAACTGCTGGAGAATATGCATACGCAGATGACCACAACGTAAACGGGATCTATCCCTTAATTTATAATTATCTTTATATCTTATTATATTTATCTCTCTCTCTCTCTCTCTCTCTTCTCTCTCTCTCTCTCTCTTCTCTCTCTCTCTCTCTCTCTCTCTCCCCCTCTCTCTCTCTCTCTCCTCCTCCCTCTCCCCCTCCCCCCCCTCGCTCTCTCTCTCTCTCTCTCTCTCTCTCTCTTCTCTACTCTCTCTCTCTTCTCTCTCTCTCTCTCTCTCTCTCTCTCTCTCTCTCTCTCTCTCTCTCACACACACACGGGGCGCGCGCGCGCTCTTCTTGTTCCTATCTCTTTTTGATTTCGCCTTACATCTATATACCCTTGGAGATTCAACTCCAATCCTGCAGCCTTAATTGTACCCCCGATTCACATCGCTGCTAGTTCCGCACGTAAGCTCGAGATATCGACGCGCTTTCCACATGTTGGGTGACATATCCTGCTCGTTTTGAGTACCTGACGGCGGACCCAGAGTTTCTTTCACTTTTTACTAACGTTACATTAAACGTTGTATCAACTTTTCAGTCGAACAAAATAAGGAGGATTATTGCGTTATTTCCGAATTCTTAACCGTAAATATACGGATCCTAGGGTGAGGTTCTCGCTGTCCCACCCCCTCCCTGACAGTCTTCTTTTTCTTTCTCGTCTTGCGCGTCTAAGCGAGCCTATCATTTTCTTACGCTCGCTCGTTCTCATCGGTACGGAGAAAAGTTGCTCGTAGTATGGATGGACCGAGATTTCTTGAACCCCGAGGCAAAGGAGAGGGATCGCAATGAGGCTATCTCGACGACGCATACGTCAATATTTTCGACGTGGGAGGAAGAGAGGGCAAGCGAGATGTCTCCCTCCCTCCTTCGCAACTTCGTCACCGATTAGCTTTTAATTAATTTGCTTCCGAAGCTCTGCAGTAACATCGTCGTTCGATCGCGCACTCGAGCTCAGTTTCCCCCGTCTAACTATATATGAATAGAGCAGGGTGTGCCTTTTCTCATCTGCATGGTAGGTTTGCGCTTCAGAAAGAGACTCCGTAATATATAGATCTCTTGGTATCACTCTTATCACGACCCCTGTCTACCCCCTCACACATATAGAGTTTTCGAAATTTCTTGGGAAATTACCATCGTCCCTTCATCTTAGTTTTCGACTCCTAAAAAATATATCCGACGTTCACGAAGTTCAGGTTAGATTTAAGTCCGCTATCGAAGTGGACAACTTATAATTAAATCTGACGGGTCCATAAACTCTTCAATTTTGTTTTGGGCAGTAATTGTACTGGATGAACGCCCAGAAAAGTTTCCGCAATCTTTCCTGTTTTTCCTTCCGTTTTTGTTATCTGTGTGCTTTTCTCTCGCCGTTTGAAACTTTAGGTATACGGTGGTCGGCCCAGTGCTTGTCAGGGTTCTAGTAATCGTCATGTTCAGACTTGAATAAGTATTTTAAGATAAGAATCAGTAGTTTATGCAGATCTGTGATATATTAGCCTTGCAGAAGTATTTACTATGTTGCATTACATTGTCACACTCGTAAGTATACGTATTCAAGAATGCCGAAATCAAATATATTCAGCTATGGTTTCTATCTGCGATTTCGGCCGAATCCTTCAGTTGGAGGTTAAAGTGAACCGTGTCACATTTCGGGTTATTTGAGAATGTCTGGGGACTTGTTTGAGGTAAGTTTGTCTTCAAGTAATAAATAAGAATCTTCATTTGGCGTTCAGCATAGAAAACTATAGTTTTGTGCTAATTTCAACGAGTTTTCACATATGATGATCACCGGTTGAGCTATGTGAACACTCTGCCGCTTAATCGCCATGGCTATCGATAACTGGGAAAAGGGTGGCAAAAAAATCTCATGAAACGAATATTAATTTGTAGAAGATCAGAAAAGAAATCTTGCGTCCCTAATGAGCATTGTCTGGAGAACCCACGGACCAGTAATCGTCATACACATATTCACGATAGTAAAAACATATACAGATAAATAAACGTTATCGATTACTGGGTCCTTACCATTTTGATAACTGGGTACATCTCAAACACAGGTGAACACCACTCGATCGAATTTTTAAAAAATTATTCTATGATAATATAGTTCTTTATGATTATTGAATATAAATCAAAATGATAATTCTGACGTAATAGCCATAATCAGTTCAATTTGTTTAATCAATAAAGTTGTATGTCAACTAATGTATGCCTTAAACTGTTTGTCAAATGTTTGATAAAAGCAAAAAGTTTGTGACTGCGTGACTAAAAATTATTCTGCAATCCTATATGCGGGAACAATCAAGTCAACAAAGGCCAACGAACGTTTGCATAAATAGTTCAAGCAGTTCGAACGCATGTGACGATTAATCACATGGCGATTACTAGATCAACTGTCATGGCGGCATGGCGATAATCCGTACATTGACGTCTTATAACATTTACGAAATATTTTCTCGAAAACTGTACCAGGCACGAGAATTTCATAACAACGTTCTTCATCCCAACAAAAAAACTGTTCAAAAATGATTTAAAATAATTTCTACTCACTTCCAAGTTGAGGTATATGAATTTGCAAAGTCGACCGATCTGCTTAAGCTGACGATTACTGGGCCAACTACCTTATTGCTTCCATGCTATCATCGAAGCTACGTAGACGAATCTTTTAACTTATATAGTGTGGGATACCAAGATAACTCAAAGATACCATGTAGTTATGCTAATTTGTTTTTGTCGCATTAAATTACAAACGGTGCTTAAATAGCGATATTGCGTTTGATATGAAATAAAGCCAATAATTTAAGTTTTTCTCCGGAAATACATTATCGCTCATATTTTTAATCATTTTTTTTTTAAATTAAGTAGGAAGTACGTTTTAGTACAATCTGCACACAATATTCATGTACACTTATCGATTGTTTAAACCGTACTATACATTTAACCGAACACACCGCGGCTCTTACTTCTGGCTAGCGTGTACACGCGCACATACATACACATTGTACACACAAGCTCGAACTAATGGCTCTGTCAATTATTTACGGCCGTGTTTCGCTCGCCTCTGCTATAAAGTGCATTCAAGGGTAGAGTGCACAGCTTCTGGTAAAGGGTTGCTCGAGCGTCTGGGTAACCGAGCCAAAAGATCCTTTGGGTGCTAAATTCTCCACTTTATGTTCTATTGTTCAGAATGAGCATCTATCAAAATAACAGCGATCGTAGATAACGATAGTCCGCCAGCTAAAAACCACAATGGCCAATTATTTTTTGTTGTTTTGCGATTTAACGAACCAAATGACAAATGAAGCCGGAGGGGAAGAAAATAAATGTGCATGATAGTAAGTTCCATATTTTTAAGTAAATATTTTTCAGAGGGTGTGTCTTCTTCAGGATCATGGTTCTGCATAAGAGTATTCTGTATCTGCCAAAACTGGGAAACAGATACGCACGAATTAAACTTCTGCCCCTTTAATTTATCTGGACATGTAATAAAATTTAAAAAATACATTTGACCTGACTATAGACGCGCGGTCGATGTTCGATTGAGTTTAGTCGTGCACTGGCATGTGCGCCAAGTACTGAGCAAGCTACAATATCCCTAACTGTTTAATTGTAACGCAACTAAAATTCACAATCAGTAAAAAATAACCGCTGATATAGGCAAAGGTTTTCCACAGGTTCCCGTATACTTGTGAAAATGCCATATGATAGAGTATCAGGAAACAGTGGCTGTAGGCAGCACTCTAGGGATGGTGAAGAGGCTTTACAGGAAGTGATAATAGTGACGTATTAAGTATGGAATGAAAGTAAAAGATATTGGATAATAAAGGCCTGTAAAAGTATCAAATGAGCATCTGGAAGAAAAAAAAAATTATTGCACAACTGATCGCGTTATTCTTGTTAGTTATCACTAAATTCAGATTTTCACCAAGCGATCAAATCGACGTGATAGCCACATGTGTACATTTTTTATTATTTTTCAACCCTCACAGCGAACATCGACATATATTTATTGCAAAAAGTTTATGACAGAAATGCAAAATAACTTTCGACACCCATTTGTCGAGGTAGACGAAAATGGATTCCCCCTTGACGTTCCGGTCAACAAGAGGGAGTGACAATAGATCGACGGGAGGCCGATAGAAACAGCGCGTATAATTTCGAACTGTTGGAATTGTAGTCGAACCTCATGAATTTAGGTGTGTGTGTGTGTGTGTGTGTGTGTGTGTGTGTGTGTGTGTGTGTGTGAGAGAGAGAGAGAGAGAGAGAACGAAATTCAAAGCATCTGATTTCTTCATGGGACAAAAGTGCTGTGTCAGAAACGTTAGAAGGTGTCACGTTCATAATTGAGGTTGGTATATTTCAAAAAAATTAGTATTTCTCCGCTGCGCTTTATCCATCGTCCTTTGCCCGATCTCCCTGTTCCACTTTTGTAGAAACAACGATGTTCCTTATCCGTGGGGTGGTACGAAATCAATTTCCCAGGAACAGCATAAATATGGTACATGCATAATTTGATCTTCCAACCCCAACCCAAACAAACCCCAGCCCTTCACGATTAATGCGTAACATAAAATATTGTGATGCAAGTAAATAAATTGCCCTTCATTCTGCGATCGGTGAATCATGCTAGATGATTACTCCGGTTGTTTGAGTGGAAACCGAGCCCGCGTTATCGAAGGAGGGGGGAAGCATAAGAGAAACACAGCCAAATAAGTTTTGCGGCAGAAAGATTATTCTTCGTATATATGATCGATGGAATCTTTAAAGTAGGCTAGACATTAGCTATCTAACATTTGCTCGTGTGTGCGAGGAACGTGAACAATACAACATTTATGAAAGATATCAAGGAATGAAGTCCATTTTCCGCCCGACAAACTGATTAGATATAAATGACATCAGCTTCTCCGCAAACAAAACATTATTTTCTTTGTGGAATTAAATGCCTTTCGGTCCGGTCGATTCTACTTCTTTTTCTTCTCTAGTGGTTATTGGATAATTTTTTGGCCAATATCAGGAATGTTAGACAGAAATTAAATTAACTGGTATGCATAAGATTGGCATACCAAAAACAAGTGGATTTTTATGTTTAACACGTAGCGTTTTTACAGACATTTAGTACATAGTCTTTACGAATGTCAGTTTTTTTATTGGTAAATATTCATGAATAACGCAATTATAATCATACAAGCAATGCGTGCCAGCTGCCGTATAACTACTCCATTAATGGGGTACCGGTGAGTCCGGTGTGAAATTAATCATAAAAAATTACTTTCCGTCTAAGAATAAAACGGTTGGAAAACAACATACTGTTTTAAAATGTCAAAAACTACGGACATGATGAACGGTCAAAGTTATGGTAAAGTTTATTTATAGCAAATACCTAAATCATTTGCAGTTCGAGCAGCGGCAGCTTAATAGTTTTAAGTATTACGCGTTCCTCACAAACTGTTACGTAGTATGTTTGCTGCATTGCAAGAATAGGATATCAGTTCAATACTTCTTGTTGTAGTTCACCTTATGTTCTAGTAGGACACGCATTACCATGCATTTAGCGGGTCGTATCATATAATGTGGTCACTATTATATAGCACAAAACTATTACAATGCGCCAAAAATCCATTTAAACAGTGACTTATATTATAAAAAAAGATTTGTGAAAAACTTCACCTATATTGCAGGTAAGAGCTATTCGGAAGTACAGCCGGAATTACTTTTGTCACTTATGCCATATATGTGCATAAGACGGAATGACACCTCATCGCGGTCGGTATGGTAGAACAATTATAGATACCCAAAAATCTCTGAAACGGCTCGTCAGATCCCGTCGAAACTTTGCCAAACGATGTCAAATAGATAGACCCAAACAAACCCAAACAGCTGTCTGGCCCTCAAATTTTCTGAATTTGAAAAAAAAACGTAGATCGTTCTACCATACCGACCGCGATGAGGTGTCATTCCGTCTTAAGAAGCCAAATTACTTGGTAGCTATGGGCGAATACCCGTACCATTGGCGAATACCCCGATGACGAACACGCCGCGTACTCTACACTACACTAAGATGGGTTTTTATTTGTCACTTTTGAACGTTGAATCTGATGACGTTTGACAAGTGTAATGTGATTTTTCACAGTCCAAAATTCCATAACTTTTGGCCGAATTTCTGAGCGTTTTTTCCCCCCAAGAAAGTGGGTCCACAATCCCGGTTTAGTTGGATCGAATCAAATCAATTCGTCGTGTCATAAACATAGTACGTAAACCCTTTTGAGGGTTTATTAAAAGTTTCACTGCCCAAAGAGCTACGCGTTTCGGACTCATCTCGCGCAGCTCGATAGCTGACTGCTATCTTGCCTGCTATATGTACATGTACAGTCGAACCTCGATATAACGAATCTGTAGGGAAGATCGTTTCCGTACGAAAATTGAAATAGGGCTTTGGTCAGGCCCATATAGAATTTCCCTAACTTTATTGGGGCCCTAATCGGGTAGCCACACATAGTGAGGGTCATTAAAGGCAGCATAATGAGGGCCTTCAAGGTCGCAGATATGGCACAAGAGACCAAATGAATTCCTATAATTATTTGTTGTATCACATAAACTATATCAATTAGTTAATATCATTGTGATAATTAGAGAGGAACTACATATTGAGACGTACAGGTCCGTCTCAGGCGCGATACCCCACCCAATATTCAAAAAGATAAACGATTTGCGATAAGAGTAGGGGAGGGGGAAGCCACAATAAGGAGGACCTCGGAAAGACATAAATAAACACAAAAAAATACAAGGTCACAAAACAATGAGCGGAAAGAAAGACAAGAGAAAAATAAAAACAGAGAAGAAACAAAAACAGTGTAAAAAGTTAACAATAAAAGGAACGATAGGTGATAAGGAAGGGAAGGGGAAAAAGACGTTGGAAAAAAAACGGAGAAAGCAACAAAAACAATGGGAAAGTAAAATGTATTCAAAGCAAGAAGAAGGTATGATAAAGGCTATGACGGGTAATTGGTAAGGGAAGGGGAACAATAAACAATAAAACAGGAGTATAAAAGAGGAGGAAATTTGGAGGAACGTCACTTTTTCGCCCTTCGTGGATCAACAAGTACCGCTCAGGAAAGTATCTCCTTATTGGAGTGGAAAGCTGAGAGAGGGAAAATATTGAAAAACGTGAGATGAAAGAAATCGCCACCTGAGAGTTTGATTTTTTTTATGTGGATTGAAAAGTACCGCTCAGGAAAGTACCTCCTTATTGGAGCGGAAAGCTGAGAGAGGGAAAATTTGAGAGACAAAAAGCAGAGAAGACAAATCGGAGCCATAGCTTTTTATTCGAAAAGCACGAAAACAGAGAGACAGTTACAAGAAGAAAATTGGTATCAGGAGAATATAAGCTGCGAGGAGGTATCGGGAATACCAGGCGACACACACACACACACACATTCACCTGTGAAACACAAAAGTATCGGCGAGTATTTCCAAAAGTATGAGGAGAACCTGAAGGTCGGAGAGGCATCACGAATTCAAACATCACACGGACACAAGCCATATAATGGACGTTAAATCATTATAAAAGGGTACGTGGCGCCCTCCGACGGCGGGAGCAAAAGTTATAGTAATCGATTACCAACGCGCAATAATCGATTATGCTCACGGAGAGTAGTGAGGAGAAAGCGCGCCGTAGCGCGTCAGTCGAGAGCGCGCCGCGATTCACCGCGTCGTGAGCACGGTCTTACATACAGGTCTGAAAACTCCCGTCGTGTGGGTAGTTTGCTTATGGATGCCAGACGTGTAGTTCATATACGGCCCACTGTGATCGCTGCAACCTAAACTCCGGCGCGATGACGATAGGTGGGGGAAGTGAGATAGAGAGAGCGCTAGCTTTTCAATCTTTGTCTCACCTCAATGTATATTACTCGTTTTTAATATTATTGTAGACTATTATAACACGCAGTAAAACGCAAATGCTTATTTTGCAAAACCTCTGACCCCAACCCGCTGACCGCAAGCGGGTGTGAAAAACATGAGCGATCTTGAGTTATTTGAACGATATCGAATTTGGCTCAGTGGCAAACGACACCTTTGCATTATCGGCTTCGCGGCCGGTATTGCAATAAGGACCGCGCACAGTCTTGGCATTTTTGCCAATTTTTCAAAAATCTTTTCTTTTATTATGAGAGCACAATATCCGACGCGGGGATTTTGAGGTTAGGTTTGAGAAAACGCAGTAGGCGGATAGATCGTAGAGACGAGTAGTGACGGGATTACGAACTACTCCGGTGCTTCCATAAGCGTTCTACCCCCACCACTTGATTTTGTGACGAGTGTCCAGACTTGTATGTAAGACCGTGGTCGTGAGTAAGAGAGTCGCTAGAGAGGGCGGAGTCAGGGACGGCGCGGCGCACGAGAGTGCGCTCGGTACCTCGCGCCATGGGCCGTTTGAGCGAACGAGGGGGAAGCGCGTTGTACCGCGATCGAGCGCGCTAGGATCGATCTCCCTAGGAGAGAGAGGGAACCGCGCCGCGAACGCGAGAGCGCGCCACGACCGAGAGCGCTACGATCAAATCAGAAGAGAAGCGCGTACCACAGCGAGCGACCGTACGAAAGGAAAAGGGGAAGAAAAATACCAGCCCACGATAAATCGATCGCGCTCGAGAACGTTTATCATCCGAGCCAGTACGCGATTTGAGAATTGTACCGACAGAGACGCGATACATTAAAAACCCACAAAATACACTATAGCGACGCAAACAACATACCACACTTGTACACAGCGATCTTTTAATATTATGTCGAGCCAGAAATCTTGAATAAATACCATCTTATTACCAAATACCTCCAAAACAAAGAGTTCAAACTAATTTCTTCCCTGGTCAAGTCCCGAACAAATAAAATTAATTATGACGAAGTCCGACCCGTTACAATTATGCATTACATATATATGCAATTCCTCTCTCTCTCCAACCTCTCCACCCCCACACCCCTTTGATATGAGTGTTACAATATAGACAGAACATTGGTTCAATTCAATAAAACAATTGTTGACTGCGAAAATTCTATTTAATTTAAATTTAAAACAAACAAATAGATCCATTTAGCGAATTCAACTAAATTGTTTTTTGAACAGATGAAACAGAGTCACAGATTTATTAGAATTAAATACAATATTTAGTTTTTGGACGATATTAAATAGATTTCGATTGGAATAAATAAATATATTTGAAATAAATCATTCCAATAATGGAATGCAATAGGAAAAATTTGATTCCACAAAAAATGTAGTTAATTCGAATAAAAAAATCAATTAGACGCGGTTAGTTGATATTAATAGAATTTTCTGTCAGTGTAGGTATTTGCTTTGCCATGTAGTAGATGACGTTAATAATTTTGCATGCAACTTGAGGAAAATAAATTGCTTCCCCTTCGAAAATTCCCTTGGAAAAATAAAACGTTTTATTAGAAGTCCAAATAGACCTCTGGTTCAATTTGGTTCATTCTGTCACAGACAGAATGAAAAAGACAATCTCTTTGAGCGTATATTTAAGAATACAAAACAATCTTTTTTTTAATTAATTCATCATCAAAATGACGGAGCTGTGGCAGAGTGTTACAGCAAGGTCGCTGTGGGAATTGCGAATCGGCGTGCAGTCTAGCTTACCGTAGACTTCGATTTGCAAAAAAGTTTAAACTTTTTTTCAGTAAGAACATGTATAGTTTCAGTACATGTACGAAAATGCAAATAAAGAACATGTAAGAAAATGCAAATGTAAGAAAATGGCACGCATTTACAAAAAAAATCAACATTTCACGCAACATTTTTCTGAAATGTCCTGTTTTTTTAAATGTTTCAAGAACAATTCTCGTCAAGTAGAAGGGACCAACATTATCAATATTTCTACCAAGTTTCAACTCAATCGGCTTAATAGTTTTTGAGTAATCCTGCACGCCAATTTCGATAATGCACTTTTAAGAAAAACGCGTTTGAAGTTCACGCCCGCTCCGAAACCGAGCGGCGAGGCACAGCGTTGACGGGCCGTAACGTTTGAAGTTTTCCGAATTTCGCTTTGAAACTTTAGACAAATATTCTACATATACAGTTCTATTGCTTAAAGAAAAGAGAAATAAATCGATTTTTTGATCGTTGTAAACGTGTATCCCGCCTTAAGGGATTGCCACAATAAGGACCTTTAAGGGCTCATATAAGGGGTCCCGAGGCCATTATTTTTATGAGGGATGCCCTGTCAATTTTCCGCACGGGTTATATCGAGTTTTCGTTATATCGAGATCATGTTCTTTAAAACGTTCTTCAACAGAAAATATCAGTACTGTAAATATAGTACTAGTATAGTACTAATACTATAGGATACTAAAAGTAATCAACATATTATATCTCTAGAGCCTGCAACACCAAAATCATGGATTTCTTCTCAGCGATCGGACATACTAAAAACCTCAAATTTCTAGATATCGAGGAGCCAGTCTAGGCATTTTTCTCACATCAACCAAAAGGAATTAAACATTTATATATCTCTACGGATATCCATTTTTCATTGCCTTCAGTTGATGTAAGGAAAGTTGACGAATTGGCTCCTGTATACCGAGAAATATGAATCTGTCAATGTCTCTAATCGCTCCAATAAAATGCATGTTCTTCTCGTTGCAGTCATTGGACATGTAAAATGTTGGTTGCTTTCAGCCAAAAAGCAAAAATATGTGTTTATCTTACAGTAACTTAAAACAATCAACATTGAATTCGACGGTAAATGCTTAATTCGATTGTAATCCAATTCAATTGTTCGCCTCCAGTTATTGAAAACAATCAACAGTGAATTTTGAATTCACTTCTCTTTGAACAGAGGCCAAACTAAATAAGGATTCTTTCGCTGCCAAAAAGATATAAAATTCCATTTAAATACTTTCAAAAAGTAAACAATGAACGCCAACTAATAAAGAAATCCCCTCAAAAACATTATCGCTTATTTCGACTTATAAAAACAATCTGATTTAATTATATATATATATATATATATATATATATATATATATATATATATATATATATATATATTTTAAGCGTTATACGCAGTTGCAAGGCCGAAAAAAGTAGTTTTTCCACGAATTTTTCTGGAAAAGGATTTCATTTGTGCAAAACGAAAAGTATTAGGCAGCGTAGTGACATATTTGGGCTTTGGATCAGCATTTTTTATTTTCAAAAATATTCATTAACATTGCTCCTGTAGGAAGTCTCCAGGAGGTCCCCGAAAAAAAAAGTGTCCGGCGGTGAGCAAAGTATCTCCGGTTTGGATTATCTAAAATGAAAAAAACCAAAAAGATACTTTTAGGGAATATATGAATCCAGGTATTTATCGAAGGAATAGTCGAAATTTCAATTTTTAACAAAATTGTGGCTCCGGAAAGAAACAATTTTGATTTTCGACTAAATTGTTTTCGTTAAATCGTTGAAAAGAATGGAAATAATTTTCGGAAATCTTATTCCTTCGATCAATACCTGAAGAATATATCTGACAAGGTTGTGTTAAAATTGCAGACCGATCGGTTGAGCCGTTTTTTGAGAAATCGTGCTCACCGACTTTGAAAACACCGTTTTGAGAAAAAAGCGTTTGAAGTTTCGCGCTCTTACTCTGTAGCGCTCCGAGCGTTCTTACAAATATATATGTATTTCCGAGAATATTCGCTGGATCGATTTGAAATTTTCAGGGAACATACTCACATATTTGTACAATTCGAAAATGCAATTTGAAAAATAGATTTTTTGATATTTCTAACTGCGTATAACCCGTTAAGTGAATACTTCTTTTGCGCCAACGGATAGGCGTTACGAATCGCGTGTGTTAAACCGGATAAAAGAATGGAGGAAGCGAGAGAGAGAGCGAGAGATAGAGCGAGAGAGAGAGTGAGAGAGAGAGAGAGAGAGAGAGAGAGAGAGAGAGAGAGCGAGAGAGTGGGGTGGAGGGAGAGGGGGGAGAGGAGAGGAGATAGGCCATACAGAGTATACGCGGGCATACGTCCATCAGTACGTATAGGACAGCAGCGGCGCATGCGCGCCGGTCTATCCGTTGCATGGGTGATCCCACAGCTATGTGTGAATTCATACACGGCTTTTCGCCTCGTGTCGCATTCAAGATTTCATTTCGTGTCTCTTAATTTTCTATATATTTTCTATATGTACTGCCTATCTAGAGTTTTCATATTTGAACAGTTATTTCTAAGTTTATGTGCGATTGTGTGGACAAAAACATTAGTGGTTTAAGGGGTTATATACAGTAAAAATTGCCGAAAAGTCGATTTTTTAAATCTTATTTCCTTAATGTACATATATTTAAGTACACACACAGAAAATTTCTTGTCAATCCAGCGAATATTCTCGAAGTTACACGCACATTTGTAATGACGTGTCAGAGCGTTCGAAAGTAGGAGGCCGGAGCGCCAGCTGTGTATTGTGAATGTACCCTTCTATTGTATTCAAATACATGACGTGACAGTGCAGTAGTGTTATATTTATACCTGAGAGGTAAATTTAACTTTTTCTGTTCCCAAACTGGCAAATGTTGAAGAGTATTAGTCTAAACAGGCAAGCCAAGCAGTGAACTTGTGAGCTCGTTTATACTTTCTCCTGTGATCTTTTCGTTAAAATGAAGTGTAGCAGAGAAATGAGAACATCTTCTAAAATGCAAAAGTCGAGACGAAAGGAGCGAAGAAATGTTAAAAAAATTTTAAAACAGCTGAAACGGTTGAAAGTAGTTTCAGTGTCTCTGCGAAAAAATTCAAAATGCGAGAGGAAATCTTAGTGCCGCGTGAATCGTCTGTTGAATATCGAATTTTTAAGTTTATTACAGTGTTTGCAGCAATTTCTGAATACGTGACCCAGATAGACAGTCGTGATCATCACGCCGTGCATACAATTGATGAAGCAAATTTTACAGCATATTGACTACATGTCATGATGCAAAGCCGTGGACTCATTTAGTATAGTGAATGTACAAAGCATTTTGATCTCAATATGTCGTTTACAAATGCATCGTACGTTTGAAGCACGTTGAACTCATATCGCTGTGCTCAAGTGTCCACAATTAATATCTGCAAATTTGACGTCATTTGGAAGTCATCCAATGGCTTGTGTTGATGAATTCACTGGGTTAGCACTGGTAGTAGACATGCCATGCAAGCAATATGACGGCGATATGCATGTTTGTCAGTGATACATTCGATGGGCGCAACATGACAGCGATATGCGTGTTTCTCAGTGATACATCCTATGACGGCGATATGCATGTTTCTAAGTGATACATTCGTTGAGCGCAATATGACGGCGATATGTATATTTTGTCAGTGATACGTCCCAGGAGCACAATATGATGGCGATATGCATATTTCTCAGTGATACATCCCATGAGCGCAATATGACGGCGATATGCGTGTTTCTGTGATACATCCTATGACGGTGATATGCATATTTCTAACAAGAAGAAGGCAGAGCCTGGATGTCGCGAATCGGGTTCTCCTTTCGCGTGGTGAAAGTTGAAGACCTCCGAATTAACGTCGTTTTTTATTTTTGTTCCAATAGGCATTAGTTGCTGAGATATCGCGATTTGAAAATTTGGGAGTTTCGTCTCTCGCGTAGAGTACGTTGAGCGTTGACGCTTGAGACAAGAGCGGCCGTAGCTAATGCGGTAAGACGACACCCCGGCACTCTGAAAGTTCACGGTTCGCGAGCCCATGCTTTTTTTTTAATTAATTTTTTTAAAATATTTTTCTAATCTCTCATAAGACTTTGCATGTGCAGGTAAATATGAAAATTCGAAAATATGTATTACTAGTTTTATTTATCTATTATATTAAAATAATTAATCCAATAATGAAGTCACAATTACATATCAAAATAATATTGTATAACAAATAATTAATCTAATAATCAAGTCACAATTACAAAGCAAAATAATATTGGATAACAAATAATTAATCTGTTAATCACGTCACAATAAGAAAGCAAAATAATATGGTATAAAAAATAAATAATTAATCTAATTCACAGGAAAGCATATTTGAAGATATATATCTTCAAATATGCTTTCCTGATAGAATCCGCAAGGTTAAATGTAATTGCGGTGGTATTACGTTCATTTTATGTTCGTGGTGTCGTAAGCCTTTGTGCTTCCCTTGCTTTAACGATGGTTTTCACCCTCCAATTTGTCAACATACTGATCTGATAGAAGAAGAATCAGCATAATTACCTGCCGCCAAATTTGCAAGTGTGAATTAGATTAATTATTTATTTTTAATACCATATTATTTTGCTATGTAATTGTGATTTCATTATTGGATTAATTATTTTAATATAATAGATAAATAAAACTAGTAATACGTATTTTCGAATTGACTTCTTTACCTGCACATGCAAAGTCTTATGAGAGATTATAAAATTAAAATAAAAATTTAGTTTAAATAAATAGCATGGTGACGCGAACCGTGAACTGTCAGAGTGCCAGTCCATCGTCTTACCGTATTAGCTACGGCCGTTCTTATCTCCAGCGTCAACGCTCAACGTACTCTACGCGCGAGTCGAAACTCCCAAATTTTCAAATCGCGATATCTCAGCAACTAAGGCCTATTGGAACAAAAATCAAAAACGACGTTAATTCGGAGGTCTTCAACTTTCACCACGCGAAAGGAGAACCCGATTCGCGACATCCAGGCTCTGCCTTCTCCTTGTAAGTGATACATTCGATGAGCGCAATATGACGGCGATATGTATATTCGTCAGTGACACATCCCATAAGCGCAATATGACGGCGACATGCATCCAAATCCAGAATGATACAAATAGGCAGACACAAAGAAAGTTTGCACAAGTGTTAGAATGGCTAGGTAGCGCGCTCGGCTCTCGAATTAGAAGACGTGGATCAAACCGTAGGTAGGTACGAAAGTTAACTAGGCAGAATACGGCTTAACCCATTTATCATATAGGCAGGAACATGAATAAAGCGTATGGGGATATAAAACTCCTACCAGATTCTTTTAATCAATATTTTTGGATTTTTTAAATTTTTCACGCCATGACACTCATATGAGCTCCATATGAGCACAGCATAGTTACGTCACGCCATGCCGCTAATATGAGCTCCGTATGAGCACAGCATAGTTCCGTCACGCCATGCCGCTAATATGAGCTCCGTATGAGCACTACAGTTTCTTCACGCCGTGACACCCATATGAGCCCCATATGCACTCACTTATTGTTAGATATTTGTGAGCCAAATTTGATAGTCTGATGAATTCACTGCATGCACATTCGCGTGAGAACAACTTTGCTTCATTTGGATGTATTATTGTGAATCATCGTGTGATGCAAATATGACTTCAACGGGAGCACTCATAAAAGATACACAGCTGTGAGACTTTCTATGCCGCAGTGATAATGTACATATGATGCCAATATGAGGTACATCCTTCTATCTGGGTAAAGTGCAAAATCTGTGACGGAAATGTTAAGTTTCAAACAGCTACTGAACGAGGACTTGGTTTTAAAATTGTTTTGTTGTGTGATAAGTTTGCAGTTCGTTCCATAAATTCTAGTGCTTTTATCGGGCATTCTTATAAGATAAATAGATGTTCTTTATTCGTCATGAGACAAATAAAAGCTACATTTGATCATTACTGCTCAACAGACGAAAATCCTCAACACGAGACGTGCCCGATCGGAGTCACGTTGCTGTTAACAGCGGGCAGTAGCTGCGAATGAATTATCTACTTTCAAGCATGATTATCAGTCACTACCACAGGATGTTGGTGAGGCTGTGTATTCGATTTGTACAGATGTCAGCAATGAAAAATTATTAGAAAGATGTGTGAGTCGTTTCACCCAAAATAACAACGAGACCTACAATCGACTGACATGGAAAATTTCTCCAAAAATCGTTCCGTCTGGTTCGAAAACTGTGGAACTGGCTGCATACATAGCTGCCGGTATATTTAATGAAGGTACAGCATCACTATTGTATTATATGAATGCAATAGGGATTTCACGTGTGCCCAATGCACATTCATATGCCGAAAGAGAGGATGCACAGCGCGTGGCGATCTCCGACCGAAGAGCGCATGATGGCACACGAGAGGGAAAAATGGTCCGCAGACAACAGTAACTGGAGTTATTAGAAGCTATCGAAGGGGCGGAGGGTTTATTATATGGCCCTGGACTAGATGACTCGATGGAGGTGACATTTTTTATTACTAGATGTAAAGCGCTTTTGAAAATGTTAACTTGTTTTTCTCAAAACTGTGTTTTTAAAGTCGGTGAGCAAGATTTCTCGGAAACGGCTGAACCGATCAGTCTTAAATTTCAACACAATATTCTCAAGTATATTTTTTAGTAATGAATCGAAGGTTTATTCTGACCGACAAATATTTCCCATTTTATAAACAATTTAAGGCCTACATTTTTGTAAAAAATCGAATTTTTTTAGATGCCGCCATTTTGTAAAAAAATATTATTTTGCTTATTTCTTCCATCAATTACAATCGATCCATCATATTAAAGAAATAATTTGGGTTTTTTTCATTTTAGATGATCCAGTCCCGAGATACCGTGCTCACTACAAGACGCCTTTTTTTAGAGGTGCTCTCTAAGATTAGCTATAGCAGCTTTCAGCAAATTATTTTTACTAATAAAAAATGTTAAACACAGTTGAAAGTTACCATAATATGTGTACACATTTTTATGTTAATAGATTTAAAGGTCTTTTCAAGAAAAGCTATAGAAAAATCGATCTTTTTGGGCCTCCTGACTGTATATAACCCCTTAATATATGGTGTGAATGAAACGCATTGGTACAATTTAAAGTGTGGTTGAACATGACCGATGATCGCGGAACGGATGGGCCATCAACAAATTTTACATTCCATGAAGGTATGTGTCCTTGATATTACATTCAATCCGACATTGAAAAAAAAATGGAAATGAAAAAAAATATAATCACAAATTTAAAAAACAAAAGAAAAACATCAAAGTCGCAGAGCGGAAGTAAGTAGACATGCTCTTATTGCTAGTAAAGACTCTCAACAATTTTCCAGACGGATCAGAGTTAGCTTAAAATAATATTTATTGGTTTTTTCCTTAGGTACACGCTTTTCGCGTTTGTTACCTATTCTCCCCTCATTATGACCGTTCTTTCCTCTACTGTTTACTCCTTTTTTCTCCATCTTTCTCCCTGTTCCCCCCTCTTGCGGCCGCAGCCGACTTCCCTCTCTGTATTATATTCATCATGACATTTCTGTCATGGGTATAGGGAAACTGCGGAAAACCTATACCAATACAGCCGGTCATCGAGTTCGCCCCCCAGTCGTGGAACTAGTCTTATTTCGCCGCGAAATGCCGAAGAAAAACATTTTACAACGAAATGTACGCGACTGGGATTCGAACCCGGAACCTCCCGGTCCGCTGGTTTAGTGGCGAGCACGCTAACCACTAGACCATCGCGCCGGTTTTAAGCTTAAAATAATTATATTATTTGAATCCGAAGGCGTCCAACGGCCTCCGCAGGACCTCTGCAAGTATCAAACGTAAAAAAAATCGTTAAAAAACAACAAAAAGAAGTGTGCTGCGGAGGACCATGGGGCTGCTGCAGAGACCTTCGAAGACGTTCGGGGGCCTTCAGAAAAAAACAACAAAAATAATAATCATTAAAATAATAACAATTAAAATTATAAGAGAAAAAATTAAAATGACAATTATTTTAAAAAAATAAAAAATAATAATGTGTACTATGCGATTGCTTGTCTATTATCTAACGTTAATTTCAATTGTTTCGACATGCTTTTCAGTTCCATCTGAAACTCCTCTATCTAGAATTAAACATCGAGGAATTGACGATGAAGAAATACCACGTGCTAAAAAAAGATCGGAGAGCGAGAATAATTTGGAAAAAAGACAAACAAATTAAGTATACTGTACGGTAACTTGTCTATTATCTAATCATTTACAAGAAATAATATTAATCAGAGTTGTGGATACAGTCTTGAATGAAAACAGAACAAAAATGTATGGCAATTTTCTACTCACAAATAAATCTATTTATTTATGCAAATAAAACTGATTTAATATCCACATGCGTGTTAATTCTTACTTCCTTGCTAGCCCTATTAATTCATTTACCCCCCCCCCCCCCCCCCCCAACTCATCGCCCACTCGATTCATCTACAGAAATAATTTGTTACGTCAGCGGACTGCAAATAAGTATTCACTTTCAGCGCGTATAAAGTACGCACACAGTTTTTATTTTAATTCAAGCAATAGTTTTAATCTAGTTTTGAAATTCATCGAATGCATAAAACAAAGTGACATAACATTTATTAAACTATCCAAGCCAGTTTACTAGAAATGTTATACACAACACTGTTAAACCTTAGGAACAATATTTTTCCAAATTTTTTATTTTCATTGAAGAAAATAATATTACTATTATAACATAAAATTGATATCATTATTATATAACAGTACAACGTATGTACGACACAAGTACACTGGGAATACTGTGCAACGACTTGGCGTGCATGGTTAAGAAAATAAAGTTCGGGAAGACATAACATTTTTTGTTCCTACCACCTGGAAAAATGACTATTGCGGCAGTCATGCAACTTCTAAAATATCAATAAGCAGTACTTTACTTTGGCAGTAACTATGGCTATAAAATATTATTGTCCCTTCAGGGAAATATCAAATATAGTTATAATATGATTGAGAACACCATACATTTATTCCAGTGCACGTTCAATCGTTTCTTATTTTTGTGGGTATAGGGGATACCCACATGAGAGTTAATTTTTATTCTAAATACGTTGTTACATCGTAATTGTGGTTTAAACAATTATAAAACAAACATAACATTCAAATTATTTTTATCTCCCTCTGCGAATCCTGCACTGGGTAGTAGTAATCTTTCCGTAGCAACAGCAATACTTTCAACTTCATTTTTGGCTATTCGAAGAAGTTGTCGCGCTTTCTTGGTTGCCTCCTGCGCACGGTGGTCAACCATCTCTATTGATTTGGTGGCACTTTAAATGTGCATTTGGCAGATTGTTAGTCTCATCACTTGCATCATTAGTAGGATGCTTTGGGAGAAGTCATTGTATATACTCACCGCAAGGTTTAGAATAATCCGGGGGTTATAAAGCGTCGAAGGTTGTTACAACAATAGCCATTCTGCTCTTTCCTACGTATATCGTTACAACAGCTTGATCAATTATTGGAATTTTCATGAAATGTTTGTCGCAATTAAATCTGAAAGATTTTTGGCCACACTAAGGAAAAACCATAAACTCAAAGTCGATATTTTCCAATTCCAAGTTCATGCGCAGCCCATAATTTATTGAAAGCAAAATCACTATTTGTTTGCTTGCATAAAACCAAGACGTTATAGGTGTATCGAGCCTTTTTTTTTGAAGACTTAATTGTGGCAGCCACATTGATTTGACATTTTGAATTTCTGACAACGATCAATTCTTGAGCTATTCACAGGGCCGTCTTAGGGAATAATGTATGCTTGTAAAAGCTCAGTTAATTTGGCCCTGAATACCCTCTATACGACTTCGTATGAGAGTATATGTTCGTTGACTGTTCGAACGTCACAATGTGACGTAATAACGTTGAAAGTAACAATGGGGTGGCTTGAATCGCGGGAGCATTTCAAATAGGGCGGAAGAGTACACTAGCCTTCTATACAGGAAGGTGGCACGATAATCTCTGAAGGGATTAGTAGCCACTCGGGAATCCTGGCTCTATACGCACATCTCTTTCTCATGTACATTGGAATGTGAAACAGTATACCACTATTGATGGAACTCGGCAAGGGTTTGCCGAGTCCCGTCAACCCCCTCCACAACTCAAGAGTATTAAGCCCCAAATTGGTTTCTCGTTTGCTCCAGCAAAACACATACATACAAAAGGTCATGGTTTTTATATATGGGCCTTTCCGGTCCAGCTTGATAGGTAAATTTAATGTATTTTTGGTGGACAACAAATGCGTTCTCGCTAGCATGTCGTGCACAAAGAATATAAAACAAAAAACCTTTAAGAAGCTATACTTTCTTGATGTTTTTGAAAAGAGGAGCGTAGTATCTCTTCGTGATTGTGCATGTCACAAAGCGAAGGAGAGTACAAATATACCTTAGTCCGATTCCATTTCTCTTGCTCTTTACCTGAAGACCATAACTAATAATTGTGTGTAAAAAGAATTGATAATTTGTCGCAATCTATGTCCCCATTAAACAGCGTTATGTGCATAAATGAATATCTAACAGTGGCTGATGTGCAGGATTGCTTTTGTCCTTCCCGTTGATTCTAATGCCAGTGTGTAGAATGCACAATAAGGGAAAATAAAATAACGGACTTTACAGAATGTTGCGTACATGAAAGATCGATGTATTTCCTTTGGTATGTAACATGTTGAAACATTAGGCACTTGCAGGTGCGATTTTCATGTCTACAGTCGTATATATACGAGGGTAGGTTAAAAAGTTTCAAAACCGATCGACGAGCAAGTTTTCAGTAAAATGACAATCCTTTTTCAATAGATGACAGTGAAAGACGAACAATGAGCCAAGGCGAATGTTGATCCCGCGATTGATTTGTGCATGACAGCCTTCGAAAGTGACACTTCGCAAACAATAGATAGATTTAAGTCACGTGCGGTTATGGAGCGCTTCCATTTTAATGAGAAAATTCCGCCGATAATCAAAGGTGAATTAGTTGCGGTGTACAGGGCCTCCTCAACAAGTATAAAAACCTAGGCTGCTGACTTTAAATCCGGGAGAACAAGCATATTCGACGAGAAATGCTCTGGCCGCGCAAGAATCGCAACGACGGGGACCTCCCCCGTCGATCGATCACCTCGATCGATTAGGAGGATCGTGAAGAGCGACGAAAAAGGTGATCCACCAAATCGTGATTGACAACCATCAAAAACTTTGGGAGAGAAAGCGATGGCCGCTGACATCTCATATAAACGGGTGCAGAATATTTTACATAAGAACCTGGGCATTAGAAAGCCAAGCGCGCAGTACGTGTCGCATTTGCTTACTGTTGATAATATATTAGAGATACTGGTTCGACGTTTCGCAAACGTATTTTAAGCGCACGGAAATTATACTCTTCGGAGCTTTATGAAAGACGATGAAACCTGGGTGCAGCACTATACTCCGGAGACTAAAAAATAGCCGAAGCAATGAACAGGAAAAGAATAACCGACTCCGAAGTACGCCAAGAAAGATCTGTTGGCTGGCTCCTCGGTGTTCACATTTTTTTGTATTATCATGGGGCTTATGGAGTACTTGAAAGTCGCAAAGCCACCACAGGGGAATAATATTCTTTATTATTACTGCGTTTTAATGAGGAAATCGAGAAAATAAACGTTCGCATTGTGTAAAAAAAATTCAGCAGGGCAATACGCCGACACACAAATTGACAATTGCAATGGCGAAACTGCATGAACAGAGGTATAAACCAATTCCTCGCCGTACTATATAGATTTGGCCTTCTCGGGACTTCTTCTTTTTCTCAAATTTGACAAACGGCTATTTGTTGAGACGCAGTTTTCCGAATTTACCTCCGTGCACAAAATATGCATCGGTCGTTCGAAAACTAATGGGCGCCAGCCATTAGAAATTGCAACGGCGAATTTTTTTTCGTTCCTTCGACGATCGGGACGACGCGACGATTCCCAGCAGCCGCAGCCTTGAGGTTGGTAGAGGGGCTGAGTTGACTCGCGGAAACCCAGTCCAATTAATTAACCTCGAGGCACTCCAAGATTTTCGGGATTACAAAAGAATTTTACTTTCAGAGTCGTCCTCGCGGAAGGCGGGAATGACGAGTTTTACACTTTGATAATATGAAATTCCCGAAGAAGATTATTTTCGCGTACATCTTCTTTCTCTCTTCGCAGACGACAATCTTCGTTATTTAACTACAAACGGGATTAAATTAAGAGGTCTCGAAATTTCTTACAAATTCCGGGATTTAAACTACTTGACTCTAGTCCGGGTCTTACAAAATGGGAACCCCTCTCGGTAGTTCAATCGTTATGTTCTCTTACGGGCCAGGGTTCTCGTGAGTCAGAATACCCGAAAAAAAACGGTAAGTTCTCCCGCGCACGCACGCGACACCATGACAATATTCCTCTAAGTATAAAAAAGATTCTAATTTTCCCAAACGGCCTTCAGTGCGCGCATTACAACAGATGTCACAGCGAGCGAAACGACAGCCTCGCCGCTATGGAATCCACAGGTCGGGATCCGGTCAATCTTCAGTGCCGACCCTTGATGATTTCGGTGGCGTCGTTATATTGAGTGGCGGGAAGGGCTACGGCGTGGTAGACACGTCGCTCCTCTTTCCAACCCTGAACTCGAGTAATTAGATCTTTCGGGGAAAGCGTTATCGCGGACCTGCCCATGTAGGTTTCGCCAATCGAACCGTAACGGCCAATACTTGGACCAATGTTGGCGGGGCGATAATCGATTACCCAATGGTACGCCAATGCTCGGCTGAGTATTGACTAGCCTACATTGGTTTGCCGATACGAGGCCAATGTTCGGCCAAACATAGACTCGCTAATGATTGGCTTGTCGATACGAGGCCGATGTTTGGCGAAGTATAGACTGGCCAATCATTGGTTTGCCAATACGAGGCCAATGTTCGGCCAAGTATAGACTCGTTCATTATTGGTTTATCGATATGAGGCCGATGTTTGAAGAAGTATAGACTCGCCAATCATTGGTTTGCTAATACGAGGCCAATGTTCGGCCGCGTAACACGTGATCGAACCGCAATTCGTACATTGACGATTCATTGTTTCGCGTCGGGGTCATTGAGTGACGAGATAAATACTTTTTATGAGTTCATTGGACATTACTCTTAACAAATATACTACCAAATCAATGCACTCATTGTTGGCCGATTCTCGAACGAGCTCATACGCGATACTCTGCCGATTTTTATGAACCATCCTACGCTGACAGAAAAATTCTATTAATATTAACTAACCGCGTCATTTTATTTATTTTCTATTTCAATTAACTAGATTTTTCCCGAAATAAAATGTTTCCTATTGCATTCCATTGTTGGAAGTATTTATTTTAAATATATTTATTTATTCAAATTAAACTTGAATTAATGAACTAATGGTCTGTCTTTATTGGAACACACATATTAAGGAGTTATGGGGGTAGAAAGGGTGGAGAGAAAGGAATTATATATATATATATATATATATATATATATATATATATTGTGACGTGATTTTTTAAGACTCGTCACAGAAAGGCTACCGATGATCAAGATATGCTTTCGATGCCTGGGTTGCGACTCAACCGTTAGTGTTAAGAGTCCTTTCTCTAGAATGTTTGTTTTGTTACGTTTGAGGTTTTGGGTTGTGTTTCCGTTTTGGTTAGGTTGGCGTGCGGCACTCGGTCGAGCGGCGTGTGGCTCGACGTATCGAGCAATCCCGACCGAGAGATGCACCCAACGAGGCTTCTCGGGGAATTGGTGCACGCCCGGCTGAAACGCCGGCGCCCCACCGTAGTGGTGCATCGTGCTGGAGAGCGGGCCGTTTGGGTTACGGGCGGAGGCTGGAGATCTCCGCGCCGCGCTTCTAGAGAGAAGCTTTGCCCGCTTTCGCACGGTGAGCCGGGGCTGCGATCTCCGAGAGCCTCCATGTTACCGATAAGAAAAGGTCCCGATTTGTTACCGTTCCGTTTTCGGGGTAACTCGGGCAGAAAATATAGATTCCGAAAAGAATATTCTATCAGAATATTCCAGCTCCCGAAATAATATTTCAGCTCTCGATATTATAAGATAAAGTTCTCGCTTGACCCGGCGATTTCGCATGGTCCGATGCCGCAAGCGTGTTGACATTTTTTCTGTCAACGCGCTCTGTCTCGCTCTCGCATAATCCCTCGCACGCCGGCCTCGGTTGCGCGAGGTACGGAGTTGCTAACGAATCTTCGCGTGAGATGGTTGTCTCCAAAATCGCGATCGCTCCCGATTTTCCGGATATCGTGACAGTTGTCGGTTAGACGTGGCGATGCAGAGACGTGTCGTGTCTCTCTCGCGCGCGTGACGTCGCACTCTCGCTCTCGCGTTAGAGGCACGCCGTCGTGCTCTCTCGTTCTCGGTAGTGTGACGTTTTCGCGTGCATTTCGCGTTCGGAGGAGAGCTCCAGTCTCCGAACCCGGTTAGGATTCCGGGGGACATCAAAAATCAAGGAGGCGAGGTCTATTTTCCTCGCCGTGAAATCAGGGGCCTAACCCCCCTATCGCAGGAACTGCGGGACATCATGGTCCTGCACGAGAACTGAGCCGAATGCCCCTCATGACGTGAACTGTGGGACGTTGCCGCTCTGCGCGAGAACCCAGGCTAACGCCTGTATTGCGAGAACTGTGAGGCGTTGTGGCCTCTGCGAGCCCCAAGGCCAGAGGCCGGGCTGGCATGGCGGAGATCCATTGCCGTGTTGCCACTTCGCACGAGAACCATGGGCCAAAGGCCCAAATTGCGGGAACTGTGAGGCGTTGTTGCCTTACGCGAGAACTCAGGGCCAGAGGCCCACATTGCGGGAACTGTGAGGCGTTGTTGCCCTACGCGAGAACTCTGGGCCAGAGGCCTATATTGCGGGAGCTGTGAGGCTTTATTGCCTTACGCGAGAACTATGGCCCAGAAGCTTATATTGCGGGAGCTGTGGGGTGTTGCACCTCACATGGAACTATGGGCCAGAGGCCTTTAACGGGAGCTTTTAGGGGTCAGCCCAAATGAGGGCTCTACCCGATGGGTGCCTCTACTCGCGTTCGACCCGACGTTAACTATTGCGTCATCCCAAGGAAGGATTTCCTTCGGGGGAGACGTATCGGTAGGTGAGGGTGTACCTCGTAACTGCCTTCACCGGTATGCGGATTCGGTAACTGGTCGGCGTGGTATCGGTACACGGGAGCTCGTCGAGAAAGTAAATCTCCAAGGCTTATAACGGGAGGCAGAGGAGAGTTCCTCACTCGCCTCCTTGTCCGTTTCCCCGATTGCAAAGGGGTAACGGGTCGTGGACACACCTGACGGTCTTATCGGTAGCATAAGAGACGCCGGTAGTCCGGACATTTTCTATGCCGGTGATCCGTTTTGCCGTTATTGCAACAGCTGGGTTCACTCGGCTTTTCGGTAGCTTCCGTGGTCTTCAGGGGACCACTCGGTAATAGGGCGCGGCTTTGTCCGCTTTGTCCCTCTGGAACTAGCCCATAAAGGGGCCTCGGGAATCACTGGCGTGGTGGCCCAGACTGCGAGAGGTTGCGCTCACGTATCGCCTTTTCGGGAGCTGACGTCCGCTTGTTGCATGGTAGCAACAAGGCGTCCAATGTATCGAGAGCTTCGCGGCTGCTCTAGGCGTCACGCGTCGGCCGCCTAGGCGCGACTCGGTCGGGTCGGCTGTCCCACGGTCGAGCTCCGCGGGCCCAGTGCCAGGTCCGCGATCGGTAAAACCTCGTCCGCTTCTTCGGACGAGCGTTCCGAGAGCCGTGACGGGAGCTCAGGTACCCTGTCTCCGGTCGCCATGGGGTATTCTCCTTGGGACACTCGGAACACGAGAGTGTGACTGGCTGAATCGAGAGCTAAGGGATCGTATCCCTTTTCATCGAATTTGATTCGACGACATCGAGAGCGGGAGACAGAACAGAAAAAAAATAATTAAAAAAAAACAAAGCAACATGTCTGTCTGTTTGGAAAAATAAAATTAAAATTGAAATTGAAATTTAAAATAAAAATAAATTCCTTTCTATCCGAAATACATTTTCGGATTTCATGAGCTGGGGGAATTTGAATTCTCTTCCGTCGAAAGAATCCGACGGAAACAAGAACGCGAGAGGAAACAAAAAAAGAATTAAAAAAATTACCTCTCGATCCGAAATAAACTTTCGGATTTCCGGGAACTGGAAAGGGTTATTCCCTCCCGTCAGGTGAATTCGACGGGACGTGAGCAAGAGAGAAAATTCGTTCCAATTTTTTTTTTTTTAAATATTGATATTTTTTCTCGATCCGAACTATTGATTCGGATCTACGGGAACAGGGAAATCTGATTCCCTCCCGTCAAATGAATTCGACGGGACGTGAGCGAGAGAGAACATTAATTTTAAAAAATAAAAAAATATAAATATTTTATCTCGATCCGAACTATTTATTCGAATTTACGGGAACGGGGAAGTTTTATTCCCTCCCGTCGAGTGAATTTGACGAGACGTGAGCGAGAGAGAAAATTAATAAAATAAAGAATTAAAAAAAAATAATATTCTCTCTTGATCCGAAATGAATTTTCGGATTTTCGGGAACTGGCGGGATTTTTCTTCCCCTCCGTCGAACGAATCCGACGAGGACGAGAGCGATAGAGGAAGAAAGAAAAAAAAGAATTTCTTCTCTCTATCCGGGAACGGTACAAAAACCTCAAATCGAAATAAAATTCCGATAAGGCTGGAGCCAAACAGGAGAACGAAAAAAAAAGAAAAACAACAAAAATCCTATTGGCTCTGCTCGAGATCTGTAAGGGGAAAAAAAAACAAAAAAAAAATCGTTAAACCGACTTACAACGGGAACGCGCGACGCATAATCAAGTTTTACTTGATTACGCGGGCCACCTCGGGGACACCCGATATATGGTATTGAGCGTGCCACCTCGGGGATACCTGATGTGTGGAATCGCGCGTGTCTCGCCGCGAGGTACGAGAACGGCGCCCGAGAACGATTTCGTCGTTCTCGAAAATTCGAGAGCCGGCCAAAAAGGAAAAAAAAGAAACAAAAAAAAATCTTTTCGGACTAACGGGAAAAATTATTTGGGTCTCGAAAAGTCATTTCCGAAACCCCGGGAGCAGATCCAGAAAAAAAAACAAAAAAAAACACGCAAACAAAACAACAACAAAAATACAACATTTCGATATCGAGATCCCCGAGAAAATCTACGAAATTCTCGGGGAACGAGAGCAGAAAGATCTCGAAATAAACTTTCGAGATCCCATGAGCGAAGAAAAGAAAACAAGAAAACTTTAAGAAAACGAATTACACGACAAAAAACGACACGAGCAAATTCAAAGGACGGAGCACATAACATGAAAAAAAATTCGATATCAAGAACTTGATTTCGTTTTCGAAATCAGCGAGAGCAAGCTTAGAATTTGACAGTTTTTTTTTGTCAAATTCTCAACCGCGGAAGCTAGCGTTTTTTTTGTCTTCGGAAATACATTTTCGAAGTGCTCGGGATCGCGGAAAGAAACAAAAAGAGGTTTTTTTTCTTTCCCTTCGAAATAAATTTTCGACGTCGCGAGAGCACCGGGGAGATCGAAGGATAACTCCCCCGGTAACGAGAACGACGCAACTAAGCGGAGCCTCGCATCGCGAAAACCACGTAGGAAAATTCGTAAATTTTTAGGAAAATAAAATTTTCCGACTGCGTCGGGAGCTCACCGAAAGATGATCAATAATCCAAATTGACGATAATCCCTGGGAATCAAGAACCCTTTTTTTTCACGGGAGCCCTTTTTTTTCTTCGGGAGCACTGTTTTTTTTCTCGAGAGCACATTTTTTTATTTTAATTCCGGAGCAATCGCCAACGTTTATTTCCGAAGAATACATCGGGAACACACGGAAACGTGTTACGAGAACTAAGAGAAAAAGAAAATATTTATTTTTCTCGACGAGAGCAAGAACTACTGTAGTATATCCCCAATTCCTAGGGTGCACAACTCGGAAATAAGAGAGAAATCTCTCTCGAAAGTATTGGGCTCACTATTTGTACAAGTTCCAAAAACTCGATCTTACGAAAGCTGTCGTGGCGAAGTGGGCAGCGTACATGTTTCTTAGCGTGGGGATCCGCGTTCGAGACTCGAACCGAGCAACTATTTCTTTCTTCATAGAAAATATTTATATGTAAACAAAATTCGATTATAAATAACGTAATTACGGAATTGCGGTTCTTTTTCAACGGTAAAATCAGTGGACATTCAGAAATAAATAGGTAGTCATTTTTATTGATTTTCTTATTCAGGTGTCCAGTTTTTTTAATGATAATTATCATAAGAAAACAAAGCAAAAATTTAACTGGCATCTACTATAAGAAATAAAAGCAACATTAGAGCTAGCACAAAGTTTCTTTAGTTTATGGAAGGGAAAACATACTTCAGTTACCTTTTGAAAAAAGTCTCTTAGGTCGGAAAGTTTTGATGCAAACCACGCATACTTAATCATTTTGTGAAAAATGGTGCTAATGATTGATGGTGGATCAGTGAATGAATTTGTATGGTATTTTTACGAAATAAGATTTCACGTTTTTGTACAACAAAATATGAACAGTTCTGAGTTTTTTTCAATGACATTTTTTATTTGCCGGTAGAAATAAACATCGCACGATTGACAAATTGGAGTGCATTTCGGAAGAATAATTTTTACAGTACCTACAAGTCAGCAATTCTTAATTGACGAATTTTTTTTATTAAATTACTGGATTTGTTTGACCTTTCCAAGAATCGACTATTAGTAAAAAATTGTTGTCTTCAACGTAAGGCTGAATGAATATTTTAAAAAATTCACTGCACAATTTTGTTGTCAGTTTTCCCGATTTCAAGCAAGTTACAACGACATTACCGAATTCGTTCACTAAATTGTCAACAGTCTGATGACAAATGAAATATTTCAATATTCCTGGGCATTTGTACTATTTTAATGTATTGCTCAAAACTGCTTTATATAATTAATTGTGCTAAAATGTACATTTTCTATGAAAAAAGTAAGAAAGAACGAAAGAAAAAAAAACAATTATACGTGTCGAATTATGTTGACAAATAAATAAAGATAGAAGAAAAAATGATTACGCGGGTCTCGAACCCGGATCGCCGCGGTAAGAAACATTTACGCTGCCCACTTCGCCACGGAGCTCTGTTATTAGTGAGATAAAAATGTAGGAATCGGACCGTGATTTTGAAGAAAATTTACTTTTTTTGATGGCCTCAAATCGCTGCAGAGCATTAAGGAGAAAAAATACGAAAAGAAAACACTGGGTTTTCAACATAAACTTGAGAAGAGAGAAAGTTGGTGACCTCCATACACTCGTGAAAAAATTAGAAGCAGATGAAGCTCGCAGTTTCATGTATTTTCGCATGTCAGAAGCACAATTCAAGAAAATTGATGACCAAATAGAACAAGATAAAAAAATCATACGGCATTTTGAAAACCAATTAGTACGAAGGAAAGATAGGAAATTTTCATAGCGGTGTCTCTGTATTCTCGCATTTTTACATTATACGTGGGTCATTTGATAAGTACCTAGCCTACAAATGAAAACACCAAAATTTTGCTAAAAATAAAATTTATTTTTCAATGTAGTCTCCTTTTAGTTGAATACACTTGGCCCAGCGGTGTTCCAATTTTTTTAACCCCGTTGAAAAAAATGTTATCTCTTGGTCTGCAAAATAGGCCTCCGTGGCGGCGATTATTTCGTTATTGGAGTGGAATTTCTTCCCGGCGAGTGAATTTTTTAGATTCGGAAACAAAAAAAGTCGTACGGAGCCAAATCTGGAGAATACGGTGGATGGGGCAGCAGTTCATAGCGTAATTCGACCAATTTAGCCGTGGCGAGCGCGGAGGTGTGAGCCGGTGCATTATCATGGTGGAAAAGCACTTTCTTTCTCGACAACTGGGGCCGTTTTTTTTTTAACACGGCGTTAAATCGGCTCAATAGTTCGGCGTAGTACTGTCCCGTGACCGTCTTGCCCTTCTCCAGGTAGTCAATAAAAATCATACCTTGAGAATCCCAGAAAACAGTGGCCATCACCTTTCCAGCCGACGCGACCGTCTTCGCCTTCTTTGGAGCAGGTTCACCGGGTAAGGTCCACTGTTTTGACTGCTCCTTGGTCTCTGGAGTATACCAGTGAATCCATGTTTCGTCGACGGTCACGTAACGACGCAAAAACTCTTTTGGATTGCGATTAAACAGCTCCAAACACTGCTCTGAAGTGGTCACACGAATGCGCTTGTTGTCTGCAGTCAGCAAACGCGGCACCCACCTTGCCGACAGCTTCCTCATGCCCAAAGTCTCATGTAGGATATGCCACACGCGTTCTTCTGAGATTCCTACTATCACAGCTATCTCGTGCACCTTTATCCGGCGGTCTGACAAAACGATATCGTGTATTTTTGTCACGTTCTCCTCCGAAGTGGCTGTTTTTGGAGCACCTGGGCGTGGATCATCAAAAACCGACGTACGACCACGTTGAAACTCGTTATACCAAAATTTAACGGTCGCCATCGAAGGAGAAGCATCCCCATACACTGCATCCAAGCGTTCTCTAATTTCACTGCGCGATTTCCCTTCCAAAAACAAGAATCGAATCACCGAACGATATTGTTCTTTCTCCATTCTTCCAAAAATCAACGGACACACTTGCTTTCACACGCTCTCAAAAGAGAACTACAAGTCCGATCCGGCTGAAATTTTGTCAGTAGCCGTCTACAAGATGGTACTACACTATAGTGTATTTCTCTTGCAATAGTGGCACCATCTAGCGGTGAGGCTAGGTACTTGTCAAATGACCCACGTATATGATAGGATACTGCCGAACCAGTTTAATGAATTCTTCATTACTCATATTCGTAATGAAATAGCCACCGAGCTTCGCGTCGGCAACTAAACTCACTAGTCGGCGCTCGCGAATGATGCGTCCGACGTCTGAGACGTAGAGCTACACTATGCACACGGTGTCAGACGCGTGGTTTACTAACTCCACCATCCGACGAAAATATGAGATCGCTGGATCGGCGTCGCGTACGCTGCGTTGGGTTGCGTGGCGTGGATCTAATGTAGCTCCACACAACTAGTCGCCACATAAAATATATGGGCTCCGACGTCTCCAGATCGGCGTACGTGGCCCACGTCAGCCTAAAGTAGTTCTAGCTTAACACTTTCGAGGGAGATTTCTTCCTTATTTCCGAGTTGTGCACTCTAGGGCTTTGAGAGTATATTACACTAGTGAGTCTCTTGAAGTACGCAGAGATCCAGCCAAATCGGTGACCACAGGGCGTGACCTCTCTTTGTTGACCTCAGAACATTTACTTTCCTTTTCTGTATTTTGAGAGGTTAGGCACAGTAACGGGTATAAAATCATGTGCGAAATTAACAATTTTTGTTAATTTTGAAAAAGTGATTCACTCATAAAATTAATTACACATCTATTTAGTATGAATATCAAGCTGTTAGAAATATATATATATATATATATATATATATATATATATATTTGTAGATGTACAAATGGGTGACTACTAATATTTTATTTTGTTATCTTTTTTTAGGCACTCCGCGGTGTGACATTTTGCATCCACAACTTTTGACCTAGAACAAAAAACCAAAAATTGTCGTCAATCTACATTAGAATACCTAGAGAAGTACGTACGGAATTGAAAAAATGTTGTTTTATTCAAAAGATGTAGGTATTTGAATTGAGTTGTAGGTATTTGAATGAATTTTCAGTGAAAAATTTCGTATAAAACTGCCCATAAAATGAAAAGTTTTCGATTAATCAGAAATTCCGTACGTACTTCTCTGCGAAATGCAATTGGGAACATAACTTTTAAATTTGAAGTAAATCGAGTGGAAGTTGTTGAAGTTATTTTTCACGCCAATTGGAAGAAAGCTGTTTCGAGAAAAACGCGTTAAAAGTTTTAGGTACCCTATTGCCGTGTCATAGGTGTGCTTACGTTATACGCTCAAAGTCAGTGAAAAAAAATGTTCTTGCTATAAATCGAATAGTAACTTATTCTTATGATAATAAAGCATCATTTTAGCGAAAAAAACGATTTTTTGAAAATTCTACTGTAGCTTCATCCCTTGACGTGTATGTCAATGAACAATAAAATATAGGTTCGCAAAAATCCTGGATCCATCTCTAGAATGTGAAATCATTTGTATTATCAAAAAACAATCCAATACGTTTGTGCTTGTGATTTTTTCTGAAATGTCAATTTACAAAAGTCAACGTGATATTTACGAAATAAAAACTAAAAGCTCCCATAGAACGGAAACATATTAAGATTATTCCGGTTGCAAAAGGAATCTTGATATATTCCATTTGCAATTATGATTATGTCACGGAATCGATTCCATGACTTTCCGATTTCTAGTTGACTGGATTTCCACAATTGCTTGTCATTGATATTCCACAAAAATATTAGAATCTATTTTTTGGCAATTCCGGAATCGTTTTTCGCTCTCTGCATTCGCCTTTGTTGTAATTGCTCGAATTTTGTTTTCTTGTCACGAGAAGAGAATGAAGCATGGAAGACAAGGAAAAAGGGCGAGAGCAAGGAGGGGGTGGATGGAGAATGAAAAACCATAGTAGTCCAAGTCATGAGATCTCTCAAAGGGGAGTTAAATTCAGGTAAATCCAATTAAAACACTTTTATGACATTCTCCACCGATAATATTTCATTATAGAACTGCGGTTGAATCTGCGGTGAATCTGCGGTTGAGTAGTCACGGAGGGTGCATAGCGTTCCTCGAGTCTCCGAACTGTTCGTTTTTTTCTAACTCGACCGCGTACCATGTTCTCTTTTAACTTTTACTTCTTTGTCATCCCATCATTTCGGGTTGGTGCATGCTATAAAATAAGTAGGCTGTGCTCCATGCTCTCGTGCGCTGACGGAACTACTATATGCCCAGAGAGTGTCCGTGGAAATTTCACCCTCTTAATTCACAGACTAGTCACAATCTCGTTCTTCTTCTTTCTGAATACTACCACCCCGTCTGCCGTTTTCTGTTTTTAATGCGTTATTTTCGCATCTCTTCATTTCACATGTATACACATTTTCGCTCTTCCGCTTTCGGCAGCCCTCTGTGTCCCCGTGCCTCTCAGTCGCGGACATACCCCGTATGAAATTCCACTGAGTGAGTTTGTAAGAGCTTCAGATTAAAGAAAAAGTAGTTAACCACTTTATATCTCCCACCATTTCTCTCTTATTTTCTTTCTTTCCTTTTTATGTCTTCAACTGGTCCTATCTGCTATCCATTGCGTAATGCGAAGAATATGAAACACTCATTCTTACAGTGTACTCGTGAATTTAAATTTTTTGTTTCGTTATTCCACACTACTTGCGGGTGTTGGTAAGATGGGTGTGCGCGCGCGCGTGTATGTGTGCGTGAGTGATGAGAAAATAGAAGTATTCGCAAGTGAAGCGGGCGCCCTCCGGTAAAATCCGAGAGAACGCTCTTGGAATGATTTCATCCCTATACAGACGCTAGCAGCGACTTCTCTGTTGCGTCGCCTTACGCTTTTGCAGAATCTCGTGCGACGTGTTTCTATATATCTTTGATAAAATTATAACACACACACATAATATATATATATATATATATATATATATATATATATATATATATATATATATTAGGGTGGCCGTTATTTCGGCTTCGGTAAAAAATTTAACGTCTAGCAAAGAACCTAGCCAAGATATGAAGAAAAAAAATCTGTGTAAAATGTGGACGCGCTGGGATAAGAAGAACACGTGCCACCAAGCAGTTTAATTTAAAAAAATACATGCATTTTTTTAATGGCTGCACTGAAATATTTATTAGTCTCATGATATTAATTAAAAAATCTGGAATTGGGTACATTGATTATACATATTAAGAGTTACAAAATATATTATGTACTGATTTTTTCCCATCAATCACGTACCGCAAATTCGTACCTTTACATGAAATATTACATAAGTAATAGCAGTTCATCTATGAAATGATCGAAGTAGAGTGCATTTGTTTACGTTCGGAATTTTTTTTTTGATGTTCGGCGACAACTTGAAGAACAAATTGTATTTGGTCGTCATCATAAGTCAATCGATTGTTATAATCGGTGATAAGTTTGATCCCCCGCTCCGCTATATTATTACAGACTCTTATTTTTTTTATCACTTGCGCGCCCATTTGATAACTCTCGTTCGAGTCCCCAACAGATACATCGGTGTCGAAAAAAGTACAAGCAATTTTAAATAACTCAAAAAACGCCATAGATTCGGGACTAACAAAGAAATCAATGTCGTTATCGAGCAGAAAAGTAAAGTCTGACTGGAAAACCTGATACCGTTTGGAACCGCATCGTAAAATCGAAATCAATTTGCAGAAACGTAAAGATTTCACGTGTTATGATTTTTTTCTATGTCCAACAATGGCAAACCAACTCGGTCGGTAAAAATGAGCGGACGAAGCGCCACGACCAAATTTCGAACTATTTGTCTGCACTATATTTTGTATTATCGCCACTACAGTTGTGAAATCTTCTCGCAGCCCCAAGAAAAAAAAATATCATTTTGAAGCATTCAATACACAATTATTACATTATTATTTGCATAAAAAATCTGCTCCGATAATTAATTCACTGCTCCGATCTCCCGCCACAATGTGGCCAAACCGCCACGTCCGTTTTCAAATTTTCTATTAATTTTTCAATCTGCTCACGACTGTACATAATTCATGCAAAAAAATCAGTAAATAATATATTTTGTACCTCTTAATATGTATAATCAATGTACCCAATTCCAGATTTTTTAATTAATATTATGAGACTAATGAATATTTTAGTGCGGCCATTAAAAAAATGCATGTATTTTTGAAAATTAAACTGCTCGGTGGCACGTGTTCTCCTTATCCCAGCGCGTCCAAATTTTACACAGATTTTTTTTTCATATCTTAATTAGTTTTTTTTGCTAGACGTTAATTTTTTTTACCGAATCCAAAATAACGGCCACCCTAATATATATATATATATATATATATATATATATATATATATATATATATATATATATATATATATAGATATATATATATATATATAGTGACGGGGATTATTTTTCCTTACCACGGAATCGAGAACTTAAAGACGAGAGCTAGGTGCGGGAACCGTCACCTTCGGCCATCCACCCCGCGCGCATGCATCCGCAATACCCGGGGCGCCAGAGAATTTTGTTTCACCGGATTTCTCAACCGGTATGCCCTGGGGTCAGGGGCCCAGGTAGGAATTGACGATGAAAAAAGGGCTCGCCAAGCTTTGAAACAAGACTCACATTTTTTTAATCAGGCTGAGGACCAGCCTGATTTCAGGCCTAGCTGAACCCATGAATGATAACGCGGTTTCAGGCTGTTGCACACAGGCTTGACCAAAGGCTGGTAGAAAAGCCTGTAGTAAGCCTGAAACGACGAAACAACAAGGTTCAAAACGAGCCTTAATGAAGCCTTCACGAGCATTTATGACCAAGCTTATCCCAAACTCTTCTCGAGGCTATATGAGGCCTGTTTTTAGTTTTCTATATTCTACATTGGGGTAAATTTAATAAACTTGTAAAGAATTCATTTTATTTATTATATATATTTATTAATCATTATATTATTTGTTATAAAATATATATAAAATATTTTAAACACAATACTTTATTTCATTTATTGTTTATGGGACACGTAATACACAGAGTGTACGCAAACCCCAGAGAGTGCGTATATACGAAATGTGTATGTGACGAGAAAAAAACTTTTTTGTGTACCTCATAAATATCGATAAGAGAATATGTTTAAATGTTCTGAGCTGCCTCCTTCGCTTTTGTTTTTCGTGCCTTCGCACCCGACAAATTTACTGCTAATTTTTTTTTTTCATAAAAGTACAGAAAAAATATTATTTAAAATTTATTTTATTTTATCACAACCTGAAACAAGCCTGCATCCAGCCATGATTTTTTAGCCTTAAAATTCACTGGCTGAATAAAGCTTGAAATAACCCTGAGTTTAGGCTAAGCAGCCAGTCTGTGTTTCAGGCTGCTCCAAACAATGCAATGAAACCTGGCCCAGGTCTGTCTCACTCAGGCTTGGTGAAACAAGGCTCGCACAAGTTTGTTTCCATCGTCGGGCTTTTGATTTCCTACCTGGGGGGATCCGCCCTGACCCACCATCGGAGCTGGAGAACTCCGTGATTTTTGTTTCACCGAAATCATAACCGGTATGACCTGGGAGTCTGGAGACCTCCCTGATTTTTGTATCGCCGGAATCATAACCGGACTAACTGGATGCACTTGCACGGGAGGACGGTTGCGGTACAGCACGGCCGCTCAGGCTGTGGGTTGTGGTAGAGGCGCCGGGATTCACTGGGGAGTACCTTAGCTGTCAACGGTATCTGTTACTACGCGACACCGGTAACATCACAATAAAATAAAACGAAGTTTTATTTTATTGTGATGTTACCGGTGTCGCTGTTACAATAAAATAAAACGAAGTTTTATTTTATTGTGCGGGAGCTGGTGGGTTAACCACCCGTGAACCTTTTACGTGACGGAACTTAATCGCGAACGCGAAAGCGCGAGCAAAAACGTCCTACGCACGGGAGCGAGAGAACACCGATGTGTCTCAGGCGCGAGAGCGAGAGCGCGACGTCACGGGCGCGAGAGAGACACGACACGTCTCTCCATCGCGACGTCTGATCGACAACTCTCTCACGATATCTCAAAAATCGGGAGCGATCGCGATTTTGGAGACAACCGTCTCACGCGAAGATTCGTTAGCAACTCTGTACCTCGCGCGACCAAGACCGGCGTGCGAGGGATTATGCGAGAGCGAGACAGAGCGCGTTAACAGAAAAAATGTCAACACGCTCGCGGCATCGGACCATGCGAAATCGCCGGTTCAAGCGAGAACTTTATCTCGTATAATATCGAGATCTGAAATATTATTTCGGGAGCTGGAATATTCTGATAGAATATTCCTTTCGGAATCTATATTTTCTCCCGAGTTACCCCGAAAACGGAACGGTAACAAATCGGGACCTTTTCTCTTCGGTAACATGGAGGCTCTCGGAGATCGCATCCCCTGGCCACCGTGCGAACGCGGGCAAAGCTTCTGTCCGGAAGCGCGGCGCGGAGGTCCCCAGCCTCCGCCCGTAACCTAAACGGCCCGCTCTCCAGCACAATGCACCACTACGGTGGGGCGCCGGCGTTTCAGCCGGGCGTGCACCGATTCCCCGAGACGCCTCACTGGGTGCATCCCTCGGTCGGGATTGCTCAGTACGTCGAGCCACACGTCGCTCGACCGATTTCCGCACGCCAACCTAACCAAAACGGAAACACAACCCAAAACCGCAAACGTAACAAGACAAACATTCTAGAGAAAGGACCCTTAACACTAACGGATGGGTCGCAACCCGGGCATCGAGAGCATATCTTGATTATCGGTAGCATTTTTGTGACGTGGCTCAAAAAATCAGGTCACAATATATATATACATAATATATTATGCGTGTGATAGAGAGAGAGAGAGAGAGAGAGAGAGAGAGAGAGAGAGAGAGAGAGAGAGAAAATTTAATAAATTTAGCGTCTCGCCCATAAAGCCTCCACCCTCTGAATATATACTCATATATATGCAGATAATTATACGCTCTGACTATATATAGCGACTTACTCAACGGTCGGCTCGCCCTTCGTGACTTTAATGAATATCTCGTTGAAACGTTAATGCTATTCATTTCTGTCCGGCTCTCATTCAAAATGCACTCCTCTTAACTTCTTCCTTATTTCTTTCTTGTTTCATCCATTTCTCTCACCTTTTTTATGTTGAGATCGGAAGGCTAGAATAACTCCTTGCATTAAGGCAGAACACCACTGTGACCGGCTGTTTTTTTGCCATTTTTCAAGAATTTTTTTTTGTGGGGAAAAAAAGAGATATTCGAAATTTTTTTTTGTTTTGTTCGTTGTTTATTGAAGATACATAAAAAAAAAATTCAAATTTTTCACGCCCCATGGTGACGCTGGGGATGCTCCCGCGTCAGGTACTGTTGCCTCTGCAGTGGTTAACGGCACGCAGCAGAACTCTCTTCAAAGTCGATCTGAAAAAAAATACCGAGTGTTTTCGTTAATAATATGATATTTTGAAGAGAAGTACACAGGGATTTGAAAAATATTGATTTTTAAAAAATAGGCACGCTTTTGAAATTAAAGGACGATTTTCGAGCAAAATTTCTCGTCGAAAATAGGCTATAACTTTTTTATTATTGAGATATCGAAAAAATCCTATGTACTTCTTTAGATAATCTAGTTTTATTGATGCAGTCCAAATTTGAAGTCGATCGGATAAAAATTGCTCGAGTTCTGCTGCATGCCGCACTCAAAAAAGTGGTTTTGAGAAAAACGCGTTCAAAGTTTTAGGTTTGTTAATATATGCGATAAATTGGAAAAAAAATGTTTACCTTTAATCAGCGATGCCGGCACCATATAGCTGGCCTTCAAGAAGCAAATCATTGTCCCTAGCATCTTTTCTCGAACTTGTAGAGGCTCTTCTTGCCTCTTTTGCAGCGTCTTCGAGCGAGCGCTCCGCCAGCTCGATCCGCGCTGCGTTGGTTTCAACGCGAAAAGTGAAACAATTTGGGCCGATAGTTATCCCCAACGTCTCCAAAACTTTCATGAGGCTTCTGAGGCCATAATTGAATAATAATACCGCGATATCAGCTGCAATATCGACGATTTTTCTGCTCCCGGACTGACACTTGGGGGCTATTGCCCAAACTGATTTGTTGTAGCTTTCATTGTTGTTTTGCGTGAAGCCGCTCAAACAACGCTGCAGCAAATCGTCGATGCTCAAATTTTCGAAGACTGGCGTAATTGCCTCCAATACTTCCTCAGGAAGAGGCGGCTTATGGCGATATTCAGAAATATTACCGCTTGCGACCGCTCGCTGCCACGAACACCACGACTCGGCTCCCTCTGGGCAATCGTCATGTTGTGGCTCACTATCTGTGGATATTTTATGTTTGATAGTTGCCCAAATTGCCTTCCTCATTTTTTCAACATCATCGCTGTTCCTCCGAATAGCCAAGCCGTAATATGTGCTCAACTCGTCAATCAATTTTCCGGTGAGCTTTCCTCTGCCAGACAATCCATTTTGTTTTGTCACGATTTCGCGGAGGCGCGTCCCCATACGTTTTTGGACATGATCGATGCACTCTTTTTTTTTATCTCGAAACCGTCGTATGAATCGCTATTCGATATGCCCAGAAACGTTTTAGAATCGCCGTCACCAATATAATATTTATATTTTATGCCATAGAGCTCTTCAGACCGTTGAAACATTTCGACAGCTGAGTCGACTTCCATTTTTCCGGAGGAGCCGCTATGGTTCGCCTGGCACTCATCGTCGTGGGTACTTTTCCATTCCCAGTACTCCGCGGTGCTTTCTTTTATTTCCCAATGCTCGCAAGCTTTGCAATATTTCGATTTCACCATAACGTCCATCACTTTTTTAGTGTACCAGCCGATTAGCGATGTTATGCCGAAAAGCGAGCTGAAACCGCGCTTACGCCACGATCCGTCGCCTGAAACGATAATTCCGTCCTCCACCCCATTTTCCAACGAAATTGTCTCCTCCTCAAGTGCAGCCTTTTGTTTGCTCACTGTGCTCACAGCTTTAGTGGCAATCGAAATCGAATTTAAGATTCGATCGTAGAAAGACTGAGATATGGGGCGCGGTAGGTCCATAAATGCACAAAACTTCATCAGGCCATTCAAACCGACGCCAAGGAGACGCATACTGAATACGATCCGACGATTTATTTCGTATGCATTGTCGATCATAGGACACGAATTGATTTGCACTTTTTCACAATGGCCGCAATCGACCTCGATTTTGAATCCGAGTCCGCGCAAACTTTTTTCAGTAAACTTTATATCGCGATCACACACTTTGCACTTCACTAACGTCGATATAATGTTCAATGCATTGACGAGGTGTACTATACGATAACCGAAATCGTTAGTAACACCGACCTCTAAATCGTTCGACGATTTCAACTTTTTCGCCGACGTGCTCACATACTCTGCAGAACTATTTTCGGAGTTATGACGGTTCGGAGGTTTTCGATTCCAAATTTTCGTTCGACTCCTCGTCACATAGCTCCGTTTTGTTCCCTTTTTCCCCGCGTACACTTTCGAATTATCCATTTCGATGTGCAAAGAATAATCCTGAGCGTTCGATATTTATAAACGAAACGATTCGGAGCGTTTAGACACGAGTAGCGTCGCTTCTATTCGCAAACTGACGCTATGACGCTATCCCTATACCTGCCTTGAAATTTTTTCAATTATCGCCACCTATGGCTTTTTTTCGAAACTATATTTATAACAATAGCCGGTTTTTGTGAAGGGAGACAAAAGAATACCTGGGAAAGACCCGCAGGACCTGGGAAAGGCCCGGTATACCTGCCGACCCTGAGGCGCGCAGCTGCGTGGGACCCCGAGCGTCACGGAGCGCTGCACCGCTCCACAAAATATTCAATATCTCCGAAAATAATTATTTTTTCGACCTGGGTCCAACGGCATCTTAATCTTAAATGTATTTTAGATTTTTCTAGATGGTTTTCAAAAAATCGATTTTTTGAAGCCGTCACAGTGGTGTTGTCCCTTAACCATGCACGCTAAGTTGTTGCGCAGCCTTTCCATTATACTTGTGTGGTACTTACATTGTACTTTTATTGGGAGTGCAAATACGTCTCCGCCGTTTGACAAAAGATGGCCCCATCAGGAAGTTATGATTGAAATTGTCAGATGTAAAATGTCATATCGTAAGGTTGGACATCTGGCAAGACCATAACCTTGAAATATTAGCGATTTTGAATCAGCATCACATAATTTTTTTCGTGCGAAAATGTCGAGTTTTGGGTCGAATAAGCGTAATTTGCAGGAACTTTTGATTTACTTATTCAATTTGACAAAATCTGCAGCTAAGGCGCATCGATTGTCTGTAGAAGCATATGGTAAGGATGCTTTACGTGAGAGAAGTTGTCGTGAGTGGTTTAAAAAATTTAAGAACGGTGAGGTTGACGTCGAAGACAAAGAACGTAGCGGAAGGCCGAAAGTGCATGAAGACGCGGAATTAGAAGCATGATTTCAGGGAGATTCGTTCCAACGCGAGAGTTCCCGCAAATGACACGTATGCGGCTCAAAATTCGGGATTTTCGCACGAACAAAATTATGTGATGCTGATACAAAATCGCTAATATTTCCAGGTTATGGTCTTGCCAGATGTCCAACCTTACGATATGAAGTTTCACATCTGACAATTTCAACCATAACCTCCTGGTGGGGCCATCTTTTGTCAAACGGCGGATACCTTTTTGTACTCTCAATATATAATGGTGACACCAATTTTGTTTACAATTTTTTTAGTAAATTTGCTTGGCTTTTTTATAAAAAGTTATTTCACATTTTTATACATTTAAATTTAAAATATACAATAAAACCATTATTTAAATAAAAATAAAAAATATTCTAGGATAAATCTGAATTTTTAACATGGTAAAACACGCGATAATTTTTTCGGAAGAATTTTTTGATTGGCGTTCTTTTTTTACTTTTTCAAATAATCTTCGACATGAGTTAGCAATAGATAACGCGTTTCAATTTTGGAAGTTCATCCATATGACCGCAGGTAGATCAGAAAAAATAATAGGATTTTTTGGTTCGAATAAAAACCACTCGATGCTTTGGCAATTATTGCCTTGTCCTCTTTTTGAATTTTATTGACGAATAGGAGATTCACGCTCGCAGCAATGAGCGGACGAACCTTGCGCAGAAAAAAGAGGGTTGGGGGGGGGTTCAAAGAGACGCAACGCGCAATCGTCACCGTGTATTCCGATCTAAGCGGTCACACGACTGTAGAATTTTTGAAAAATTGATTTTTTTACATGAATTAAAAAATACTTTGAACTATCTAGAATAAGGGGAAAAAAGTTTGGTACCTGTAAAACAAGGTCCGCAGGCCCGTATAGGTCTGCGGTGGCAGTGGCTGGCCCGTGTGCGAGACATCGACCGTTTTCCTCGAAACACAATTTTTTTAAAACGGCACGCAGCATAACTCCGCCAATTTCCATTCTTTTCACTCCAAATTTTGAGTACATCTTTAAAATAACATTCCGAAGAGAAGTACGTATAGGATTTTCCATACGTCAATTATAACATTATTTATTAACAAATGATTGTCCTTTTTCTGTCAAAAATTAAGTTTTTGGTGTAACGCTTGCCAATTACACAAAAATTAATATTTTTACAATCCTCTACGTATTTCTCTCATTATACTGGTGTAAATTAATAGAAATTATTTTCTAAAATCAAATTTGCGTCAGCCATACTGCATGCCGTAGAGCGTCTTAAATTCAACATGCCTCGTGAGAATGGCTCCAGCGTCACCATTTGGTATAATTTTTTAATATAAATTTATTTTTGTTCACTTGAAGATATAAGTAATAACATCCTTCAATATTAGTATTCTATTATTTGTCGTCCTACTAAAAAAAAATCGCGAAATGTCACTCAATTTTGGACGTTTACAGTGGTGGTTTTACCCTTAAGGTAAAACGAGCGGGCGCTCTTGATTTCTACCGAATTTGTTCAAATTTTAACCAGACATTGTTCATATCATTATACATGTTCGAGCGAAGTTTCACAACAGTTGACTATTTAGATTGGGAGATAATGGGTTTTTAAATAGCAACTTTTAACCCTGCAGGGTCTGCATTGACTGAAAGTCAGGTCACATAATTCGTCGTACCATTTTATGGTGTTAATTAATTTTGAAAAAAAAATTATGTTTAGATAGAAAACTAGTTAGGGAACGAGTGAAAAAAGTTTCGACTGTCTTGACTATTCAGTTTTGCTAAAAACGTTCAGTAACGACAGAATAACTCTCTGTAAAAAATATTTGTCCCCTATAATAAGAAGACATTATGCAACCCCGCGGAACAGCATTGTTCAATATTTCGAGAAAAAAAAATATCGTGTTCCTAAAGTTCAAAACTTTTATCGTAAAAACAATATTTGCGTTATAAACATGGATAATTTGACATTGTCTACGTTATTGCCATGTGTCTTCTTATAGGGGACGAACAATGACTTTGTCTAAATTCCAATGCACACCCTACAGTGTTAAAAGCTGCAATTTTAAAACCCATTATCTCCTAATCTAAATAGTCGAGTGTTCTGATATGTCACTGAAACATGCATAATGATACAAACAATGTCTGGTTAAAATTTAAACAAAATCTATAGAAATCAAGAGCACGCGCTCGTTCTACCTTAACGGGTTTCAACCGTAGACCATTCAAATCTGTTGGGCTGGACGTTTGGACCAGTCGACGCTGAGTATGATATGATGGTAGCCGTAACCATTGAGATGCAACAAAGCCCTAGCGTCCTCGGCTTTCGTTTTGATATGTACATACGTAAAAGGAAAGGCCTTGCCCAGATTGGTGATGCGATCCTTGGCGAGATATTGTTTCTGAACGAAGCCGAAGGGTTCGACGAGTTCCTTGAGGTCAGCCTCGCTGGTGCTCTTGGAGAGATTGGAGACAGCAGTGATATCCTCGTGACACTGGGACTGTATACTGTAGCCTCGACGATTGACGCCGTCTCTCATACTCGGCAGGACGTACTTGCTGACCTGGATAAATCTGATGGTCCATCCTACCACGTATGTGCGTATGGTATCAGTGCCAGTATTAGTATGGTGAGGATACAGTACCGGTATGTTTTACTATTGTACAGTGTACCGGTACCATACTAGTAACCCATAAATTTGCGTGTAGCGGTATACTACTGTACAGGTACACCGTAGGGTACAATATCTGTACCCTATACCAATAGCACGCTCGGTCATCAGGGTGAAGCTATCGCGGAATCGCCACATATCCACAAATCATCCGCGTTTGAGACGTGAGAGTTTAGCGGTCCTAGACAAAGGGTGTTGAACTTTCGTGCCTCACTTTGGTCGCACAATGCTCAGAGAATCGAGGATTTTGAGGGGTAATGACAATGGCTAGGGATCATCGCGAAATATGCTATCTTCGATTTTTTCACGAATTTATATCGAGGTATTCCTGCAAAGAGCAAATAGACTTGAGTTTCTTGCATCAGAGCCGTTGGCTCTTTGACACATCGGCGAGCGGGAAAGCAATGCGAAGGAAGATCGTGGCAAATGACAGAGTACGTAAATTGAGGTCATGAGACAGGCCATATTTTTTATTCCTACGTCAATGTAAATTCTAGCAATACGATCGTGCTATCAAAATTCGAGGATACACGATAATATCCACATGATCGCGGGTACGGGAAAATTCCGTCGATCTTGAAGAATTCGTGAACTTCGCGTGCCACCGTCGTCGCGTCGAAGCAACACTTAGCATCGTCGTCGGTAAGAACACAACAGAAACACTTTTCGAGTCTCACTTTCGCCGTGAGCAAACTTACTCGTTAATTTTCGTCAATGTTACTCTTCGGAGACGCCGAGAAACTTCAAGTGTAGAAGAACGATATAAATTAATCTAACGCGACAAACCACTGAGGTTCCGATCAACGCAACTGGCCGGCGGTCCGAGAAAGGGGGGGGGGGCGCTGCGTATGTCAGAGTCTTTACACACGGATTATTTTCTACGTGCGTAGGAATACACCGTGTGCACAGACTCTCAGCGCGACGACTCGAGACTGCGCGAGCGTCTATATCCATATCGATGGAAAAAACTGTTAAGTGATACATAAAAGGACGTATGAAGTGTATGTTACGATACATCCGAGGGACTGTATTCGATTCAACAAATCAACAAATCGACGACTGTGGTCGACCACTGTGGAATCATTTTAGTGGCCAAAAAATCGTTCGGAAGTTCGCGCGAATATTATGAGATCTCAAGATTGAGTAGACGGATCGAAAAAATACCCCAAAAAAATCTATAGAAAACAATCATATTTCATTGGTCAAATGTCATTAAATTTTCGATTCGTCGCCGCGTTTTCGCGTAATATCGAATCAAAGTTAAACCGTCGTCTGCTAAAGCCCATTTTACTGTATAAAGAGTCGCGGCGTGTTCGTCAGTCGGTCAGTGGCGTCGAGATCGGTGACATCGGTACGTGGGGTCGAATGTTTTTTTTTTGTATTACTTTGCGTCAAGACGCTGCCGCGTCACTTGATATGTTTTTAAATCGTTTACTTAGTATTAAGGGGAGAGATACATCTAGGAGCCGGAAAAAGGTCATTTTTGTGAATTTTTTCAAGGAAAACTGTTTGAAATTTCGGATTGGGGGGATCTAGAAGTATATACATTCAAAAATATGTTTAATTTTCTTTATTTAAAAATATCAAAAATATACAAGGATATTGTATGATACTTGGAGCGTCGTAAAGAAATCTACGTATACGGTACCCACTGGCGTTTCTTCAAAAATCATCTGAAAAAAAAAACCAAAAAGATGATTAAATTAGATACTATAATCCAGTAATTGTCATAGCCGATTGTGAAAATATCGATTTATGACAAAATGGCGGACGTTTGAACATAAATAGTGATTTTTGGGCCAAAAATTAGTTATTATTTTGCCTATAAAACAAAAACTAAGTAACGGAAAAAAAAATCCTATGACAAGTACTAGATAATGGTGAATAGAATAACCACAAAAAACCTCAAGGCAATCGGTTCATTGGTTTTCGAGAAATATTGGGTACCGATTTGAAAAACGTGGTTTTGAGAAAAACGCGTTTGAAAATTTGGGAATGAATAAATCATGGAATTTGTCAACTTACATGGAATCGTCGATACCAGGCGGTTCTAAATCGATTTTTTCGACCATCTAGGTGTATATCTCCCCTTAAGCATTTATTATCATGCCAACATTTTTCACAACGACTTTTCTTGGCAAATAACATTCCTGACTTTTGTCCACAAATACAGGCTACTACACACAATTTTTGCTGAATTAAAATTATTTTGATTTTCGGATAAGTATGGATTTTCTTTGCGATATAAATATAAATATGTATAAAGGTACATTGGAGTATTTATAAATCATAAAGATACATTGTATGTTAGTAATCGATTTGATTCGACACCCAATGAGTTTTATTATCGTTAAACTCGTCTTCGGATATTAATATCGTGTTCGTTTCGTGATGGACAGCGTATCCGTGTATACAAGTTGCCGCCAATAGCGACGGGGGACGACCGATGCTCCTGCGGGGCGGTCCCGCCGCCCGCACACTTTTTAGCACACGCCGCTTTTTTTCGTCCTTCATCGCCTGCTGCTATGGGAGTGTCACTACGACCTTTGCCAGTAAAACTACGCAACAGTCTCCTCTAAATGCGCCCAGTAACGTTTGCGTGATAGCAAAAAAACAGACATATCTACATACAAATACGAAACAAACGATTTATTATGATTCTACAAAATATTCCGAAAATTAGTCTTTGCAACTGGCACAACCTATAAACTCCAGATCAGATGGAAAGGTAATGAAGAAATAAGCATTTTTTTTTTAATCACGGTTCAATGTCAAAAAACATTTTTCACAATGGCAAATAACAGATTTACCCTTCTTCGCTCCATCGTCAAATTTTGTGGATGGGCCCGCTCCCACTACTTCTTCACGATGGAATTTCGCATCACGGGGAGATGTGTTATTATCTTTTGATGAAGGTTCATCAGGTAACGTTCTCTCTTTTTTGGAAAAAAATCCCAAAAGAGATTGCTGACTTGTCCGTTTCATGGAGTTTTTTAAAACGCGACACTTAATCTATTTAATAATTACGCACATTCATGCACGAACTCGCTAAACTCGATTGACAAACGACGGCCAGAACACATATTTTGTAGCGCGAAGTTTAAAAACGGTAGGTATTCAGCGAATATTCGCGTTTTTGCGTAAGCTAGGGGGGTCCGGACCCCCCCCCCCCCCCCCCATACGTCCGTGGTCTGTTCAGATATTGAGAGAAAAAAATTGCTTGTTGCCCAAAAATAATTCCTAGTACATTTATGATGTTTAGATATGCATGGTTGAGGGTGCAAGATGCCGAGAATCCAGTAGTTTTGGGGTCATACTCCATACACAAGAGTAGGATTTCATTATTATTCTGTGCCTTTCCTTCGGTACATCTCTTCAGTAGAGCACCAGATATTAATAATAAAACTTTCTGATACATTCTCGATTGTTATTATCGCTTCGTCATGTGGTGAAGGAGGATTTTTCAATTTTCCCTCAGGACTATTGTGTTGGAGTGGTTTATCACCAGGAAATGATATGTCATCAAATGGACCCCACTCTGCAGTCTTAATATACTCTACTAAATTGCGGTTCCTCCTAATTGATAATTAATATTAGATGGTCAATTGGCTAAAATAATTTTGATTGCATGAAAATTGACGATTTGGCATTGAAAAAAACTACCATTTTCTAGGCAAGAAAACAGACTTTTTTTCATAACTACGCCATTTTGTTAGGTTTTGATATTTTTAAAAAATCCTACGTCATTGTACAGGAAATACTTTCCAGTTTAATTACATTCTTTCCTTTTTCGGTTTCAGCTACTCAATCGGCCGGATTCATGTCAGGGGTGAACTTTTTTTGCGCCTCCGAAGGCAGCGCATTAGTCGATTGGATCTCAATATTTTTCTATGAAAAAATTATGTAATATAGGTAAAATATAACCAAATATATTCTTAATTTTCCGAAACATTTAATTGAGTACTTTTCTTCCAAAAAATTCCCGAAAATCACCCAAATTTTCTGCGTTCACACTGGTATAGCCCCTTAAAGAGTAAAAAATGAACGCCTGGGAATTGAAAAAAAACCCTCAAAAACATAATCGCTCGTTTTGATTTATAAAAACATTCTGATTTACCTCATAATTTTTTAAAATTTTAATCTATGCATTGGTTTTTATCTATTTTTTTAATTAATCAAATATACAAAGAAAGTAAGATAACATTTTTTAAACTAGCCAAGCCAGTTTACTAGAAAAGTTGTACACAAAATTGTTAAACCTTAGGAATAATATTTTTCCAAATATTTTATTTGATATAATTAAAATTGACATCATCATTGTATAACAGTACAACCTATGTACCACACATTACACTGGGAATGCTGTGCAAGTGGAAAGGACAAGATTCTTCGCCGAGATTTTTTCCTGACCATGCACGCCCAGTTGATGCACAGTATTCCCAGTGTACTTGTGTGGTACATACGTTGTACTGCTACATAATGGTGATATCAATTTTATTGATATCAAATACAATATTTAGAAAAAAATTATTCCTAAGGTGTGACAGTTTTGTGTACAACATTTCTAGTGAACTGGCTTGGCTGGTATCAAAAATGTTATCTTACTTTTTTTGTACATTTGATTAATTTAAAAAGTAGATCAAAACATTTGCTGAAATTAAAATAAAATATAATAATAAAGTAAATCAGAATGTTTTTCTAAGTCAAGACAAGTGATGATGTTTTCGAGGGGAATTTTTTATTACTTGACGTTTATTGTTTACTTTTTCAAGGTTTTTAATGGTGATTTCATATCTTTTCGGGAGGGAAAAAATCCTTATTTCCTTTCGCTTCGGTCCAAAGAGAAATGAGTTTCAAATTCACTATTAATTGTTCTCAATTAGTATAAGTGAACAATTAAATTGGACAACAATTGAATTAAACAATTGCTGTTGGCTTCAATGTTGATTGTTTTTAGTCACTGTAAGACAGATACATAGTTTCGGTTTTCGATTAAAAACAATCAACATTTTACGTCTTGCGAGGCTGCAAACATTGATTTCTTTGCAGCGATCGGAGACAATGACAAATTTATATTCCTCGGTATACAGCAAATTCTTAAATTTTTCTCACATCCACTGAAGGTAATTAAAAATTTATTCCCATGGAAATATATATATTTTTTATTGCTTTCGTTTGTTGATCGAATCATGAATTCCTGGTTCATACAATAGAGCTTCTGCCGATATGGAAGCTTCCAAAATATCAATTTGTTGTCTTCGAAGCATTCTGCCTTCCCCGGTATTATCGTTTGCGCGTTTGTCAGCCACGTCTATAGGTTGAGAATCGATTATTTCTGTGTACCGGTGAGAATTAGGTCCACAATTAATGCCAAGTGTATTCATGATCAGTTACAATGTGTGTGTGTGTGTACCTTGATTGAATACACAAGCAGCAACATATGCAGCAATTTCTACAATAGTACTGCAACTACACACATCGTTTTTGGGCTTATTTTCCAAATTAGCTGATTGAAGCTTTCGTTATTGTTTTGATTGAAGCCGCCGATACCCCTAGAGAGTAAATTATCATTACTCAGATCTGCATAAATTGGTTTTATGGCATCCATAACAATTGGAGGTAAAGGGCGGTAATCTTGCTCGTAAGAATCCGGTTCCCTGTTAGCTTCAGCGCGCCAATACGAACACCAAGAATCTTCACCTTTTGGGCACATCTGGTGATGTGGGTTTCCATTAGTTGAGCTGTTGTGATAGAATGTTGCCCATATCGTGGTTTTCATATTTTCCAGTGAATCACAATGCCGACGTATGGCTAAGCCATAGTAGAGAGTTAATTTGTCTATCATCTTCCCGGTTAGTTCACCATTACCTCCAAGACCACCGTGCTTGGTTTTCAATGTGCGTAATCGACTCCCCATCCGTCTCTGTACGTGTTATATGCACTCCTTCTTATTTATGCCAGTATTCTCGTAAGGAGACGCGTTTGAAAGTCCAGAATAAGTTTTGGAGTCACCATCTCCAATATAGTTTGTATGTTCAACTCCATATTTCGCTTCTGACTGCTTTCCACAATTCCGTCAAACTCCATTTTTCCAGATGACCCCTCGTGATTTGCACTACATTGATCTTTATGCGTTTCACTCCATTCTTCAAATTCAGCAGTATTTATTTTCGATTTCCAATATTTACACAGCTTACAATACCTACTCTTTATATTTGAATCAAGGATTTTTCCAGTACAATAACCAGCTATTGATGAAACTCCAAACAAAGATGTATAGCCACGCTTCTGCCACGTTCCATCTCCAGATACAGTCAATTCATTCGTTTCCTTATTTTCAGCTTTTGATTTTTCTTCTTTTTCTTCATCCACAGCTTTTTAAAGCAACAATTCTGCGACGGTTTTACTAGCATCTGATATTTGCTTCAACAATATTGTGAAAGTACGCTTGTCTAAAAATTGTGCCATGTCCATTAGACCACAACATTTTCGTATTCCTTCATATCCCATTCCTTGGAGTCTCATTACAAATTTGAATCGTCCATTTATTTCATAGGAATGTCCTATAAAAGAACACGAAGGAATGTTATCGTTGACACAACCGTCACATGATACAACAATTTTGAATCCCAGACTACGTGTGCTGGCTGTCTGAAATGCCACATCCTCATTACACTTTTTGCACTATTCTTATTCTATATTATTGCACTAGTTATTCTACATTTGCACTATTTATTATTCTATATTCAATACGACTATCTTCAGGTACATCATCTTCTATGCCACGTTTTAATTTTTTTGCTGATGAACTTCATGACTTCGTAACACTTTCATCACGTTCCGCTGTGCTCGGATTGAAAACATTTTTTTTATTTTCACGGTACGCGACTTACGAAGATGATCAGAATTTCGACGTTCTCTAGAATCTTTGCTACGATTCATGATAAAATAATCGTATAAGTTTTTATATAAACGAAAACTATTCATCGGATTGACTTGAAATTTTCAGGGAATATTTTCGAAACATTATACATCAAGAAAATGTAAATTGAAAAAATCGATCTTTTGAAAATTCTGACTGCATCTCACCCCTTAAAGGTAAAACTGCAGCCATCCATTTGTTTCATTGCTCTAACTTCCAATTTGCCGGAGGGAATCGACAAAAATTGCATTGACTTTTCTTTCCGGTATTTTTGCAATTTATTACACAGCAACTGACGTGGTCCATTTTTAATAAAACAATATTTGAAACTTGATTGCAAAAATCTCTTACTACGCACACACAAATTTAACAGATAAGGAGCCGAGTTTGTAGCTATTTTCGTTCTACGGACACTGCGTTCGATTTAATAAACCCCATCTTATACTCTGCACGGAACCAATAGGGGTTCCTTGTTTGATTACAGGACCCTAAAAAATGAAGAAAATTATTTTAGTGTATGTTCTCTTAGCGCTGATCGCTTGGTTTATCTAAACTGTTTATCTAAAAGTTTATCTAAAGTTTTATCTAAAAGTTTATCCAAACTTTTATCTAAATCTAAAATCTAAAAGTTTATCTAAAGGTTTATCTAAAAGTTTATCTAAACTAAACTAAAACTTTAGGCAGCAATGGCGCGAGCCAGAAATTTAAAGTTTGTTTTTAATGAAAGAAGAAATGTTTTTTACTGAATTAAAAAACCTATGAGGAGAATTAAAAAAAACCCTTTGATGAACGGAAACATTTATGAATTTAAAAGTGAACAAAATCGGCTTGCAATCAGGTTAATAGTTTTTTAGGAATCTGAGTAACCAGTTTTTAAAATACTGGTTTGAGAAAAACTTCATTATTGTCGTGAGAGGAGTTTTCCCTTAGGTAAACTGATTGATTTTTTTAGGTGCTCTGTGAGAGGACGCCAACCTTTAGGGATCAGCCGCCAGAATAAAAAAAATCGCTAAAAGATCGGCCGTAATTCGTTTATTGAAACGAGAATTATCTATGAATCATAACAATCATGTGTACTTCTTTAGCGGATCTATCTGAGAAGCTACACTAGAAATTTCAAGTCGTTTGGACAAAAACTGCCCGAATTGTACGTTTTCCTCATTAAATAATGTTGTTTCCAGAAAACCGCGTTTAACGTTTCAAAACTGATTTAGGAACTATCGTCCACACATTGGAATTGAAGCTCTCGCTTGGATTCTGCGTGTTCTCACGGAGGCATTTTAATAGTAGGCAAACGACTTCAAATCGACGACGACGTCACAAGGATGGTATACAAAATGAATTATACCCGAAATAAAAGTCTCTTAGTTCAGTCTTTGTACAAAAAATATACAACGTTGTAACAACTGAAAACCTACTACCAAAATCCCTCCGTGGGTACACGCAGAGTTCAAATGATAGCTTCAATTCTGGCGTGTGGACGATATTTCCGAAATCAATCTTGAAACTTGGAAGGCGTTTTTCTCGAAACCACGTTTTAGAAATCGGGAGGACGCATAATTCAGGCAGTTTTCATCCGATCGGCTTGAAATTTTTACTGTCGCTTCTTAGACAGATTTTGTAACACTTTTTACGATGAATCAACAATTCCCGTTTTTTAAGGAAATAAAAGCCGCTTTTTTAGCAAACAAAATGCAAAATGATGCCATTCTGCGAAAAAACGAAATCATTTAATAAATGTGTGTACTTTTCTAGCAAAACTAATGAAGTACTAAAAAAGTAAATGAATACTTTTTTTTTGTTCTAGGTGATAATCCCAAAAAAGTCTCATTTTTCGTTGATCCACATAGGTGTAACGCCTTAAAGCGAGTCTTACCATTTACGAGAAATTGCTTGCATGCGAGTGGTGCTGTGCGATGTCCGCAGTGATTGTACCGAGAACATTTCCTCTTCTTACGAAAATATTATTCGCTCACGTACGGCTAAGATTGCATGTCGTTCGAGTAAATGCCGGTACCGTGTATGGACTAGCTATTCTTGTGATAAGAGAACTGGGCGGGAAGATACTGTCGTAATGTTGGAAGAAGAGTGAGAGGCGGGAGAAAGGGAAAGGACGATAAAAAGAGAAGGTGAGAGAGAACACGTGCAGAACTCTCTCTCTCTCTCTCTCTCTCTCTCTCTCTCTCTCTCTCTCTTCCGGAGGGAGAGAGGCGTAGATTTGACCATTTCTGGTCCAAACGTATTTATAACCTGCAACTGAGGTCTTTGCCTTACCACGCCGTAGTAACTTATATGTGTCGCATGCAAGTAACCTATTTACGAATATATTAAAGTTAAGTCGCAATCGAACAATCATTGAAAACCTCAGACCATTTTAGATCATGTTTTTCACGCGTTTTGACGATGAGTATGTCCCTGGCGGAGTTGATGGTCAGCGTGATAATGTAAGAGTACCTTTTATTGGAGACCGGATCGCCGACGGCACTACTTGGCTTAGCAGGAAGTTTTCTCACGGCGAGTATGTGCGGAGATAACTCAGAGGCTCCAAGAGCATCAAATACTTTTTTTTATCAAGTCCCTTGCATTGGGTAATTCGCGGATTGGCATTCTAGCGACTACTACTTTACTGGTAGTTGAAGGCGACGTGGCAGTAGCAACCGGAATAGCGTTGTGTCGCAGTGCAGCAAGCTCCTTCCTCAGAGCAATGTTGACGTTTGCAAGTTCCATAATACGACTATACATTCTAGACTAAAATGTGTGACTTTTAATACCAGACTGTACAATTACATACAATCGCCGCGTTATCCAAAAGGAAGGTGATGCAGGTCACCTGTTAGTTGACTCATCGAAATGCAGAGCTTGACGACATTTTACACTGTGGCTATGTACATTCCTGTTGACCACAAGCCACGGATTGCGCTAGATTTGCATTAAAAATTCCACGCTGTCCAAGCTTGTTATCCCAAATGGAAATCTTCGAAACTGAATGGAATGCAGTGTAACGTTGAATCCAAAATTCGGTACTGCTTACGTGATAAAAGCCAGGGAGGATTTGTTGAGCCCTACCCGAACTACGCAGAGTAGCAAACGCTGACGCGCAAAAACACGTTTATCACAACTCGGGCTTAATGGCTTTGGTTACTTGTTCGGAGTTGCTAAATTTGATGGTAGTTGAGGTAGTATATAATTTAAGGAAGATCCATAAGGTGTAGGCGGAAAGTAGTGAATGCTTCATGCAGCTCAACTTCTTGCAGCGAGTTATAAAGGCGAATTATTTATTTTACGGAACCTTTTATTAATATGCATGACCTATGAAAATGCAAGATTCACCGTGGTTCGACGTGTATTATTACCACGCGCGTAATTCACTCGCTTAATAGTTAAAAAGGTGAGTGTCTCTGTTTTGGTTCTTTGAAACATGAAAGGACACACAACTGATGGAGGTGGATTTTTCATGCTGTCTTCTGGATCGACTAGTTTGTCGTCTACAACCCCAGAACTGGGGGCGACATTACTGGGGCAAGGCTTATACTTTTCGAATTTTCTAGGAAACACAGTTGTCCCGGCCATTTCACCTCTCATAGAATTACGCAAATAAAATCTTAATCCAGTATTTCACTCGGCCACGTGTTAGATGTGATCTCAATGTTGGTTCATGGTCCGCACGATGGATGCAGATATGGACGTTTAATCTCTCGGTTCATTTCCACAACGGGCAGTGGAAATATACATACGACGATAGCGACGGAAGACCTAAAGTGTTATAGTGATAAATTTGAAACGGCTGCAACAGGCAACGCCTTTAAAGGTCTTCCAGGACCTGGCCCTTCGGCGGTGGCATCGTTGAGTCACGTTGGGAGGACTATGGATAAATTACACAGCTATAAGAATGTACGTACGTGCGTTGATAAAGGAATGATGATTCGTTGTCTTACTCTAGAATTCTCCGCACCACTCATGTCAGAGGTTATTCACATAAATCCTTCAAGAGAGAGAGAGAGAGAGAGAGAGAGAGAGAGAGAGAGAGATTTGCTTCCGCTTTTGCTCTGTTATCCTCTCTCGTAAAGTCACGATTTGACCTCGCCCTAATCGAGTAACTTTCACGAGGTGCAACTTCACGGGTAGCCATTTTGCTTTGTATGCTGATATTCTCGCTGGTTGGAATACCTATTGTGATACAGCGTATTTGGTAGGTGAGTAGACGTTGCGCGCATATCCAATTTACAGAGGTCAGAGCTTTCCTGTATGAATATTGTTTGATGCAAGGTTCAGTTCCCGATAAAACGTGCGGTATTTTTGCATCCATTTCACGGCTTAGCCCACTTCAGATGTAAATTGATGGATTTCAACCAACGATTCAACATGGCACTTTAAAAAAACAGCGTCAGGTACTTTGTTGGCGAGCAACTTATATATTTCTTTATATGTGAATTGATGAAGATGAAGAAAAAATAACAACATCGAGCTATCTTGTAACCAGATAATACTTCACAAGGTTTTTAAGCTTTATGATTATATATACTATGACGTGATTCTTTAAAACTCACTGCTAGAAAGGACGCCCTAAACAGCTACCGATCAGTTTTGTTTCCGTACGGTCTGACCCTTCTGATTCGCCTGAGCTATGGCTCAAAGTTACGCCCTACCGATATCGAGATATCGGTCTAGCTGAGTTTGGTTGAAGTTTCAAGTTTTCTTGACACTTACGTGTCGAGCGGGGTTCCCAAGAATCGACGGAGGTCCGGGTGCAATACCGGCGCCCTGTGGAATATGTGCGTGATGCTGAAGTACGGGCGGAAGGTTACAAGCGAAGTTAAGAGCGGTTAAGGTTACAAGCTGTTCGTGGAACCCCTCCACGCCGATTTTGACGTTACGTTCGTGTGGTCTGTTTTCGTTGTGCACGAAGGGATGCGATCTTTGGCGATATCGAAAAGCTACCGCTGGAAGATTCAGTACCAATAAGTTGCCGATAGTGATTCGCATCAGAGGGGCAGGCGGTATCGGTCAATGAATTTGACGTTAAGATTGCGAATTTAAAAAAGGTCTCGAAGCAACGGTCTGCCTCGAGTCGCCGTTCTGACAACTAGGCCTCGATCTCCTGTATTGACACTTTTTATGTTGCCACACTTGGTTTCATTCTTGTTCGCGCCCGTTTCGCGTGAGTTATCGAGTGCGTTCTTTCGAGTTTTTATGAAGTCTGTGATAACGTGCGTTGAGAATATTCTTGGAAGACTCCTCCACCGAGTCACGTCTTTGGATTACCAGTGGAGTTCCGGTAAGCTCTCGCATTTTGATTACTCGACTTTGTTCTCGTGTTGTTTTCACAATAATATTACAAACGATCCGTTCTTGCTCTCGCTGGTATCGTTACGATCCTTTATCTATGAACAAGAGACCCCAATCCGCTCTATCACACCAACAGCCGTGCGCTGCCATGCGCTGCCATAACCCTGAGTAGAAGAGCTAGACCGGTTCTAATCTATGATCCTTCGAGTGAGGAGGGGGCGCGAGAGGGGTCCAGCGCAGGGAAGCCAAGTGCGCGGGTATGCTGTCACGGCGGTAGGGTGAGGGGCAGGAGCAGCAAATGGTAGCCGGGGCCCCGGGGCGGGGATGAGATGTCACGGAAGGGAGGGGGATGCCAGGGTCAGGATGTCTCTGTGGAGGGGGTAGCTATGGGGTCCGAAAGCTCATTATTGACCGGCTGGCGGGAGGGGGAAGCCGCCGTCGTCGAAAGTCTTGTAGGGGCGGGGGGCATCATACAGCGATGGGCGAATGTAGAAAACCCATAAATCTTCTAACTTATACAGAAAAAGAATTATCTCCCCATTATCGATGCAGGCGGAGTGTTTTTATTTCTACACTGTTGAGAAAAGGTTGCATAAAAAAATGTTAGGCATGTGTGGGTGTGTATGTGTGAGAGAGAGAAAAAAATACCATATATGATTAGGGAAATTTTCAGCAATATGAAAATATTAGTTGCTATGTGAAGGGCGGTCTTTCAAAGCCCTCAAAGATGCATTAATTTTCAATATGCAGTTGCAGATAGGAGAGGAGTCGTTGTTTCAAAAAATGAATTACAAGCCGTCGAAGTCTTGGTTTCATTCCAAAAGATAACGTCAAGATGTTTGCATGCGTGTGAGTACGTAGTTCTCGTCACGAATGTCCCCGATGACACTTGAGACAAGTCTTAACAAGTCAGGGTTGTAGCATTTTTTCTTGGTCGAAGTTCGTAGCCGCTCTCCAAGCGATGGGAAATGTTTTTACGGCTTATATATTCAAAACATAGATGTAAACGGCGTATTTCTTAGAAAAAAACTATAAACTTTAGGGATCTATCGTCAAAGGCCTTTGCCTGCGACCGTGGATGGATCACTTGAACACAGCTGCATTCTAGGTCTGCTGGACCTTTAAAATACATATTTTGACACTATGCATCCGGACTCGCTGTTTTTATTTTGTCGCGTTTTCCTCGGGAAATCTATACCAGAGCGTTGTTAGAAAACTCTGGTGTTACCTTTTTCCCGAGATAGAAGGGATAGATCAACAGTATTTTTCTGAAGGGAGAGCCATTTTTAATGATCTGCTGCGCTCAAAGATCTTCGCACGTTGAATGAAGCAGTCAGTCAGTTAACATCATCTCGCTTGGAAGTCTTTCCAACTCATTACTATGGAGAACATTGAACAATCAGAACGAATTTTGCACGACCAAGCTGCGCTCTTAAGTTCGTTCGAAGATTTTGCTGCGTAGGAGCAACGATGCATCGAGTCCATCGAGTCGAATATTAACCGGTGATATTATCAATCGCAACCACATCCAGCCCCAACAATTCCTCGAATATGCTCGAGACCTAGTCCTTCAACACGTGGGAAATACTATTTTCAAGCACAACAGCGTTGAAGTTAATACAGTGTTCAATGGTGAATTCGCGAGTGGTGAGAAACATGCCAATAAAAGTGATAACACGCGAAACTGTTAACTTTTTAACACAAGCGATTGGAATGGGTGGTATGAGCAACGCTTTATGAAGCCTACTTTAACCCTGCTCGATGAATTTCAAGAACGTGATAGTGGCTGGGCTTTACGGAAAATACTTAATCTTACGACAAATTTAAATAAGTATAATTCGATACACTCCTTTTCATATATTATTACTGTGGCGATAATAATGAAGACGTTAATATGAAATGGACCGATAACGCATGTTTCGCGTGCGCAATAGTCGCTGCTCTATACCAACCTGAACGACACAGTGACCGTCCAACTTCATATCCACATTATTCAACAGTACTGAATCTACAGGATATCGAAGTCCCAGTTACCATACACCAATGTAAAACATTTGAAATTCAAAACAATCTATCGATCAACGTGCAAACCACCACTACCACCACCATCAAACAAGATATTCTTCCAATACGCGTGACTCAAAATAAGAAAGAACAGCACACACATTTGCTACGTATTCAACATACTGAGGACACCAATGGGGGGCCTTTCGTATGGATCAAGAACCTGTCGAGGCATGTGAGCGCACAACTGAGCAAAAGGGATCGTAAAACATATTTGTGCGATCGGTGTGTAAAGTTAAGATAATTAATGTATATATATGTATGCTAGACGAATAAAACAAAAGTTCATGTTTGCAGGTGCTTGCATTATTTCGGACCCGAGGATAAATTGCAACCGCATGTCGTCAATTGTAAAGCGATAAAAGACTGCGCTCCGACTACCAAATGACAACAAATCAGCAACTTTAGCCGAAAAGGGCGACATCCGTTTATTGTCTATGCCGATTTGGAGTGCATTTCGGCAAAGACTGATGAGGAGAACCTAGCGAAAGATATACATCAACAGCACGAAATATTTAGTGTTGATTACTATGTGTGCTGTTCGAATGACCAATCGCTTTCGTCGTATTAGGTGTAGTAAAAAGAAATCCATTATTTTTGCATGAAATTGAAGGCAGAAATTATCGATTTCTTGTTACTACACCTAATATAATTCCCATCGCAGTGCCGATTGCATATCATGGTTTGTGGAAGAACTAGAAAATCAAGCACTACGTACAAATAATATTTTCTGTGACAATGTCCCAATGATGTATCTAACACCCAGCTAGTGGGCCAGTTTTCGAGCAGCACCTCAATGTCATATATGCAAGAAATCATTTGCGCAAGACAATGTACGCGTTCAAGATCATTGCCATCTCACTGGACAGTATAGAGGTCCTGCCCCCGCTAATTGCAACTTATATTACGAACAATTGTTCTTCATTCCAGTAGTTTTCCATAATTTATCGGGATATAATGCGCATTTTATCATCAAGGAAGAAGCGACAGCGTACGAAAAAAAACTGATCTGCTACCGATAACAAAAGAGAAATACATCTCGCTTGCGAAGCATGTTTAAATTACAGACGTTTCCAAACATAAGATTTAATTGCGCTTGATCGATTCTTACAAATTTCTCAACACAAGTCCCGACAAAGTAGCGACATTTTTTCCCGAGGAGAAACGCAGAATTTTACGCATGGAATTTCCAACCCTATCGACAGCCGATTTCAATTAGGTGACGCGAAAAGGGGTCTTCTCGTATAAATATATCAACAACGTGATCAAGTTGGACGGCACTTGTTACCATCACATGACGCACTTTACATTTTCCTGACAGATTACGCAATATGCGAGAGCAAGTACGCACATGCTGAGCACATTCGGAAGCGGTTCTCTATTTGAACACTGGGTGAATATAGCGATTTATACTTGAAGACAGATGTTATATTATTAGCCGATAATTTATAAAGTTTCGCGAAACGTGCATTGAGAGTTTTGGGCTGGACCTCACGTATTACTACACGTAATACGTGATTAAATTACGTGAATACGTATTAAATTTGAATTATTAACGGACATCGATATAGTTTTATTTGTTCAGCGGGTTATACGCGGTGGTCTGAGTCAGTGTTCAAACAGGTATGCACATGCTAATAATAAGTACATACCAGAATCGTTCGATCAATAGAAACTGTTATTATACTTAATGTATTTTGATGTAAAGAATTTGTATGGATGGGCAATCTGCCAACCTTTGCCACATGCAGATTTTCGATGGGTCAACTTTGTGTCCAAGTTTGATCCATCATCTATCGGGCTAGTTTCACCTACATGCTATATCCTTAAGGTCGATTTGGTATATCCACAATCTCTACATGATGCGCACAAAGACTTGCCGTTTTGCCCAACACACAAAAACCACCGGGTAAGCGGCATAAAAAGCTGCTTGCAACCGTCTGCGATAGAAAAAAACGCTACATCATACACTATCGAAATTTGCAACAGTGTTTGCGCCATGGACTTTTTCAAAATGCATAGAGTATTACTGTTCACACAATCCTACGTTGGCACGTTGGAACGTTTCACGAACACCTTCGAAAGTCTCTTGAACGTCTTCCAACCCTTCATGAATGTCTTCAAACGCCTTATGAGCGTTTTCGAAAGTCTCATGAGTGTCTCACGAACATCTATTGTACTTCTTCCAACGTCTCTTGAATGCCTTCGAACTGCTCATGAACGTTTTATGAACGTATGTGAAATTTTATTGATCGCCTCGCAAATGCGTCCAAACTTCTGACGAACGGCTCTTGAACATCTATCGAACGTCTGCCGATGAATGTCTTCGATCACCATCAAGCAATTATATTAATTTATTATCCATCAAATTCCATACACAAGAAATTTAGCTTCACATTCGAAACAATATTTTATACAGTTGTGCAATCCAATAACAGATGATGATGTAATACATTTGTTTATTTGTACCAATCTTTATGAATCGACCACCAGTTAATAATTTTAAACACATTTTGTAATGCACAATTTTGTCATGCTTTTCACCCCGTAAAGTCCATTTTCCATCTAATTTACTCAATGTATCGATCCCTTCAAAGTCCACAATCAACGCTTCAATAACTAGATCATTTTGCATATTTAGTATATCAGCAAGCTATAATCGTTTTTCATTACCCTTAACATATACGATCGGGCACATGTGGTTTTCCGCTGAACCTTTAACTGCCGCCGTTATTAAACCTTCAGCCATGATATATGGTACGCTTCCATAGGCCCACTTTAGACCATGATGATTCTGAATCAACAATGTAGTTTTCAAATGGCAGTGAACACGGACTTTGTAAAAGTGGTTTCGAGAAAAACGCGTTTGACGTTTTAGAAGCTAAAAAGTGTTTTTTTTTTAAACTTACACTGAATCATCGATTCTAGCTCCATAGAGTAAACTCCCTGCAGCAGCTTCGATGTCTTGAGCCTCTTTTTTTCAAACCTTTGCCTTGTCCTGGCTTTTTTGCTCTGCTTCTCAGCTTATATCTCGGCCCCGTTGATGCGACAGTTCTCCTCCAATCTTGCGTATTTGTGAGCGCTCGGCCCAACACTGATGTTCATATCCGACAGAAAGGTGAGAAAAGCACCAGCACCTTCATTGAAAGTGCATGCAGTCACGTAGGATGCAAATTCAACGATTTCTTTGCTGCCAGGTAATTTTTTTGGTGCAATCCTCCAAATTCGCTGGTTCAGACTTTCGTTGGCATTTTGGGTAAAACCTCCAAAACACCTTTCAAGAAGTTCATCCTTGCTCAGATCTTCGGAAATCGGTTTGATTGCTTGTAAGACATCTTCTGGAAGTAGAGTGTAATTGTGTTGAAAATTTTTCCCTCCTGTTGTGATCAGAGCTTTTTGATAAGGACACCACGAGTCCTCGCCGCTCAGGCACTTATCGTGTTGAGGGTTATCGTCTGTCGACTGCTGGTGGTAGTACGTTGCCCAGATGGCTTTTTTAATTTTGTCTACCGAATCACAATTATATCTTATTGCTGCTCCGTAGTATCGACTCAAATTATCGATGACTTTTCCGGTGAGTTTTCCATTGCCGCCGAGTACTTTACTTCGCCGTGTTTTACCTGAATTTTTTCCTGTATTCACGACTTTATCTTCAACAGTATTTTTTACTAGATCACGTAGACGTTCTCCCATTCTCTTTTGCACGTGACCTACACATTCTTTTTTATTTATAGTGAAATTTTCACCGTAAGGTTTCGCTTTCACTAAGTTGCCATAAGCTTTGCTATCACCGTCTGCGACATGGTTACTGATTGTTGCTCCATGCTTTTCCTCTAAGCAGCGGAACATCTCGATTAGCAGCGGAACAGCTCTTTCGTATTAGCTACATCCTTATTTTTTTTACATGGATTAGGTCTTTTTTCGATCTGCACAAATACGTTCTTGTATCTGTTCGGTCACCTCTTGAAACTTTAGACAATCTCGGCATTTTTAATCAGAAAATTTCTTGACGAAATTGTAAAATCACCGAGAACAAGCGCTCAACCGAACGTACAACAACTAACTGACGCTCGTTTCTCTTTTGAATATATTATACATCTATAATCTATGTATACGGCTTTTGTTACCTCTCTTTACTCAATAAAACCTTTTCGAAATAGAATAATGGGAAGGACGATCGCCAAGTGAATAAACAGCATACCTGCTCGTCAGCTGCGCGCTGCCTATCCGACCGCCGCAGCTGTCGGAGCTACAGTGTTAGAGGAGCGGGACTAAATAGTCAATAACTTCGAGAATTTTGCTCTGATTGACCTGAAGTTTTGGGATTATATTCTTGAAATGTTCAACTGTAAGAAAAGATAATAAAAATCGATTTTTCAAAAGTCCAAACCCCTACCCTCTCCTTAAACTGACTACCACAACCAGATCGACTCATTACTGTAAAAGATCAGCTCCCTTCGCAGCCACACTCCCTCACGACTCCACATTGGCCATTGAAATGCCAATTCTCTATTAGGACATATTGACCAGATTAAATTATTGCTCCAGGAGAACCCATTCCATATTATTTCTATCTCCGAAACCTGGCTAAGTCCTCGCATAAGACAATCGTATCCTATGTCTACTTTCTGTGAATAACTTAAAATCATAAGTTGTAGGTTAATTTTAAGGAAATTGTAACCTATCTTTACATTCTGCAAATAAGTGTAAGTCATATAACTACAGAGTGCGTAACTCACTTAAATTTATACATCACATATTGCTAGGTGCGCAACTAAGTTTCCGGGTTTATTTTACCAATAAAAAATCGAAAATTTCAAGACAAATACAAAAAATGGTTCATTTGAAGTATTGTCCCTCGTTATTTACACATTTTTGCCATCCCTCTGGCAATACATAAATACGGCGACGATAAAAAGACGCGTCTTTGGACTGAAACCATTCGTCCAACCAATTTTATAATGCATTCTGATTGGCCAAGTGTAGCCCACCCAAGCCATGCGCCATCGACCGGAACAAGTGATAGTCTGAAGGGGCCAGGTCTGGCGAATACGGCGGGTGCGGTAGCACATCCCATTTCAGTGTATTCATGGTGTCCTGGACGATGGGACTGCGATGGCACGGAGCGTTGTCGTACTGCAATATCACACGTTCGTATCACGTGTCCCATTCTGGCTGTTTTTCGAGCAATGCGTGGTTCAAATTGATTAGGTGTTGTCGGTAGCGATGCCCATTGACAGTTTCGCCCGGTTTCAGCAGCTCATAGTACACGATTCCTTTCTGGTCCCACCAAACGCAGAGCATTGTCTTTTTTCCAAAGCGATTTGGCCGTGCCGTCGATGTTGACGCTTCGCCAAGTGAAAGCCACGATTTTCTGCGTTTGGGATTCTCGAAATATATCCATTTTTCATCGCCAGTAACAATTCAATGCAGGAAACTCTTTTTGTTCTGCCGCAAAAGCAAAATTTCTGAAGTGGCTCTTCGATTTCCCATTTGTCTCGTAGTCAACTCATGCGGCACCCACTTTCCTTCCTGATGAATTTTTCCCATGGCGTGCAAACGTTTCGAAATACATTGCCGAGTCACATTTAATGCCTCGGCATGTTGATCTTCTGTTTGAGTGTCATCTTCATCCAATAACGCTTGCAGATCGGCGTCCGCCAATGTTTGCGGTCTTCCCGAGCGCTCCTTGTCCCCAGTCTCAAAATCGCCACTTCTGAACCGCTTGAACCAATCTTCACACGTTGTTTTTAATGGTATATGTTCGCCGTAGGCCTCCTCAAGTAACCGATGAGCTTCAGCTGCTGTTTTATTTTAGGTTGAAGCAGAAAAGCAATGCTTCTCGCAAATGCTGTTTATTTGGCAAAAACTTTGACAATTTCGAGGTTAGAAAAAAGGTCGTTGTGTTGCGATATTTGTTTATATTACGACTGGGTATTCTTAACAGATGTCCAAGCTATAAAGACACCCAATTTCAGACCTGTATGCCGACTACATGTGTCGCTAGCGCCATCCATGTGTAAAACCCGGGAACTTAGTTGCGCACGTAGTATGCAGATTCATCTACTGCATTACGTGTCAGCTAAGTGTGTATTTCTTAGATACTAATACATGGGACTTACATGGACGGTGCGCTTTGTTGATCCTTCTTGAAGCCGATAAGGTAAGTTTCAATTTGCTATTGCCTTCAAACGAATGTCGGGGTCACATCGTCCAAATATGTATATGATTTGTCTGGTTGATACAAGAGGAATTCGGATTTACCGTTTGGATACCTAAGAAGGTCCCGACATTTTTTTACTGTCAAAGGTTGATGCTAGAACATTGCTACGACAACATAGGCATCTATTTAGCGCATATCTGCTATTAGAAAATGATGGTCGAATTGTTACGTTACCCACTTTGGAACGAGAAAGTTCCCGTTCGCAGCACCTATGGTCCCTCCTTTCCGCCGCACTACTGGCATCTTTACTACATATTCATCGCAATATAAATTTATATTCCTTCCCGAGCGTGCGCTAAATATCCTTCGAGTAAAGAATGGTTAATATTGTTTAACCCTCAGGGCACGGACTGGGTTAGCGTAAACCGAGCGAATTTTGAAAGTAGCGTCATTATTATTTAATACTTTATTTAGGCGACCGGGTGAGGCTTAAGGTCTAAAGTTCAAATCAACTTACCCGAACGTTGGTTCGAAACCGCGCCCGCTCTCGCTTGGATGCTGGAACTACGGTGCCACTGTTTATTCAGCGTTGAACTTTACTTATAAATATCTTAGCCAATTTTTATCGAACGACATAAAAAAGCGTTTTTCTTTAAAAAAAAGCCACCCTATATGCTCAAGAACGGCCAACTAGTACTAAAGATACACCCTGTATATTGCAAGCAAGGTGTAATCGGCTGTCAATTTCGTTCAAGTTTGCGCCGCGAAAAAGCTGCGGCGCTGCGTATGCTCGGACTATGTCTTGAGGTTGCGTCGAGCGTCTACAACGCGTCTGCTGCGCCTGTTAAGAAAAACTATCAACCGACTCTCATATAAATGTATGTTTCATATTTATAGCATGGCCAAAAGACTTTATTGGATTCCGCAAACCCACCGAGTGTAGAATAATTTCTAGTCGTGAGTTCGCTCGAAAATTCGGTGAATATTATGAGAATTCGGGATTGAGTAGACGGATCAAAGAGTGACCCAAACAAAATCGAAACGAAAAATTACATTACATTGGTAAAATATCATTATATTTTATATTCGTCGCCGCGTTTTCGCGTAATGCCGATAGAAAAACGTAATTTTTCGGTGAAAGGTCATCTTGCTGTATAAAGGGTTGCCAGTGGTACTCAGTGGTGTCAAGTTTTTTATTTTTATTACTTGGCATCGAAGCGCTGCACCGTCTCTTGATATACATGTGCTGGTCCTGGTACCTGGTATTGTCCGGCTCTTGAAGCTGTATGCTCGCAGCCATTGCGGTCCCTGTGGGAATCGCCTAGTCTTTACACTTGTTTGCCTCGTTATATACTTCTCTGGTCCTTTCATCCGAAAGGAATCCTCGTCATTTTACACAAGCACGGCCAAGACAATAAACTTGACGCAACCATAGATACTGAATTCGTTCTTCGTCCCCTTCTGGTCGCATCTCAACGTCAAGAAAGAAAAAAGCTGAAGGAGTGAACGTAGATGAAGAAAACATCGTTCTGAGGACTGATCATGCAGGACATCATAAACTCCCGGTTGTCTCGGAACACTCCGCACAAGAAAGTCAATGAACAGAAAACCTGCTCCGTGACCTCCCTCTGTTTTCCACCACTCCCACCACTCACTATAAGGATCGTCGACTATTTGGACCCATTTCCATGCAATGGAAAAAGGCGATGAATGGTCAATAATTTGGTAAATCAAAAAGTCTCACTTATCAATACCAGTCTGCATTCTTATTCAAGTCAATGGCGAAACCCAATTGTTGGCAAAATTTCGTAGCGAAGATTGAAATGTTTTCGATACGTGATTGGTTTAGGGCCACATTAGCCGTGGCTGTGAATCATTAGATCTAATAAACTATCAGAAGCTGTAGGTTTTCTCAACTTCTGTACTTTTGTAGTCTCAAAACTCCTGGTATGATACACTTTCCATATCTCCATTTCGGAGAATTCAGGGGTCTTGGTTGATGTTAACTTATCGGCAGATGGAAGGAAGATGCGAGACAAACAGATAGAAGATAAGAAGACAGATTAGGACGACTGCAACGCGCGTTCTTCGAACCGAGCTTAGAGACGAACCCATCTATACCGTACACCCATTGTTTACATGCTGATGACGGTGGCAATTATATCAATAATAGCAACGACATTTTAATAAATACGACGGGATGTTAAACCAAACATGAGCTTACCCGATATGAAGGCCGAGCCACTACAATCCCGCATTAATAATTATGGATTTTCGTACACTAATTCTGTAAGACTAAGGGATATCGTCGATGAAACCAGAAATTCTGAATCGTATTTAGACCGTCCCAGTAGGATCTTACGGACCAGATAACGTCGAGAACAATTCAGAACATCCGCGGCAATGCACGAAGTACCACCGGTATCCAGGGCTGCTACAACGAAGGTAGATTTCAGAGGCAGTTTCGTGTGCAGTACACGCAGCATTTACACGTACGAAATAGTGGCGGGGAGGGGGAGCGGCGGTTACCGTAGTTACATGCCAGTGAAGAACCGAGCCGCACATTCATGCGTGGTTTGGCTTAGCCACACGTATATGGTTCGGACGATGTAGAGAGTTAGATATAGGATCCAATACACGTTTAAGATAAGCGGCTCACCACACAGTATCGGCCAGAGAATCTCCGGGAAAACATCATGGTACAGTTGAAGCCCAATTCGTTGAGTGTTCGTTTCTTATGAAAAGTGGCACCATAAAAATGCTTGCGATTATCCCCGTGGTCTTCAATTAATCCACATCTGCTATTACCGCCTGAGCATTTTGGATGCCCGTCAATATTGTTAGCGACAAACGAGGGCTGAAAACCCGAACCGGTATAGTGGTCTATTGGTTAGCGTGCTTGCATCTCAACCAGAACATCGGGAGGACGCGGGTTCGAATCCTAGTCTCGTAATTTCGGAGAAAAATAAACACGGGCGTGACGTAGCTCCAGTTCTCCACGGATGTCGAGCATACGGACTGGTATGTGTGTGTGTGTGTCGTGAGTGTATGCCTGTAGCCCAGGGTTTATTTCTCGACGAAACGCGACTAGTTCCAAAACTGGGAAGAAAACCTGGTACCGGTTCTATTGGCATGGTGAATGCGATACAGAGGGGGAAGTTGGCTGCGGCCGCAAGGTGGGGAAACCGGAAATGGAATAAGGCGGGCACGTAGAAGGGATAAGACCCCGGATGATGGGTCTAATTAAAAAATAAAGCCTCTTACGGGTTGATAACACGTCATCAATTATTTAGGGGATTTATAAACTGGTTCTCAGTAATGTTTCGTTGATGAAAGCTGCCCGTAGTTGGCTTACATTTTGATGCAGAAAACTGCCGGTACGCTGAAGACAAAACTGTACCAGTGACGGTGAAACATACGATAAATATTTGAGCTTTCACTGTATTGCTGTCTGATTTATCTCGTTTAGCCGAAATAAAACGAAGTCGCCAAAAGAGATCGCCACGCTGGTTTGTACTGTGTATATTGACATGTAGCGTCCCAGTGCGTATACGCAAACCTAAGCAATTTACAAAGTCGCGGGGCTGCGCAGTACATCTTGACGATAATGCTATATCGTCGAGGGTATACACTTTGCAATTGTGGTGTAGACGCGTGTATATGTACATGCGTCGGTAAAATACATACCAATGCGAATACCGAGGCGGTAGGCAGCCGTTGCGTTGCGATAACTATGGGCCCTGGGCTAACGCATTCCTCACGTTGTATCAGAGCGTACAGAAGATTCAAGTACGTGTGAGAACGTGATGGCAAGTAAGATATATAGATACAGATCGAGATGGAGATAAAGAGAGAAAGAGGCAGAGGGAGACCCGACGAGAAAGGGGAATGGACAAGCGACGATAGAAACACGATACGCGCTAATGGTACGCAAGGGAAGATAGTTCAAGATTCCAGGAAGGTACACCTCATCCTCGACCGACATGTGGTCTTTACCGCCTCCACTCTCCATTCTCGCACTTTAAAGGACATCCGACACTGTGCCTCGCGCTACTAACATCGTTCCGACCCAACACACATTTCATATTATATGCTAAGGATCTATGTTGCAGTGGAACGCCCATGCAGATCTGGCACAAGCTGAAATCTCGAGAACACTCGTATTGTCTAAGATTGTCCAGCTACATCTATCGGATACTTTTCTGATCGAACACTTTCCCCTGATTCTTCCATGCCCCATCGATAATTCTAAACTCCTTGATCGTCGGTGTTGTGTCAAATACGATAGTGCAGTTAAACATTTCTTACGTCAAGCTCAAAGGAATTAAGTACGGAAAGGAAATTTCGTACAATTTGTGAGATACACAATCCATAGATGTAGCTTTACTGCGCTGCTACATTAACGAGAGGTATGCGTGGTATCGATCGGCCAAATATTAATATACATGGACCGCGGAGAGTTATCCACGTCCAGGGTGTATATGTAACATGGAATAGAAAGGTCACTCTGCGATTTCTGCTGATATTAGCTAAAATGTTGCTTGAAATTATTCTTGGATACATGATAGTATGCATGTTAGTTTGCGCAACATAGAAATTAAAATAATTAATACACGATTCCTACATGCGAGCGGCAGTCACATTGGAAGGCGTTGCTTATCAATAGGCAATTATTCAACATTTGAAGTAAAATTACATGGAAGAGTCATATTTTATCTGCATTTGGATTATACCGGTTTTCACTCACCCGCTTTTCCTTCTACTCTATCTCTTATTCGTTTTATCGCCCAAGGCCGTTACCCTGCACGTACACATTTGCATCCCTTCATTGAAGCCTTATTAGATCTCGATACGCCTGAGTAATCAAAGAGGCCAGGGCCCTATAACAAGCAGATGTCCAAAAGATGATAACGAATTCTTTGCACAACAGAAGAAGAAGCTAAAGTTTCATGGGATATTTTTTTTCTTCAATGGGTTGTATATACAAAGGAAGTTCCTTCGTATATACCTACAATGGGTGCTGCGTCATCGCCAGAAGAGCATCTCTTTTTACGCACCCACATACACGCACATGCGCTTGCCCCAACCAATACGCGCCCCCCCCAACACGCCCGCGCACACACATATACAGGGTGGCTTTTGTAAGGTGGGCATGTGTTTTTTAAGGGTCTTGCGCAGTGATTTTGCGACCGAAAAAAAATATGATTTTCAATGGTTTTTCAAGCTCCCTTTGAAAGAAAATATATCGTAGTTTTGTCATGAATAGTATTTGCCAAAGAAAATAGCGTATTCTGGAAAAAAATGGAAATTCCATTTTGCGTGCAGGAGAATGAAGTTTACAAAATTCCGAATACGGAACACTCCCGAAAAACTTTATTTGTGCCCCGTCATGGAGAAAACAATTATCAAACACATTTTTTAAAGGTGATAAATCGGATTTTAATCAGTGGAAGAAATGACCTAAATCAGGCACGGGCGCGCTATTGGAAGTGCTAGTCTGCTGACGTCACAGCTGCAACTTCCGAATGTTTGGCTGTCACAGAAAGTTGGTTGAGACTTCTATGACACGCCGTCGAAAAGAGGGATCTAAATGTTGCCGATCCGAGAACTTTATTGAAAAGAATGCCAATTTCGAAAATGTTTGAGGATTCGGTAATAACTTTCGGAATAAATGATCTAGTAATACATTTTGAAGTAATTTGGCGTGAAATTCATATTTTTTACCAAATGCTACGAGTATTTTTGTTTCTTAATGTTGCAAACATTATCTGAACATTCTGTAGTTACATAGTTTGAAGATAATTTATGAAACAGTAAAAAAACGAAAATACGCGTAGTATTTTGTAAAAAAAAACGTTCACGCCAAATTGCTTTAAAATGTATCGTTAGGATAATTCATTCTAAAGTTGTCAGCAAATCGCATATGATTGAAAATATTATTTGCGCAGCATGAAATTATCGAACATTTTCGAAATTTATAGTTTTTTCAATAAAGTTCACAATCTATCGATTAAGTTCAATCGGTTATCTTCACCCTCAATCCGTGAAGGTATTTGAGGCATCTTAATCCCGTGAACCTGGGTCGTTTTTGTTTTTCGTCGATAAATTGAGACTGATATTTACGGACCAATGATAGGAATTATACAAGTGTAAATTAAAAACTTTTATGTCTCGAAAAAAGAAGATTGTTCATATGAAAGTTAATTGGAGATATTTGTTGGGCTGCTGGATTAAAACTCGATAGAAGAACTTGATTCGATGGTAGTTGACGGGAGACTGGGATTAAGACTCGATAGAAGGAGTTGATTCGATGGTAGTTGGCGGGAGACTGAGCTCTGACTTTGATGAAGATCGTCGGGAGACTGAGCTCTGACTTTGATGAAGATCGTCGGGAGACTGCTTCGACTTTTGGCACGCTGACCGTTCCTGGTTCGCATGCGAATTTTTGAGTGAGTAGGAGGCAATATTTGGTTTCTCTTCTTATAAATAATAGCGCTCATGGAAGGGGCAAATCCGCTTTGTTAACCGCACGTGCGTGAGGTGTGTAGCCGAAATTCGGGCTAAGTCGTTCGCGATAGCGGGGTGACCGTTTGATTCGGACGGCCCGGATGTTTTCATATTCCGCTCTGGTTACCGGGTCGAATCGTGCAGGCTTCTCTTTGTCTCCATGCAGATGGGCCAGCGTAAGGTTTTTGGTTGCTGTTTGATTTTTTCGTGCTGGGCTTGTCGTGCAATATTCGCCTGAGATCGTGTTCTTGTTGAAAGTCGATGACTGGCGGTGCTGCTATCGTGCATATATCCCTGTGATTTGAATATGCTCGCGGAATGTAGGCAAGTTCCTCTTTATGCTGTTGCGCGTCTTATTCTTAGATTTATACATATAATGAACTGACGGCAGCAAATGAGGATACTGGGGATAACCAAAAGAAGACACCTAGATGAGAGAAGGGCCATTCGCTAGGATGTAACATCTCCCCGGTTTAAGATTGAGCGTCCCACTCAATTATTATGAATGTTACGAAGGTTGTCTCAATATCGTCATCAGCCTATCCTTGAACGGTTGCGGTGGCGGTAGGTACAATATTTGGATTATAGTGTTATGTAGACTATGGAAAGTGGAAAGTACGTGTGTATTATCATTATAAATAATAATCTTTGTATGAGAATGTTTTTAGTTATTGTATCTCTAGTTCTTTGTGTGAGGAAGTTGTTATTTCTTCTCTGTTTTTTTAAAAATAATGATATATATGTATTTTTAATTTTGCTATGAAATGTATGTGCACGTGTTTTCTCCTTTTTATTTTTCCTTGTGCATAGGTACTTCCTTATTTATTTTGCCCTATTTTACGCGACAAGGTTGAAAAAATAATGGCAAAAAGAAAAATATTATTAGCATGATTATGATTATCATGTATCCTCGTGCGAACTTAAGGGAAGGGACGCGGTTTGGATGGTTGATTGCCTTCTGGGTGATCAAGGATTTCAGGGTACAGATCATGTGTTACATCGTTGGTCTTGGCCCTCTGGTTCAGCTGGAGGGAACGTCACGAGTTCATGAAGTTCTTGACCAGTCACTACATCTGTTGACGTTTTCTTCTTGGGTCGTTTAGCCTGGTGCATCAGGAAGTACGTAACCGAGTCCCATACTGCACCAACGAGGTAGATTGACCAGTCGTACACAGTGGGTAAGCTGTAGGTGTGGATGACCTATCTAGGATAAGCTTGATCGCTTGCACGACGAGTATCATCCGGGTGAAACCAGCGCTCGCTGTACCGAATTGAATGGATTGTTCCAAGTATGATTCTAGATGGTGGTCACTTGGTGTTATAGATTGTTGTTGTCCGGGAGATTTAACAACTTCTCCCCTTGGTTGATAGTGTTTTGACCACTGATGCCCCATGCCATATTTTTTACGACAGCGGGTTTTTCAGCTGCTATTTAACGACCACGTTGTTGCGTAGAGATTGAGGTTCTTAGTTCGCTACAATGCGTGATTCTACTCGAGATGTTGTCGGAGCTTCGAAAAGCGAAGGAAGTAGAAACCAAAGACAAGTTGCGGCCAAGTATACATATACATATATCGCACTTACAACGCGATATATGTATATGTACCCCCGCCCCTCCCGTTAATCCCATGAGATTGTCTCGACCTAATAGCGGCGTATCACGCGAAATGTCCGGAGGAATGTGTCGAGCGGTTGGCCTTGGATACGAGTGATTGTCAGTGGTTCCTAACGTGGTGTACTACTTTGCCAAGTTCGCCGATAGCCCCGACATATTTACTTATATGGACGGAGCACACATACAATTTTGCATACTCTTAGATGAATTTCGCAGCAGTTGATAGATTTGTCGAGAAAAATCGAGGTTCCCTAGTTAAATTAGATGAGTAACGTAGGTTATTGCTGCTTCGCGTTGATGCTGTCTGTTTAAAATCCGTTTCAAGTAGACTAGTTGCGCCTTTCGAATTGGAATCGTCCCTATTCATTCATTTCTAACGTGAAAGCCATGCCTTTGACTCGGATCGAATAAAACCCGGCACACTGAAGGTCCTTTGTTCTTCGACGATATTTCGAACAAGATGCCTATAGATGTGTTCTTTCTCGTTCTCTGGCGTTCTTTTATCATTGAGCTGATTTGGAAAATTGTACAAGAAGTGCAAGAGAGGCATCCATTCGGCGGTTCTTTGCGGCGATGAGGTCTATGAAATCAGCGCGAGTTGCTAAGGTGAAACATTGCTTTGATTCACAATCGGACTGTTTATACACGTAAGAACGGCCATAAATCTAGTGTGAACGATTTGATGCACTATTAGCTATATTAAAACGTTTCCTTGGATTGTTGGAACCGGCTACGTTGAACTGTGGAATCACCATCAAGCGAATCATGTCTGTACACGTATATATGTATAACAGAGGATAAACCCCGACCGTAGGTTTCCCACGGGTGAATACACAATCTGTATGGTCGCTCTGATCCATAGACAGAGATATTCTCCGTGTATATAATTTGATTGTGACGGGAGCACAATACTCAAGGGGTTGGTATCCCACGCTAGACTGTTATTTGGTCACAGTTCCCGAGAGGTGACAGCCTATCGCCCCTCTCTGTCTCTCTCGCCTCCCTTCCACTTTGGACTCTTACTCCGGGAATGGTTTGTGCATCTCAACCCTCTGTCGAGAGGACGATATCGAAGTGCGAGCGAAACAGCAGAGACAAGCCATCACCAATACCATCGGTCTCGTGCGGTTCGGTTAGCCAACTTCCCTCTACTTTGTTCTCGTTCCGTCAATCCCGGATCTCTGAAGCATGAATGTGAATCGTTCAAACTTTGACGTTGCGTCAATAACGCATGATCTGCGGCTTTGCTTGTTGTTGTACGTGAGTCAGAATGGTCCCATTCAATGTGTCACGTATCTGTGTATACGTCATACGGAGTACAAGTATCTAAATTGCAGAATGGCGGGGTGCAAGAACGGCGAGTCAAATAAAGCAACGACGTTTTTGTTTTGTTTTCAAAGGATTATACCATCTGCCTCTACGCATTAGCATAATGTCGTTAGATTCAATTATAATACACCGTACCTTCCAAGAGTTTGCTCTTTTTGCATGGAAAATGGATTGATGAATTGGGAACGTCGTTCGACACGAAAGACGTTTTTATTCGTTTCTTTGCAAGTTGTTTTTACCTGACTCGTGGCTAAAAGGCTCGGAATCGGAAAAAGTCCACTGTATTTTCAGTCGATTGTTTCGGATAAGAAATTGAAGGATCGTGTGAATATCCGTAGGTGATTGTCTCGGTTTATCTACTTCAAATATATTAAAATCAACAATTAATAAATCGTTGGTGGTTAGTGATGCCGAATGCAAGTTGTCTCTGGATTTGTAATTATGGAAGAAGCCTCATGAGAGCAATGTTATGCTCAATAGCTATTGTGTCTAGTCGACGTTCTTGTTCCGAGACTCAACGTGTACTGACTGTTCTATTAAGGGGCTATACCAGTGTGAACGCTGAAAATTTGGGTGATTTTCGGGAATTTTTTTTCGAAGAAAAGTACTGAATAAAATGTTTCGGTAAATCGAGAATTTATTTGTCTATATTCGACCTATATTGCAAAAATGTTTCATAGAAAAATATTGAGATCCAAGCGACTTACGCGCTGCCTTCAGAGGCACAAAAAGTTTCTCCACTGCTAACATGATTTCGGCCGATTGAGTAGCTGAAACCCGAAAAGGAAAAAATGTCGTTAAACTGGAAGGTATTTCCTGTACAATGACGTAAGTCTTTCGAAAAATATCAAAACCTAACAAAATGGCGTAGTTATGAAAAAGGCTGTTTTCTTGCCTATTAAGTGGTCGTTTTTTTCAATGCGAAATCGTCAATTTTCATCGAATCAAAAATATCCTACGTCATTGTAGAGTAAATATATTTCTAGAATACTCAGTTCAAAGTTCCATTCAATCGGATAATTGCTCTTTGAAATACAATATCAGCAAATTTGAAAAATCTCATTGAGAGAAAAATGCGTTTAACGATTTAGCTATCGATAGTTACGAATCGAAACGATCGAAAGTTACGGGCCACCTGATTTTTACAAGCTTTTATTTAACTTGACTTGGTGTGAGATACTTATTAGAGTTATACTTATTTAGAGCTCTGAAATTTTGCAAACATGCATCTAAGAGGCGACAATGCATGATTTAAGTTAAAAAAATAGGAATAAAATAAATAAATAATTGACTTTCTGTGAGATGCGAAACGGAAAATCGATATTTCACCCACTTCCCGACCACTTAGAGTTCTGAAATTTTGCAAACATGCATCTAAGAGGTGACAATGTATGATTCAACTTGAATAACATTGTTTTTTTGTTAAAAAATATATAATCATACTTTTTATGAGATGCAAAATCGATATTTCACCCACTGCTCGACTACTTAGAGCTCTGAAATTTTGCAAACATGTGTTGTGCCCTTAATTTGGCGCATACTTCAAAGCGCATAGATACGAGCATATTCGATTTACGAAATCGAGACGCCATCGGCGCCTGTGCAAACGACAGCAGTTTGGGCAAGTGAAGCACTTTTAGAGGTGACTTTCGCAATACGTATCGCTGAATCGGCTTCGTACGATTCGATCGTTTGAGAACGTTCGATTGCCAATGACCGAGTTAATAATTAAAGGAACGAAACGTTAGAAGTCAGTCTTCGGTTAGCAACCGAGGAGGTCGGTCTCGAGGCAGTTAAACATTTTGTAAAACAAATCTTGCCTAGTTATAATAAAGTTAAATAATTGTAAGTTCGTAATTCCTGAGTTGGAAATTTACTCTTCATTGGAAAGACCCTAGCTACCCGTCCTCGATCGCCCGATTCCAGCCACCAGTCTTTTTCGGGGACGTAACTCCCAGGACACACATGTTGGCGGATTCAGCGGCACAACACATGCATCTAAGAGGTGACAATGCATCATTCAATTTTCAAAAAAACAACTTTTTGTGAGATGCAAAACAGATAATCGATATTTCACCCCCTTCCCGACTACTTAGAGCTTTGAAATGTTGCAAACATGCATCTGAGGTGACAATACATGGTAAGTGCATAACATATGATTTGGCTCTACGTGATTTTGGATCGCACAATCGTTAAAAGGGTTCAATAAGTAAAAAGGTTAAAAGGTAAGGCCCAATAGGTGGTGAGCCAACATCTATGATAGATGCTGTCACGTCGCTAGGAAACGCGTGCGACACCCTATGACCAACGATCTTTGTCTTGGTGAGGTTTTACGAAGAACGAAATTAGGCGCACACGCTTCGAGAAGACGTCCAAACAATCCAAGTACCCACTCGAGTAACACAGAGGTCGAGACCCATCGACGCTCTCAGCATTCAACAAGAACGTCGCCCAGAGCAAACATTCTACGAAATGCCGCAGCTCGAAAAATCAAACAGGTACTGACTCCAAAACTTTACGCTGGCTATCCGCATGGAGACAAAAACAAGTCTGCATGATTCGACCCGGTAACCAGAGCGGAGTATAAGACATCCCGGCCGTCTGAATCAAACGGTTGCCGCGCTATCACGAACGACTTAGCGCGAATTTCGGCTACACACTCGAGCACGTTCCGTTAACAAAGCGTTACTCATCCAAAAATTCGCATGCGAACCAAGAAGGGCCAGTGTGCAAAAAGTCGAGTCAGTCTCCCGACAACGTCCATTGTATTCAGAGCTCAGTCTCCCGTCAACTACCATTCAATCAAGTTCTTTTAACGAGTCGTAATCCAGCAGCATAAAGAGTACCTCCAATTAACTTCCATGCCAATCGGTCTCCTATCGATCCATATACCAACAGTCTTCAGTACTCGGGTCACCGAAGTTTATTTTACAATTGTAACATTTCTAGCATCGGTCCGTAAAGATTAGTCAATTCATCGCCCTCGCGCCTAGTTCGTATTCCTATCTACGCGTAGTGCCGTCTTAGTAAACAGAACGAGTATACACACGACCAGCGTAAAATCCTGCGAGCGCCTTACCAGCGAGAACTACGGCCCAAGAGCGAAGGCCCTTGTAACCCGAGCGACAGCAAACCATTCACGCGAGCGAGCGAGCGAGCGAGCGTGCGTCAACCACAACCAATGTAAGCTGCTAACTTTACCTTTTCTTTTTGTATGTTTCACCGTAGCCCTGATCGTTTTATCCCGGCTAGTAATCTCGTAAAAATAACATATTTCCAATCGCACACAAGTCCGTCGAATTATTCTTTAGTACCCAAACCTCGCGTCAATTCCTTAACCTTATTCTTTCCCACGCACTACCCCTTTTTACCCTTATCCCTTGCTATTGCGCCAGGCGTAGGCGACAAAGAGGGAAGCGAAAATATTATGCTCGCGTTCCTTCCAGGTGTGACAATGCCACCTATCACAGGTCTCTAGGATTTCTCCTGACAACCAACCAATAATAACACCGGTTCGGTTGGAAGGATTAATCCCTCTTTGCAAAAATTTCAGAGCTCTAGTAAAATTGATTAAAGACTAAAAAGTAGAAAGTAAATGATATGTAATTTTTTTAAAATAATTTTTTATTCAATGTACTAATGAATAGAAAATATATTTCTTTACCGAGTAACCTATATGTAACTATCAATAAGAGCTCGGGGCGCTCGAAATTTAGACATATAATCTGTAATTTACATCAATCCGTTAAGGCCATGTGCCACACGCCAGAAAATTTCTCTCGTTACGTCGGTAGTGCAGATCTCGCAGTTTTTAGCTACGAGTCACTAACGACAGACGGCGCAGCGCTCGCGAATTCGGCTTTGATGCTTCGCACTGGGCGAAGAGTTGAAGCCAAATATACGACGGTCGGTGAGCGCGCGCGCGTGTGTGTGTGTGTGTTTGTTCGCTATGCTGGCCGCGTGCAGAAAGAAGTAATTTTCTCCCACGCAGTTCCGTCGTAACGCAAACACTTTATATCTATGTATGTGTATCGCACAATACACACAACTAGGCGTAGCGACCATGGTACGCTTGGAAGCATGCGGTGAAACTTTGTTACATTTTACATTGTACAGGGTGGAAACAAATGAGTGGTCGTCACTTCGCCAGATGATTATCCAGCTCGAGATCGGTGCAAATATATCAAAACTTGTACAGTAGAACCTCCATTATCCGAACCTCGATTATCCGAACCCTCAATTATCCGAACGATGACTTAGTTTATCCGAACGCTCAATTATCCGAACGTTGGCGCGAAATATACATTGTTGCTCGCTGCCACTGCCGTGAGCCACAATGAGCAACCCAACGCAACTTCTCCTTCTCAAACGGCTGCGAAACTTAGCTACTCAAAAACGCGTTACAGCCATTCGTCAATTAAAAATTTACGATTTTATTTTTAAAAAATTTAAAAAAGCATTCGACTTTTTTCAGGTGTTGAAAATACATATATATTTATATCAACGTTGATATGTATGTCAAAATTTAATATATATGTATGTACTGCTTTTATGTAAAAAGGTGTTGGTTATGATCCCGTCCCAAAAAACCCACGTTTCGATTATCCGAACTAGTCTCGGTCCCAATTGGTTCGGATAATCGAGGTTCTACTGTAGCCGCAAAATTGACCTTGACGCTGAAATTCAGAGTCAAATTTTTTTATTGTCTTAAACAAATCTACTCGTCAAGAAGAATAAAAGTCTCTGAGGGACCATAGGTAAAAAAATGCGATCTTCTCGGTGGAAAAACAACTCAAAGACGAAAAAAATCGTCAAAATGATATTTTCCTAAATATTGTTTGTACGAGCTCCGATTCGATCATAAAATGATGAAAAAACTTTTCACCACTCTGCCGCGCCAGCAAAGCTCGGCTAGCGCTTCCCCCTACTCGGCTGGAGCGGCTCCGTCGACTGAGCGAGTCGAGCCTTGGTGGGGGAACACTACGCAGGCTCGATCGAGAGCAACTGGGGTGCACTTAGCAGGAGCCTACTTGAATATTGAATGCTCTGCTGCAAATCTCCGAAACTGTTGCAAAATGTTAGGTTGTCTCCCCATGACTGTGATTTTCTGGCACTGGAGGTTGAAAACCCGTTGGAATTGTTCTATTTTCTAGCGAATGGCCGGATCCAAATATAGCTTTTAAAATTAATCCTGCAAGGATTGATTATAAAAAAAATGTTTGCCGCTTTGATTTAAAAACACGTCACTGAAAAAACATGGAGCGGCGGGGTCATCCACGAGATGGTCAGGACCAACGTCTAATGCTACGAGCAATAGACAACGCTTTTGGAAATTATGCCCGAGCCCGTTAAATCTACGCTGAAATAGCTCAAAACCGTGCCGGTAATCGACGACTTCGTCCAGTTGAAATACCAGACAGACGTGATAATCAACGTCAAGATCATGGGTGGCCAACCGTTTTTCTAACCTAATTTCCTTTTGTTTTGCTAATTAAAGGAAACAAGCAAGTTTGCTTTTGGTGTTTTGTTCGTGATGTGTACAATCAAAGTTAACATTTATGTCCATTTGACCCAGCTCCGCGGGCCGCAACACGACCCCCGGCGGGGCGCATGTGGCCCGCGGGCCGCAGGCTGGTCACCCATGTTCTGAACAACGTTTTGCTGATCAGGAACGATTTGAAGTCCAACGGGCTGGCTATCAGCGAGCTAGCCGTTCTTGTGTCCATTGGAGAGTTGAAGAACGCATCATCGCGCTTGGGCAGACTTTTCTGGTCATGGATACGCGTCGGATAGCCGTTCGCGTGGGAACATCGCTAGCGACAGTGAGGCGCATAATGCGTGAGGAAGAATTGAGACATTATCGTGTTTAATACGTCCAAGCATTGAACCCTGAAGATCGTTAAACCCGAGCAAACGTTTGCCGATGGATGCTGGGAAGACTGAGTAGGAACCCTCGATTTCTTGAAAATGCCCTAATTACAGACGAAGCAAGCTTTTCCAGTACTGAAATCATAAGTAGGCAGAACCTTCGTTCCTGGGCCGAGGAAATCCACATGTATGATGCAGCGGGGGTGCCAGGGTCGTTTTGCCATGAACGTCTGGGCAGAAATAATCGGGAATGAGTTGGTTGCCCCTGTCTATCTTCCATTGTAGTTGAATACCGCAAGTTATCTTGAGTTTCTGCGACTTGAGCTTAGGCCCCGGCTACGCCAATAATTCCTCGCGAACGCCGAAATAGGATTTACTTTATGTACGAGGGAGCAGCACCACACTGGGGTCTCCGGGTCCGCGCTTTCATCAATGACATGGTTGGTACCCGATGGATAGGACGACGTTCTGCACCACACAGTAGAGTAGCAGCGCCAGTTCTAACTCTGGGATCTCAGAGGGGAGCGGGGTGGGGGTCCCACGTGGGGTGGGGGTCCCGCGCGGGGTACCTGCAGTGTAACGTCACGGCGGAAAGCGTAAGGCCAGGTAGTGAGGAAGCGAGACGATGTCTCCGGCGAAGGGAGGGGCGTGGGGGGTTCAGACAGAAGAAGTCATAATTAATTGAGAGCTTTTTTAATTAAATTAAATCGAACCTCTTATGTACAATAAAACCGTATATAAAATACTACAATAGAACATTTAAAAAAAATTAATAACGCAACAAAAAAATTATTGTGCAATATTGTACATGTAGATGTAGATAAACAGTAAACAACTGGTGTGTGTGTGTGTATGTGTGTGTGCGCGCGCGCGTGTGCCTGTGTGCGCATGTGTGTGGAAGGGAGGGGGCTACACGACGATGTGACATCACGGCGGGGCAGGGGGTGCGAGGGACGCTAGGTGTATGCGAGGATATCTCTGGGGAGGGAGTTAGCCTACGCTCCGAACGATTGCCACAAACCGGCGGATGGGAGGGGAAAGTCATCGTTGACGAAGGCAGGGGGAAGGCTACCGCATGTGTCGGTGATTCAGGGCACGATTACCATAGGAGTATTGGAGATAGAAGGAGGTAACAATTATAAATAATGAGTTGTAACGGGACATCCCCACCCGATATCGACAATTCGAATCGATCCAAAATACCCACGCTGCCAGAGGGCGCAATCGAACGGCGCGCTGGCGCGACGGATATGCTCCGTTCCTGGGGGTCGGACGGAGTCGTAAAAGCCACGAGGAAGAAAGACGGGAAAGGAGTCTCTAGAGCACGTGAAATGAAGGAGAGAGGACGTCCCCTCGAAGCGTCAGACCCGAAGTCGCGAAAGTATAACGAGGTCATTTTCTAGTAAAGTACTAGAGAACCAAATATCGAGAACTACCGAGCTCGAACCGCCACGTGTTCGGATCGACCGAACCCATGGTCGATCATCAACGCTGCGGGACCATATCAGCGGACTCTCACGTCGGAAATCAAATTAAATTTCCCACCGAAAAAAGGGAATCTCACCTTCGTGTAGAGGAAACACGGACGCACGACCGACGATTCCCGACTTCCAGACCCGGGACGAACCAGAGGGCACACGCCGACCAAGTACTCCAAAATGGGCGAAAACTCCGTTGACCGAAATAGCGTCCTGTCCCGACTGCGTTGATTCGATTCCGTGAATAGTGAGGTGGGCTCCGAGAAAAGAAGTATGTACAGTGTGAATGGAGCGTGCATGGATGGACCGAAATAAGAATTATATTTCGAAGTATTACACGTCGCGTAACGGAATTCGCACATTCGTGAAATCTTTTGTATTTCAACATATTACAAGTCGCGTGACGGAATTCGCGCATTCGTTAAATCTTTTGTATTTCGATGTATTACACGTCGCGTAACGGAATCCGCGCATTCATTAAATACTGTGGATGGCTGTGCAAAAGTCGCGCAAAGGAACTCGCGCATTCGCTGAATTTGAAAAGCGTAACTGGGGGACCAGATTCGTGTCGCGGAATCAGCCCGTTTGCCCCAGCTTTTATTGAATGTAACTTGCACCGCCAAGCGCCGGCATGATTTACAATATCTGTGCAGAAAATACATAGACCTGTGATAAATAAAGGAAGGAAAAGAGGATGACTTTATAAAAGGAATAAAAGACATTAAGTAACAGAAAAATAGAGAAGAATTGTTACAAATGGCGCCCAACGTGGGGCACGATTTGTTGTAATCGGTGCCCATTCTTGAGAAAGATTTTAATCGGTGAATTAGCGGGAGAAGAGTTATTGTTAGCATCTGGCCTTTTATTTCTTAACAACGGACCCAGGCGAGGCGATGTCGACGCATCGAACACCACCGCGGACTTTGGAGAAGGGGAATACACCGTTATCCCCATCTCCGGAACCGCTTACGGTCAAAGCAAAAAGAATACAGCCTCAGGTGGTATCCAATAAAGTGAAACTTAATATCAATGACGCTCTAGGTATTGCGGAGGACCGAAAGAAAATCCGAGAAGAGCGAATGCGCTTACAAGCCGAGAGGTCGGAGATGGAGAACTCGCAGAAAGAAATTGCTGACGGAAATATGTTTGCCGAAGAGCTCCGGCGGTCAAGAGCTTATTCCGAGAGGCAAGACCGCGCCATTGAAGAATTAAGCCGCTGAATTAAAGCCGCAGCCTCGATGGGCGGAGTGCCACCAACGCCAGAAAATGATCAAGGTATGTTGAATGGGTTTCTGAGAGAAATCCAGTCAATTAAAATCGATGCGCCCTTCCCCAAGTTCAGTGCCGAATCGGTTCACCATCTTCAGGAGTTTTTGGAAGGTTTGGAGCGATTTATTGTAGGTGAAAGAATCGAGCGCTATATGAAGATGCTCGTAGTCGAGAATACCTTGGAAGGACGAGCTAAAATTTGGTTTGAGGCTAGAAGAAATGTCTGTTCAGACTTCGAGACATTTGCAAGAATTTTATTCGATTCCAGTGAGAGTGCGTCTCAAAAGCAAATGGACTAATAAAAGATATGTGCCTCAGATGGGCTCCTTGCCGAGTTTCTTTTTGAAACAGGTTACCGATGCGCAATATTTGTCGCCGCCTTTAGAGTCATACGAGATCAATTAAACGATCATGCAGGGTATGCCTATCAGGGTACGAGAGGCTATGATTAGTACGGATCTCTCGATAGGCGAGGAAATCCGAATGGGAATCCGGCCTTTAGCAATTGTTGCGAAAATCGCGATGAATCCCGAGCCGGATACTTTCGAGGTACGAATAACACCCGGCTTAGGGAGGGAATAGCTGAGTGCTGCCCTAACCAGTATCAGGGAGGAAGGGGGATTCATCCAACTAATTTGATACCTGTGACACCTGCGGGGCCCTTTGGCAACAACCGCGCACCAAATCCGAGGGTTCACGCAATCGAAGCCTCGGAAACATCGGAGGAAAACGTCGCGATTAATTTAAACATTCCCCCTCCGCCGATTGATTACGATCAAAGCGAGTCTGTTCCATCGACCTCTCATTTGAACTGATTTGTGGTGTGGCGGCAGACGGTTCTCAGTCGTCACACCAGACCTTTGAGGCATTCGAGAACATCATGTCGGATCTCGTGAAGGATCCCGGTTATAGTGACGAGTCGGATTTTGGGAAATGCCCTCGCTTGTTGCTCTCTACTTTTGGAATTCCCATTTCGGTGTTGATAGATACGGGAAGCCAGGTGACCTGCATTTCGCAAGAGCTTTATGAATATCTGAAAAAGTATTTCAAGTTTGAAGAGTTGCCGGTTTCTCACTCGGTGGTGACAACCGTAGTCGGCAAGCAGCCAACTAAGGTGGTGAGACAAGTCCAATTGAATTTGAAAATCGACTCCATGTAGGTAACATCGCGTCTTCTGGTTGTTCCGTATCTCTCAATAGTGGCAATATTAGGCAACGATTGGCTGAGCGTCAACAGAGCTGTAATAGACTATGACCTTGGGAGCTTGAAAATCAATGGGTTGGTAATTTCTTCGGATAATGTCCTGTTTGATAGGCCCAAATCGGAGCAAATACGAACGTCGAAGATTAATGATCTTACCGTCATTCAGGTAATAGGCGTTTGCGTCAAACGATGGGGAAAGGAGCGAGGTTCTTCACCGAAGTTTCGGAAGGACGCTCCGGTTCAGGGAGCGTTAGTTGAGGGTGTCGGCGAAGTGTCACTCGACTCAGTAAAAAATCGTGAAAGTATTGAGATAGAGGAAATACATCCAATTTCCGACAGACATCCGGGCGAGGCTAATGATCGGCCACCTTGCCTGGACGTCAAGTCAGTGTTGGTCAAACCATCGAAAATGGATGAGCATACCCCATTCTTCGAAGAGAAAGAGAGAGCCCGACGAGGTTTCTTCAGAATGGCTCTCGGCCCAATTGGAAGAAGTCGGAGCCCAAAAGGAAATTGCGATTAAGGACGATACTGAATCGATTGATCGCGGTGAAGCGGGGATTAAGGGATCCAGTAAAAAAAAGTAGCCTTTATGAAAATGGAGATGACATGAAGTTTGTCGACGACGTGCGATGGGTGGTGACCGAGGTCCCGCACTTATCGTCATTGCAACGAGAGACTCTGGGGGCGATGGTAACAAGGCATCAGAAGTTGTTCACTGTTAAATCCAGGCCAGCTGGGCAATATGAGCATCGAATCCAGTTGTCTCGACCCAACACTGTGGTCAGAAAGTATTATCCGGTGCCGTTAGCTTATGGAGAAGTGGTTCAGGAGGAGTAAGACGTGATGCTACAGCAGCGTGAGATTGAGAGGTCAACAATCGCTTACTGCAAGCCCCTCAGAATTGTGTGGAAATCGAACGGTAGGTTACGCGTTTGCCTTGATGACCGCTTTTTGAATGCTGCAACTGCATGTTCGTTTTATGACGACTCCGGATCTAGGCAATGGTTACTGGCAGATCTCGTTACATCCAATCTCTCGCCCGTATACTGCTATTTTGTACGGCACGAAATTGTACCATTTTTGCCGCATTCCCTGCGGTCTTAAAACGGCAGGGAGTGGCTTCATCACAGCGCTTAGTCAAGTATTCTGGAGAGAATTTGACCCTTTTTTAACCTTGTATATCGACGATCTTTTAATCACATCCCACGCGTGGGAAGAGCATATCAAACACGTCGATCGGGTATTCACCACTCTGGAAATGAACAACTTCACACTCCGCCTCGATAAATCAGTTTTCTGTGGGTCCTCAGTGCACTTCCTGGGATTTGTTCTAACGATCGAGGGAATTCACCCGGATCCTAACAAGTTGTTAGCCATTCGAAATATCGCAGAACCCAAGAATCGCAAGCAGCTTCAACAATTTATAGGGACTTGTACTTACTATCGCCACTTCAGTCTTCCACATTCAAGGTTCATCGAACTCTTTAGGAACCTATTAAAGACCAAAAATCCATGGAGGTGGGAGGTGGAACATCAGCGGGCGTTTACCAGTCTAAAGGAAAACTTTTCCAATGCAATCGTGCGCCATCACGTTCACCCAGATTTAACATTCACATTGCACACCGATGCGTCGGACAGGGGGATTTGTGGAGTTTTATATCAAATTAGTGAGGACCAACATCAGTATGTGATCTCGTTAGTGAGTCAATGCCTGAATTCCGCCGAAAAGCACTACGGAACAACGGAGAAGGAGCTCTTGGCTATCGTGTATTCAGTGGAAAAATGTCGGAGGTATCTGATTGGACGCAAATTTGAGATTATCACCGATCATAAGGGACTCATTTTTCTGAACACCACGCAATATCATACGCCCCGTTTAAAGCGATGGCGTTTAATATTGCAACAATACTCGTTTGAGGTCTGCCATTATGCCGGAAAGGACAACCTCGTCCCAGATTTATTCAGTCGTAATCCTTGAGGCCACTTTGAGGAAGACGTTACCCCAAATTTGGTCCATCCCTCCTTGGAAACGGAGGTACTGAAGAGTGACGTACACGAATCGGTGGTGGCTAAGAGTCATCCTTTGGGAATCACTGACTCTCCATCCTCGATCGGTTTGCAGCAAGAGTCAACTAACCTAGATAGTCTTCAGGCCAATGACGGGACCATCGCACAAATTCGTACTCGGATTGCTGAAGGTCGGTATTCGGATGTCTACCAAATAAAAAAACAACGTCCTTTTCCAGAGTATGCCGCTATCCGGTCAGTGGGTAGTCGTCCTACCCCGAAACCTAGCTCTTAGGATTCTAACATCTGTTCATGCGGGTTTGGGACATCCGGGGGTCTCGAAAACCATGGCATATCTTCAGGCCAGCTTCACTTGGAAAAATATGAGGCGGGATGCCCATAGTCACGTGAGGGGTTGTGATATGTGCCAACGGGTTAAGCCGGTTAACTATTCATTGGAGAGCGCATTTCAATTAGTCAAAGCGGAAAAGCCCGGCGATTTAGTTACAGTTGATTTATAAGGCCGTCGTCGAACCTCCCGTTCAACAGCAGGGGTTCAATATTTTTTCGTGGTTCTTGATGTATTTTCGAAGTATGTGCAATTATACCCGTTACAGAAATATAAAAGGCGACGACTGATATGGCGTTGTTGAGATTAGATAAACAGTACTTTCCGAGAATAGGCACGCCTCGAAGTTTGTTGGCGGATAATGGTACGCAATTTACGTCCGCAAAATGGACGGCAACCCTGCAGAAATATAATACATGCGTGCGATTCTGCTCGATACGGCATCCACAAAGCACCCCGACGGAGCGGGTAACGCGGGAGCGCGGTCGGTTTTTCTGTGTGTTCTGTTCTACGAGCCACACCAAATGGGCCCGATTTATTCCCAGGAACGAACAATTGTTGAATCTCACTATTCACTCGAGTACTGGTTATACCCCACATGATCTGCAGAGAGGTGAGAACCCTCAAAATGAATTGTCCGCGTTGGTTAGCTTTCCTATTTCACCCCCTGAGGCGTACGACCATAAATTAGTCCTGGTCTATGAACGTATCCGTGATAGCTTTTTAAAACGGCAGAAAAGACAAAAATCCGTTTCCGATCTCGTCAAACTGGGTGGTTTAGTTTTATTAAGCAGGCCCTATCCTTCCAATGCCGATGACGGAGTAACTTCAAAGTTCTTCCATTTATATTATGGACCATACCGAATCAGTGAATCTTGCGGGGCGAACGCTTTCCGATTGGTGAACCCGGCAGATGAAAGTCAAGTTAAAGGGGTTTATAACCGAGCTCATTTGCAACCATATTATGAGCCCATTCAACTATCCTCGATTTAGTCAAGTGGCCAGCCTCGGACCACTCAGCTATGTTTGACGTGTGTTCGTCGTTTTATGTGTGGTGTGTGTGTTTATTTGTTTATTTATTTATGTATTTATACAAATGCGCTAGACTAGGTAATTTCTTTACTCTCGGATACGGGGTCGGGAACTCCCAATCCTCGCCTAAAGAAGGAGGATATTATAACGGGACATCCACACCCGATAACGACAATTCGAATCGATCCAAAATACCCGCGCTGCCAGAGGGCGCGGTCGAACGGCACGCTCACGCGACGGGTGTGATCCATTCCCGGAGGACGGACGGAGTCGTAAGAGCCACGAGGAAGAAGGACGGGAGTGGAGTCTTTAGAGCACGTGAAATGAAGGAGAGAGGACGTCCCCTCGAAGCGTCAGACCCGAAGTCGCGAAAGTATACCGAGGTCATTCTCTGGTGAAGTACTAGAGACCCAAATATCAAGAACTACCGAGCTCAAACCGTCACATGTTCAGATCGACCAAATCCATGGTTGATCGTCAACGCTGCAGGACCATATCGGCGGATCCTCAGACGCGACCACCTGCCACGTGTTCAGATCGACCGAACGCATGGTCGATCGTCAACGCTGCGGGACCATATCGGCGGACTCTCACGTCGGAAATCGAATTAAATTTCCCACCGAAAAAAGGGAATCTCGCCATCGCGCAGAGGAAACACGGACGCACGACCGATGATTCCCGACTTCGAGACCCACGGCGAACCAGAGGGCACACGCCGACCACGTACTCCAAACTGGGCGAAAACTCCGTCGACCGAAATAGCGTCCTGTCCCGACCGCGTTGATTCGATTCCGTGAGTAGTGAGGTGGGCTCCGAGAAAAGAAGTATGTACAGTGTAAATGGAGCGTGCATGGATGGACCGAAATGATAATTGTATTTCGAAGTATTACAAGTCGCGTAACGGAATTCGCGCATTCGTTAAATCTTTTGCATTTCAAAATATTACAAGTCGCTTGACGGAATTCGCGCATTTGTGAAATCTTTTGTATTTCGATATATTACAAGTCGCGTAACGGAATTCCCGCATTCGTTAAATATTGTGGATGGCTGTGTAAAAGTCGCGCAAAGGAACTCGCGCATTCGTTAAATTTGAAAAGCGTAACCAGGGGACCAGATTCGTGTTCCGGAATCAGCCCGTTTGCCCCATCGTTTTGTTGAATGTAACTCGCCCCGCCAAGCGCCGGCATCATATAAAATATCTGTGGCGAAAATGCATAAACATGTGATAAACAAAGGAAGGAAAAAAGGATGATTTTATAAACGGAATAAAATACATTAAGTAACAGAAAAATAGAGAAGAATTGTTACAGCATACTTTTTCGTTGAATTTTTTTTATTACAAAGTGCACACAATGGTTTTCAACATTTTTATCAATAATGGATGACGAATTTCAAATACAATTGTTCACACTTTGTTATACATAATATTGCGTATGTGTGTGTGCATTTTAAAAATATCGACAGCGATGCAATCGTTCTGAAACACACAAAACATGCATTTGAAAAAAGAACAAATGTCTGTGACACACAATTATATTATTTAGAATGATACTAAACTTTTAATGACAATACTTACATTTAGACTGGTATCAAAAGACGCGGCAGCGTCTTAACGCCAAGTGATTGAAAAAAAATGCGACGCCATTGATCGATGCCACCAATCTCGACGCCACTGACTAACCGACGACACGCCGCGACTCTTTATACAGTAAGGTGGCCTTTTAGCAGACGACTTTTAGCGTTGTCTCGACATCGCGCGAAATCGCGGCAATAAATCGAAAATCTAATGACAGTTTACCAATGTTATGTCATTTTTTTCCTATCGATTTTGTTCGGGCTAATTTTCGATTCATCCACTCAATCTCGCGATCTCATAATTTACGGCCGAATTTTCGGGTGACTGTTGATCCCAAAAATTCTTCCACACTCGTTCATTGTCGTTCATTGAATGAAATAAAGTCGTTGGCTCATATCGTAAACATAGTACATACGCCGTTTTGTGAATTGATTAACACTCTAGCGCAACAGGCACAGCAACGCCACCGCTTTCTCGAACGGTACGACTCGAACTACACCCTGCTTGCAATATATATACATATATATATATATATATATATATATATATAACCGGTGCGATGGTCTAGTGGTTAGCGTGCTTGCCACTAAACCTGCGGACCGGGAAGTCCCGGGTTCGAAACCCAGTCGCGTACATTTCGTCGTGAAATGTTTTTCTTCGGCATTTCGCAGCAAAATAAGACTAGTTCCATGACTGGGGTGCGAACTTGATGACCGGCTCTATTGGTATAGGTTTTCCGCAGTTTCTCTACACCCATGACAGATATGTCATGGTGAATACAATACAGAGGGGGAAGTCGGCTGCGGCCGCAGGCGGGGGGGGGGGGGGGGGTTGGAATTGGCGGTAGACGGGCGAGGTGAGGAACGGATGATATAAGGAGGGGGTAGTGGTGGAATGGGAGGTTGAAAGAAGTTGAGGCGGATTGGGGCTCGTTAAAAGGGGAAGACCCTGTACGGCTGGAACAAACCCAAATAAAAAAAAATATATATATATATATATATATATATTGTGACGGGGATATTTTTCTCTAACCACGGAAACAAGAACTTAAACACGAGAACTTAGGTGCGAGAACCGTCACCTTCGGCCGTCCACCCCGTGCACGTGCATCCGCAATACCCGGGGCGCCAGAGAATTTGTATCGCCGGACTTCGCAACCGGACTAAACGGGGGTCAGGGGGATCCGCCCTGGCCCACCATCGGAGCTGGAGGACTCGGTGATTTTTGTTTCACAGGAATCATAACCGGTACGACCTGGGAGTCTGAAGACCTCCCTGATCTTTGTATCGCCGGAATCATAACCGGACCGGTAGAGGGGTCGGGATTTACTGGGGAGTAGCTTAACTGTCAACGGTATCTGTCACTATTTGCGACACCGGTAACATCGCAATAAAATAAAATCATTTCTATTTTATTGTGCGGGAGCTGGTGGGTTAACCACCTGTGAACTTTTTACGTAAACGAAACCCAACGCGAACGCGAAATGCACGCGGAAACGTCACACGAACCGGAAAGAGAGAGAGAGCACGACGTCGTGCCTCTAACGCGAGAACGGCCTCATCGCGACGGCCGTGGCACAACGTCCGATCGACAACTGTCACGATACATGAAAAATCGGGAGTGATCGCGATTTTGGGAGACAACCGTCTCACGTGAAAATTCGTTAGCAGCGTGAGAGGGATTATGCGAGAGCAAGACAGCGCGTTGACATAAAAAATGTCAACACGTTCGCGGCATCGGACCATGCGAAATCGCCGGTTCAAGCGAGAACTTCATCTCGTATAATATCCAGAGCTAAAATATTATTTCGGGAGCTGAAATATTCTGATAGAACATTCCTTTCGGAATCTATATTTTCTGCCCGAGTGACCCTGTAAACGGAACGGTAACAAATCGGGACCTTTTCTCATCGGTAACATGGAGGCTCTCGGAGATCGCATCCCCGGGTCACCATGCGGAAGCGGGCAAAGCTTCTCTCCAGAAGCGCGGCGCGGAGATCTCCAGCCTCCGCCCGTAACTCAAACGGCCCGCTCTCCAGCACGATGCACCACTACAGTGGGGCGCCGGCGTCTCAGCCGGGCGTGCACCGATGCCCCGAGAAGCCTCGTTGGGTGCATCTCTCGATCGGGATTGCTCGGTACGTCAAGCCACACGTCGCTCGACCGAGTTCCGCACGCCAACCTACTGCGTCGGCCAAAAGGAGGTAACGGGCGAATGCCCGATCCCGGAATCTGGTCTCACGATATCGTGTTGGGCGCCAGGTATGGAACACCGCCGGTCTACGACCGACTTGATTATTCGCGAAGCCGCGAGTAGAAGGGCCATGTAAACGCAGTAAAAGGGGCGGTGAGAACTGAGGGAGAAACGGCTAGCTCAGCTCACCTGAGTGAGAGAATATGGTAGAGGGGCGCAGACGTGTAGAATGAAGAAAATTTCGGAACATAAATAATAACTGGCTTTTATTTAAGTAACCCAGACATTACATGGCATTACATGCTCGCGCAAGATAATCGTAAACGCAAAACGCAAAAGCGACGCGGGACCAGTAAAATAGTTGAGACGCAACGCCAGAAATCACGCGACAGCTCGCAGGGCGCGACATCGGCCAAATTAACCAAAATAGTTCGTGGGGTCCGTTAGACGGGGACAACCCTCGAAAGTGGCCAATAGCCACCTCAAACGCGTGGTCTTAGGATGCCTCTGAACAGGTAGGTATTTTCGCCAAAGATAGGGTACGCCCGATACTCGATACGGTGACCAAGAGATGATAGAGACTACGAAAGATAACCGGGGAATGCTGAAGGTTACGGTCGGTAACCGAGGAATAATGCCAATCACGAAAGGTAACCGGAAGATAATAATAATTACGAGAGATAACCGCAAAATAATAAGAATTGCGAGAGATAACCGAAAAATAATAATTATTACGATAGATGACCGGGAAATAATATGAATTGCGACAGATGACCGAAAAATAATAATAATTACGAGAGATAACCGGGAAATAATAATAATTACGAGAGATAACCGCGAAATAATAAGAATTGCAAGAGATAACCGAAAAATAATAATAATTACGAGAGATAAGCGGAATCTAATAATAATAATGATGAAGGTAAACGGAAAATGATTATAATTGCGAGAGATTACCGAATAATAATAATAACTACCAGAGATAAACGGAATCTAATGATAATTACGAAGGTAACCGGAAACTAATAATAATTGCGGGAGATAAACGGAATCTAATAATAATTGCGAAGGTAACCGGAAAATAATAATAATTGCGAGAGATAGCCGAAAAATAATAATAATTACGACAGATAACCGGGAAATAATAAGAATTGCGAGAGATAATTGAAAAATAATAATAATTACGAGAGATAGATGGGTATTATTCGAGCGCTAGGTATTGCCCCCGGGCCCTAGAAATCCTCGCTACTTCGGTGGACCTGCGATCGCTCGAAAAATTTGATAATGGTAAGATCAAACGCGAGAAACCACGCATTGGAGAGAGACGGAGATATATAAACACCGGCTAGCCTTGGCGCGCTAGCGTACATAATTACGCTAACCGAACACATCTTTGAAATCCACCACTCGGCTATTAATTCGCGTCGCAGAGGGAAATTAATACTCAAATGAGTTGCATTGAAAAAAATACGAATCAGATAATACACGGCGATAACACACAGGGCTTGGACAAGGCAAAATTTGACCGAACTAAAGCGTAGGTTTTTCACCTCCTGAGTACTTTATCCTTTAGGCGCGCCTTCAGGCGAACAAAAAAAGAAACTATGACGGAGACTGTTCCCCAAAACTCGCAAAGACGACTCGGGAGCGAAAACCCCAGGCTTACCCAGAGATAGAGGATGGAGAATCGGGCTCACGGCTCTGAAGTTCCGGCCGGCACTCACTGACTCTAATGATGACTTGCCAAAAACTCGGCTGGACGCGAGGTCGCCAAATTCCCGACTGCCGATTAGTCACCTCACATCCCGAGGCTCGGCGTTCCGCACCCCCCTCGCCCCGCCGGAGCAAGGCTTGCCCTAGTAGTTCAGTCGAGGTAGGTCTAAAATTCGATTAACCTGGAATTAATTCCGGTCTTCGATTTTCTTTTTTTATACTTAGGGGGGGGGGTGAATGGTAGTGTAAATCTCAATTTTCGGGAAAATCCCCCTGGCGCGTTTGCCACCATCTTGATTTAAAGAGGGTTTTTTTGTTTTTCGAATAACTCGCTTATGTTCAACCTTAGAGTAAAAATGATCGTATCAAAAGTTATGGAAAATGTAATTCCCCACAAGTTTGGTGATTATAGTTTTTACCCTAGGATCGATATTTATAGAGTTACACTGCAAATAGGGGTAAAAAACGTTTTTTTTATTTGTTAATTATCTCGTTTATTATCAAGTTTATTATAAAAATGGTAATTAATAATCACGTAGGCAATTTTATTTCCTTCAACTTTGGTTATTAGCATTTTTACTCTCGGATCAATATTTTCAGACTTATACTTAATTTAGGGGTGAACTTTTTTTTATGTTTAGTTATTTCGTTTATTATCAAGTTTATCGTAAAAATGGTAATAAATAATCGGGTAGGAAATTTTATTTTCTTCAACTTTCGTTAGTACCATTTTTACCCTAGGATCAATATTTTAGGAATTATAATTAAAATAGGGGTGTAATTTTGTCATTTTTTCTTCAATTTATTATTGAATTTGTTAGAAAAATAGTGATGGACAACCGTACGTAATTCAAATTTCTTCGACTTCGGCTGTGTTCTCACGTCGCAAAGAGCCATTCCAGCAAGTAGAAACCTGTGGATTTTAACACCTGATTAGTTCTTTTAACTTGAAAGTTACGTCCAATTCGGTCAAGTTAATCAAAAGTTCGGATAATCGAAACGTAGGTTTTTCAACAACACCTTTTTACATAAAAATAGTACATACATACATATGAAAATTAGACATACATATTAACGTGAAAATATATATATATATATGTGGATTTTAAGCACCTGAAAAAAGTCTAATGCCTTTTTTAATATTTTGAAAATAAAATCGTCCATTTTTAATTGACGAACGGCTCTAACGCGTTTTTGAGCGGCTAAGTCTCGCAGCCGTTTGAGAAGGAGAAGTTGCGTTGGGTTGCTCATTGTTGCTCACGGTGGCAGCGAGCAACAATGTATCTTTCGCGCCAACGTTCGGATAATTGAGCGTTCGGATAAAGTAAGTCATCGTTCGGATAATTGAGGGTTGGGATGATCGAGGTTCGGATAATCGAGATTCTACTGCATATTTTTTTCCCGCACCTTCATTACAACTCAAAATATTGATCGTAGGGTAAAAATGGTAATAAACAAAATTAAAGCAAATAAAATTCCCTACCTGATTATCTATCACCATTTTTACCATAATCTTGATAATAAACGAAATAACTGAACATAAATAAAAAGTTCATCCCTAAATTAAGTATAAGTCCGAAAATATTGATCGTAGGGTAAAAATGGTGATAAACAAAGTTAAAGCAAATAAAATTCCCTACCTGATTATCCATTACCATTTTTACCATAAACTTGATAATAAACGAAATAACTGAATATAAATAAAAAGTTCACCCATAAATTAAGTATAAGTCCAAAAATATTGGTCCTAGGGTAAAAATGGTACTAACCAAAGTTGAAGAAAATAAAATTTCCTACCCGATTACTCCTTACCATTTTTACGATAAACTTGATAATAAACGAAATAACTGAATATAAAAAAAAAGTTCACCCCTAAATTAAGTATAAGTCCGAAAATATTGATCCGAGGGTAAAAATGCTAATAACCAAAGTTGGAGAAAATAAAATTTCCTGTTTGATTATTCATTGCCATTTTTACAATAAACTTGATATTAAACGAGATAAGTTAATTCTTTTCTTCGGAGGTTGCTGAATATTTATTTAAACAAAATATTAAACGTTGGAAAGAAAAAACCTTATTTTTCCTTGGGAAGTACGGCCTAAAGATTGACCATGCATTTTTTCAGATGTTTTTCATTGACAATTGTTGGTAGTGCAAAAACGAAAACGACCCACGTTCACGGGATTAAGGTGCCTTAAATACAATTTTAAGTATTTAACGAACTTAAGATAACCGATTGGACTTAATCGATAGATTTTGAACTTTATTTAAAATAATATAAATTTCCAAAATGTTCGATGATTTCATGCTCCGCAAATAATATTTTCAATCATATGCGATTCGCTAACAACTTTTGAAATAAATAATCCTAACAATACATTTTAGAGTAATTTGGCTTGAAATTATATTGTTTGCCAAATACTACGAGTATTTTTGTTTTTTTACTGTTTCATAAGTTATCTCAAAATTCTGTAACTTCACAATTTTACGATATTTAGAATTATGTAGAATATTTTTATATTTAGAATTTAAGATTTAAAAACTATGTAACTACAGAATATTCAGATAATTTATGCAACATTAAAAAACAAAAATACTCGTAGTATTTGGTAAAAAATAATAATTTTGCGCCAAATTACTGTAAAATGTATTGCGAGAATTATTTATTCCGAAAGTTATTAGCGAATTCTCGAACATTTTCGAAAATGATATTCTTTTCGATAGTTCTCGGGTAGGGACACCTTCAGATCCCTCTGTTCGACCACGTATCATAGAAGTCTCAACCAACTTCCTGTGACAGCCAAACATACGGAAGTTGCAGCTGTGATGTCAGCAGACTAGCACTTTCTATAGCGCGGCAGTGCCTGATTTCGCAAATTTGTTCCACTGATTAAATTCCGATCTATCGACTTTAGATCGTATGTTTGATCATTTTTTTCTTCATGACGGGGGGCACAAATTAAGTTTTTCGGAAGGGTTCTGTATTCGGAATTTTATAAATTTCTTTCTTCTGCACGCAAAATGGAATTTTCATTTTTTTCCAGAATACGCTATTTTCTCTGGCAAATACTTTTCAGGACAAAAATACGATGTACTTTTTTTCGAAGGGGGCTTGAAAAACCATCAAAAATCATATTTTTGTCAGTCGCAAAATCACTGCGCAAGACCCTTGAAAACCACATGGCCGCCTTATCAATTCACCCTATATATGTTTTCTTGCTCCCATATATATATATATATATATATGCATGTACGTACATTGATACTACCTATAAACGTACAGTGATAATAGTGGACGGCGTACATGCATATATATATGCATGTTCGCCTTCTACACTATTTGTGGTTTCCGATGGAGAATCGCTTCTCGCGAAGATTGCTAACTTGTGGCATTTCGCAGCATAGGAACGCTCTTTCAGAGGTAGCGTCGCTGCAGAATTTCGAGTCCCTGCAGATCGAACGCGAAACAAAGGGAGAGGAGCAAAAGATCTCGCTCAGGGGCTCGGTGCCAAATTCCATTCGATGAATCATCCGGCATTCATTTGGGCGACCCTGAAAACTCGTTCCAACTACTTCCAATTAATAATCTCTTACCCTTCAGCCAGCAATGATATTCTATTCCAGGCTGCTTAGCTCATAAATATTTATGACGAATATGTAAGGCCGTATATCGATCAAATTTCCGGAACACGTGAAGTGCAGTCCCAACTCCGTCACATTCTTCGAGGATACTCGGTTAATTCGCATATACCTTCCCACCTTGTTCGCGAATGCATTTACAACTTATTTCGTGGAAGATGCTAATACGAGCGCGCATGAGGTTATACCGGGTCAATCGGGGCAGCACCGAAAACTAATCGCAGTTTACTTCGGGTCTTATACTTATCGTCGCATCAAGGGTGTATATTAACTTTGGAAGAGCTGGCTCTTCGATTGGACGCAACGAACGCCGAGCGTTGATAATACGAGATCCTTGCTTCGTATTCTCAAAGATAATACGAAGAGTTTAGGTATTCCGCACCTACTGCATGTTCAAGAGGTCGCAAAGTGCTCACAACGCGTATAATATACATGCATACATACCGAGCTTCTACTGCGAACAGAGTAGGTGGACGGAGGGCCAACATCGTTTCAGTGCGAACTTCCTCTGAAGTTTGCCCACTCTTCGGGACTCATTAATGCCTTTAAACTATGTGATATATCCAACACAATCTGAATTCAACTGCGAAGCTTACCGCTCATCTTCCTGGAAGATGGGATGAGCAGAGTTATGTCAGGTGTGCGATGAGAAATGTTTATCAGTTCGTTCAAGCTTTAAGGTATTGCCGTGTGCGTCAATTAACGTAGCCGAATTTCATTGGACTTCGTGGCTGCTATTCCAACTTCCCGCAACTTCATAAAAATAATTATCGTTCTAGCTGCCTCGCATGGTATACCACTGCTATCCCATCGTATTCCATGAAAATTGCCTCCGAACCATTCATTCATCTTTTTGTATTTAGCTGGAAAAGAGTCCTCTGTAGATGGTGCGTTAAAGTAGAACGTCAGCGGTTCAGACTTCTTACTGTGGAGTTTGACGATGGCTATCTCCGTCAGGACAAATCGTTGGTGGGTCTCTGGAACCCTTGTACGTCGAGGACGAGCTCCATTTTGACTGAAAGGTCCATAGACAATTGACCTGATTTTCAACTGTTTAAAAATGTATACATACAAAATACATACAATTTTTGATACATAAAAAGTACAATTTTTACACACATGTATTTGAAAAAAATGTATTTTAAAAGTGTATTTATTAAGTGTAACGACATTTATATCAAATCTATAATATAAACCTATCAAAAAAATTCATGAAAATGGCCTATACTTAGCGGCTAAAGTGAGAAGACCCCTTAAATAGGATCAACCATTCATGTTCTGCGTTTAGTGTTGTCGAAATCAATACATTTTTCATCCTCAATTACAAACGCCACAAAGAACTTCTTTCTGTGCCTCACAAGCAAAGGGATGGTAATATTTAGTTGATTCGCAACCTTGTTGTCGTTCGGATCGCGAGAGAACCATTTTTCTTCTTTACCTTTCCCATGGCATGCATACGTCGGGATACTGTTGACTCGTCAACATTGAGCTGTTCAGTCAATCATTTCAGAGTGTACGGAGAGAAGCATATGATTGGGCTGCTTTACGTGAGAGAAGATTTCGTGAGTGTTTCCAAGTAGGTTTTGACCGGCAGCGCTACATGTGGACGAACATTATCATGCAGGAGAATAATTTTGTCGTGTCTGGAGTAGTAGTGGACGCGTTTTTCCTTAAGTGCTCGGCTCAATCTCATCAATTGTGTTCGGTAGAGAGCTTCAGTAATGGTTTCATCGCGATAACTTCTCTCACTTAAAGCAGCCTCACCATATGCTTCTACAAGCAATCGATGCGCCTCAGCTGCAGATTTCTTTAAATTAAAGAAGTCAAACAAAAGTTTCCGCAATTGACGCTTATTCGGCTCAAAACTTGACATTTTCGCACGAAAAAAATTATGCGATGCTGATACAAAATCGCTAATATTCCAAGGTTATGGTCTTGCCAAATGTCCAACCTTACGATTAGACGTTTTACATCCGACAATTTCAACCATAACCTCCTGGTAGGGGCCATCTTTTGTCTAATGGCGGATACTTTTTTCTACTTCCAATAAATCAGTTATATTTGTACAAATATGAAATCAGTCTTATTTGTACACATAAATATATTTATTTGTGAGTGGAAAATTGCCATACATTTTTTCTGTCTTCTTATTCTAGATTGTATTGACCACTCTCATTTATATTATTTCTTGTAAATCATTAGATGATAGACACGTTACCGTAAAGTATACTTAATTTGTTTCTCTTGTTTTCCAAATTATTCTCGTTTTCCGATCTTCTTTTAGCACGTGGTATTTCATTATCGCCAATTTCTCGATGTTTAATTCCAGATAAAAGAGTTTCAGATGGAACTGAAAAGAATGTCGGAATAACTGAAATTAAAGATAGATAATAGACAAGCAACCATGTAGTATACATAATTCGTTTATTGTCATTTTAATTGTTGTTATTATTTTCTTAATTGGTATAATTTTTAATTATTATTATTTCTGTTGTTGTTTTTCCGAAGGTCTCTGCAGGTCTCTGCAGCAGCCCCATGGTCCTTCGCAGCACAATTATTTTCTTTGTTGCTTTTTTAATGATTCTTTTTTACCTTTTATACTTGCGAAGGGCCTGCGGAGGCCTTCGGATTAAAATAATATTATTATTTGAAGCTAACTCTGATCCGTAAAGAAAATTATTAAGAGCCTTTACTAGCAACAAGAGCATGTCTACTTACCTTCGCTCTACGACTTGAATGGTTTTTCTTTCATTCTTTCAAATTAAGAGTATATTTTTGTTATTTGTAATTTTGTTCGAAATGTAGGATTTCATGTACTATTAAGGACACATTGAATGTAAAATTCATTGATTGTAAAATTTGTTGATGGCCCATCCGTTCTGCGATGATCAGCCATATTCAACTATACTTTCAATTTTATCAATGTTTTTCATTTACACCATGTATTAAACTACTAATGTTTTTGTCCACACAATAGCACATAAATTCGGAAATAACTACTAAAACATTAACACTCTAGATGCACAGTATACAGGGCGGACCATTTAACGTGACCACCCCAAATATCCCCGTTGCCTTTAGAGTGACGAAAAAAATGTCACGAGGTAATTTGATTGATTTCGAAGGGCTGATACAATGGTGAAAAATTCATTTTTGTCAAGGTCATAGGTTTTGCGTTCTCAAGGTCATCCATGGTTTTTCAAATGGGAACATGTTTTTTTTTTTTAATAAGACGTTGTCGTTGATATTCAGACGAATCCAACGACCTATGATATCATGATCTTGAAATGATTTTTCACCAAAATATACGTGTAAAAACGGGAAATCGTGATAGTGTTAGACGTCGGATAAATGATTTTCTCGACCTTCGAATAGTTTTTGGTGTGATAGCGGCGCAGGTTATCCAACGGAAACAATAATGCCAATACTCGGAGATGTTTCTGATTTTTGTAAATACTGGCATTGTAACGTAGTAAAACTGTAGGAGAGTGAAGAATGTCCACCATCTACCAATATTGGAATCAGTAGACATGTGTATCCATCCAAAGTCACATGTAATAACCTATCAAAAATTGTATTGTACATTCAAGCAGAGAAAGTGGAAATGATTCTGATTTATGGTGAGACCGGCAGAAACTCTGTGCACGCCCAGGAACTTTATGCTCAACGTTATTCCGACAGATATCATCCTTCCCGTCGATGTTTCGATCGAATTATTCGTTTATTTCGTAAAACGGGCAGTGTTAATGGCCATCACTTCGAACATTTGTTACAATAAATTTTCTGCACAAAAATTCAACTACATTATTCAGATATTCTTATTGTCAATACTATCACCATTTCCCGTTTTTACACGTGTATTTTGATAAAAAAATATTTTGAGGTCATGATATCATAGGTCATTGGATTCGTCTGAATATCAACTACAAGATCTTAAAAAAAAACATGTTCCCATTTGAAAAACCATTGATGACCTTGAGAACGCAGAAACAAAAATTAATTTTTCACCACTGTATCAGCCCTTCGAAATCAGTCAATTATATCCTGAAATTTTTTTCGTCACTCTAAAGGCAACAGAGATATTTAGGGTGGTCCCGTAGAATGGTCCACCCTATATACAGGGTGTCTCTCTTATCTCTGCAACCCAAAATAACTTGGTAACTATCGACGTCACAAAAAAATGATCCAGACAAAACTTGTACGGTGTGAAGGGGGCCATCAAATGCGATCAATTTTTTCTATTTCGGTGGATGCGCTGACGCACAGAGAAGGTCACGTCCACTTTTTCAAATGGAATGGTACATTTTTTTCAACCTTTTTGTGGAGCACGTCAAGCCGCATTAAAAAACATTAGAGGGTCAAAGTCGTTCAAGGTCATTCAAGGTCAGTATCGATGATACAACTCTAAATATCTCGGATCACTGACAAATATTTGGTAGTGATCCTTGAACCTTAAACGACTTTGACCCCCGAATGTTTTTTATGAAGCTTGAGGTGCTTCACAAGAGGGTTGAAAAAAAGTACCATTTCATTCAAAACAGTGGAGGTGACCTTCAAATGCAAATCTAAATATCTCGGATCACTACCAAATATTTGGTAGTGATGCGTCAGCCCCTCCACCGATATAAAAAAAAATTCGTCGCATTTGCTGGCCCCCTTCAAACCATACAACTTGTGTCTATAACATTTTCTTGTGACCTCGATAATTACCGAGTTATTTCGGGTGGCAGAGATAAGAGGGACACCCTGTATATAAAATATATATAAAATTAAGAGACACGAAATGAAATCTTGAATTCGACATGAGGCATGAAGCCGTAGTATGAATTCACACATAGCTGTGGAATTAGCCATACACCGGATAAGACGGCGCGCATGCGTGCTGCTGACCCATACGTACGTATACACGGGTATACTATGGATGGCCTATCACTCTCTCCTTCTATTCCTCCATTCTCTTATCCAGTTTAACACACGCGATTCTTAACACCTATCCGTTGTCGCATAAGAAGTGTTCACCTCAATAAACTTTTTGTTACTGAATGACAACGACAGATATATACCCGTAAGTGTTGAGCAGCCGAAATTATCCCTGAGCTTCGCATTAACCTCAACAAATAAGATAATGTATAAATGTACCCGAGTGGAAACCGTAACTCATCACCGCCTAGCCAAAAGGCTAGTAAAGTTATGTTGTGAATCGCCATTAGCTTGCCGTTTTAGTTATTGACTACCCAGCCTTGTAACGCTTTGGTCCTCTAGTGACTGAATACAAAAAAAAACATGTCGACTAGAGAGAAAGAAATATCTCACGGCTGTATAATATTTCTGACCTAGCCATGACCTATTTTTTTCAGCTAGTGACTGGCAACACAAAATTAGGTGACGACTATATAAAAAAAATTGCGGCTGTATATATTTTTTTATCGATTTTTTGCACATTATTTACATAATTGCACCCTTTAACGACATTCTTCGTTGTTCATTAATCACGGTTATGATAATACGCTGTGAATATACTAATGGTTCAATTTTAAATTAAATCAGACAAACGCTTAACGTGATTTCGATCCCACGACCTCTCGGTGATGAGTTGTGACGTTCTCCACTGAGCGAGATCTACTTGTTGAAATTTTAAATTTTCTTATCGTCTATATATGTAACAATACCCAATGTTGGATTATTGAAATATGGGTGGATTAACAAATGTAAATAACATTAATTATCGCATTGATAATCGCATAGAATTACATAACCTTAAATTGTATTCGTCCGATCATTTATTCTGGCTAGTGCGGCCGCAGTTGGCTAGTGTTGGCTAAGTCATCGCGAGATACCGACTTAAGGATTTTTTAAATTCGCATCGTCATCTGAAACTCAAGTTGCTTAGCCAACCATGCGCCAATAGGTCGATGGAACGACACGTGCAGGGAGGTCGGCTACTCGTCATCACCGATTTCGTTCGGTTCCACGGTCAATGTAGGTCTTGACTAGAAATGAAAGTGACGCCAGTGGGAGCTCCAGATGGCCAAGCGTTTAGGATGTCGTACGCCACTTTGGCGCACAACCGTTCTGGCGTCATCTTCGTCCTCGCACCTTCGACCTGCAACCTGTAACAAAAAACAAACAACACAACATTGATTATTAAGTCAATTTACAATTATAGATACACTAAATATTGAAACGGGGGAACGGTGGCGTTCCCCGGTCTTACCTTAGCGAAGAAGTTCCCTCACCCTTTTCTCGTTGCTAACCTTAGAAAACCAAATTGAATTATTATGTTATTCATGCGTGTACTGAATTGTTTAACTCAATCTTATCCCTAATTATTATACCTAAGTACTACTTACCAGTGCAAAGGCGTCTCTCGTCTAGTCCTTGTTGTCGTACGTCGACTTCCGTCGCCGTCCCAAGGGTCTGGACTCTGTCGGTCTTCCGGCTGCTACCTGTAAAAAGAAAAGACAATAATTACTCACAATCTCACGATTAACGAAACAAATTAATTACGCAAAAAGGAAAAAAAAATTGAAGTTACGCTGCGCTACTTACCACTCACTTTGGCTCTCGGCGGACCAGACGCTGTAAAAAATTTGCAGATATAATTGTATTTCAACGTTTAAAATGTTCGCGAACACACATCGTACGTAAATTAAGAAACAAAAGTCATTATCGTTAGCACCATGGTCACCCGCCTCGGCCACCTTTCAAACTAAGGCGGGTCACAATCGCGTGGGCCAACTAAAATAAAAACAAACGCGGTGCGAAACCCTCACTTGCCACACCGATCTAATAATTAATTACACTTTTAATTATCTACTCACCCACCGTCCGTACAGGACATATCACTCGTCTCACGACTCCGTACACCGACCTGTTAAACAACACGAATTGCGAGGTTAAGCCTACGAGTTCGCGCGTCTTCTGCTCTCGAGTCGCGAATATAAAAATTGTATCACTAGCGCCGCAATTGGCGGGCCGCGACACTCACAACCCTCTATGGCGTTGCGATACCCCAGCGCCGTGCTCTGCGAACCGCGTACTACGACTTGTCCAACACTAGCGCCGCGCCAAGGGACCATTGTAGGCTCGCCGTGCCGCACGAAAATCCAACATGGGTCCCCGGGTCTCGCGCTGCTCTGCCCATGCCTGGAGTTCGGCGGCGAATTCGCCGCTCCGGCGGGTATATAAGGCGGAGCGCGAGGCCCACGGGAACCAGTTCTTTCGCTGCAGGAAGCGACGAGAACCTCTCCCGACTCACCTGAAAAACGGTGCAAGTTGGAGAACCGTTCCCACCCTTCCTCTGCGAGCCGCTGAAAATACGCGAGCTGCACCACTGCTGAAAACCATTGCGAGCTTCACCACTGCCCCGGGTAACCGTTGAGCAAACGGCACATCCCGAGCGGCGTCCCATCCCGATTGCCCCGTGAGCGACGCCCGGGTACCTCGCCTGGACGCCGTCGCCCTGGGTACCTCCTTCCTCGTACCCGTCGCGCACGTACCCGCGTATTATTAATATTCTTATTATTTTGTCGGTTTTTTTCCCCTTTTTATTTCCTTTCCTGTAATTTTTTCTTTTTCCGTGGACGGCGCCCGCCTCTCGCCTGGACACCGTCGTTCCGATAAACGTTTTCTTTTGTGTTATTAAAATTCGTAAATAAATCCCGATATTTGTAAAAATCGTAATCCCTGCCTTAATTAATTAATTAATTAATTAATTTTCTTTTTATTTTTTTTAATTTTTTTTTTAATTTTAATTTTTCATTTTTTAAAATTTTTTGATGCCACGCGAATTGTCCCGACGCCGGCGTCGTCGATGGCGAGCGATCACCCCGCTCACCGGCTCAGGTGGTGTGAGGGCGTTCTGGCACCGTGAGGATCCCCGGACTACGCTCCTCACGTTTCGGTGGGACGATACCGAGAACACCCTTCCCGCGAACCGGGATTTCAAGATCCCGCTTCCGCCTCGGCCGACAACCCGGCTAATTCCACCAGAACTTACGATTTAGGTTCTCGGCTTCCAAACAGCCCTTATCAGGGCTAAAAGCCCAAACAACCCCAAAGTATCATTTGATCGCGCTGCGAATCCCGCGGTCTCCCGTCACCGTTCAGAAAGGAGCGAATCAGGAGAAGGAAAAAATTAAGGGAAAAAATATCCCACTTCCACGTCCCGCCCAAATTGTTGGAAGCCACTCACCACCCTCTCGTAGTAACCGGGGGGGAAGTGAAAGTGGTAACAAAATCGCCAACAAGGAAATACAATGTTCGTCGCCGATCAGTCAATACATAAGTCTTTTATCTTAGCGTAATTTCAAAGCAGTTGTTGGCGCAGCGGCGCGGGAACTTTTTAATTGTTGGCGTCTTTTTAATTTTTACGATACTTACGCCACAAATAAACCGAATGAATGCATAATATATTGTACTCATTTATATTTTCACAAAATGCATAGGGCGTCATTATTTTAACAGGCGCATAATCGTGGAAAATTTGGGCTTGCGAACAACTTTCCAAAAAGGAAATGTAATTAAAGCGTACACGAAGTCCTTCTGTGTACGAATGGCCGACCTCCCCTTGATAGTCACATAACCATACTCCGTCATTTGTGATCAAGATCGGCTGGGAAGTGACTAGACAAGGGGTGCATAGCCGCAGTTAGCTAGTGTTGGCTAGGTCATGGCGATATACCTACTTGAGAATTTTTACATTTGCAATAACGCGCCACATGTAACTTAAGTTGCTTAGCCAACCATCAATCAATCGCAGAACTACACGTAGTCACATAGCCATATTTTGTCATTTGTGACGAAGCTCGGCTGGGTAGTGACTAGCCAAGGGGTGCACAGCTGCCGTTAGCTGGCTAGGTCATGGCGAGATATCTACTTCAGCATTTTTCAATTCGCAACGCCGTCTGTTACTCACGTTTCTTAGCCAGCCATGAGCCCATCGCTCGATGGAACTAAACGTAGTCACAGAACGTCATCATTCTCATTTGTCATTTGTGACCAAGATCGGTCGGACAGTGACTAGACAAGGGCTGGGTAACAAAACATTCAGAATATTACTAGCTCATAGCGAGCCAACCATTGGTCAGTTCGTATGAGCTCAATTGGGCGAGCTACTTACTAGGTCGAAACTCAGACAGGCTAGCACAATTTTTACTCGGGTAGATAGAGTACTCAGAGCACACCCATTAAGCCTCTCAAAGAATCTCCGCGACAGAAAAAGATACATAATTTATACACACTCACTTGAATAGCATATTCAAGTGTCTGTATATATTATGTATCTCTGTATAAATTATGTAAATTCAAGTGAGTCTGTATAAATTATGTGAATTATGTATAAGTATATCTCTCGTATATCTCTTACTCATGCCCACAATTAAAAAATGTGCTCTTATCATCTGAAATATGTCGATACAAAGGCTATGGATATGAATGGAACTAATGGTTTGTCGCATTAATTCCACTTTCAACCCTACACCTCATGAATAAATGTTTGTATCTTCAAACTCATAACTGGGGTTGGAACGAACCCCACGCGTTTCTTGATCATAAAACCGGCCCTATGCTGATAAACAGACTTTTCCGTACGTCATTCTCTTTATTTTTTCGGTACGAACAGAATGGTGCTCGGGACCGCTCGACCGATCTTAAAATATCAAGCGGCGCTTTAAAGGGGATACATCAGACTATTGAAAAAAAATATTGTCACTTTATTCAGTTAAAAAAGTATATTTATTTGGGATATTGAAAATGACGAAAATCCGAAAATCAAAAATTGTGTTTTAACAGTTTATTTTATTGAAAATTCGTAGAAAAAAGGATATTATTTCATGAGTTTTATCATAAATTTGTTAAATTTGTTAAAGTAAAGAACTAGTTTAAAAAAATTCAATCGATTGCCGCACAATCGGCTCAGGGTCTTCCGACTCATCCTCTGAACCGCTCCAAGCTTCCTCAAGGTCTTCTTCATTTTCTGATGGGATATTGAGTGCTTCAATCCTGTCTCTTTCTAGTAGAGTATCGACAGCCTCCGATACGGAGCGCAAATCATAACGGCGAGCCATTATCTGTACAATTTTTTAAATTATTATTTATTGTAATTTATAAATAATATATTTGTATATTTTCCTCAGATTCCGGAATGATATATACAAAATAATGATTCCAGTATAAAATATAAAATTCACTTACCGTCACGAAAGCAAAACGTTAACTCATGACTGGGGTTCGTACACACCCCACACGTAATTTCAAAGCGCACAGCGTGACAACCAACGACCAAATGAAGCTCTAACCGTCCTGACACTACTCTTAGACCTTCGAACTGAATTATGGTTCAGACCAATAGACGATAATATCGCTCCTTACTTCAGGAGCGTAGTTCAAAGTACGCTTGGGGTGCGTTTGGACCCCGCTCATGAGTTCTAAGGTTAATGCCCCGTATAGGTCGGTCGCATATGCTCTATCGACTGGGGACGAGACCGTGGCGTCTCTTTTGCTCGTTGATACCCTGATTCTAGGAGGCAGTGGCTTTTTCTGACTCCAGATGGCTGTGGTGGTTTGCAGTTTAAGGCGGCAAAATTCGAAATACTCGATTGCTCAAATCGCGGGAATTTTGAATTTTCGCTTCTTGCATAGGAGGGCACTGTTGCACTCCTACACATTTCTTTATACTATTTATATATTTAATTTTTTTATCGTATTTTTTGTATTCAACAATTTATGTTCGTCAGTTTTGTGCTTGAACAAATAAAAAAGAATTTCGGTATTTTATCTAACAAACACCTTCATACGTGATGTTGAACAAGGTACCACGCATCGTGGAACGTTACCACAATATTTGCACATATTACATGTTATCTTCCTTTGTTTTTTGGAATAACATTCAGTGCAGCGCTTACTCATCTTCTTATCGTCTAAAATATAGGATTGCTAGTGATTTCGTGACGAGCGTAGAGGATTTTTGGGTTTGCAATGATACTCCTCAGATGATGTGTTTGATGAATTGTGAACAAATTCTCGCTATTTTGTTTTTAGAAAAATGGAACTCAGATCCGTATTCAGCTACCCAAAAAACGCTTCCCTGTTGAATTTTAGCAATATGCAAACATTTTTTCAGGAAAATGTTCACCATGTTGGACGCGCCATTTTGTTTTTCAAAAAATGGCACTCAAATCCGTAATCAGCGACCCGAGCACCCTTCCCTGTCAAATGTTAGCAATATGCAAACATTTTCTCAAGAAAGTGTTCAGCATATTGGATCCGCCATTGTGTTTTTGGGAAAATGGAACTCAGATTCGTAATCGGCGAACCAAGAAACCCTTATCTGTCAAATTTAGTGGCGATAGAATCAAACCTTCATATTTTGGCCGGTCAGCGGTGTCATTGTTGCGGTCTTTAGACCGTAACAACGACATCGCTGACCAACCTTGGAGCACCGTATGGATGTCTCTGAAGTCCACGCATTGTAGAGCAGACTGCGCCATCCAGGTGAGGACTTCTCGTTTCATTTCGATTTAGGGTCAGAGTGTTCACTCATAAAAGAGTCCATATCATCTAGATTCAACGGAAAAACATTTAACAAGGCCGCTATGTTAACTGATATCGGACAGACCAGGGTAGGTAGCACCCTACAGGTTTTGAGCACCGTTGAGATAGACGATATAATTTTGGAGATTCTCTTCCACGTTTTACCTGACCATGATTTTCGTCATGATGTCCTGGATGGTCGAGAAAACTTGAGTCACGGAATTTCCGTGCACATGACTTCCGAAGAACTGAGAATTACCAGGCCGAACGTTGTTAACGCATGCGACGTCAACCCGCGAACAGTAACTCAACTGCGACGATTCATTGGGCTGCCCTGCGATCTCAAAAAAAAGAAAACTTCAAGGAAATCGATAGTTTCCAAGCTGATACTGAGCATACCAGTACGTCAGCGAAAAAATTGAAAGGTACTGGAGACGATGACTTTTGTATAAATACAGAACACAGTTATAGTTTTCTCAACTTTTTTTCTGTCTTCTCAGCTATCAGTGCAATTGTCATGTGTAAGACGTGTAAAGAAGATGTAACTTTCAGTAAAGCAAGTCCTCGTGGATTGGACTTCAAAATAGCAGTGAAGTGCAATTGTGGTGTAAATTATATAAACTCATATCCTCGCAATGATAAGGCTTTTGAAATAAACCGTCGAATAGTTTTTGCCATGCGACTCTTAGGCATTGGTATGAAAGGAATCGCTCTATTTTGCGGCACAATGGATATTTGTCAAGGACTTGGTCGAAATACAGATTACGCATGTCTGGAAAATATCTGGAACGCGAGTTGAGGAGTCTATGACATCGTAACGAAGAAAGCAGCCGAGGAAGAGAAGAATAAAAACGCTAAGCGATGTAATCCTTCGTCGAAATTGACTGTGTCCGGGGACGGAACGTAGGAAAAAAGAAGCTTCTCTTCGCTGTTTGGCATCACTACGCTCATTGGAATATACTTCAATAAAGTCATTGACACAGTAGTGGAATCGAATTTTTGCCAATCGTGCAATGTATGGAAAAGTAAGTCTGACACAGTGGAATATGAAACTTGGAAGAGCAATCACGATGATGCACGCACAATGAATCATGGCGGTTCTGCTGGTAAAATGAAAGTGGATGCGGTGAAGGAAATGTTCGTGCGATCAATCGAAAAATTCCAATTCAAATATAGAAGATATGTAGGAGATAGGGATAGTAAAACCTACAAAGGTCTTGTAGATGTCATGATATATGGTAAACCGGTGATCGGTGAAAAAAAAGAAAGATAAAAGATTTGTAGGCCATGTACAAAAACGTATGGGGACGAGATTACGTAATGCGAAGAAAAAGAACAAGGGCATCAGTGGGAAAGGATCTGGAAAATTGACGGATAAAGTGATCAATGAACTTACTTCGTATTACGGCTTGGCAATACGCAGAAATGCAAGTTCAGTACCAGAAAAGAAGAAAGCTATATGGGCCGCATTTGACCATAAACGATCGACTCATAGTGATCTACATCATGAAGGCTGCCCTGAAGGCCCTGAGAGCTGGTGCACATGGCGTAGAGCAGAAGCTACACGAACATTGGATAGTTTCACACATGATAACACCACCGCCGAGCGATGCAGTTTTGGGGGTCATCAGGCCCATTAATGAGGAGTTGACATCAAACGATTTATTGGAGCGATGTTTCGGAGCGTTTCCATAAAACAACAACGAAAGCTTGAACTTAACTATCTGGATGTTTGCCCCAAACCATTCGCACTGTGGCAAAAGTACCATAGATATTGCTAATTATTTAGCTGTCGTCATTTTTAATGAAGGATTCAAGAAAATCCTAAAAAATATGGATGTACTGGCAATCAAAATCGGCTCTAACGCAAGACAATACGCAGAGTGTAGAGACAACGAGCGTATACACCGGCCCAACAGACCGGCGTCTACTGCATCTAACGAGGCACGGACCACCAGAAGAGAAGCGAGTGCGGCTCAATATTCTTTTTTTGAAGCTGAGGAAGGTGGTTTGTATGGTCCCAGTATAGCTAATCAAGGGTAAGTTACTCAAATCAGTTGTTATCCACCGTAAGTTTAGCCGTATCAGTGCTAAAGTATGGCAAACTTTAAACGCATTTTTCTCGAAACGACATTTTGAAGTCGAGCGCACATTTTTCTCAAAAACTATTGGACCGATGGACTTCGGGTTTTGCACACTATTTGAGGGAATCTTCACCTATAGTCTGAACTAGAATGATATCGATAGCTTAAATATTTTAGCTCCGCTCTCATCTTTTAGTTGTCAATTTTCCGAGAAAATTAAATCTTAATTTTCAAACAGCTGCGATTCCGATAAAAATGTTCGTACTTACTTAGTTTTAGTTCAGACGATAACTACATTCATATTGATTTTAAACAAATATTGTTCACCCGTTTCCGATTACTAGAATTGCCGTAACCCGTGCGCCCGATTGGCCGAGCGCCTCACGCCACGACCTGCATAACAGCGCATAACTCGTGTAGATTTCAATAAAGTATTTCATAAACATTTGTGTTGCTAGTTGAAACATGTCTTAATATGCGTGAAAAACCCCAGCACTGTAGGTTTGATAGCTTTCGCAAAATTAATTTCTCAAAATTACTTAAACAACAAGCTTCTAGACGGCAATACCCCCTTAAATTGAAATGGAAATTGAAAGTTCAACCTTTCAAATGCAGATGTTGAAATTTGAATTTTGAACCTTATCTGGTCGCCCAAATAAAGTATTAAATTAGTAATAAAAAGTGTTAGAAAATATTGTCCATTGTTGACTCGAAATATCTACAGATACGATGATCTTTCAAATATATAATGGATAACATTGTTTAGCATTTTTATTCATTAATTAATACCTTATTTGGGCGAACGGATAACTTTCAAAACTCAAATTTCAAAATTCAATATTGAAAGTTCTATTCTACTTGCCCGAATGTTGACTCAAACCCGCGCCCCCGCACGCTTGGACGCCGAAATTACTGTGTCATTATTTACTCACCGTTGGGCTTTACTCGTGATTATCTTGGCCAATTTTTCTCGCACATTAAAAAAAAACGTTCCGCTTGGAAAGGTACAATCTATATGCTCACGAAGGGAAAACTAGTAGTTAAGATACACCCTGTAAATATATACATGTAGGATCATAATCATGAAGTAGGATATTTAATGCAAGAAAATATGAATACGCTTTGTTATAGTAGATACGAAATACAAACTATTACAACATAAAATGAGTCAAACTGCTTTCGATCTTCAAGCTCTCGAACTTCATCTTAGACTGCTCGCCTCTTCGACATTGCATCTAGGCAAACCGTCATTTTCTCTCTTTATTCTTTTACACTCATCTCTGTCACACAAACACTCGTTCTATGCACTCTTAGTTCCATGGGTGACCTAAGGACTCGCCACACTGGTCACTCGCGCTCTTCCATGAAATCCTTGCAGTCTCACTCACGCATAAACACGTTCGTCATAAATCAGTCATTCGCTCTCAACACTTCGTTCGCCCAAGAGTTTTTTATTTCGTCCATAAACTGATTTTCATTTTAAATCGTTGGCAACACATCGTCTTCTCTACCACACGCAGCACTTCTCACTTTCTCGTGACATTTATTATTTTTTTTTTTCACACAGGCAAGCACATTCAGTCACGCGCACAAAACGCAAAACCCATACACACATACGCCCGCATGCACAGACACACAGACACATACATATATTTTTTGTTGTGTAGTTGTTGCCACACAACTACACAATATATTATTGTGTGATAGAATAGAAAATATATATGTATATATATTGTTACAAAACTTATTTATGCGGGCGGAAGGAACGGCGAATACTGTATCTTTGCGAGCTTGCTGTCTTAACCGTGCACGCCAAGGTGTTAAGGTTGCACAGCATTTTCAGTGTCCTTGTGTGGTACTTACGTTGTACTTCTATATAAGGGTGATACAAATTTTTGTTACAACAGTAATATGATTTTTTAAACAAAAATGAAATATTTCGAAAAATGTTACTCCTAAGATTTATCAATTTTGTTTACAACATTTCTAGTAAACTTGCTTGGCTACTTTTAAATAAAACTTAATTCACTCGTTTGGTACTTTTAAATTGAAAAATATATCAAAATCATTGTTGAAATAAAAATAACAAATATTTTGAGATTAATCAGAATATTAAATATGATAAAACAAGCGATAATGGTTTTGGGTTTTTTAAAATTACCTGGCGTTCTTTTGTTTACTTTTCCAAAGTTTTTAAAAGGCATAACCATACGACACTAAGAAACCCCGTTATACTCGAAAAAATTGTGATCGAATTAGTAACGACGTTCGATGAGTTTATTTCGGTTTGTTTGGGTTAGTTTAGGAATCCCAACCGATTTTGCACGAACGTGACGTGAGTACGCGTCACGGAGAGGAAACGGTACCTGCCGGTCATAGATGGAGGTTCACGGGCCCATCCATCAATGGTTAGTCAGAAGCGTCGTGATTTACCTCCATAAAGCTAGCAGAGAAAACTCCCCAAAATGGATTTAATTGGTGACAAAATTTTGTGCTTTTCATGTGCTAATTTTGTGCTCCATTAAACATTTTTGTGCTCTTGTCGTTCAGCGGGTAATTAGAAATCAAAAGTGCTCTGTTGGCTTACCATGAAGCTAGCAGAGCACTTAATGATCTTTGCCATATCTAAGAATGAAACTACGTGATATTTATGTGCTTTTGTTTTTATGTGCTTTACGAATATCGAAGAGACAAACCCCTATTTTTAAAAATAGCCAATATTCGTATTTGCGGGTAGCTTCGGTCTCGTAAGGGTGGTTTTGGGAGAAATTATTGTTTTAGCGGTTTGGCTCTTGGATATTCGTAGAGCACATAAAAAGCACATAAATATGATACCTTTTCATTTCAGAATATCCGAAAAACGGTATATGCTTTTATTAGAGGGTTTTTTGAGGCTCTATATCAGGCGAGAAACATTAGGGGTATGGCTGTTCGATATTCACAAAGCAGATAAATATCACGTAGTTTCATTCTTAGATATGGCAAAGATCATTAAATGCTCTGCTAGCTTAATGGTAAGCCAACAGAGCGCTTTTGATATCTAATACCCGCTAACCGACAAGACCATAAAAATGTTCAATGGAGCTTAAAATTAGCCCATGAAAAGCACATAAATTTGGACTACTTCAATTTAGCAATATCGAAAAAATAGCCAATACGCGTATTGGCGGGTAGTTTGGGTCTTGTAGAGGCGGTTTTGGGAGAAATTTTCGTTTTAGCGGTTTGGCTCTTCGATATTCGTAGAGCACGGAAAAAGCACATAAATGTGGATCACTTTGATTTAGAGATATGGAAAAAATAGCCAATACTTGGGTCTTGTAGGGGTGGTTTTGAGACAAATTTTCGTTTTAGCGCTTTCGCTTATGTATATTCGTAGAGCACATAAAAAGCACATAAATGTGGACTACTTTGATTTAGCAATATCGAAAAAATAACCAATACTCGTATTGGCGGGTAGCTGGGGTCTTGTAGGGGTGGTTTTGCGAGAAATTTTCGTTTTAGCGGTTTGGCTCATGGATATTCGTAGAGCACATAAAATGCACATAAATGTGGACTACTTTGATTTTCCGATATCGAAAAAATAGCCAATACTCGTATTTGCGGGTCGCTTCGGTCTCGTAGGGGTGGTTGTAGGAGAAATTATCGTTCTAGCGGTTTGGCTCTTGGATATTCGTAGAGCACTCAAAAAGCACATAAATATGATATATTTTCATTTCAGAATATCCAAAAAATGGTATATGCTCTTATTGGAGGGTTTTTGAGGGTCTATATCGGGCGAAAAAAATAGGGGTATGGCTGTTCGATATTCGCAAAGCACATAAAAAGCATATAAATATCACGTAGTTTCATTCTTAGATACGGCAAGATCATTCAGTGCTCTGCTAGCTTGATGGTAAGCCAACAGAGCACTTATGATTTGTAATTACCCGCTTAACGACGAGAGCACAACACATTTAAATGGAGCACAAAATTAGCACATAAATGGCACATAAAAAGCACATAATTTTTATACCAATTAAATCAATTTTCGGGTGTTTGCTCTGCTAACTTTATGGAGGTCATGTGGTGTACAGCAGTTTTCAAGATCGGGTTAACTTCCTGGGTCGGAGGATTTTCTTCAAGCGAGTGTGTATTTTTTTTGTGTGTTTGAACGTTTCGTTCGTCAAGGGCCGATATTCTCCGCATTCTTCGGGTCGCTGTGCAGTCTCGTTTTATAACTAAAGCATGTTATCGTAACCTATACTATGAATATTTCGAGTGCCGCCTCATGCGTTGGACGTTCTTGTAATCCGAAGTTTTTCCGTTTGTGTATTTGTTCGTGATAAAGTTAAGACCGCTGTGCTCTCGCGTGGGAAAGTACGCGAGACGGTTACTTATCATTGAAAGGTTATATTTTCGCCTTGGGAGGCCTAAGTCTTAAGAAAATATAAAGATTCATCTAAAAATGAGAATCTAAAAATAAATCGTGCGTATTAGGCTTAAAAATACATTGTACGCATTTGGTCGCGACGTGACAGGGCAAGTGGGCGAATGTAAAGATTATTCCCGGTTGATACTTGGATCATATGTTAATATTTTTCTACATCTTCGTGCAGTGCTTTCCTGATCCTTACCGGTACAAATGCGAAAAACTCGTCATTCGCGATGATTCGAAGTCCGTCCATGGTGTTGGCCTTCTTGCGCACACTAATTTGCTAGGTTTCCAAGGTAATTTGCGTGGATTTCTTTGTCGGGAGGAGGACATTATCCATACGACTAACTTTGTTAAGCTCCGACAAATCCATAATGTTGTTGCTGCTGTTGTTGTTGTTGTTGTTGTTGTTGTTTGATATTCAGTTAAAATAGCCTTTTGAACAGATTATCAATGTCACTTTTCGATTGAACAAGTTTTTTTTCGCGAATCTCCTCCAGAAATAATTCAATTCTTGCTTTAATTTTTGTTTGCTTGGGATTGGGATCTTGCATTTAGCGATTTGTCCAAGTCAATTGAAAGAGCATCGCAAAAGGCCACCCTTTATATGCCCATGCCTTATCTAATCCCCACTCTCTAGAATATTCGAAACGCAGTCAGCTTTGATGATGTCATCACTATGTATCTTCAAGGATACAAGTTGGTCGAGAGCGCGATGGAATAACCATGAAACGAGAGCGTGCTTTCGTTGTTTCTGAGGTTCTAAAACGTTCGATGTTTCCGGCATCATTTCCAAAAACACCCGATAACGTCACGGGATGCTAGAACCATGGAATGAGAGCGTACTCTCGTAGGTTCTGAGGTAGTAGCGTTTGGGGGATACAAGTCGGGTATTTTTTTATCGTACTTCTATCTATGGGGATAAAAGTAGGTGTTTCTGTACCATACTTGTATATGACGTCATCGCGTTGAAAACTTTCTAGGAATTTCGCACGTGCCACCCCACCATTTGCGTGCCGCCCACCTCCGCACCCTCCTCTCGCCCTCACCTGTGTTGCTAATTGTAATTGTTTGTCGTTAATTGGTCCAGAACTATCCTTGTATAGGTACTATTTTATGCACGTGTAAGATTGTACTTTAAAAAATAACGATTTTTTCGATATGAGAATAGAGTTATTCAAGCATTTTCATTGTGAAACTCTCTTTGATGAGCTACTGCGCATGTACTACCTGTACTCCTAGGCGACGAATATCCCGTAAAGTTTTCCGTATTTTAGTACTTAATGTCAATGAAATGTTCAACGAAATATTGGCGATATTTTGCATCTCATCTCGATATAATGTTTACAATTGGTTTCTTATTTTTTCTTCTCTTTTTTCAGCGAATGGCTCATTTACAGGTATTTATGGTAATGCGACCTCTTATAATTCACAAACGCATGAATAATTAGTACGAGAGAAATCGATTTACATAGGCATCAATAAACAAAGCAGCGGCCAATTATTTTCAAGTAATCACACGGTGTAAGTAGGTAAAGGCTATTTGCACTAGAAACTTACGAAAAACTTCTAAATACGTGTAAATGAGAAATCAATCACGGGCTCATCGAAAAAAGCAAGTCGGTTAGAATCTTGCAAGCGTGAGGAAGACCGAACCCAAGTCCAATGCTACATTTATTTCAACGCAAGCGAGATTGAGACTAAATGTGCGGGAGCAAGAATGGGACTACCATAGTCTTGGTCTTACTCTCGCTTTTGCTCTTCAATACATGCCTATCCCTTAAAGCAATGTTGCCTATAAATTTGAGTATACACACGTTGGTTCCTTCGATTATACGCTTCGTTTGATATGTAAATTTGAAAAAGAAAACCATGAAGGACTCTCGTCGATACTTCAAAGCGATATATCTATTAATGTCGAGGGGACAATTAACTGTACCATATAATTGGATGCCAGTCACTGATAGCGCGATAACAGTGCCATCGAATCGACATGATTTGACGGTACAGTATTACTGTGATGTGGGCTTGCGGCTATAATGTCTACGTAGTCGACGTATAATGTCAATACTTGATAGCAATGATTGTCCATTATTAATTCGTTTACCTATGCGATGGCGGCCTCGTCTCAATTGTGAATTCACGTAAACTTTTTATTTCTAATTACTGTGGACACTTTTATGGTGATTCGACATTTAGATATTTTCGTAGCGCAATAATTAAATGTAAGGAATTGAACACTATCATGTTCTTTGATAAACGAAGTGAATTATTCCTTTTCCGTGGGCTTAGAGGTACACTAGGGTACGTTGGGCTACACCCATAAAGTTACGATTGTGAATACGCATGCCTTCATTGCTGAAATATGGGATATCTTAAGATTTTCGATCCTCTTGGGAACGTAAATATGAAACTGGAGCGAGGTAAACCCTCATAGTTATGATAAAAAGTTACTTTAAGCATACGAAATATGAAGTAGAGTGAGCCGTTTTGTGTGAATTTCAATGAACCATTATTTCTTTGTTGTTCCAGTGTCCAGAGCGGGCGTCCGAGCGCCCGTCGTGTGTGACGTTGCTAAGAAGAAAGTCAGAGTAAAGAACGGGCCATTTGGCCCCGGTGGTAGCAGGGTCGCGTGGATCGCCGCGTAAAGCAAGAAACGGTGGCGGTGGAGAGAAGCCGGTTGCGCAGCAGGGACGGGGGCGCAGTTGCAACGACGGACCGGAAACGGAAATGGCCGTGAGGTGGCTTCTGCTGGCGCTCTTCGCCGTTCACGCTGCCGCTCTTCCTGATCTCATTAGGATAGGTGAGTATCTTTCACGCTCTTCCAACGAAAATAAGAAAGTGTGTGGGATCTCCATCAAAAAATTGAACAAGCTCTATCCGACAAAGTTTCTGGATGTTCAGAATTCTTTTGAAGGCCACATAATTCGGTTCCGATTGATAACCCCCGGGAATAGTAGACATGTATTTTTTGGTTCTTACTACCACACGCGTCAGTGTAGTGTGGAGATGTTTTTTGTCTACTTTCGATCAAATTTCAATCCAAGAACTAGCTCTCAGTTGATCCTGTGAGTGTAGCGAATTACCCTCAAAAGGATATTACTCATTAGTTTAGAAACACGGTGCTTAAGGCCATGTGCCACACGACAGAAAATTTCGACGCGGAATCTCGTTACATCGGTAGTGCAGATCTCGCGGTTTCTAGCTACGAATCACTGCCGACGGACGGCGCAGCGCTCGTGAATTCAATGCTTCGCACTGGGACGAAGAGTTGAAGCCGAACAGACGGCGATCACTGAGCGCGCGCGTGTGTGTGTGTGTGTGTGTGTGTGTGTTCGCTACGTCGGCCGCGTGCAGAAAGAACTAACCTTCTCGCACGCATTTCGGTCGTAACGCAACACCTTATATCGATGTGTGTATCACACAATACATACAACTATGCGTAGCGACCATGCTACGCTTGTATTGGAAGCATGCGCTCGCTCGGCAGGAGAGCGGTGCAACTTTGTTTTATTTTACATTGTATATGCACATGGCATCGAATTCATTTATTTTTTCGACCGTGGCCATCGGTGGAAATTTCAGGACGATTACTGTCTGGCAAACGGGGTTTGCTAGAGACTCGATGGCTTTTGTTGATGGTCGATGGAGACTTTTGTTGGAAGGGTGCCGGTATTTCCCCGTGCTTTTTTAATTAATTTTGTCGCGTCCTGAGGGGACGTGGGCATATATTTTTACGTTCCCCTCTTTGTAGCCTACGCCTAGCGCAATAGCTCGGGATGAGGGTAAAAAGGGGTAGTGCTTGGGTAAAAATGGGATGACGCAATTATCCGATTGAGGAATAATTGGACACTCAAATTCTATGGACTCGGGGTTTATTGGAATTAACCAATTTGGTTAAGTTGATTAAATTAATAATACAGAAAATATACATGAAGTATTTCGCTTACATTTGTCGATGCGCCGTGAGTACAATGGTTGGAGACACGAAGGGTCGAATTAGGCCTTCGCAGGTAGGCCGGACCGCTCGGTTGTGTACGCTCGGTTACGGGTTTAGCGGAGCAGGTGTTCTTCACGTAGACACACTCTTTTAATGCATGAGTATTTATCGCGAGCAGAGTCTTGGAATTAATTGGAAGTTTACGCAATTCGATGTATCGATGTTAGTGTGGACGCTCAATATGAATAATTGGAAGTTTATGAGTCGCGCTTTACAAAATATAGCTAGAACTTGTAACGATTATACCGGAGATATAGTAATTATTAGAGTTAACGTCTGGACTTGTCGGATACTGTCAGGAGACAGCTTTTTGTTTCAAACTAGATCTGATGGAAGATGTTGGAGACTTATCCGATCGCGATGGAAACTGTTGGGAGACTAACTTCAACGAGTGGTGATGAAACACTGACGTACTGTAGGATAATTCATCGCCAAGTGGAAAATAGGAGAGGTTTCGTTAATGGGGGAAGGAGTGCATTTTCGTGATGCATTTTCCATAGGGATTGGTGGGAAAGGCATCAAATATGTGTCTCTTCAGATGATTGGTCGAAAATAGAGAGTGGGAGCAGGACGTAGTCTGTGAGTCATATTCGTCGCTCTATTTCCAGGAACTCGAGCAGCGTTCCCTTTATCTGGAGCGCGGAAAAATACCGGGCGAAAGAAGGGGCTTTGTCGGCGGCGAGCAACGCACTGCTCGAGATAGGGCTTGTTGACCAAGGCCCGCAAGTGCACGTGATGTTTTATGACAGGGTGGTTTCCTAGGTTCAAGGATTTCATTCTGGCAAGTGTGTATTTGTTCTTCATATGGCGAAGACTGCTGTGCTCTTGCGTGGGAAAGTACGTGAGACGCTTACTTATTATCAATAGCCTACATTTCCGCCGTGTGGGTCTAAGCTTAAAGAAAAATATAAATATCCGTCGAAAAATGAGAATGCCTCTATCGCGCGTATGTGGACGCTCACGAATTCCATGGGAAATCGCGTGTGCCCTGCGTCTCGCCGGGGCCCAAGAAGATAAGAGAAAGCAAGAAAAAGAAATACATTGTGCGCATTTGGTCGCGATGTGACAATTTAAACAAATAAGCTCGACCACTATTTGTAATACCGCTTATCGTCGACGATTTCGATTTCTGCCAAAATTTCGCGCAAACGAAATTGCTCGAAACTCACTACAAAAGAGTGGTCAAATTTTACAATGCTCATCACTTAAACAAATTTGTTCGGCATTTTCATCTCTGACAGGGTTCATCTTTGGCAGAATTTTTGATGGTCAACTTCTCGAGCAATCATAAAAGAACATTAGCCTCGCTCTACGACAGAGCGATGAAATTTTTCGATCGCGAACTAGTTAAACAAATGACCTCGAATCTATTTCTTTTGTCGACGGCGGTCACCAGTGGAAATTTCGGTATGGTTGAACTTTCTAGCAAACGGGATTTGCTAGAGACTCGTATTGTGGAAGGGTGCTGGCATTTTCCCATCCTCGTTCAATTAATATGAACATATAAGCTCGAAGGCTACTTGGAATCTCGATGCCGCATATCATCGATGAATTCGATCTCTGCCAAAATCTCGAGTCTCGACCGAGATCGCTCGTGACTCACTCTGCAAAATAGTTGTAAAATTAAACAATGCTCATTGTTTAAACAAATTCGTTCGGCATTTTTTTCTCTGCCATGGCTTATTTTCGGCGGGTTGTCCGCGGTTGACCAAATTCGCGAGCGAACGAGATGGACCGAGTCTCACTCTGCGAAAGAGTGGTAAAATTTTACAATTACTGCAAATAATACGTTTAGCAGCGTTTTTCTCTCTACCAGGATTTATCTTCGGCAGGTTTCTCCAAGGATCGAATTTTCTAGCAATGACGATCGCAGGAGTTTCGGTGTACAGAAGAGCGGTAAAATTTTACGATCGCGAATCGTTTAGAGGACACCGGTGTACAATCTTCGAAAAATCGTTTTGTTGGAAACACTTTTGAAAAATCCTTGGAACCTTAAAAAATATGATGCATATTCGTATGTAGCTGAAAAAAGTTTCAAAGTGGTTTTCGAGATATTTTTTAGGGAAGTCTCCGGCGCTGAAATGCGTCTTTGACGATACCATGCTGGTAGCCGCAGTTCTCAACTCTTGTAAGCCTATTATCTGTCACTTACATTATATACACAGCCATTAGATTACGGAAAAAAACCTTCTTCAGCTGTAGCGTCTATGAAACCGTTGACTTCAAAGACGTTTTTATGAAAACCATGTTTTTGAAATCGGGACGCAGCGGAACTCGAACAATGTTCGTCCAATCGACTTGAAATTTTAACTGTAGCTTCTTAGATTGCTTCAACAGTCAAGGACAAGCGCTTTTTTCGATTGATTACAAATTGTAAAAAAGATATCACTTTTTATACACTACTCCAAAAAATTAAGGAAACATAACACTTCTCCAATTTTTTTAGTGTTTTTTGACGTGCTGTCTCAAAGTTGAAAATGGTCGTGTCAAAATGAAAAAAAAATGTTGAAGCTTCAAGTTTCTAGTTTGAGGTATTTGGCAAAATAATTTTGTGAACTATGGTTATGGCGCAATCATAAGAAATAGCGAGAGACATTTTTTTGTTTTTTTTTTCAAGGGTCCACGGTCGCGGGTTTTTTTTCAGATGAATTACTGTTCAGGTCCGTTAGCGTGTTTACTCACCTTGAATTTGGTTTTTATTGGTCTCTCTACGTCCACTTTTTGGTGAGATATCCGACTTCGAATGAAAAAAGATCCTCTTGTCTTCGATCGTCGATATCTCAGTAACCAATGATGGCACACGAAATTAAAGGGCAGCTTTGAGAACTTGAATAAATTTCGTACAAGACCCTTCCGGTAATTTGTGAATAAAAAACTTTCTTTTCACCATTAATATTGATTTGATATAAGGACAAAAAGATTACATTTTATGGTTTTTCAGTAAATCTACTACCACATTACAAATATTGATGGAAAGACTAATGTTGCCAGGTTTTTTTCAGCTTAAGGTACCCCAATAGCCGTGTAAGTTTTCAAATTGATCCATCGAACCGTTTTTTCGGACCGATTGATCAGAGTTTTACAAAACAATTAAAGGAACAAGTGTCTTGTTGCTAAACATCGTTTCATCATGATCAAAGTGGAAAGACCCATTTTCTTCGACTATTTCTACAATTTTGAAGTAGTTGCTTGTTACATTTTCAGAAAAAAAATCGAGAAATGAAAAAAAAAAACTGAATTTTTTTTTAATTTGTAAAACTTTTCAGGAAACAATGTTGACTCATTTTTGACACGTTTTGGTCTTAGCGCACAATAATTTCACTCATCTTTAAGAGGCTATACCAGTGTAAACGCTGAAAATGTGGGTGATTTTCGGGATTTTTTTGGAAGAAAAGTACTCAATTAAATGTTTCGGAAAATGTATATATATATATATATTTAGCTGTATTTGACCTATATTACATAATTTTTTCATAGAAAAATATTGAGATTCAAGCGACTTAAGCGCTGCCTTCAGAGACGCCAACAAAAAAAAGTTCGTCCACTGCTGACAAGATTCCGGTTGATTGAGTAGCTGAAATCCAAAAAGGAAAAAATATCGTTAAACTGGAAGGTATTTCCTGTACAATGATGTAGGATTTTCGAAAAATATCAAAATCTAACAATATGGCGTAGTTATGAAAAAAGTCTGTTTTCTTGCCTATAAAATGGTCGTTTTTTTAAATGCCAAATCGTCAATTTTCATCCAATCAAAAATATTCTACGTCATTGTAGAGTAAATATATTCAAGAGTGCTCAGTTAAAATTTGAAGTCAATCGAATAATTCATCAATGTCAGCAAATGTGAAAAACAATGTCAGCAAATTTGAAAAATCTTATTTCGAGAAAAACGCGTTTAATGATTTAACTATCGATTTTTGCGAGATAAAATGATATAAATGATAATGATATTCCTGAAAGTATAAACTGTAGAAAATGGCAACAAAAAATCGATTTTTTTAAAGTGTCACACTGGTATAGCACCTTAATCACATTAATTAAAAGTTGATACTCCCAAACTGTATTCACTAGTCGATCTGAGAACTTGTATGCGATTAATTGTCGATATTTTCTGCGAAGGTTATTAGGGTTACAAAAAACACTTTTTTTTAAACTGATCTGTTGTTTGGAAGAGAAAAACAAATTAAGTGGTAAGGCCATAGTAGAATTTTCAAAACGTCGATTTTTTTTTGCTAAAACGGTGCTTTATTGCCATAAGTTACTACTCGATTTATAGCAGGAACATTTTTTTTCACCGACTTTGAGCGTATAACGTAACCCCACCTCTGGCACGGTCAGAGGCATATGTGAAACTTAAAGGTAGTACGAGCGCGCAATCTTGATTTCTATAGGTTTTGTTCAAATTTTAACCAGACATTGTTCATATCATCATGCATGTGTAAGTGAAATTTCAGAACAGTCGACTCCTTAGATTGGGAGATAATGGGTTTTAAAATTGTAACTTTTAACACTGCAGCGTCTGCATTTAAATTTAGACAGAATAATTTTCCGTAAAAAATATTTGTCCCCTATAATAAAAAGACATATGGCAACACCGCATCGTTCCACGTACCCGATGACGTGAGTTTGCGCGGCATATTTGAAATAGTACTGCAACACAAATTTTTATTTGGAATTAATGTTTGATCGAACAAAGTTTTTAATTAGTTATAAATGAACCAACACTTTTATTTGTTAATGAAGATAACATAAACAATATAAAATATTAATATTTATAATGCAAATATTTTTCTATGACAAGTTTCTAACTTTAGGAACACGATAATTATTTTTTTCTCCAAATATTGAACAATACTGTCCTGCGGTGTTGCCATATATCTTCGTATTATAGGGGACAAATATTTTCTACGGAAAATTATTCTGTTTAAATTTCAGTGCAAACCCTGCAGTGTTCAAAGTTGCAATTTTAAAACTCATTATCTCCCAATCTGAATAGTTGACTGTTCTGAAATTGCACTCAAACATGTATAATGTTATGAACAATGTCTGGTTAAAATTTGAACAAAATCTATAGAAATAAAGATTGCGCGCTCGTACTACCTTAAACACGTTTTTCTCGAAACAGCTTTTTTCGAATTGGCGTGACAAATAGCTTCAACAATTTTCACTCGATTTACTTTAAATTTAAAAGTTATGTTCCTAATTGTATTTCGCAGAGAAGTACGTACGGAATTTCTGATTAATCGAAAAATTTTCATTTTATGAGCTGTTTTATACGAATTCTTTCACTGAAAATTCATTCCTACAACTACAACATTCACCTGCCTACAACTGTTGAATAAAACAATATTTTTTAAATTCCGTACGTACTTCTCTAGGTATTCTAATGTAGATCGACGAGAATTTTTGTATTTTGCTCTAGGTAAAACATTGTGGATGGTAAATGTCACGCCGCGGAGCGCCTAAAAAAAAGATAAGAAAAGAAAATATTGGTAGTCGGCCATTTTGTACATCGAAAAAAAAAATGTCTAACAGCTTGATATTCATACTACTAGGTGCGCAACTAAGGTTCCGCGTTTTTTTACCAACAATAAATCGAACATTTCAAGACAAATACAAAAAATGGTTAGTTCGAAGTATTGTCTCTCGCTATTTACACATTTTTGACATCTCTCTGGCAAAACATAAATATCGCGACGATAAAAAGACGCGTCTTTGGACTGAAACCAGTCGTCCAACCAATTTTGTATCGCATCGTAATTGGCCAAGTGTAGCCCATCCAAGACATGCGTCATCGAACGGAACAGGTGATAGTCTGAAGGGGCCAGGTCTGGCGAATATGGCGGGTGCGGTAGCAGATCCTATTTCAGTGTTTTTATGGTGTCCTGGACAATGGAACTGCCATGGCACGGAGCGTTATCGTGCGGCAATATCACACGTTCGTGTCTCGTGTCCCATTCTGGCCGTCTTTCGAGCAATGCGTGGTTCAAATTGATTTGTTGTTGTCGGTAGCGATGCCCATTGACAGTTTCGCCCGGGTTCAGCAGCTCATAATACACGATTCCTTTCTGGTCCCACCAAACGCAGAGCATTGTCTTTTTTCCGAAGCGATTTGGCCGTGCCGTCGATGTTGACGCTTCGCCAAGTGAAAGCCTCGATTTTCTGCATTTGGGATTCTCGAAATATATCCATTTTTCATAGCCAGTAACAATTCGATGCAGGAAACTCTTTCTGTTCTGCCGCAAAAGCAAAATTTCGGAAGCGGCTCTTCGATTTTCCATTTGTCTCGCAGTCAACTCATGCGGCACCCACTTTCCTTCCTTATGAATTTTTCCCATGGCGTGCAGCCTTTTCGAAATACATTGCCGAGTCACATTTAATGCCTCGGCAAGTTGATCTTCTGTTTGAGTATCATCTTTATCCACTAACGCTTGCAGATCGGCGTCCGCAAATGTTTGCAGTCTTTCCGAGCGCGCCTTGTCCCCAGTCTCAAAATCGCCACTTCTGAACCGCTTGAACCAATCTTCACACGTTATTTTTGACGGTATATGTTCGCCGTAGGCCTCCTCAAGTAACCGACGTGCTTTAGCTGCTGTTTTTTTTAAGTTATAAGTATATGTTTTTTCTACCTTTTGGTAAAAAAAAATTAATCTAAAGATTTTGTAAACTTTCACTTGTTTTCATTTTTTGATCATGCCGAGTTTTGAAAAAAAAACTGTTTTCCGTAACCCTAATAACCTTCGTAGAAAATATCGAGAGTTAATCGCATAAATGTTCTCAGATCGACTATTCAATACACCTTAGGGGTATCGACTTTTAATTTATGCAATTTTTTTCTTATATTTAACAAGCAACTATTGCAAAGTTATGGAAAATGTCGAAAAAAATTGCTTTTTTCATTTTGATGATGATTACACGATATTTAAGAATAACGCACATGTTTCTTTAATTGTTTTATAAAACTATCAACTTTCGATGAAAAACGGTTCGATGGATCAATTTGAAAACTATACAGACATACAGCTATACAGACAAAAAAATCAAATTAAATCTGAATAAACAAGCTAACTGACCTGATACTGCTATACATTGAGTTAACTGAAACAAAACTCCCTAGTCCGTGGACCCCTGAAAACAAAAATAAATTTGGAATTTTTTTATCCCCCTATTTCTTATGATTGCGCGATAACCGTGGATCACAAAATTTGTTTGCCAAAAGATCTCGAAACTAGAAATATGAAGCTTCGAAAGGTTTTTTTTCATCTCGATGCGACAATTTTTCACATAGAGCGCTCCAAAAAACGCTAAAAGAATGAAGAAATTTTCTGATCTTTTAATGTTTTGGAGTAGTACATGAAAAGTCGTCTCTTTTCTTAAATTATTTTCAAATTTCCCCCTGTACTTGACTGCTAAAACTAACGTAATTAACGAAAATATTGCACTCTTAGCTCCAGGATAAAATTAACGATAGTTCTTCTACGTTCTGCGGAGAGGGTATGAGGTTGAAGTTTGCATTTGCATGAGGTTGGAACGCAACGAAAAATAATATTTGTGAATTCCCTTCTTGGATTTTGGCAACCTTTGCTTACAAAAATCCTCCAACCATTTTTCAAGATATGTATTTACTTAGCAATCTACGAAATAAATATTTTAAAGAAATATTTTCGATAACAATAAAGATATGGAAAAAAGATAAACAAGAGCTTTCGTTGCGTTCCAACGATGCAAAATTCAAAAGCATGGAGAGCGTTGACTGAAAACCAGTAGCGCTATAGCGACTCGTGCACCGCCATTTTCTATTCTTTTAACAAATAAACTTTTTTTATATACTTCAATATATACCTAATAAAGCCTGAACGTTTTTTTACCATGTATTTTATTGCTTTCTTTGAAAAAAATTCCAAAGATAACGATCGAAAATGGGCAGTGTTAGTGGTGTCCTCCTTCCTTTACACACTGGGTCATTTTGATCCGGATGAATTTAAAATAAAATGCTCACCTCCCCAAAGTTGAATGTTTTCAATAATTGTTTACAACAATTCAATTTTGGACTTTCTGAGTTGCATAAGACTTGCCCTGTAGAAGGGTGGTGACACCTTACCATCCTTTGAAATAAATTTAAACACATACCTTGAGCACTATTTATATACATCTTGCCCACCGCTCGCCTTACAAAGGCATGCGCACAGTGCTGATGTATCAGACGACGAAGATTCGGCCCGGACAGTGTCTTATATTTCTCAAAAGTTTCATCGGCAATATTTTGTCCATCGTCCACCAGAATCAGGCAAGGGAGAAGAAACTCTGTCTTGCGCCGAGTACGGCGTTGCTCGAGCCATAGAGAACATATTTTCCCATGGTCTTTCGCTCGGCACATCCTCTGTTGCACTGCTTGCCACCGACACAATCGAGAACAATGTCAACGGCCTCCGGGGATATTTTCCGTACTTCATTCCTGTACTCGCTTTCACACTCAAGGAGATGATCAATCGTGCCGGGCGATTTGAGCTCGTCGTATTTCGATGTGCTGCAAACACCAAAGATTGTGATGCTGTGGGCCGACTTTGGCAATGAACGACTGCCTGGCGCACACCACCGACGGCCGTATGGATAGGAAGAGTCTCACTGTGCGCAATACATGCCAGCGTGAACAGTAGTATGTAATCGACGGCATAATTCGTGGTCATAGTTGCCGCATTCAAGTAAATATCTCATTTCGGCTGGTAGGGCAAAAACCGAGTTAGCCGGAACCACAATGAGCTCCGACCAGGCTTTTTCGATCGGGCCGAGCATAATGAACGGAGTTTTCGTTTGAGAATCGATGACTCCCTGTCGTGTCACAGGAGCCTGGAAGTGGCGGCCACATGCTTTGACCCGGATCAACACTTCATTTTCGGCGAGTTGAGGCTCAGGTTTTCTCAGCGCCTTTACACCCTTGATATTCCCGAAGCCGTTAAGTACGATAGTACGCCTTGATAAACACCTTGACTTCCGGTGTTTTCTCCTCGCCGTTCTCCTTCGGCTTTTCACTGTCACTATTTTCCCCGATCTTCTTTTCCTTGTAATCGGTCGCGGCGGGTTTCTCGTCGATTATTTTTTTTTGTCGGGATTTCTCGTCGGTGGTGTGAAAAAACTCCACTCTATCATGTCACGTGGCCATATATTAATCCCGATTCCCTCCTTTTTGCCTATGCCTAGCGCAATAGCACGGGATGAGGGTGTAACAAGGGATAGTGCATGCAAGGGTAGGAATAACGCCGTGATCCAATTACGAAATAAATTGGACAACTCGAGTTTCTAACAATTCGGGGTTTATTAAAATTAACCAAGCGCATTAATTTGGTTGATTTAAAAATACAAGACAGTTCGCTTACATTTGTTAGTGCACTGAGCATGCAGTGGTCAGATTTACAACCGGTTGAAATCGTGCCTCCGTAAGTGGGCCGGACCCACTTTTGTTCGCGTGATACAATTTTCATTATACGAGTATTTATCGCGAGCCGAATTTGAATTAAATGATGATTTACGCAATACGATGTTAGTGAAACGCACTTGGGAAAGTTTTTAAAAGTACTTGGTCCGATGAAAGTTGTTGGGAGATTAACTTCAACGAGTGATGATGGAGAACTGATGGGAGACCGACTTGAACATTTTGTTCTTCTAGGATGCAAGAAAATTTTAGATGCTGCGATGGTGGAAGTAGGAGTGCATTTTTGGGGTGGTGTTCTTTTTACGATTGGTGGAAAAGGCATCAAATATAGGTCTCCTCAGGCGATTGGCCGAAATAGGGCGTGGGAGTAGGGTGTAGGTTTCGATGGTCACAATCGCTCTATTTCCAGGAATCGGAGCTGTGTTTCTTTATCTGGAGCGCGGAAAAATACGGGGAGGAAAAAGGGGCCTTGTCGGCGGCGAGAACGCACCGCTCGAGATAGGGCTTGTTGACCAAGGCCCGCGGGTGCACGTGGTGTTATGGCAGGGTAGCTTCCTATTGGGTGTACAACTTAATTCGGTCCGTTTTTTTGTTTAAAATACGCACTTATTTGAATGATAAAATGAATTAATACATTCATCAAAATATTGTCCATTGCTAGCCACTACTTTTCCCCATCTTTCTGGTAATTTATGAATTCCGTCGCGGAAGAAGCGTCCATCTTTTGAAGCCAAGAATGAATCGAGCCAATTTTCGATACCCTGTTGTGACGTGAAGCGTATTCCAGTCAAGGCGTTCTGCATCGATCTATAAGGCGGGTGAGCCAGAATTTCCTACCCGCAATTTTTCAAATAGTTTTTAACCACAATAGCAACGTGAGGCCGAGCGTTGTCATGTTGAAAGATTATGGACTCGTGTCTGGTCGCATATTCTGGACGTTTTTCGGCTATAGCTTGCTTAAAACGGATTAATTGTTGCCTGTAGAAGTCTCCCGTGATGGTTTGACCAGCATTCGGTGGGCCTCAGCTGCACTTTTCTTCCAATTGAAACCGAAAATCAACACTTCCCGCATACCGTGCTTATTTGGGACGAAATTCGACATTTTCACCGCAGTAAAAATTAGACTTGATGTACAAAACTCAAAGGTCTGTAAACGATATTGGGTTAAGAGGTGTTGATACTTCACGATACAGCAAAAATCAGCTGTTGCCGTCAACCATTTATAGCACCTAGAGCCATCTTTTGAAAACGGACGGAACTAAGTTGTACACCTAATAGATTCAAGGATTTCATTCTGGCGATTTGTTCTTCATATGGTTAAGACCGCTGTGCTAGTCATTAACTTTTTAGCACTAACTTTTTTCCGGAACATTGAACTATCATTTCCTTAATGACATGATTTAACAAGAAGCATTATTGACATTAACTAAAAATTCTCGCCTCTCATATCCGCCTACATTGACTTGCCATGATTCTCGACCCATTGATTATACGGATGTTCCCCACAGTGAATGCATGATACAGCATGCAATAGCACGATGTATCATAAATGATATTTCTCCAACACATGTCACCTAGTACATAAAATAACGTCGAATTCAGCCTAGAAGCTTGTTTTTAGATTAATGTTTAGGAATCAATTTTGCGAAAACTATCAAACTCATAGTGCCGTGTTTTTTGCACATATTAAGACATGTTTCAACTAGCAATATAAATTTTTATGAAATATTTTATTGAAATCTACATAAGTTATGCGCTGTTATGCAGGTCGTGGCGTGAGACGGTCGTCCAATCGAGCGCACGGGTTGCGGCGATCCTAGTCGTCTGAAACAGAAAAAAATTTTTTTTTCAAATCAATATCAATGTAGTTATAGTCTGAACTAGAACTCAATATGGAGGGAAATTTTTTATTGGAACCGCAGCTGTTTCAAAATTGACGTTTCATTTTCCCGGAAAATTGTCAACCAAAACATGAGAGCGAGGCTAAAATATTCAAGCGATCGGTATCATTCTAATTCAGACTATAGGTGAAGGTTCTCTCGAAATGTGTGCGAAACGCGAAGTCAATCGGTCCAATAGTGTTTGAGAAAAACGTGCGGCCGACTTGAAAAATGTCGTTTCGAGAAAAACCCGTTTAAGGGGCTATACCAGTATAAACGCTGAAAATTTGGGTGATTTTCGGGAATTCTTCGGGGGAAAAGTACTCAATTAAATGTTTCGAAAAATTGAGAATATATTTGGCTATATTTGACCTAAATTACATCATTTTTTCATAGAAAAATATTGAGATCCAAGCGACTTATGCGCTGCCTTCGGAGGCGCCAAAAAAAAGTTCCTCCACTGCTGACATGATTCCGGCCGATTGAGTAGCTGAGACCTAAAAAGGAAAAAAATGTCGTTAAACTGGAAGGTATTTCCTGTACAACGATGTAGGATTTTCGAAAAATATCAAAATCTAATAAAATGGCGTAGTGTCACATCTGGAAGGGATAAAAACAAAATATTTTCGTTTCCCTCTTTGTTGCCTACGCTTCGCGCAAAAGCACGGGATGAGGGTAAAAAGGGGTAGTGCGTGGGAAAGAGTAGAATTAAGGAGTTGGCACGATATTTCGAAATTGAGGGATAGTTCGACAGACTTGGTGTACGATGGATAGTACGTTATTTATTATAAGATTACTAAACGGTTCGAAGCAATCAGACCTACGATGAATGATACAAAAAGAAAAGGTAAAGTTAGCTTACATTGGTTGTGTTTGACGCTCGGTCGCTCGCTCAGTGGCTCGCGTGGGTGTTTGTTGTCGCTGGCGTTACAAGGGCCTTCGCTCTTGGCCTGATGTGCTCGCTGGCACATTCGCTGGTAAGGCGCTCTCAGGATTTCACGGTGGTCGTGTGTATATGTTGGCGATTTTTACCCACTTTCACTCCCCCCCCCCCCCCCCGGTTATTACGAGCGGGTGGTGAGTGGCTTCCAACAATTTGGGCGGGACGTGGAAGTGGGATATTTTTTCCCTTAATTTTTTCCTTCTCCGGATTCGCTCCTTTCTGAACGGTGACGGGAGACCGCGGGGCTCGCAGCTCGATCAAATGATACGTTGGGGCTGTTTGGGCTTTTAGCCCTGATAAGGGCTGTTTGGAAGCCGAGAAACTAAATCGTAAGTCCAGGTAGAATAAGCCGGATTGTCGTAGGGGTGAGCCGAGAGAGGGAGAAATTACTGGGAGCGGGAGGTGGGGGATAGTTCCGAGAGGACTCGTCGGGCAGGAGACAGGGAAACCGGGGAATGGACGGGCGAGGAGGGAGAAGAGGGACTTGCCTGTGGAGTGCGGGCGAGTTGCGCGGCCACCCGGTCGAATTGTTCGTCGAACCCGCTCTGGTCCCACATCAGGGTGGAGGTAGACGGGACGGGAGGTGTGACGGGTCGAGTGGGGGGAAGAGGAGGGGACTCAGGTCGGGGTGGGGGAGGTAGGGGGGATACGGGCGGAGGCGGAAGCGGGATCTTGAAATCCCGGTTCGCGGGAAGGGTGTTCTCGGTATTGTCCCACCGAAACGTGAGGAGCGTAGTCCGGGGATCCTCACGGTGCCAGAACGCCCTCACACCACCTGCGCCGGTGAGCGGGGCGGTCGCTCGCCGTCGACGACGCCGGCGACGGGACGATTCGCGTGGCATCAAAAAATTAAAAAAATAAAAAAAAAAGAAAAAAATAAATAAAAATAATAATACTAAAAAATAGATTAATAAATTAATAAATTAATAGATAAATAAGGCAGGGATTACGATTTTTATAATTATTGGGATTTATTTACACAGGGTAGTTTACAGAAAAATAAAACTAATTAACACGAAAAGAGAACGTTTCTCGGGACGACGGTGTCCAGGCGAGAGGCGGGCCACGAAAAATTACAAAAAAAAAATTAACTAATTAATAAATTCCAGGGGAATGAGGAAAAAAAGAATCTGACAAAAATAATAATAATAATGTTACGCGGGTACATGCGTGATGGAGACGCGGAAGGAGGTACCCCGGGCGACGGCGTCCAGGCGAGGTACCCGGGCGTCGCTCACGGGGCAATCGGGATATGAAACCGCTCGGGATGTGCCGTTTACTCAACGGTTACCCGGGGCCGTCGGTGAAGCTCGCGATAATTTTCAGCGGCTAGCAGTGGTGCAGCTCGCGTATTTTCAGCGGCTCGCAGAGGAAGGGTGGGAAGGGTTCACCAACTTGCACCGTTTCTCAGGTGAGTCGGGAGAGGTTCTCGTCGCTTCCTGCAGCGAAAGAACTGGTAGCCGTGGGCTTCGCGCTCCGCCTTATATACCCGCCGGAGCGGCGAATTCGCCACCGAACTCCAGGCATGGGCATCGCAGCGGGAGACCCGATGACCCATGTTGGATTTTTGTGCGGCACGGCGAACTTACAATGGTCCCGCGGCGCGGCGCTGGTGTTGGACACGGCGCGTAGTACGCAATTCGCAGAGTGCGGCGCTGAGGAATCGCGACGCGGTAAGAGCGTTGTAGTGTCGTGGTCCGCCGGTCGCGGCGCTGGTGGTACAGTTTTTATATTCGCGAATCGAGAGTAGACGACGCTCGAACTCGTGGACTTAACCTCGCGATACGGTTCGGTTTGACAGGTCGGTGTACGAGATTGTGCGACGAGTGATATGTAATGTACGGACCGTGGGTAAGTAGACAATTAGAAGTTTAATTAATTATTATATCGGTGTGGCAAGTGAGGGTTTCGCACCGCGTTTATTTTTATTTTACTTGGCGCACGCGATTGTGGCCCGCCTTGGCGTGAAAGGTGTCCGAGGCGGGAGATAATGGTGCTACTATTAATGAGCCAGATTGTTTCTTAATCTACGTAAGGTGTGTGTTCGTGAATATTTTAAACGTTGACGTAATAATATATCTGCGAATTTTTTTTTTTTACAGTGACTCGGAGGTTCGTTGCAGCCCAGCGGTCTGGTCGGCCGAGAGTCAAAGTGAGAGGTGAGTGCCGCAGCGTACCTTCAATTGTTTTTTTTTTTTTTTTATAATTAACTTGTTTCGTTAATCGTGAGATTGTGAGTAATTTTGTCTTTTCTTTTTACAGGTAGGAGCCAGAAGACCGACGGAGACCAGACCCTTGGGACAGCGACGGAAGGCGACATGCGACAACAAGGACTTGGCGAGAGACGCCTTCGCACCGGTAAGTAGTAATCAAATAAATAATTAGGATGAGATTTATTAAACATTTTGGTACACGCATGAATAACATAATTCGATTTGGTTTTCTTAGGTTAGCAACGGAGGGAACTTTCTCGCTAAGGTAAGACCGGGGAACGCCACCGTTCTCCCGTTTCAATATTTAGTGTATCTATAATCGTAAATTGACTTAATAATCAATGTTGTGTTGTTTGTTTTTTGTTACAGGTTGCAGGTCGAAGGTGCGAGGACGAAGATAACGCCAGAAAGGTTGTGCGCCAAAGTGGCGTACGACATATACTCGAAGTGTTTACTACGACGGGCACTGTTTGAGATTGATATTCACGGACCGATGATACAAATTATACAAGTGTAAAATAAAACGTTTGTCACTCGAAAAATGAAAACTGTTCGTATGAAAGTTAATTGGAGATATTCGTAGGCTTCTGAATTACGACTTAATATAAGGAGTGATTCGATGTTGGTTGACGGTAGACTGAGCTCTGAATTTGATGAAGATTGTCGGAAGACTGGGATTGAGGCTCGATAGAAGAACTTGATTTGATGGTGGTTGACGGGAGACTGGGACTGAGACTCGATAGAAGAACTTGATGTGATGGTGGTTGACGGGAGACTGACTTCCGAAAGGAAGTCTTTCTTGATATGAAAATTAGGAGAGGCAACAGTGGGAGACGGAACCTTAGGAAGAGTGTGGTCTTGGTCATCTAGTTCTTCGGATATTGGTCCATTGGTCGTGAATATATCGGTTAATTAGCGTGATTGGTCGCGGTATGGTGTGCGAGTAGGGTACAGGTTCGCTAGGCACATACGTGGCCTTATTCTAGGGCATCGGTTCTGACTAATATGCGTATGAAGAGAAGGAGACCTTTGTCTCGTGTTTCGGCGAAAAAGCGGATAGGATATAGAGTTCGATATCAGAGACCTAAGCATTCGCATGGTTTGTGTTATGTCAATTTATGGCTATGGTGACTTCTCATATAGAGAGGTTTATATATCGGAGTACGCTGCGAGACCAGATGTCTCATTTTATAGTCAGAGTTATAAATTCGCCGGAGCCGTCTAGGCTATGTCATGATGAAGTAATCTAGGGTCAAGGCTTCTCTTGGTCACAATGCGGATGAGTCGGCGTAATGTTTTTGAAGTTTGTTGATCGAGCTGATGGTTGGTTTTTCGTTCGACAGCTCTTCTTGGAATATGCGCCTGAGATCGTGTTCTTGTTAACAGCCAGTGGAATAGGAAAAGTCGACGACTGTGGCGGTGCTGCTATCGTGTATATATCGCTGTGGGTTGAATATGCGTGCGGAACGTACGCACGTTCCTTTTTATGCTGTTACGCGTCTGATTCTTAGGTTTATACATGTATAATGTTTATACATGTATAAGCTTATAATGGCAAATGAGGATATTGAGATTAACCGAGAGAAAGCACATTCGCTAAGATATAAAGGTAGGGTATTCAAGAGGACTCAGTTCAAATTTCAAGTAAAACGGGTAATTACTCTTTGAGTTACAATGTCAGCATATTTTGAAAATCTCATTTTGAGACGAACGCGTTTGAAGATTCAACTATCAATTTTTGCAAGATGAAATGATATTTACCATAAAAACGGCCAATTACAGGATATTCTTGAAAGTATAAAAGTTTGCCATACATTTAGCACTGATACGGCTAAACTTACGGTGGATAACAACTGATTTGACTAACTTACCCTGTTTAATGTCAAGTCCTAATGAATGGGCCTGATGACCCCCAAAAGTGCATCGCTCAGTGGTGGTTTACCATGTGTGAAACCACCCAATGTTCCTGCAGCTTCGGCTCTAGGCCATGTGCACCAGCTCTCGGGGCCTTCAGGGCAGCCTTCATTATGTGGATCACTATCAGTCGATCGTTTATGGTCAAATGAGGCCCATATAGCTTTCTTCATCTCTGGTACTGAACCTGCATTTCTGCGTATTGTCAAGCCGTAATATGTAGTAAGTTAATAGGTGACTTTATCTGTCAATTTTCCAGATCCTTTCCTACCGATGCGTTTGTTCGTTTTCTTCGCATTACTTAATCTCGTCCCCATACGTTCTTGTGCATGGCCGACGCATTCTTTTTATTCAACGATAAAGTCATTACCATATACCATAGCATCTGCAAGATCTTTGTAGGTATCTCCATCGCTTACACATTTTTTATATTTGACTTGGAATTTTTCGATTGATCGTACGAACATTTCCTTCACCGCATCCACTTCCATTTTACCAGCAGAACCGCTATGATTTATTGCCCATACATCATGGTGATTAGTCTTCCAAGTTTCATATTCCACCGTGTCAGACTTACTCTTCCATACATTGCATGATTGGCAAAAACTTGATTTCACTTCTGAGTCAATGACTTTATTGGAGTATATTCCAATGAGCGTAGTGATGTCGAACAGCGAAGAGAAGCCTCTTTTTGCCACGTTCCGTCCCTGGACACAATCAATTCCGACAGAAGATTACCTCGCTTAGCGTTTTCTTCCATCTCTTCCTCAGTTGCTTTTTTTGTTACGATGACATAGACTTCTTGACTCGCCAAAATATCCAAATATTTTCCAGACTTGCGTAATATGTATTTCGACTAAGTCCTTGACAAATCAGGCGTAGGGATATTGGCGAGCCCACTGTCTGGGAGTGCGCTCAGCGCTCTCGCAATAGCCACTGGTGTGCTGGGCTAACCACCCTATACGTCGAGAACATGCACCAACACACAAAGCACAAACACCTACACAAACGCCCCTATAAACGGGCTCCACTGAAAAGCGAATGGGATTGAGTGTGCGTATGAATGTCGGAGGGCTCAAGTTTTGAGCACCTTCTGTATGGCTACTGGATGAATGCGAGTAAATGAACTGGCACATGTCACAAAGGCGTGCAATCGCTAATACGCACATTCAATACCGGGGGATAGCACTGGGACTCCCCCGCCGTCATCCGCGGCAGGTGGCCTCGGCGCGGACAGCCAGAGGGTACTCCGAGTCGACCAAGCTCGATGCTCCTGGGCCGCTGGATAGTACAAGAGGACCCTGCCGGATGTATTATCCGGCAGGGTCCTCTTAGCCGGATGGACCTGGCTGCACCATTAGTCAGTGCATAATTCCCATACTGTTGCGGTGCAGGGTGGCGCCCAGATCGGGCCCCGCAGCAGTAGTGGGCGGGGTGGGTGGCTCGATGAGGCCACTGGTGTCCTCTCTGGTGCGGTCGGTGGCGGGGATACGTCGGCGGAGATGGTTTGCGGCGTCTCTATCCCAAAGCACGCTCACACACGAAAACAAAAGGAAGTAAGGGAGAAATTGAAAATATGGCAGCACAACAAAAAGGAAACACGATAACTGCATCAAGGGAAGTGGAGCCCCCAACCCCGACAACAACGACGACAAAAACAAAGACACAGACAGGAGAACCAACGGATGGACGAACGAGACAGAAGACGGTACCCATCGCGTCTGTAGCGGAGACGGCTGAGGCAAATATTAGGGCCCAGTTACAATTCATCAGGGAATGCCTGGTCAAAATGAAAAAAAAAGACGCAGGTGCAACGGAATATAAGCACCGTAATAACGACTAACATGGCAAGGATCCGGGTAGCGGCAGACGAGGCGTGGCACGAATGTAATAGAATGCACGTGCTCGGGACCGCTGAGGGACAGCGTGGCACGAATGAACAAATGGGGCCACAAATGAAATGAAAGTCGGAGACCACGGGCTCAAGCCCGGACCTGACGCCGGCCAAACGGCCGACGGAGGGTGCGAAACCCACCCCGTGGCGAACAGTCGTGCAGAAATAGGAAGGACAGAACAGACAGGTTACGAAAACGCCGACGAGTGCGACTGCGACGCTACCGGCAACAACTGCGACGCCGACGGTGAAGAGAGGCGATGGAAGCCGTCCGCCCCGAAAAACCGGTGCTGGGGTAGTCCTCATCAGACCCAGCGGGGGCAAGTCGTACGGTGAGACACTGCGATGCATGCAAGAGACGTAGGTGTCTTGCTCCGCGTCAAAAGCGGGGCGGGAGACCGACGGAACTTCCAGGACAAGCTTCGGCAAGCCCTGGGAGCGGGCGCACAGGTACGAGACATGGTCTCCAATGTTAGACTGATCATACTGGATCTGGACTGTTTTACTGACAACGAGGAAGTGGCGAAGGCACTTCAACTAGAGACAAAGGACACGAGGGACCCGAAGTTGCATATTTTCCGGCCCAATAAACAGGGACGGTGCATGGCTGCGTGCGAGCTTGAGGAGGGCGCCGCAAACGCCCTACTCAAGAAAGGACGGCCGAATATAGGATGGGTGTACTGCCGCGTCAGATCTAGGACGGAAGTGCCAAGGTGCTGTCAGTGGCTTGGGTACGGACATACTAGGACGCAATGCAACGGACGAGACCGAAGGCAAAGCAGTTGGAAATGTGGCAAGGTGGACCACGTCGGTAAGGACTGCAGACTGGAACCGACATGCTTCCTATGCACTGAGTCGGGCGCATACACCGGCCTCCAGGGCTTGTGCGGTCTTCAGGGCGGCGTTGGAGGAGTGCAGAAAAAATACACAGACGTGGTGGTGTTGCAAACAAACAAGCACAGATACGAGGAAGCACACCTCCTGGTCCCTCAAATTGTGACGGAACATAACGCTGGCGTACTTATACTAAGCGAACAGTACAGGTACCCGACGAAACCGACGTGGTCGCAAAACGGCGCGGGCACGTCGGCCGTATGGGTATAAAACAGCATGCGCGTTCTTGACTGCGGAGCGGGGGTCGATTTCGTATGGGTGAGAGTGGGCGCTCTGACGTACGTCAGCGTCTATCGGACCCCAAACTGCTCTGGTGAAGAGTTGGTAACGAAAATAGGCACGCTGAAAGACACATTGAGGTAGCTGTCCGGGCAGTTAACAGTCGCGGGCGACCTTAATGCGAGGGCGATCGAGTGGGGCATGACCAAGACGGACAGACGCAAACGCCTGCTGTTAGAAATGGCAGCAAGACTGAGCCTGACAGTCGCCAACACGGGACGAGTACCGACATACATAAGACCGAGGGTTGGCTTCTCGATAGCGGACGTGACAATGATTTCGGACGGTATCCTGCCACTAATGAGGCGATGGACGGTAATCGATTACTACACGGCCAGCGACCACCAATGAATCGTCTTCGAGGTGGCGCGACTTACACCAACGCGACGTAACGGGCCGGAACGACCCCCGCGGTGCAATGTACTGAAACTGGACAGCGACAAGTTCTCAAGGGTGCTACTAGAAGCAGTCCTACGCTCAGAGGCCGTTCCGCACGAACTGACAGGACGGAGAAGGACCGAACCGCTCGTGGACGAGACAACAAAACTGACGGCAGCCTGCAGTTTATGCAAAGCTTCAATGCCGCGCAAAAGCATACAACAGAACAAACGAGCGCCGTGCTGGTGGACGGACGAGATCGCCCAGCTGCGGAGACTCTGCATACAGGCGAAACGCCGAATGTACCGAGCCCGGGAAAGAGACAAGCCATATGCGGCCGCACTAACGACGCATTATAAAACGGCACGGAGGACGCTGACGATCACCATAAAAAACAACACGCAGCGTTGCTGGAGACAGCTATGCGAGGAGGTGGACCTGGACCCCTGGAGCCTGGGTTACAAGATTGTGACCCAGAAGCTGGGGGCCCGAGGTCCACCGAAATTCAAAGACGCGACGACCATCGAACGGATTGTTGACGGATGCTTCCTGACTCACGCGACCAGGGGATATTTGACGGACACGGACGACGAACTTAACATCCCCGTTTTTACCGAGTAGGAGCTTACCAAAGCTACTACTACTCTGAAGGCGGGCAAAGCACCTGGACCGGACGGCATACCCGGGGAGATCTTGCGGCCGATAGCTCGCCTCAGGCCCGGGATCTTCCTCAATATGAATAATGAATGCCGTACAACAGGGACGTTTAGCACACGTTCGAAGACGGCTATATTGGTGCTCCTCAGTATCGGAAAAGGGGAACTCATATGCCGTCTTCCTACAAACCCCTGAGTCTCCTGGACACGACGGGCAAAGTTTTCGAACTCCTTCTTGGACCGGAACTGACGGACGCGATAAGTGCGGCCGGGGGCCTAGCAGACAGCCAGTACGGGTTCCACAAAGGGCGATCGATGATAGGGGCGATCCGTGAGGTAGCTGAAACTGTCAGGGAGATGGACGAAGCTTGCCACGCGGCAAGGCCCCTAGTTATACTGGTGACACTAGAGGTGAGGAACGCCTTCAACTCGACTAGGTGGGGGGATGTCAAGATCCCTCCGGATCCCTTGCTACCTCCTTCTCGTATTGAAGGACTACCTTAATGACCGACACATCACGTACGAAAAGGAGGAAGGACCGGTGACCCGTAACATTACCGCGGGGGTTGCGCAAGGATCTATACTGGGATCGGACTAGTGGAACGTGACATACGATAGCCGGCTGAGGCTAAAAATGCCGCGGATCGCATCATTCGTCGCTTACACCGATGACGTGACGGCGGGGATCGTGGAGCGCAACGCAGATCTGGCCCAGCTGATACTTGAGGGATCATCACAGTGTGACCGCCCGAAAAATAGCCGATTTTCGCGGTTTTTTTTTGGTGCTTAGTATAAACTAATCGGTCTAAAGACCTATAAAGAATACAAAATGATTTTAAAAAGTTAATTTATTTATTGTTTAACATTGTTTCTAATTGCGGAAAATTGCGTAGAAAAAAATGGTGTCCCATGGTGGCCAGGATTGCGGCCGCAAATTTTATCTGAAACAAATATTTCAAAATGATTATTAATCTGTAGGAAACACTGTGTAGTTTTTTTTTAGTGAAATTTGAAAAAATGGCGGCATTTTGAACATAAAGTATCAAATTTAGCCTTTTTTCGACAGTTTTTCGTAAAAAAAATAGGCACATTAAAAAAAAAGCTTCCTTAGCAACATAAGGAATGACGTGAAGAATGTTTTGTTAAGATTCCAACCGATAGCTTGAAAGTTCTTCCTTTGAGAGTAGCCACCATTTTGAAAAACACCGTTCCGAGAAAAACGCGTTTAAAGTTCGCATTGCGGGATTTTCAGATAAATCGTCTACTGACGATCAATCAGCGATGCCAGGTCCATACAATATTCCTTCTGCTATAGTGACTCCTATTGTCTCGAGGATTTTTAGTATTAGATCATACCCCTCATTGAAGGTGCAAGCTGCATGATACGTCGCAATTTCCAGTTTTTTTTTAACAGAATATATGTTTGGGAGCGAGTTGCCGAACGCAATGATTAAAAATCTCATTATTGTTTTGAGTGTTTACGCCGGTACATCTCTCTAACAAATCGTCGGTGGTCAAATCTTCGTAAATCGGCTTCAAGACCTCTTGGACATCGTCGTCGAGCGCTGGTCGATGAGAAGATTTTTCCGGAAATCCCTTGGCCTCAGCTTTGAGTCATTCGCACCACGAATCTTCTCCTGAAGGACAAAACTGATGCTGGTTTGCATCGGTCGAGCTTTTGTAATAAAACGCCGCCTATATCGCTTTCCTTCTATTTTCAACGGAATCGGCCTTTGGGTGAACTGCTAAGCCACAATACTTGTTTGAAAGATTTGTTAACAACTTTCGTGTTAATTGCGCTTTCTCGGATCGTCCTTAGCAAGATTTTAAGTAGTATTTTTTTTTGCTTGCGGAGTAGTCGATCGAGTTCCTTTTTTTCCTGTTCAGGCTTTATTTGCTTGTCTGCAATGGGCTTTTTGCCGTTCTTCAATTGATCCAACCTTTTCCTTACTTCGTTTCCCCTTTTATAAACACGTTTCTTTACGTGTAAAACGCATTGCTTCTTTTTTAAGCTAAAACTGTCACCATAAGGCTTGGCTTCTAACAACATCTTAAAGGTATTTGTATCTCCGTCTCCAATATAAAATCCGTATTTTGCGTTATGTAGTTCCTCCGATTTCTCGAAAATTTCGATCATCCGATCAACTTCCATTTTTCCGGCGCTGCCTTCGTGGTTCACGTTGCATTCCAGTTCGTGAGTCGCGTTCCATGCCTCGAACTCGACAGTGTTCTTTTTTCCCTTCCAAAACAAGCAAGCTTTGCAGAAGCTTGATTTGACAGTGACGTCCAGCACTTTATTTGTATATTTTCCAATCACAGACCCCCGCGTGAAGAGAAACCGCGCTTCGACCAAGATCTATCACCAGACACTGTGCGTATATCCGCTCGATTTTCCGCTTTTGAATTAGTTTCCTTCTCTCCGGTGCCTGCCTTTCGGATGAGGGCCTCGTAAATCGTTTCTATAGCAAAGTGTAGCGTGTTCATGATTCCATAATAAGTTGTGCTATTGGAAGTTGTAGCCAAATGTATCAAAGCGGTACATTTTTTGATGCCATCTAAACTGATGCCGAGCATTCGCATTACGAAACGAAATCGACGATTTATTTCGTATCTATTCTTTATCCGTGGACAAGAATTTATCTCGGCCGGTTCAGAACACAAACAATCCACACAAATTTTAAAACCCAATCCGTGATTTTTTATAAAATTTCACGTCACTATTACACTTTTCGCACTTGAACAATTGGAGCAGCGTGCCGAAAACTAAACAAAATTTATCTAACAATAGCTTGATCGAATTGATCGATTTCGACCTCGAAGTCTGGATTCTTTTTCGCTATTTCTGCTGCCGATGTGGTTGCAAATGTTGTATCGGTCTCGATGAAGTGACGATTTTTTCCTTTGAACCCTGCGGACCTTTTCCTATCGGGTCGTGGATGTGTACTTCTCGAGCCTTGTCTGTCCTGCGACACAGATTTTTCGGGCGTTTTTCTCGTAGGTCTATCCATACTGGATGTCGAAAACGAACTGATGTATTTGGCCGGTTTATTTAGCGAAGTTGTAGAACTGAATTACCGCAGATAAAAACGTGTACGTACAGGTAGGAACAGGACAAAAGGAACAACGGTTGAACGGGGAGACCTCGCACGCCGTCCGCGCAAGATCTCGGGCTCCAATCACTTTTTCTAAGAAAGGCTGTAGCGACTGAAATAATTCGAATTTCGATCTAAAAATGGGACAAGACGTTTATAACCGTGTATAGTATCGGATAATGCAAAAACATCGATTTTTTTTACATTTTACACTGTGATGATCCTTTAACCAGGTCATGAGGCGCATCGACAGATGGATGACGGCTGATGGACTGACTCTTGCACTAGACAAGACAGAGATCCTCATGTTAACCAGACGGCGGATACCGACGATTACACTGATGACAGTCGGGACGCAACGAACGGCAAGTAGGAGGGAGGCCAAGTATCTAGGGGTGACCCTGGATACGAAGCTGACCTTTTGGCCACGTATAAAACGGATGACAGAAAGGGCGGTACTACAGGACGAAGACAGCTGGACACTCGTCGCTGCGTTCATCGAGGCGGTTCTGAGAGGAAAGAAAGAGGACGGATGCCTGGAGAGTGAATGCAAATGAATGACAAAGGAATGAAACGTGATGTATGAACGGGATCCTTAGGACTGTCAAATGGCACGAAACGGACGATGGACAGGTCCCGCGGGGGTGAAGTTATACTTACGTGTTGCCACCCAGTAGAGACAGGATGGAGGAGGTTTTTAGTCGGTAGGCCATAGGGAGAGTCCGACACACGAGAGAGAACATGTGTCTCTCCTATGGTGCCTATCGCAATTTCCCCCCGTAAAGAAAAACGTCCTTGACAAATATCCATTATGGCACCAACAGAGCGATTCCTTTCATACCAATGCCTAAGAGTTGCATGGCAAAAACGATTCAACGGCTTATTTTAAAAGCCTTATCAGTCAAAGGACATGAGTTTATATAATTTACACCACAATTGCACTTCAGTGCTATTTTTAAGCCCAATTCACGAGACCTTGCTTCACAAAAAGTTATATCTTCTTTACACGTCTTACACGTGACAAGTGCACTGATAGCTGGGACGGGAATAGCCGTATTCTCTGTTTATATAAAAGTCGTCGTCTCCAGTATCTTTCAGGTTTTTCGTTGACGTACTGGTATGCTCAGTATCAGCTTCGAAACTGTTTCGATTTCCATGAAATGTTCTTTTTTTTGGTATCGGCTTACGTGTACGACTACCTCGCTTGCCTTTTTGATCCATTTTTTAAATACGCATGTTGTCGTGTATGCGAGTGCGAGTGGACCCAACGTCGGAGCGAGCGAGAGCGGCTGTTGCCTCTCGAAGCTCGAACAGTCGATACCGTCGCGTGTTGTTATACTGAGCGTTTAAGGTGGAAATAAAAGCATCCGTCCCTCGAACTGGCTGGTATTTGTTTCTCGTACATAATAAATGGCGACGAGGAATAAAGAACCTCCACGGGTGAAAAGTGGGACAAATGGGTGATACACTAAAAAAATTGAAGCAATTGTTTTAGCTGGTAAAACCTCTTGGATATACGGGTTAAATACGCCTGAATTACAGGAAATATCTTAACATTTTCGAATTGAGAGAACGGAAGAAACGTCGGTGGATGAATTAAGAAAACTGATATCGAAGTATACAAGAAGAAGGTATGCCGATTAAAAAAAAAGGAGAATCCAGGGGGGAATACAGATTTACAACGAAAATCAAATGACAGTGCGCTTCAGCCACAATCATTCCGTCAATTGGTAAAATAACATAATTCGATCGAGAAAGGCAGACTTGAGAGGATTATATCGAGCCAGTGGTGCCAACTCCTACAGAATGTTCCCCCTAGGAACAACTTCAAATCCCCCTAGATGTCGATGAAAAACCCCTAAAGTTTTCATTGTACACCCTGTGTGAGTACTTGACTTACTTTGCAATCCAATAAAACTCGCGAGTAGACAACCAACCAACGGACACAACCTCAACGTTACAACTGGCAACGTGCAAACGTTGAACCGTAAAAGTAAAAACGGAATTCTCTTGATCAGCAAGTTGTTGGTCGTAATTCGAAATTCGAAATAAAATTTTAAATAAAATACGCAATGAGACAACAAACTAACGGACACAACCTCAACGTGACAGCGTGAAAACGTCGAACAGTAAAAGCAGTAAAAGTGAAAACAGAATTCGTTGGTCTTGACCTGCAAGTTGTTGTTCGTCGTAGTGCAAAATTCAGCCACCAGCGCCACTTGTGTTGCTAGTACAAGACATGAAGTATGGCATTGGTGTACAACATTTTAAAAGGCAATCGATTATAATTGAGCATAACGAAAAGTGATCCTTAAATTTAACGTTTAGTTTATAAGAAATATTTATTGCGAATGAAAGATTCTTCGCAGGAATATGGATTTCGAATATGTAAAATATATTATCGCGCACATAATTTTGACGATCGAACGAATTGACCTATTGCAATTTCCGATCGAATTAATTGAAGATACAGTGTTTTCTTTTTTTTCACTTTTTTTTCAAGATATACACTTTAATTTCACGCCCTCAAAAAAGTTTCTTAAATAATGTACCCGCTAAAAAATCCCCCTAAATAAATTTACCCCCTAAAAAAACCCCTTCACATTTTGTTTCCCCCTAAATTTGGGGGCAAAACCCTCAAGTTGGCATCACTGTATCGAGCAAGTCGAATTTTATTTGGACGCGAACAATATAGTCGAAGAAGCAAAGAAGCGTTTGACGCTCCTCACAGTGGTGGGCAGCGCAAAGTATGCTCTTATTAAGTCGTTCTGTTCGCCGGACACTCGGAAGGGTGTATCGGTCCAAGACATACTGAAAAAATGTCAACAACACTTCGGGAAGCGAGTAAATGAGTTGTTAGGTCGCGTAAAGTTCCACAAGAGAAATGAAGGGAATAGCGAATCGTTACAAAAGTTCGTAGGTGACATTCGGAAACTGGCCTTGGACTGCAAGTTTCCTTGGACACAAGATACGCGATCGCTTCGTGGCGGGGATAGCGAATGAAGAGCTACAACGATTCTTATGCCGAAGACACGAAGAGTACGTAAGCGATGGAAATCCGGACGGTTTAAGTTTAGAGAAAGCGCTGAAAATTGCATGCAACGTAGGGCTGCGGAACGGCAACAAAAAATTATTAAAGAATCCGAAGCGTCAGCAATACAAAAAAATAACCTAAAAAAAAGCTTTAAAAAAAGGTACAATAAAAATTAAAATGAGAATGCAAGCCGAAATACATGTTTTAGATGTAGATACACGCACCACACAGCGGATAAATGCTCCTACAAAAATGAAACATGTACTTTTTGCGAAAAAACGGGTCACATAAGTCGATCATGCATTACAGAAAAAAAATACGTAGCCAAAATCATCAATAGGTAACGAGAAAACAACACAACAAATAAAAACAGACGCAGATACGGGAACTGATGGCAGTGACGATCTATACGCATACCGAGTTGTCGAATCAACGAGTGGAAAAGTGAAGAATAACGATTACGGTGCCGAGGTCGAAGTTAATTCAATGATGATTAAATTTTAAGTTGATAACGGGGCATATCTCTCACTAATAAACAACAAAAAAACATATAATCGGCTTTGGCTGGTTGAAAAACCATGTTGGTGAAAACGGAAAACAACACTGTTTGGATAAGGACAAAAGCCCTTGAGTGTGCTCGGAACGACAAACGTGTCGGTTAAATACAAAGGGATCGAAACGAAACTGCCACTAGTAGTAGTGGACAAGCGCGGGCAAAGTCTACTTGGAAGAAAGTGGTTCGAAGAATTGGGGATTGAGATTACGGGTATAAATAACGTTACCGATTCCAAACAACGCGAAGATAAAAGCTTTATTCTAAAACAGATTGCCTCGTTGACACAGCCGACACTCACGGGGCATTACGGGCCACCGATCAACATACAGCTGAAAGAAAACGCCCGGCCGCATTTCACAAAGGCTAGACGAATACCCTACGAATTACAAGAGGCAGCAACGGACGATTTACAGTCGATGGTACAAAAAGGTATATTAAAGCCGGAGGACCAATCCAGCTGGGCAACCCCAGTGATATTTGTGCGGAAATCAAATGCCCACAGTCGAAAAAGCGTTATCAACGCTGAACGGCGGAGAACATTATCCGCAAGTCGATTCCAAAGACGCTTATAAACACCATCAAGTAGACGAGGAAATGTCAAAAATATTGACCATAAGTACACCCATAGGACTATTCATCGTTATGCGCCTACTAGACGGCATAGCGGCGGTACCCCGGATTTTCCAAAAGTACATGGTCACGAATATGTTCGGCATTCCTGGAATACAAATATACTTAGATAACACGTCGAAAGATTGCTGGAGGTGTTACGGCGATTGCAACAAATGGATCTCCGTTTAAATGTTGAAAAATCGATGTTTCGAGTAAAATATATGGAGTTTTTGGGTCACAACATTTCAAAAGATGGAATTGAGACTCTCAACGGCTTCCACTGTGCCGTTCAAAAAATTCCGGCACCAAAAACCAAACGAGATCTCCAAGTGTTCCCGGGTGGAATTAATTTCTATGTCAGGTTCATAAAAAACCGCGTCAAGATCGCTGAACCGCTCCACAGATTGCTGAACAGCAACGCCAAATGGGTATGGACGGATAAGGAACAAATATTATTTGACGAACTGAAACAGCAACTCACAGGACCAGAAGTATTAATACTCTTCGACTATAAGCTACCTATCGTACTCTTTGGAGATGCATCGCCCCATGGTACAGGAGCAGAATTGGCTCACGAATTTGTCACATCCGAAAGGGACGCGAGCATAATATTTTTGTTTCCCTCTTTGTTGACTACGCCTAGCGCAATGGCACGGGATGAGGGTAAAAAAGGGTAGTGCGTGGGAAAGAATATAATTCAAAATTGACGCGAGGTTTCGGAACTGAGGAATAATTCGACAAGCTCATGTAAATTTAACTGACGTTTTTGACGGATGGGTAGTCAGATTTCAATGTGCATGTGGAATAATAACAGAAGAGTAAAGGATAAATAACAGAATGATGCGGTTGGCATCCAGAGTAGAGCGCTCCTTTCTGAAGTCAAACTGGCCCTCCGCCAGTAGAGGGTTCACGACCTCCTCAATCCTGTTATGGATGATAGAATACAGAGCAGATGATAGGATGATGGTTCGTCCAGTGGCTTCTTCCCTTTCGGAAGGAGTGGCCTCTGCCACTTTCACTTAGTCGGGAAGATTCCTTCCTTAAGACATGCATTGTACATGCCCAGGAATATTGCCGGTGCCTACTTGATCGCTGCTCTGAGCGCGATGTTAGGTATCCCATCCATGCCGGGGGCTTTACTGTTGCCCACCCTGGCAGTCGCCGTAAGAAGCTCTTCTTCAGTAATGGGTGGGATGTCCTCATCGACTTCCTCGTCGAGCTGGTAGTCCTCCTCGGGTTGCTCAGGAAACAGATGTGTGACAATCTTTTCCAGCAGGGCTGCGTCCGCGGGCGATGGCGTTGGCTGGCTTTTCAGCTGAGTCGTTATCACTTTGCTCGGCCTGCCGCAGGGAGCGTCTTCCACCTCGCTGAGCAGTTCGCCACAGCTTTCAGCTTTACTCTGCTTGATAGCCTTTTTAAGCTTCAAGCGCGCCTTCCTGTGCTGTTCTTCCAAATCGGGGAATGAGCGTTTGCCTCGAGCTCGATGCGCTAGGCGGCGAGTTCGATGACACTCCCTTCGGAGGCCGGCTATTTGTTCGCTCCACTACTGTACCGCCGGTCGGAAGTCGACATCACGTTTCCGTGGCATTGTGACGTCATATGCTTCAGTTCCCCTCTGCATGGAGTAATACTCCATCCAATAAGGGCATAGCCACAAGCAAGGCTTTGCCCTTTCTGTTCGTCACTTTACTACCCCATTCCACAGCCCACGCGTTGTTAACTCCGAGTATGGCTACCGGGTTTAGCGTCTATGACACCAAAATCAGAGACGGTAATGTGTTTTCGTAACACTGGTTACAAAGTTCTCTCGCAAGGCTGATATGAGGCAAAGAAATCCGAACCTAAGTAACAAAGGTTAAGAGTTGTCCGAGAAGCGGCTGCCATCATTTTGGAGGACATACGTTCCACACCGTATGAAACGAAATCGTAGCCCCCTTCAGACAATTTCATGGAAAACGTGGATGATTCTATCCACACTTTTCTGAAGGCGTTACTCGAGGAAATTATCTTAAAATCCAAAAAGGGATTGTTGCAGTCGTGGAAGGGAAAATGCACGGCTATCGCCCATGCAATTATATCCGCAGCTTGTCCTCGATAATTCATTTCTCCGTTAAAAATAGGTGTTGGTGCTTTATGATACAAAAAATTCGGATCGAAAAATGTAATAAACGTTCTCTCGTCGATGGGTTTTTGCTCGTCATACGAGATCTTGATGTTCGAAAGTACTTCCATCGTGCGTCCACAACGGCGCGTTAAGTCCTGGGCCTTTATGCAGTTTGTTTACGACAATGCGGATTTTAACATTAATACACTCGACGGACATGACACTTTTCATTGTGTCACGTCCCGTAAATTTTTAATGTTTTGTTCATTAGTTTCCATTATTTTTTATCTCTTATCAACGGGTTTAATATTCATTATTTTCCGACGACTCCGTCGCCTCGTGTCTCTGTGCGGTGTCGGGCGTGAAACGCCGACGGTGGAACCGGATGTACCCGATCGAATTCCGCTGATCGAGCATCGCCTGATCCGCGGGGTTCGACCGTGGGACTCCGGGAGCGAACAAGTTTCCGTGGACGTTGCCAAAAACCCCACCGGGCTAATAGCGACCGAGCTAACGTCGGTCCGGTGGCGGTTAGTATGATCAGTTCCGATTTGTCCACGGTTCGCTCCTGGAGTCGGAGAAAACTCCTAGCAACAGCAGTCCTCGCGGCGGTGTAATAAGACCAGGCCTTAGACCCGGCGGACCCGCACAGAGACGTCAGTCTTTACTAGTAACGTAGTTAAGTAACGACATACTCGCGGCGGTGTAGTAAAACCTGGGTAGCGACCCGGCGGACCCGCATAGAGACATTGATCGTTACTTTAGGAAACCATATTTAATCACCAAAATTTATTCTCTAAAATACTAAATAACTATCGCGCCAGTGATAAAGGTGCGGGGCCTACATTGAAGCCCCGAACAAAATAGAGGACACATAAGTTCAGCGTGCGGTTTGCGGGAGTGAAACGCGGGGAGATTGTCCCCGCGGAAGAGCGTGCTAGACCGAGAGTGAGAGAGCGACGCGGGGGAAACTGTCCCCGCGCAAAGGCCTGATTACCCACGGAACGTTGTAAGTACAATTAACGTAATGTAATAAAATATCATTTATAACCATTTACCCCTAAATACCCATTGTTAGAATTTGTTTCCCCACTCCCATTTCCACAGGAGAGTTTGCCGGGCCCGTATGGGATGTGCGGCTATCCTTTCTACTTTAAAGAAATTATATTGACGAACCCAAAGGTAAAATAAAATCGTCCCTTCTGGACGTAACAATTGTATGGGAGGGATTCAGTGCCTATCTTCAAATGACTCTGTAGAACCGGGCGTGGCAATTAATCGAAAATTTGAGAACAGAACGTCTGCGGCCATTGCAGAAGTAGAAAATGTAGAAATTCTCTACTACGAAAAACCAAAATTGAGCGGTCTTAGAAACGTGCAAGTTCTCGGTGTGAAAAATGAAAAATTTGCGAAATCCTCCAGAAAAAAGTCTTCCAACAATGGGCGTTTTATGTGATTGTACGGAAAATGGGCCTACACAACTAGTACGCAGGATGGAACGGGTTTATGGAAGAAGCTACTGTAAACAAACTTTCGCCAAGTCAAAGATCATATGTCTTGCATTTATTCAGGCTCCACCTTCCGATTACGACACAATATACACGACGCTCAATTATGCTCTCACGCAAAGCAAAACTTCTGAATGCAAATGGTATATTGTAACGTTCGATCAGCCACTGTTCTGGATAGCACGCGATATTGTTTCTAGCGCCGATCCATCGTCCGGTATTGACTCCATTATCGTTGGAAAATATGTTGTGGGGCCATGACCACATGCAAACTATTTGTGAACAAATTGAAGACTTTTGCGAGATCCACAGTGGAACAACCGAGGAGCATGCCGATATTACGCCCGCTCGTGTCTGCAGAGACAATTTAGACGAGGAGAAATTATATCACTCGTTTGCTGCACGTGATCCTTTCTCTGTGGACTCTGAATTAATATCTATCAGCACGGGAATAATCGTGACTGGAACTATCAATTGTCATTTAGCGTTGGAAAATGGAACGAGAATGTTAAACAATATTGTCGGTACAACTTACGATGCTGTTACTTTTAAACGGAAGACAAAGTTGCACCCTTGTCGACCGTTTTCAGCAGCATAATTGTAGATGACACGCCTCTCTTTATTAATCCACTTATGCTTTTTAACGAATGAGCATTGCTAATAAATCGAGCGACGATCTCGAAGCTTTTTTTGCCTACGAACTGTCACAATATTCCCTATCTCTATTCAATGAAGAAAGGATGCGGAAAGGTACTGAGTCTTCGTTTTACACTTGCTTCGTGCCTTTTCAACGTTCTGAACGATTGGGAGAAAGACAACTTGATGTAGTGGATGACCATTTTTGTTGCACAAAGTTATATGGCCTCACGCAAATGCGACGTTCGAAGCAATATGTCAAAACTATGTTTCGGACGTAAAGAGACACTTCGAAAATTATGTCGTTATAGTGTTCGACGGTTACCCTGAAGATCAAGAGACGGCTGTTTTGTAAGTTTGGGAGCAGCGAAAACGCGCCGCCAAACATCGCTCGCCAGACATCGTTGTCAAGGCAACTTCTGTCCCTTCCACGACGCAGGCGAAATTTTTGGAAAATTGGAGGAATAAAACTAGGGTGATTGACCTTCTCAAAAGAACTTTGCAAGACGCCAATGTTGTCGTTCAGCAGGCACCGACTAATGCGGATTCTTTCATTGTCGGCACGGCTATTCAAAAAGCTGCTAGACACGACAGAGTTACTGTCATCGGCGAGGACATCGACCTTCTCGTACTGTTCACTGGGTTGGGACGTCACTTGAAAAACATTTTTTTCACGAAGCCGCGCAGAGGTCATTCTCCAGAACAACTGTTTTCGCCAGCGAGATTTAAATACGAAGAAGCTGTTGCTCAACACATCTCGTTCTTGCACGTCTTTAGTGGATGTGACACGACATCCTCTCTTATCAATTTCAGCATAATCAAAAAATTCATTAATAATCTTCAAAAAATTCAGATTTGGAAGCAGGTCTCAGCTTATTTCAACAACACAACGTTAACAAACATGTGTTAGCATCAGCCGGAGAACGCCTTTTAATCGGTTTGTTTGGAGGCAGCCACGACGTCAAATCGCTCGATACTCTGCGATTAAAATGCTTCACAAAGTCAGTGAATAAAGTTAAATTCAACTTAGTTGCGCTTCCACCCACCTCAACAGCGGCGGAACAACATGCTTACCGGACATATTTACAGGTGCAGATATAGCTGCAGTATGAAATGGATGCCACACAATGGGGTTAAAAAAAAATTCGCCGTGGGTTAGAACCCATAACCACCACTGTAGAACCCGCACCGGAATCACTGCTCAAAATGATTTCCTGCAAATGCAAGACAATTTGTGGCAAAATGTGCGGGTGTCGTAAAGCAGGACCCAAATGTTCTGTTATATGCCAAAACTGCAGTGGTCAGACATGCGACAATGTTGTCGAACTTCAGGAGCTACTCGATGACAACATTGGACTCATTGGATTTCAGGATAATTGCGAGGAGGAAATCGTCGATGTTGATTTGGCAGGACCATCGTCAGAAAGAAAAAAAATCAGTAGTTTCTACAATGACATCGGAAACGAAGGAGTCTGGCAGTTTGAAGTTTATAAGGAAAACAAGAAAGAAAAACTTTGCCTGAATCCTTAATGCTTGCAAGTGCAAATGAAAATGCCAGCTTCAAAAACTTATAAGGAAGAAAACTGCAGAAATCGCAACGAACCTGCAAGCACGTAAAAAAACGCGCCTGGAGCTCGACCGCAGTGGTCGAGCAATTGACGTCAAGTAATTTTAAAAAATATGAGCACCACTGCTACGGACGACGAACACGCCGCGACGCTTTATGGGTCTCATAATAATCGGCCGAATTTTTTAGCGACTTTTTTCCCACAGAAATTATTCTACACTTACCGTTCCAGACTCGTCGGCTTTCTCAATCGAAAAAAGTCATTCGGTCGCTTCGTAAGCATTGCTACATACGTCCTTTGCGAAAAGGTCACGCTCCGCGTACGCGTACGCTATGGAGTGCAATGTTTCCCGACTCGCTGCCTAGACCAGTCGGGTTAGACTTTTTTCTTACAAAAATTCCCGGGAAAAATTGTATTGCTGCACTATTTTTAGTGCAAGCTTGAAATAAACAAATTATCATTTTACCATATTGATAGATATAAAAAAATATATGCTTAACTCAAAATCATCGCATTCCACTTACAATTTTTTCGAAAACAAATTCCATATCACTTGGTCTATCTTTGAGCCAAAGATAGAACAAGAGCATGCTCTATTTTTATTATGTATTAAATATGAATCAAATAAAACGATAATTCCGAAGGTCTATTTATAATTCAGACTGCGAAATTTTGTAATAAAATAAGTACCAATGAAAACTGCTATATGGATACACATTTTTTAAATCGTCTGAAAATGTATTTATACCTATATTTTAAGAATGATAAATAGCGATTATTAATAATGCTGCATATATGTCGTAAAATGTATGGTATGGTAACTATTGGTCGAAAAACACGTAAAAAAACAAAAACACAATATTGTTTCACAATTATTTCGTCGATTTTTCACATTGTAATTACAGGCAAATGCAAATTGAATGTAGTTGTACGAGTGACGACTTTGCGATCGTGCACGAGTTGCTATACGGTAATATATTTGTTGTTAATGGAGATTATTTTTTTTCCGACAGTTCCGACATTTTTATTTGTTCGCCATGCGGCGGACATCATGAGGGCTATTTCTATCGAAACTATTATAACGATTTGTATTTATATGCGTTTCAATGAGACAATGTATGTTGCCGTCCCTATTAATAAAAAAAACTAGAATAAAAAACCTTGTTGATTTTTATTCCATTTTTATTGCCTTGAATAATGATAAAATGTGATTGATTGAATCCATGTTTCATAGAGATATTTAATACATTCATTTTATTTATTAACAATTTGATTAGTAAACAAATTATTATTCTCGTGGTCATATGTTTCGTCGAAACAGACACGTGCTCGATAGGTTCGAACGCAATAAAAAGAGGAAATAGTACTACTTGAACTGGATTGGGTAGGAGTATAAGAGTTTGTGCAGGAGGTAGACCATACCAGCAGCAATGGGGGAGCGGAAAATATGATTTGCGTGACATTTTGAGACTCATAGTGGGACTTCTAGCATTATATTGCCTCAAGTGAGGCTTCAATCGAGTCAAAGGCCTTCAAAATAGGCTGAAAAATTCGACTCGGGTGAAGTACTATTAAATAACTATTCTGATGTGACTGGAGCTAATCTGAACACTGGAAGAATGAAGGGATTTCTATTTGCAGGTGCAACGAGGCTTTACTACATGTTAAAATCCCTACAGCGCGTATCCCTACAACCAATACAATGCGTCGTACCGAATATACCGGCTGCGAGTAAATGAATTTATAAAATGCCACGGTACACACAATTAAAAAGGGCTATTTTAATACTTCCAGACTTTTCAAGTGCATAATTTCGAGCTTAGGATTTTGTATTTGGCATGCGGCGACCTCTGGAGAGCAACGTTTCACGCTGATCTTTTTCCGACAAATCTACCTGCAGTCTGGGGGCCGCGAGGGTTCCGAGGGTATTTCCAGTAATATTTCAAAGAGCTCCGACGACCCGGGTCTACATAACCTTTCGCGGAAGTCTGTGTTTTCTATCCCGAAGACAACACAGTCGTAGTGATGTTAAAGTTTACGAGAAATAGGGAGATGCATATAGAGCTGCAGCGAGAAAGCGCCCGCGAGAGAGCGAGAGAGAGAGTGGGAGAGCGAGAGAATGGCTAAAGAAGTGAAATAGTCGCTCCACCACTAGACCAGAATGTAAATGTTCCAAGGACGATTTATCCTGGTGGAAATACGGGATGCTGCATGTACGTGTCGACGACAGATACCGGGTTAACCGCACCTATATACATACGCAAACAGATAAAGAAACACCGAGGCATGAAGAGAATTGGAAAGATAAAAAGAGAAAGAGAGAAAGGCAATGCTAGGACCCCCTGGGCTAGACTTTCGAATCTCATCTCGTTCTCTCTGAAAATCCGTTGCAGAAAGACTATTGAATCGACACACACCGCGTTAACAGAGCACCTACTCGGTTTTTCAGATACTTCACTTCTTCCTACCCTACACTATTTCCGCTTCCGTCTTGTCTTTGTGCCAGACGCGGAAAGACAAGACATATTCAAATACATGTATATTCACCCCCATTTCCTGCAATGCCATCACCGTTACGTACTGTTATAGGTATCGGTCTTCCACCGTCATCGCGTATTTGATACGAGCTCTCAATGATAAGAGCGAAACTAATGTAGGAAAGTGTCGGCGTGCTGACAATGTGATTGCAACGTGCATTTTTTTGCTAAATGTGGTTTTCATTTTGCTTTCAATCATCTATGGGATGAGATGCTTGTGGATTTTTTATCTTAAATAATAGCCAAGGTTAATAAATAGGGAAGAATCCCATTTAGCGCATTTCCTAAGCCGTTCAATTGATTTTTACTCTCAACACGAGAGTCAATCCTCAAAGCAAACAGAGATAAGGCGATTAAAATATAGATTTTGACGACGAGAGTATACGAGTCGGTCTAGATTGTACATACATAATTCGTATTGGGTATAGTAATGCCGGAGATTTGTGTGTGTAGTATACGAGCGCGTGATTCCCCAGGTGGCCTCTTTCATCCTGCGGACGACAAACAGGCGGTGGCTTTTCGTTACGCGGTGGAAAAGATCAACGCCAACAGAGACATACTGCCCAGATCACGACTGAGCGCTCAGATCGAACAGATATCGCCCCAGGACAGCTTTCACGCTTCCAAACGTGGTGAGTACGCTTTTATCGTACTATTTAAACCTTGGTCCTTTATTCCGAGAGTCGCCTACCGATCGGATATGATAAGTTTGTAAATGCTCGTACAAGTATCCCCTTCATGCCTCCTGTCATGAATTCATGTTGTCTCACTCTTGCTCGAAATAATCTCACGAATGGCTTACGAAAGAATCTCACGAAAATTTCATGGAATTTTCCGTCACTGTGTCATTTTCTCGTTATCAGCAATATCCACCTGTTGATAATGGCATTTACGATCACGGTGCTCGTTTAACCAGCCTTACAAGGATCATGACTCGGGTATCCGCCTTCAATTTTGTTAAAACTCATGTACGTGGTAGAGCGTTGGAAACTATTAGATACATTTTTTTTCTATCCACCAAAGAATAGCTTGTGAGGTGTGGGCATAGAAATACACAGATATTTTACCTTGCTTTAGACATCAATATAAATCGTTTCATATATGAGAGGACGCCGTTGCAAGACGGTTCAGACGGATCGCGAACATCGTTTTCACGGCTATGTAGCTATATATTGATAGACGATTACAACGTTGATTATTGAAAACGACTCGATATAAAGAAGTTGTACTCAGCAACGGTATCGTTTTTCGACGTCAAAGGGTTTCCCTCGTTGGCTCTTTCTCTGCTCCGGGATCAGACGATTTGTTCACGGTGTCCAGGCTTGAGAATCGAAACAGCGGAAGATCTGCGGCCAGACCAAATATTCTCCTTCTGGACGAAATCGATTTTGCGGGTGCTCGATCACGAGACTATTGGACGTTCGTGATCCTTCGAGGCCCATGGACGGGACTCCAAATTTTAATATATGATGTCGATAGGTGAACGATCCCGGAGCGAAAAAGACCGAACACGAGGCTCCGATCGCGAGGACGATTTCGATTATACCCTTTTTCTTTTTCCGACGGGACATTATGCGATTATCAATTTCTGACGTCCCGCCGAGCGGGAAATTCCGACTTTCTCTTGTCACCTTACAAGCCTTGAGGGAAACCATCCATCAAAGTGAATTAAGGGAGGACACCACTGCAACTGCCCACTTTTGACCGTTTGCTTTGGTCAATGTTCACTCTACGTCAATCAATGCTTTACTCTACGAGATGTACGCAAACTTTCAACCGACCTATTATAACACAGAAGCTGAACCATGGCTGAGCAGGATGGAACTCTTAGAAAAAACCCCCCTCGTTGTCATCGCTCAAAGCAAAACGATTCTCTCAAGTCCGATCCCGTGGACGTGCGTCTTGAGTTCGAATTGAAAAACAATATTCTGCCGCAAACCTCAGCATACTGCATGATCCTCCATGATCGTAATGTCGAGTGCAATCCAATTAGTGGTGGGGTGAAAAAATTGGTATAAAATCATGCCGATGATTCGCGTCCACTTTAATAAACATGAAGCGTATCGTCGATGTGCAGGGCTTCAAGAGACCCATCAACAAATTTGTCCTAAAGGAGATGCCCATCGTCAAACTCCACGACAAGAATGCTGAACCACTGACGCTCCCCTTCGACGCACCATTTGCATGGGATTCTTTACCGGCCAAGTACAAAATGACAAACAAGTGCCTGGAACGCAATTTCCATGGAATACGATGGAATGACAGCGGCATATCATACCAGGCAGCTAGAAAGACAATTCGAGAAATCTTGCTAGGAACTCCAATCATCTATGCGGAGGGATTCGAGAAATGCGCATGGCTATCAAGATTCACGGATCCCGCAACAAAGGTCATCGACTTGGAGACTCTGGACTGTCCATCGCTGCAGAAGTTGCCGAAAATCACAAACTCCAAATGGCCACATCATTCCTTCAACACGAAATACAACTGCGCCCATGTGAATGTAAAATCGCTGAAAAGCTGGTTGAGTGTATACGAAGCGTTGTGTGAGCGAGGGCTTTTTTAAATGAATAAAAAACATTCCGATGAAAATATATATCATTTCTATTCTACATTTATTCTACTATGGAAATAGTTTGAATTTCTCCTTTTCTAGCATTTCGATAAAATATTTTTTTTTATACATTTTTTTACACAGTGAACCTAAAAACGTCGAAAACGATGGCCAGACGACTGTGATGCGGACGGCTGTTGAACTCAACGATGCTGCCCCAACGAATTTTGTCTTTTCCACCATGCTCAGAGATGATAGAACTTGACGATGTAGTATTTTTAGCAACTGCATGTAGAGTTGACCATTGCGCACCAGTTGCAGCATACTCTCAATAATGCGGACAGCCGTGCGACGATGGTGTTCTACCGAATTTTGTATTTTCCACCATAGTGTGCTCACAGTCGGTAAAACTCAATGCTGTTATATTTTCCAACCATGTACCTCATGAAGAGATGATGATCGCGTACCTCTTGTCGCATACGCTCGAACGTATCCAAATCTTCGTCGAAGGCCTTCACAAGTCACACTGGTAAGATGACAGTTAACGCATTCGCGATGTCAGTGATGTAGCGTTTCCCAAACTTGGTTTGTACGGCCCTCATGTCGGATATTGGATGCTCCGCGTGAACGAGAAGTTCTGCCAGCTCCTTCGTTGGATGGAATTTCGCCATCCGGCTGACTTTGTCGATACTGGCGAAAACCATTTTCCACGCTTGTCTCTTTTAAAAAAATATTCAAAGTTATTTTTTGGGGATGTTGATGTGGCGGTGGAATAGTGCAGTCTGAGTTTAGTCCACGAAATTATAAGCTCCATCGTTTTGTAACCCCACCACTGAAATTTTCAAACTTCTCCCCACTTTTCCACTAACGAAAATCGGGTTCAAACGCGTTCATGGATCCCGGTCGTCCTCCCACGTGAAAAGTTTTGTACCTCGTGACATTTTTCACAGTCTCGACGTTGAGGTGGCGGGCCATCAATGTGATCTTTCATTTGTGGCGTATTATAATGCTCCATTATAATGCTCCATGGAGTATACGATATCACTTTACTGTCGTTGCGATGATGTTCTGGCAAACGATCCCACAATAAACCAATATAATGACCCCGATATTTTAGGACCAAGACCTTTGGAACTCGTTCGAGCTTGTTTTTGGTCAAGTCCACGGGGTGTTTTACCGGATTCACTGCATACATACTCGCACATGTGAACATCTTGCCGTTATATTTCGGAATGAAACCAAGATCTCGATGGGATTGAAATTTATTTTTTGGCACATTGACTCCTTTCGTAGCTACAGATGCATATAATAAATAAAGCATTTTTATGACGCTTTGAAAGGTTGCCCTTCATATGGCACCTACCGTTTTTGGTAATTATTTACTTTAGTGATTTTTCCGAAAAACGAGCCTGGCATTTTTTTGTTGCTATTTTCTCATTAGTTGTGTTATAAATAATGATATTCAAACAGGGGAAGCTGAAATCCACCCTCCCATAAGTAGTTATGGGGTTTTGATGTTCGCGGAAACGCGTGATAAAATACGGCGTAACTTTTCCGAAAAAAGAGTCGAATTTTTTTTTCGGCCATTTTCTCATTAATTGGGGTGTAAAATCCACCCCTCCCGCCCCATAAAAAGTTATGGAATTTCGAAGTTGGCGGAAACACGTGATAAAATAGGAATAACGAGTTTTGTACATTTCGTACATTCGATTTTCGTGCATTTCGAACGTATTCGTACGTTTTGTACATTTGACATGTATACAATACAGCAAAATAAAAACGTACTTTGCTCGTGCATTTATGGACTTGTACACACAAAAGCATCGTCAATACGAGTGAAATAAATTCTTCAGTTCGAAAAATGTCTTGCTCAGGATACCACATGAGAACTGTCGAGGTGTGCCGGTTTTTCGACGATCGAGATCGGAGTATCGACTTTTTACGACGTCATGGTGTAGTGTTGGAAAATGTGAATTGTTGGTCGTGCGGGCAGCCGGCGACATTTGACGGTCATCCTGGTGAGGGGGACAAGCACACCTTCTCCGGTAACATTAACATTTCCAGGTTGGATTTTTCTTTCCCCATTAACATCTTCAGTGCCGTCGACTGCCCACACGACAGACACGCCAACATTACATCAACTCCGATCTCGATCTTCTATTATTCTTCGATCTTGTGTTTTCGAAAAATACAAAATTACTTTTAACGTTTTTTGTTAATGCAAAATGTCAGCTTTCCCCGACTGGATATCATATCATTAATAACCCAATTAATGAGAAAATAGTGAGAAAAATAATGTTTAACTAGTTTTTCGGAAAAGTCAGTAAAGTAAATAATTACCCCGTTTTTATATTCTCGAACAAAATTTTTGTCACTCATAGTAGTTTCTCCGCCTGCATCGATAATGTGTAAATAATTTTTAAGATTATAATAAATCACATGATTTTATGAGTTTTCAACATTTACCCGCCGCCCTATGGTGTTAGGGGCCCCGCGCCGGACCCCCCTTATCACTCAGCGCCGCGTATCATCACACTCCCACTTTCGGCTATCTCGTGCTGGAGCGCCTCTCTGCGATGCCTTTCCCCTCCCCGCTGCGTGACGTCTGCCCTCGGTCCCCCGCGCTGGAGCCCCTGCCCCGCCCCCCTGAGATCCCGGTGTTAGAATCGGTCCTGTTATACTACTCCTAGATACACGAGTCCAAACTCCAATGGGAAGGCAGTGAATAAAGCGTACTCGAAAAAGCGAATATCAGTGATGGTGCGTCGAACGGACCCGTAAACAGAATAAGGCATTTAAGGTGCTAGGGAATACTCAAACTTTTGGTGATATATAAAACGTTTCAGATGAATGTTGTTGGAGAAGGACGTCGTACGGGACCATCGTAATTTTTATCGGTTTCATGCGCCAAAGGTATGTCAAGGTCAACTCTACTTCTTTAAAGTGAACCATGTATTTTTTTCATGACGTCGTCACTGCCGTTGAAATAAGTTCAGCGACTTACAATGCACGGTCATTCTAGTCACGAGAAGTATGAAAATGGTCGAAAAATCGAATCAAATCGGCATAATCACCCCACTTTCTCTTTCCATTTGCCTGCGACTGGCTGTGGTTTTACTGCAGCAAACGCGAATATAGCAGCCGCATTAGTTTCACTGACAATCAGTCGATGTGTTACTCAGGTCTTTCTTACTGTACCGAAGCGACGGAAAGGGTCAGCTAAACGCTTAACCCTTCGTTGACACACTTATATTTGGCCTCGATTTTGACACACTGGGTCAATTTGACCCGGATGGTGATTTATTCACCTGCTGTTAACAACCCTTCGGTCGGGTTATATTGAAAGAAATCAGGTATACGCTTTAAATATTTCTTAGGAAAGTATAAAATTGAATTTTTGTATAAAAATATTAAAAACTTATTATTTAGGGAAAGTGAGCATTGTATTTCAAATTTCTCCAAGGCAAAATGACCCAGTGTATCACCGTAGGGTTAAAAGCCATGTGCAATTTTTGTCGTCCGTCCGGATAACGAGCCGCATACAAATTTTAACCGTTTCTGTAATTTTCGCGCCATTCTCCCAGCACCGTTAACATATCAAAAGATTCTTGAAAATCCTTCATTTTCGCAATACGATATACTCACATTGGAAGTTACTGCGTGACTGACTAATACGCCAACAGAAAATGCATACTACCGATAAAATGTCTACTGATGTAAACAATAACTGTCGATGTATTATCATGACAATCGAAATGAATAAAAACATGTATTTGAACAAGTAAACACGCCTGACGATATGAAAGGACGAAAACGCCAAGCATGTACCCAAATTACACTACAAATGCTGGTTGAAGTTAGACGATCTTTTCATCAAAGAATAAACAAGTGCTCACAAATTGAGGACTATCATATCGAGTATCTTCTGTAGGTTGACCCAAACCAAGGTTTGTAAATCGTTTAACAGTGATGAAACCGATTTCATTCGATTTTTCGACTATTTTCACACTTCGGGTGACTAAAAAGACCTGATATCGTGGGTCACTGAATTCGTCTCAACGTCAGTAATGATGGCAAAAACATACATGGTTCGATTTAAACTTTCATCTAAAACTTGCTAGGATTTCACCAATAGTGTGGGTGTTGTTGCTCTGTAAAATTTTTAATGCCCCACCCTGTATATAGTAGTATATCGGTTGACGAAGTTAAAGTGATCAGACGTGTTTCAAACCACATAACAGGCCGAGCGTGAGAGTATACTAGCATAATTTGATATAATTGATCATATAGAAATTTCATCGCGTCTACGGACTCAAGTTTCGTAATACATACTCGTTTTTGCACTCCGATAAATTACGTGCTTGAACGAAAACAATTATTTCTTTAAAATAAAAAAAGGTTGGATCTCTGTGCAGTGACCGAAAAAATGAGACTGCTTCATGAAGACTGTAATTTTATTATAACACTGACACTCAACCATGAGTTCAGGTTAGGTAGATTAGCGGTCATCTGTCCGAGAATCGGATCCGATATTTTACATACATACTAAATATATGTCGCATATTACCTTCGAAAGACCGCAGCGCCATCCTTAGTGCAATTTTGGAAACGAGTTGAACTGCCGAGTTCTGACTCCTGTATTTAGTCTCCATGCTTGTATTTTACAAGCACTTGTTTATACGATATTTGCTAAATTTCATCGATGTTCGTCGTCATGATTCTGACGTCATACTATCTTAAAGCGGAGACATTTGAATTCATATAATCTAATGATACTAACAAATTTAGCAATTGTCAATCGATCATGGGCCTCCGATACACATCGATAAAAAAGTGAAAATGTATTATTTTACAGAAAGATAGTTTTATTCTCACGCTTGAAGTACATTTCGGCTTTTCACATTTCAATTCATTGTGGCAGTGCAACAGAGCTCAAATTAACAGCTTTCGTTTTCGAGCGATCATATTTCCTTATTTGCGAAGGGTGATTGTCCTTGACGGGAATTGGGGCCGTCGATTTGGGGAATCTGTTTGAAACACATGATGTATCGGCGATCGAATTTTTCTTTAGCAATTTTTTTGCAGTTTCTCTCTCTAACACACTCGTCCGAAGTATTGGACGCGAACGTTGCGCGGTCCTCGTTGCAAAGTGCTGAATAAAACATCGTTTCGCATATACGATCAATAGAACCTGGTCCAATATACGCTGCACTCGTTTTTTACTCCCCCGTGTAGGTGTATATGAAGGTGGGTGAGTGTAGAGGAATATAAAAGAGCTAAAAGGGAACAAAATCCGTTGAAACTTCCCCGATGATGATCTCTTGGTTCCGGGCATCTCCCCTCCCTTCCGCTACTCTCCCTCCAGCACTCTGCCCTCGTTCACACCTCTCCATTCTCTCCCATTCTCGTCCTTCTCTTAGAACCAGTGAAATAGTTCGTTGCCACAACGGGAGGACCTCGGTGATATACAACGTTTTATGTCCACGACAAAAGTGGGTGTCGCTGCCCGTGTAGAAGTTATTCTCGCAGTAAATCCTAAATGGTCGTAGGGGACGTATCAGGCAGGGACAGCAAAGAGGTAAAAAGGAAGATTTAAAAAATGCGAGATCCAACTGAGCGGAAATGACCAGATATTGGGAAAAAAGTGGCAGACGAAAGGAAGATGAAAGACGCATATAGGCTGTAGGTTCGATTTGATGTGCCAGGGGAAACTGGCTACGAAAAAAAAAACCATTTCAGGCGGTCAGGGAATGACGAGTTGTGATACAAAATCATTAAGGTAGAACTCTAAATCAAGTATTGTAATATACATATTTATACTATATCACTACATATTGGTATGTAAGCTAGTACGCATATCGTTGACCACGTGATGGATCGTGAGTTGAGAGACTGAACGAGATTCGGGAGGCAGTCTGTCCCCGGCCTCGGTCAAAAGAGGATGTTAATCGTTCAAAGGCCTACAGCCAAAATTCAATAAAAGTATTACCACACACGGTCTTAAACCTCACTCGGGTCAATGATTATTTATCTTTTCCTTGTACCACGGAAATCTTTTTCTAACAAAATCAGAAGTGGGATCAGAACACGGAAATAAAAGAAGTTAAATAAAGATAAAAATCATCGAGTGGACTATTAATGAACCGTGATCGTGAATGACGTCACGAAATGAAGACTGGCTCATTAGTGCGATACTAATGATTACGAAACTATAAAAGTGTGTGAATTATGCAGTCACTACTTTTAGCGACAATGGCGCATCGGTTAAATTATTTCGATTTCGCTAACCGATTAAATTTGCGTATTATCTGTGTCCGCAGAGCAAGGGCTTACAGCCGTTATATTTGAATTCGTATATCCCAGTACGTAAGAAGTAGTGGGTTCATGTCTGGACAATTTCACGAATTGAGAGTGGATAACGATTGTATACAAGTTTTTGTACGAGGCCAATGTGACCAAGTGGTTGACAATCTATCCCACCGTGTTATATTGCCGAATAATCCTCTCGATCAAAACTCGTATGACTTGAACCGAAGTGTGTATCACGATCTAAGAATTCCATGAAATTTATGTTATTGTCGAATCACTTTCTGTGTGAGATATTCTTTGTGTGAGATCTTTCTGTGTGAGACGTTCTCTGTGTGAGACCTTTATGTGCGAGACACTTTCTTTGTGAGACATTCTCTGTGCGAGATATTTATGTGTGAGACACTTTCTGTGTGGAGTATTTTCTGTGTGAACTATTTATCCGGTTGAATATTAACCTGAGGACGGGATTTTATTGAATTTATTGCAAATGAAAGAACATGAATCCGAACGAATTTAAAGTAGCGACATTAAAAGAGAAGCTTCGTCTTCTATCATTATCGACACTCGGTACGAAGGTAGAACTAATTAGTCGACTGAATGAAGCAGATCCATCGGGAGAATGGATGAAAAATGTAGATCTCACGGACATTGATGATGATCGAAGGAACGCCGCGAAAGTCGACAACATTAGTGATACACCAGGCACAATCAAGGGGGCAGACACCTTTACCACGATGTCAGCTGGTGCTTTTACCCTACCATCATCGGCAACTTTATCATCTGAATTGACGAAAGAAGTTGAGTTACTGCGGAGGGAAAGAGATTTAATGCAAAGAGAACTCGAGTTATTCAAACGAGAAAACGAGATGTTGTCGAGAAATCGGAATACGTACGACGAGCCATTGAGCCAGCGGCACCCCGTTTCATCTGAAGTTCCAGCAGCGTTGTCAAGTTCACGAATTAATACGAGTGTGAATAAAATCAGCGATCTACTTAGTGAATTTAGTGGAGCAGATGATGCGTTCTGGAAATGGGAGCAACAAGTCCGATTATTGGCAAACACTTACGAGCTAGACGACCGTTTAGCCAGACTTCTTGCGTGCTCCAAATTAAAAGGTAAAGCACTCGACTGGTTTTACTCGAAACCGAACTTAATTGAACTGAACTTGGACGATCTCCTGGTGGAGATGAAGAACATGTTTGATCATCGGCCTCATAAATTGTCACTAAGGAAAACGTTCGAATCAAGAACGTGGAAATGTGACGAAACCTTTAGCCAATACTATCATGACAAAGTCATTCTCGGAAATCGTGTACCGATCGATCAAGCAGAGCTAATTGATTATGTAGTGGAAGGAATTCCAGATCTTCAATTGCAGAATCAAGCACGGCTGCAAAATTTCCGCACCAGTACCGCCCTACTCGAAGCATTCACCAACGTCTTATTAAGCGATACGAAAAGTCGCCCAGCTCGTAGTTCAACCGCAAAATCCGAAACCACCGCAACGAAGATGGACGTAAAAGGTGTTGATGGAAAGCCGAAAATTGTACGCTGCTACAATTGTAACCGACCAGGACATATTTCAAGCGAGTGCCGCAATCCAAAGAGGGAACGAGGCACGTGTTTCAACTGCGGTGAAAATGGACATCGAGTGTACGATTGCCCGAACAAAAGCTCGCAAGTCAACATCATCGAGGAGGTACGGGAGGAAGACGAATTTCACCGGAATATCGAGTACACCATTCACGCACAAAAGGAATCGCACAAATGTCGATTGAATACGCTTTTTGACACCGGGAGCGCCGTGAGCCTAATTAAACAGCGTTACATCAAAGCCGCAGCGATGAAAAGTTTGGGAGAATTCCACGAGAGATTTCAGGGGATTAACAACAGTACACTGATCGTGCATGGAACAATAGATGTTGATATGTTTTCCGACTCTGTAATTAAACGAAAGGTTCGCTTGCTCGTAGTACCCGATAATACAATGAAAACATCAGTTCTATTAGGCCGGGATGTAATAGGATTGTTGGGTTTGGGATTGAAGCGACAATCAGACAATGAAAACGAAGCGAGCGACATTTTGAACATCGATATTTTTGAAACCGAAGTAGATATGACCGAAGCAATGTCTATAAATCCGGAAATCTCTGCAGACAAGCGTTTAGAATTACAGAAATTGTTCCGAAGTGAGTACGTTCAACGTGAACGTCCTGTAGAACCGAGAGTCAGAGTCGAGTTAAAATTGGCGGTACGTGATCATCAACCTTTTCGGTTCTCCCCGCGTAGATTATCCTATTTCGAAAAGAATCAGGTAAGAACGATAATTGATGAGCTATTAAGAAAAGGCGTTATCCGACCGAGTGAGTCCGAATATGCATCACCAATCGTGCTCGTTAAGAAAAAAAATGGTCAAATGCGGATGTGCGTTGATTATCGAGTTCTTAATAAGTACATCGTAAGCGACAATTATCCCTTGCCGTTGATCGAGGACCAGTTGAATATGCTCAATGGCAAAAAGTTCTTCAGTTTGCTCGATTTGAAGGATGGTTTTCACCATGTTGCTATGGAGAGAGATTCGATCAAGTATACTTCGTTCGTCACACCGCTAGGACAGTATGAGTACGTCAAAATGCCATTCGGGTTAAAACCAGCGCCTCTAAAATTTCAGAAATTTATCAACGAAGTGCTTGACGAGCTCATCCGTTCCGGCGACGTCGTCGCGTATCTTGATGATTTTCTCGTGGCGACAGAGACGTTGGAAAACCATCTGAGAATTTTGAAACGCATCTTCACATTGCTTGTCGATAATAAACTCGACCTTCAAATGAGTAAGTGCAAATTCTTGTGTACGAAAATCGAGTATTTGGGGTACGTTGTCACGCAGGAAGGAGTAAAACCGACTGAAGCTGGAATTAACGCGGTAAATAACTTCCCTATGCCAAGAAACGTTCATGACGTACAACGTTTCCTGGGCTTGTGTGCATACTTTCGGAAGTTTATTGAAGGCTTTTCGACTGCAGCAAAACCACTGTACGATTTACTCCGAAAAAATGTAACCTTTACATTTGGCGAAGTTGAGATCGAAAGTCTCGAATTATTTAAAAAAAAATTGGTCGCTGCACCAGTACTGGCCATTTACAACCCTCGTGATGAAACTCAGCTCCATTGCGACGCAAGTAGTTTAGGATTCGGAGCCGTGTTGCTGCAGAAGAAAGCTGATGCAAAATTCCACCCAGTGTTTTACTTCTCGAAGCGCACAACAAACACTGAATCAAAATATCACAGTTTTGAACTAGAAACATTGGCGATTATATACGCACTGAGGCGTTTTCGAATTTATCTACAGGGGATAAAATTTAAAATCATTACCGATTGTCATTCGCTCACACTGACTCTCAACAAGAAAGAAATAAATCCTCGAATAGCTCGTTGGGCACTTGAACTGCAGAGTTATGACTACGATATAGAACACAGAATAGGTACTCGAATGTCACATGTTGACGCTTTGAGTCGTGCCACGGGAATATTAGTTATCGAGGATAATTCTTTTGAATTAAATCTATCGCTGGCGCAAAATCGAGATCCAAGATTAAAAGAATTGCGTACCAAACTTGAAACAAACGAAGATCGCTATTTTGAAATGCGAAACGGTCTTGTATACCGAAAGAGAGGCGACACCTTGCTGTTTTATGTACCACGGAGCATGGAGAGTAGTGTGATTTATCAATATCATGATGATATGGGACATTTGGCTATAGAAAAGACGTGCGGGGTGATCCAAAGGAGTTATTGGTTTCCAAAGCTCAGAGAAAAAGTAGAAGCCCACATTAAAAATTGCCTGAAGTGCATAGCGTTTTCACCTTCCACGGGTAAAGTTCAAGGCTTCTTACACAACTTCCCAAAAGGGGATAGACCATTCGTGACCATACATGTGGATCATTACGGCCCAGTCGATAAAGAGCATTCGCAAAAACGTTACGTATTCTTAATTGTCGATGCGTTTACAAAGTTTTTAAAACTATATGCCACCAAATCAACGTCCAGTAAGGAGGCGATAGAGTGTCTTCGACATTATTTCAACACGTATAGTCGACCGAAGGTCATTGTATCGGATCGGGGAAGCGCATTCACATCAAAGGAATTCACAGAATTCATATCCGAGAGGAATATCAATCACGTTAAAATCGCTACTGGATCACCTCAGGCAAACGGTCAAGTAGAACGGATAAATCGCGTACTTACTCCGATGCTTGCGAAATTAGTCGACAATAAGGCAAGAAAGTATTGGTACCGTGTATTGGAAGACGTTGAGTATGCCCTTAACAACACAATCAGTAAATCGACCGGCGAAATGCCTAGTGTACTCCTTTTTGGCGTATCGCAACGAGGAAAAAAAATAGACGCGGTACGGGAATTTCTTGAAGAAAATGATAGTGAAAAGAATAACCGAGATCTGCTTGCCCTCCGAGAAAAGGCAAAAGCAAGGATTGAAAAGTCTCAGGCATATAGCAAACAACATTTCGATAAACGACGAAAAGAACCTCACAAATTCCGAATCGGTGATTATGTAATGCTCCGAAACTATGAGAGTGCGCCAGGGGCACCGAAAAAGCTAATACCCCATTTCAAAGGACCTTACGAGATCATTCGAGAATTACGTAATGACCGATACGTAGTATCCGATATTGAGGGATATCAAGTGACGCAAAAACCATACAGCGGTGTTTGGGAACCAGCCAATCTTCGCCCTTGGTGTCCAATTAACGACAAGTAGATAATTTAAGATGTAATCGACAGACATGTACAATTTATCACCTAGTTTAAGTTTTTATATGCCATACGTGCACACGACGTTGTTCGAGGACGAACAGAAGTCAGGATGGTCGACTGTAATATACATATTTATACTATATCACTACATATTGGTATGTAAGCTAGTACGCATATCGTTGACCACGTGATGGATCGTGAGTTGAGAGACTGAACGAGATTCGGGAGGCAGTCTGTCCCCGGCCTCGGTCAAAAGAGGATGTTAATCGTTCAAAGGCCTACAGTCAAAATTCAATAAAAGTATTACCACACACGGTCTTAAACCTCACTCGGGTCAATGATTATTTATCTTTTCCTTGTACCTCGGAAATCTTTTTCTAACAGTATTGCATTTTATTTTGGATTCATGAAATATTCTATGCATTTAGCAGACGGGTTGTGATGCCTTGAAAGAACCCGCATGCCGTTTATAAAACTTAATCAAATAACACACCTAATACCCATAGCAAAAATATACTTAAGTGTGTAATATACAACGCATAAAGCGAATGTCGGAAACACACACTCAAAAATGTGTAAAAAGTGACCACAAGGTGTTAACACATGTAACTGTGTTGAAACACTTAAACTTAAACTGTTAAACACTCAGTAACACACTTAGATTTGCAGTGTAGGTGTGAAAAAGAAGCGATTCTATGTAGGGTCAAGGACCGTGGTTATCATTGGGTCCGCAAAAAAATCCATTAGCTGCCATAACTCGAACAGACCACCCAATTATTATCATCAAACATTTACTTAAACAAAATAATCATTTCCGCGCTCTCACACTTTGTTTTACCCTTTCTGCCATCAGACTGGTAGTTTTCTCTTCTTGCGAAGAAATGGTCCGGGAGCATCAAAGTACAAAAAAGACGTTTCTCGAACAACGAAGATATCTTCGCTTCTCGATATGTCCAATTCAGAATAATGTCCTCGTTTGTTATCTTTTATATTCAGGCAAAAATTTTGAGTTTAGCGTTTAAAAAAAAGCTTTACGTCGAAAATTTATAAGGAGGAGGTTTTATCCATAATCCATTATGATAGCCTGAACGAGAGCACTCTGGAAAAATAATGTAAAACAGAAAATACTGGACCAAGAGGAAACCACGAAGGAAATGGACTCATATGTGGATTCTATGACAAAAGTCTCATGAGTTTCGAGAACTACATGAATCGTCATTTTTTTTAAACTTTTTGCCGGTATCGAAATAATGAATATAGTGGTGCACGAATTAAAAGGTTAATTTATGGTAGAAGGTCGATTTACATCGATCTTACCATTGGTTTTCCGTTGCTTCCGTTGCGGAATTGCCGTAATGACGTTCCATTCGCTTGTTTCGCCTTTCCACTCATTTTCCGAGTATCAACGTGCCATGGTTATTTCTCCCTTTTCGTCCTGGAAATGATTAAAATAATTGCAAGTACGAATTCCTTCAAGACACGTTTCGCCAATTTTTTTTTTATTTTCTTAAATGCATCCAAACCACAGTGCAAAGTCCCTAAATGTTTAGACAAAGGCCTGCATTCAATTCACTGCTAACAATAAGATGCTTGACTACATTTTCGTAGTCGCGTCAACATTAGGCCATTACATCTCGTATCTTATATCCTCCTTTCTGGCAGAAATGTGGTTGATTTTCACCTTTCACAAATATGGTCACTGTTGAGTGGTGTCACACATTTCACAGATGTTTGGACGTTTGTTTTTGTTGAACAAACATCGATACGTATGTTCAGACGCATCTGAGCAATCTACAAAACGTGCAATATTGGCTCGAAAATGAGCTCATTTTCAACAAATCTGCAAACAAAAATATCAGAAATGGGATCAATGGAATAGAATTATTCATCACACTTTACTTATATGGTGGGTGACTTCTATCTCTCTACATCTCTTTCGCGTTTACGCAGGACAATTTAAAACAATATACTCGTTATGCATATGCCAACATTCCCAATGTGGCATCGATTTTAAGGTTAATATAATTCGAAATTGTCGCATACGTGTGGTATTGTGCAGATTATCAGATGATGCGTTGAATATGAAACAGCAACCCAACTACATCGTCGAAATGTTTTTGCTGATATTACACCGTAGGGAATTAATTGTATCGAGTAACAATTTTTTTAGTATTCTCGATTCCTCTCAATTTTTATCACTGTGGCGAAATAACCTGGAAATTTATGTTGCATTCATATTGGCGGTTCGTTTCTTTTTAATTCGTGATTATACAAATTGTTTCTAGTTTACATTTCTCCTTCGATTAGAAAAAAAAGTGCTAGTATGTAATAATTTAGGCTCTTTAATTATTTATTTTTGCGTAAAAAAGTTTAAACAAAAGTTACGTAACAAAGATTGAAAATTCTTTTCTCGATGTAATTGCAGTGTGCCATTTATTGAGTACCGGTGTCGCTGCAATATTTGGACCTCAGAGTGCTCACACTGCGTCGCACGTTCAGAGTATATGCGACACGATGGAAATTCCACATCTGGAGACTCGATGGGACTACAGACTCAGACGTGAGAGTTGCCTCGTCAATCTTTATCCTCATCCCACTACCCTGTCGAAGGTAAGTATATTTGCCTCATGCTTATTTTATCAGTATTTTACAGTCTGTGTCAGACGTATAAGGTCTGATTTTCCAGCAATTTTTTTCGATAATCGAAACATACGCACGGATGTTTTATTTAAGTTCTCATCCATACACCATAATAGCCATGAAGCGAGCTCAGATGTGTTTTAAGTTTTAGCACTGACAACGAGACTATTGCGATTAACGATTTCTTTGAACACCGTGTTTTTCGCTACTTTCAGTTCGGACATTCATCAGGTAATTTATTCGGGTAAACCGTATTATCACCACCGCTGCCATATTCACGATCCCTCAGTCTACTTGAACGTTTTTCAGAGTGGGGAAGTATCATTGACACGGGGAAGCGCTCATTAAGCTGATACTTTAAAAATGATATAACGTCTCATTTGGCTGTATATGTGAAGTACCATTTGAAAATTACGAATTCGTAGCGCGAGCGTCCTTTTCACAAAGTGTACTGGCAAATGTGTTAGGCGTATACCTTACGAGGACCTTGTACGCTCCTCTCGCTCGGGTTTTAACACTTCTCGCGCTGCTTCTCGAACACACCCGGCACCGTGACGATTCCACTTTTTTTAACGCTGAAATATAGAGTCGTATTCATGGCGTGCGAAATAAGCGAGAATACGCGCCTGAGGCAAGCAATGTGCTTCACTTCCGAGTTTTATTCATCAACCTTCATCGATTGCAATGAAATATCTTTTTCAGCAACTTTGCAGTGTACCATGCCTGAGCTGCCCAATCACTACTTTCGAAAATTGTTTATTCAGAAGTGGGTTAACACAGCTAAAGCAGGACAAAATTGTAAAAAGACATCGCAACGTTTGCACTACAATGCTAAATCATGATTGTTATGGACAGTGGTTTGTCCGTAGAATTACATTCTTTCATTTTTTCAATTGCCAGGAAATCCGAAATGTTCTAATTGTCTCGGTATATTTAGTTCTGAAAGTGAAGTCGTGTGCATAGATGGGTGGTGAGGGAACGGACTCAAAATTCCTACTACCGACACTTACCGACCGATTAGTCAAGGCACAAGGCAAAAAAGGTTCGTGTCCGAGCTAATTCGTGTCCGTATGGTCAAGTAGGATTTTGTGACAGCACCCGCACCACTGTCGACTGATGATCTACTTATAGAGTGGTGGCAGGCCCTTCCTACTTACCAACTGGTTGGTCAGAATCGACACCATGATCGACTGTCGATGTTTCTCCACTTACAGACCGATGGTAGGGCTCCCCTGCTTACCGATCGATGGTGGTCCCCCTCCGACCTCGCGAATTGGTGGAATGGCGAGGGTGGGGGGAGGGGTGCAAATACGGGGGGACAGATCCGACTCCTAGCGAGACCGCGCAACGACTGAAAAAGAGTCGAAGCGCTTTGTAGTAAAAGGCAGTTCCTCTCCCGCCAGACGAACGGGCGGTGGGATGAAAAGTGGGGGGCTTGATTTCCCAGAAATTGTTTTAAACATTTGTGGGTGATGAGTCATCGGGCGCTGGCCATGTCTTGACAAAGCCCCCCCCCCCCCCCCCCCCCTCAAGAGGCAGCCGCTTTGTGTTGATACAATAACATTGACCCGTCCCAACCAGTCGGCGAATATCAAAACAATTGAAGTATCGAATGATTTAGGCATTTTTCTGAGAATTTGTTTAGAATGAAACCGATCGGCGGATGAGTGTTCAAACATTGAGAGTGATTTATGGCTATTGCTGGGAATTGGAACGGCGTTAAAATGGCGGCAGGTTGCCGTCAGAGTTTTTCTAAGAATCCGATATTATTTATGCAAGCACAGTTCTCATTCTTCGAATGGATATCGATGCGAACGCACGTGATGAACGCGATTAATCCCTACAAAGAGCCGTGGAAGCTGACGCAGGGCGATCTTGAAAATATTCCCCAATGACGTATTGGGGCTAATTTATTTATTTTTTGTGGGATCGTTTTCCCGACCGTCATCGTACGGAAGCTGAAGTGATATCGTATCTTCTATGTTACAAGCATTGGAACAGACCTGCGGACAGGGATCATATCGATGGACGTCCTCCTAGCCGACGAGACGGTGAATATTGCACCGATTATTCGCCTGTGCAAGAGATCTCTGACGAGGAAATGAAGTAGAGGTGGGGTCGAGAGTGGTGGTGGGGGAAAGGAGTATGTAATTCAAGATCGCTCTGGACACTGATATCGTAGAATATGATATAGAAATTGTCTAAGCGTTTGTGGGTGGTGAGTCATCAGACGCTTGCCGTGAAATTTTTGAGCGCTTGACAAAGGACCCCTTGCCCTCAATTTAGTGCGATAAGAGGACGAAATAACCAGATCAATGTCAAAAGACCGCTGTTTATAGTGTATCCTTAAAAAACTTGAACGAGTAAAAAAACACCAAGTAATAAAAAAGCCCTCGAAAAAATTATCGGTCCTTTCACTATCTTCAAAATTCTAATTAACTTCCAAATACTCGTGATTTTTTCGAACAAAAATTTTATTTACACTATTATTTTTTCAATTCAAACGTACAAAAGAAGTAAAATAACTTTTTATGCAAAAGCCAAGCAAATTTACTAGAAACCTACACAAAATTGTCAAACCCCAGAAATACTATTTTTTCTCAACAATTTATTATAAGAAACCATATTACTATTATAATATAAAATTCGAATCACGATTATATAGAAGTACAACGTATGCATCACACAAGTACAGTATGTATGTATCACTGGAAATGCTGTGCGACGATTTTCTTGGAGAAACGTTCCTACCGCTTGCATAAGTGACTTTTCCAACAATTTATTTACTTACAAGGAGACGGCACGACCGTGGGGTCGGGAATTTGGCCCGTTGTGGTAAAAGAGGACCCCTAGCACCTCACGTGGTTCAAGTAGTAGGACGCACTACTCGGCAAATTCCGAGAAAAATCGATTCAAAGTTTCTTAGGCACCTTATGAGTTTAAAATGTCAGGCACTTGTCGAGCCGCGTCTAGTCTAGATGGTTAGGGCTCGGTCTTTTGCGCCGGAGGTCTCGCGTTCGATTCCTCCTTCGGATCTTATTTTTTTTTGTTATCCCAACAATTATTCAAAACGTTTCTCATGCCTACATTATTTTTAAAAATTTATTTACATTCTTTTTTTTTATTATTTCCATTTATTTAAATTTTTATTTTTTTTTTCCAATAAAACAATTCATAACGGTGGGTTTTTAATTTTTCATTGTAAAGTATATTAGGAGGAACATTGGGTTTTTAATGAGAATAACAAAGTAGATTAGGAAAAAGTCAATATTTATTCATATAATAATTATATACAAAAACCGCAGTGGTAATTATCGTAGAAACGAACAAAGCAATAATTTTTGCTAGGAGTTTGCAATACATCCGTACAAAAACATGTCCCATTAACATTCATGAAAATGTGTCTAGTAACTAGTCATTTTGAGGCGAACCAGGCGTATTGAATCATGTCTCGGAGTATTGGTGATGATAATTGATGGTGAATTATTAAATGGATTCTTATACAATCTTCCCGGGAAGTAATTTCACGATTCTGCTCTAACAATTCGCTGCAATTTTGCAAGCGCTTTATGAAATTTTTAACTTGTCTGTAAGAGTAAACGTCACAAGGTTGCACCAAGAGAGTGCATTTTGGAGGAATTACCTTTACAGAGCAAGGTGGCATATTTTCGTCATCTTGGAAGCTTTCATCATACATCTCTGGATTTTTTCCGTCGATAGCTTTTCATAATAAACTACTGCGTCCTTCAATCGCGATTTTGATTTATCACTGTACATGGATTCTTCAGGAATTTCCTCTGGTATTCCATAAGAGCCGGCAACTTCTTCAGCCGACATTTTTAACGTCGAATTGTAAAAGAACTTTGAAATCCAACAATAAGAAATAAGCACGGCTGTTCACGACGAAATCGAAAAAAGAACTGCTGTTCAATTTTCACAGACTCACGCACAGTCCTATGCGCAAATGTCCGTTATAATCCTAAGGGGACCCCAGGTTAAAATTCTTTAGATCCTTACAAGGCCATAAACCCAAATAGAACAACAAGCACGAATATTTTTCAGTGGATGAAAAACTCTACGTTCTTGAGCTGAAATAAATTAAAAATAATAATGTAGGGACGAGAAACGTTTTGAATAATTGTTGGGATATTAAAAAAAAAAAATCCGAAAAAGGAATCGACTGCAAGACCTCCGGTGCAAAAGACCGAGCCCTAACCGTCTAGACCAGACGGCGGCTCGACAAGTGCCTGACATTTTAAACTCATAAGGCGCTTGAGAAACGTTGAATCGATTTTTCTCGGAATTTTCCGAGTAGTGCGTCCCACTACTTTAACCACGTGAGGTGCTAAAATTCGGCTAAATCCCCGACCCCACGGTCGTACCGTCTCCTTTTAGATTATTTCAAATTGTAACATCGCATCAGTTACTGCATCAGGTATACTACAGAATTGTTAGTAATGAGATGTTCAGCCTGCCAAAACTATGTATATTACACGAAAATTTATGAGACGCAATAGATTTCATGAGATGTATGGTGGTTCTGTAATAGATTAGAAAGTGAATACTTTCACGTAACTTTTCAAATTATGTAAATAAAGTGAGATTTCAAGAGCTGTGTGATCTGGGGGTACATTGCTGATTTTTTATTTGTACTATGCGGAATCAGAAACTTGGTTTGCAATTACATAATAAATTGCGTCTATTTATGTCTTTCTTAACCTAATAGTGAAGTTGTTAAGAAAACATCATCCTTCGCAGAGCATTTTTTTTTAACCATGCACGCCAAGTCGTTGCACAGCATTTCCAGTGATACATTCTGTGACGGTCGATATTTTCTCTAACCACGGAAACGAGAACTTAAACACGAGAGCTTGGTGCGAGAAACCGTCACCTTCGGCGATTCCTCCCGTGCGCGTGCATCCGCAGTACCCGGGGCGCCAGACTTTTTATTGTTCCTCGTATCGCGCTCAGGGTCGACGCGCGACCGTGGTCTCTCGCGAATGTTTACGTTCTCGAGTTTTGTTGTCATCCATGGTTCGTCGAGTGTTAGCGAGATCCTTTCGAAATAGAAGCCGCTCGACACACGTACTCGCCCCAAAATTATCCCTTCGAATAAATGTGGGCTAATAACACGAAAACTCGTGGCGAGCGTGAGACGATATACCAGGTGTGGCGAAAGTCTGCGAGTACCTTTGGAGTAGCGCAATAGCTCGAGTTACCTGCAATATTTCGTTGCACTAATTGGGTTTCCTAAACGACAATCGACATCCGTCAAGTTACCTGCAATATTTTGTTGTACTAATTAGATTACCTAATCGACAATCGACATCTGCTGAGGTGCCTACAATATTTCGTTGCACTAATTAGGTTACTTAATCGGAAATTGACATTTGCCGAGTTACCTGCGGTATTTTTTAGCATTAATTCGGTTGCTTCTCGGTTGATCGACACCCTCGCGCTGCCTACGGTATTTATGTAAATTATTTAGGTTACCTACTCGACCTTCGACGTCATTCGAGTACCCTGTGGTATTTATTTGAAGTAATCGGGACAGCTACTCGACGGTTAACACCATTAACGTACCTGCGGTATTTATTCCCGGTATTTAGGTTACCTACCCGGTTATCGTCATAATTCGGGTTACCTCTGGTATTTTCTCTCGGGTGAGGCTAACTACTGGAGTACTGTAACATCTCGAATTACCTGCGGGATTTATCCCCGTTAATTAAGTAACCTGCCTGAGTATCGTTATAATTCGGGTTACCTCTGGTATCTTCTATAAAGTTAGGCTACATACTTGAGTATCGGAACATCTCAAGTTACCTGCGATATTTATCCCTGTTGATTAGGTTACCTGCGCGATTATCGATATAATTTGGGTTACCTCTGGTATCTTCTATTAATTTACGCTACCTACTCGAGTATCGTAACATCTCGAGTTACCTGCGGTATTTATTCCCGATATTTAGGTTACTTACCCGATTATCGTTATAATTCGGTTTAGCTTTGGGTATTTTCGATCAAGTTAGGCTACCTACTTGAATAACGTAACATCTCGAATCACGTGCGGTTTTTATTCCCGGTATTTAGGTTACCTACCCAATTATCGTTATGATGCGGGTTACCTTTGGGAATTTTCTATCGAGTTAAGCTACCTACTTGAGTATCGGACCATCTCGAATTACCCATGGTATTTAGTTCGGTTATTTCGACTACCGGCTCGATTAGCCTCCCAGCCGAGCTACCTCCCTTACCTCCTCCTCAGTTAGGGTACCTACCCAGTGACAAACGTCAACTGAGGTATGTCCGGGTTTGTCCAGGGTACTGCCCAGTGACTAACGTCAGCTGAGGTATTCCCAGGGTTGCTCAGGTTACTGCCCGATGACTAAAGTCAGCTGAGGGGTTCCCTGGGTTCGTTCAGGTTACTTACCCAGTGACTGACGTCATTTGAGGTGTCTCCGACCCGATTTAGGCTACTTCCACCCTTATCGGTAGGATTGGGGTCAACCGCGCTAGCTGCTCATCCGGCCGGCTACCTACCCGTTAAGCTCCTTCAACGGTCGGCCGCCCGACTTGGTCTCATGGACCTACCCCAAGAGCGGCGACGAGACGCGCGGTACTTGCGGTGTACGTCCCTCGGTTAGTTTCTTCCCCCTCCAGGATCGTTATCCTCGGCGCTGGCCGATGAAACTAGACATGCGTAGGCGGTGGTTCGAGGTACTGGTCGCCGTACCGACTGCGGGTTATGCGAGACAACCCCTTGTCTGCGACACACTGAATGTAAGAGCCAGGTGGCCTGCGCCGTGAATAAAACTTTGTCCACTACAATATGAACCCGAACGTCTTGTAAATTATTTCGCAAAACCCCGTTCCGTTGTTCCTTGAGGGAACCTTCTTGGCACTTGACTTCCGACCCTGCCCCTCTGCCATCTTCGCCGACGAGCTAGTTGGACCGCCTCGGCCGTGCCCGTCTGCCCCGGGTGTCCTACCATCAAGGGCCCGTGCGGAGTGGATACAATTGAAGTCGGCCTCTGGCCGGCGATATTTCGATACCTGGCGCCCACGTCCACCCGGCGGGTCAGTGGACACCCGGTGGGGTTGGACGGAGCCCGGGCCGAGAAGTGGGCAGACAAGAAAACCCGTTACAATATATATATAGACGCTCGCGCAGCCTCAAATCGTAGCCCTGAGAGCCTGTGCATACGGCGTATTCCTACGCGCGTAGAATATTCCTACTCGCGTAGAAAATATACCGTGCGTAAAGGTCGTGTTCGATATTACGCGAAAACGCGGCGGAGAATCGAAAATTTAATGACATTGACCAGTGAAATATGATTTTGTCTATCGATTTTCTTTAGGTCATTTTTCGATCCGTCTACTCAATATTGAGATCTCATAATATTCGACCGATGGGGTGTGTTGCTTCGACACGATAACGGCGGCACGCGAAGTTCACAAATTCTTCAACATCGACACAATTTTCCCGTACCCGCGATCATATGGATATTATCGTATATCCTCGAATTTTGATAGCACGATCGTATCGCTGGATTTATATTGACGTATGAATAAAAAACGTGGCCTGTCTCACAACCTCAATTTACGTAATTTGCCACGATCTTCCCTCGCATTGCTTTCCGGCTCGCCGATGTGTCAAACAGCCACCGGCTCCGATGCAAGAAACAAGTTTATTCCCTGTCAACTTGAGTCGTTTCAGAGAGTTAAAAATCCCTGTTTCCCAAAATTTAAAGAAGTTTGCTGAAGATCAGTTTCGAAAAGGGCCTCCCCCCACCGATTCAAAAGTTCCCAAAGTTAAAGGAAGTCAAGCATTTAATGATAATGTTCGTTCCGAACAATACGGGGCTGTAGGTGATTCACGGAAAAAATGGGCCATCAAACTTTTGCGTAGAAGTTGCCTGGGGAAGGCCGCGAAAGTCGATCATGCGGCACAGGGAAACAAAATCGTGGAAGAGACGTGAATTAAAAGTGTGCATCGAACGATTTTCGAAAGACATTCAATAATTGAAAGAAGCAATAGACTTGTGGTTGCAGATTCATTCAATGAGGATAATGTTTGAAAGGAAAAATTTAGAGCCACGGAACGGCCCAAAAAATCTTCCCTCACTGACTGCAAAACGTCATTGGTCAAGGATTCAGAGTGGAGGGGAGAGGGTGTGGTGGAGGGAGTGGGTATATAATCTTGTGAAAACGGCATCGAACAATCAGACGAACGGCAAGTGAAAAATGTAGGCGATGAATAGATTGGTAAATATGCCGATTTTCTCCCGGCGAAGAAACTGAACGAGGTGACACCCGAGTCGGACTATCCTGTCACCAATATACGAGAAGTGAACACCAGAAATGGAAAAAAGTTCGTGATCGACATTCGCAACGAGCTCACCGTGCTTTTACCAGGGAGGACCAACAAGGTGCTTGAAACGAATCCAGCAACATTCATGACAATTGATATTTCTTTCGGGTCGAAGTTGTTGATACGTCGCTTAAAGATTTGCACGTCAACGATGAACTCCATAATGCCCCCTCAGTCATTATGGAGTTCATCGTTGACGTGCAAGTCTTTAAGCGATCTCAATTTTTTTTATATAAACTTCCTGACCCCGCCACCTGTTGGATTATACTCGACAATACGATCATGGAGAATGAAACAGTATGCGAAAGTATTGGCAGAAATATTGGTCTATGATTTGAATTCGATGCGTACGTCAACGGGGCCGGTATGAAGGGAATCGCTTCGAGCAGTCAATGACAATGAGCGGCACATACTTTATGAAATCCAATTTTTGCAAACACGGATCGGGCTCTCTATTGTAGTACGCATATTGAAAGTTTACATCCATTTGATAGAGAAGTGCATATTGCTTCTTAGCAATGTCCAGAGTCAAGTTCCCATAGGGATAATTTTGCGAATTCAGGTAGAGTCACATCAGTGATGTTACAATGATCGAAATTGATCGCATTGGCGCTTTTCTTATTCTACGATCGGTCTCGAAGACTAGAATGACATATTGTGGCTTTTCAAGTTGCGTAGATGTCTTCACGGCCTACATGTGTTTTAAGGTCGCAAGGAGCATTGGGTATTCGTCCAATTCCCACGAACGGAAAGTCATGGGTATCGGTGTGTCTTTGCCGATAAACTTGGTGTCACATCCGGAAGGGACGAGGGCATAATATTTTCGTTTCCCTCTTTGTAGCCTACGCCTAGCGCAATAGCACGGGATTAGGCCAAAAAGGGGTAGCGCTTGTGAAGGAATATAATTACGGAATAGACGCGATATTTCGGTATTGAGGAATAATTCGACATGCTCAGATAAATTTAACTCACGTTTCATTACAAATAGATAGTCGGATTTGAATGTGAATTAATAATAACAGAGGAGTAAAGGGATAATACAGAAAAATAACAGAATTATGTGGTTCACTTACATTTGTTGGTGTGCGTAGCTGTGTGTGTGTGTGTGTTCGCTCGTTAAGATATCGGTAGACGCTCTTATGAATATACGGCAGCGAGCGAAGGCCCGTGGCCATATGCGCTCGCAGTTAGTGTAGGTCGGCGGCGCGCGCATAAGATTTTCGGTCGACGCGGAGAGATTTTATATATACATATATAAAATTGGCGTTCGAAAGATCGACGTTCGAAACAAATGTAAACAAAATTATTTGTTTACATTTTATAGCTATACTCGATGTCCTCCTCCACTCCTCATCGGTTTACATTTTTTTAGAAAGACAATGAGCATTGTCGATAGAGCTTTTTAGTTGCGCTAACGTTTCAAACGTGAATGCGTGGAAAAAATGCATCGATTTTCGCGAATATTTCTTTTTCATCGTGTTCAAATAGCACAAAAAAAAGAGATTGCTCTTGATAAACGAGGTGCTGTAATTGCTCTACATAAAAAGGGTTTTTCGTATCGGAAAATTGCGCGAGAATTAAGAGTATTAGTGAAAGGAGTGTACACAACAATTAAGAGACACAAAAAGACCGGTACCAACAAGGATCGTCATCGCTCGGGCCGGCCTCGAATAACAACGAAAAGTGATGATAACAAAATTGTGATTACGGGCAAAAGAAATCGACGCTTGACAGCGCCTGAAATCTAAGCTTCGTTCAACAAATCACAAGAAAATCCGGTATCACTGACAACAGTGAAACGTCGCTTGCTAAATGCTAGATTAAGAGGCTGTGTTGCGGTGAAGAAACCCTTGCTGCGTCCTGCGAATAAAATAAAGCCGTTTCAGTGGGCTCTCGAACATCGAGGTTGGACGATTCAGCAATGGCGAAATGTACTATGGACAGATGAATCGAAATTTTTTATTTTTGAATTTCGTCGAAGAATCTTTGTTAGGAGGAGCGCCGAGGAAAAAATGACAACCCAGTGCTTGGTCCCGACCGTCAAACACGGAGGTGAGTCCGTTATGGTGTGGGGGTGCTTTTCTGGTCATAGAACCGGAGATTTGATAAAAATCGAAGGCATCGTGTCATCTGTGGAGAAAATCGAAACAAGCCGGCGAAGATACAATTACCGCCCTGGCCGTGGTGCGATCGAGCGTGGACCAGAGTGCATAGCATTTTTTGGGGCCTTTTAAACGTCATATGTTCTCGATAGTCCTCGATGCGCACTCGAAATGGCCAGAGGCGATTGATTTCGGGACTTGCACAACAGCCGAGAGACTAATAGTACAGTTCCGAAAACTGTTAGCGAGATGCAGTCTACCGCGGCTGTTAGTATCATACAATGGTCGACAATTCGCAAGCGAAGAGTTTAGCGATTTTCTTAATGTCTCGGGAGTCAAACATAGCTTCTCGCCGCCGTACTACCCAGCTACAAACGGCGCAGTGAAGAACTTTGTGCACACGTTCAAAACGAAAGTGAAAAAAAATTATGAGAGAGAGCAAATCGTTGCATCACGCGGTCGATATTTTTCCATTTGATTACCGATGTAGGCCGCATATCACGACTGGCAAAACACCAGCGTGGCTTTGGTACAAGAGGGAGTTGAGGACGCGTTTCGATCTTTTTAAGCCGTCTCTTTAAAGCGACATTTAGCTAAAGCAAATTAAGGAATTCATAGCGAAAACGTCGGCATAAAAAGCTTTATGGTGGGAGATTCAGTGGGGGGAGATGGGCGGAAAACCACCGACAAGGAAAATCGAAACAAGCGGAGGCAACGATTTCGAAGCTTCCTTCGCCAGTGACGTTCGAAGTGCAGGCGGCACAGGGTCTCACATGAAAGAGGCACGCGAATCACTTGAAACGAAGAACGGCTGGGGAAAAAACACAAACAAGAAGACGGGACTTGAAATGCTGCCACCGTTGTGACGTTCTACGCGACTGTGCACCAAAACCAGCCCGAATTAGAGTTATCTAGTTATTAAGTAAAAGTGTGAAAGAGGCTGCTTTATACAAAACAAAAAAGGAGGAGAGAGATCGTAATATATCGGACAAGCATTGCCACCTAGCGCGACAAGCAACAACAATGAGACCGAGGTCTCGAGGAGAACGATAGCGGGTAGCAGTCAGCTCGGAGCTCCGTGTAAAGGAACATCACGAATAAACAATCGCTAACCCATTCCCTGTCTGGTTCTGTAAGATACGTTACAGATTTGTTGTGTTTTGGTTTTATTTCCCTCGTTTTGTTTTTGGTTTTTCTTCTTTGTTTTTATTTGGTTTTTCTTGGTCATCGCTCTCGTTGGAACGTTGACAAGGTTTTATTTCGGCGTCTCTTGTCAATTTTTTTGGATCGGCCACTACTGGGCCCTGGATCGGCACAGTTGTCATGCAATCTACGTCCTGATTAGAATGCTCGCGAGAAATTGTATTGGAATCGCAGATTATCGTGCAATCTGTTTCTGTTTTATGTTTCAATTGATGTCCCACGATATCGAATTCCGATAGTTTTATGACGGGCACGCGCAGTCTCATGGCATCATTTGTTGTATTAAAAACCTTCAAATCAGCTTTTCCGTGGACGTTCGTCACTAGGCAGTCGCCAGCGTAAACATCCTTACGGATTTTTAAAGGCGGGATATACCCTTCTTTTAACGTGCGGTTTTCGACTCTTATGTGGAAAGAGGTGTCTGAACGCGTAAGGATATATATTATCTCCTCGGATTCGTTTCTTATTTCAAAAGGCCATGCCTTGCCTCCGCACTCGAGGACTTCTGCCTCGAAATGTATTTTGCATTTTGTTGCGAAGAAAAATCGAGACCCCAATAAACCGGAGTAAGGGAACTGCACGTCGTCAAGTATAATATGAAATAAGGTGTCGAAGTTCAACACCCGGATCATTAAGCTCCCTAACGTGAGGACCGGGAGTTCGGATATACCCTTTAGTCTCATGAGATCTTGCTCGTCGATACCTGGGATTTTTTTGCATATTCATTTATAATTAGATTTGACATGGCACCGCTGTCTATTAACATCGATATTTTTCATTTTTCTGGATGCGCTACCATACACATCGAGGGTAACTGATCTAAATTGTGCGGGTTTACTGCATAGATAGGATATCTTCGCTTGGTGGAATTGTTGAGATGCTGGTCACCGGACGTTTCCCAGTTGGTATCGCCAGTTATTATAGTCACAAGTACGACAGTTTTCCGCCGTGTGCCTGAAGTTATGACCCATTTAGCACTGAGGATCATTCGTTGGACGTGGTCGGTCATTTGAATTCGTGGATTCGTTTCGCAAAAGACGGTCGTAGGCCGTATGGCCTGTTATTTTACACAACTGACAGACTACTGAGGTATCCGACTGGCGTAACATCTGCCCGCGGTGTGCCCGAGATTTTTACATTTTCGGCTCGTTTGGTACCTTTCGGCGTTCGTTCGCACTGTGTGGCCTCGGTTGTTGCAAATCTGGCAAGTAACGGTCGCGAATCGACAGGCTTCTCTTGAATGATTATTCTTTTCGCAAACTCTGTATATTTTCACTGATTCGGTGGGGAAAGGTTTTTCGGTCTAAACGGGGGTAGATTGTAACACTTTTTGTTCTGTAAGGTCTTTTTATTCGTTAAATATGTTTGAGGTTCGGATTTCTCGGAACAAAGTTTTGGTAATCAAGAAAAGATACAGAAACATATAATCGGCATAGCTTACGTTCGCAGTGTGGTCGTTGCTCGTAATCGGACGAAGGGCCTTCGGTCTCGGGACTTCTAGCTCGTAATTGAGTAGTGGTAATAGGCCGGTTCTAACCCGGGATCTCAGGGGGAAGCGGAACGGGGGTCCAGCGCGGGGAAGCCTAGTATGCATGACGGAGGGGGGGGGGGGGGGGGGTCCAGCGCGTGACAACCGTATATGGGTAGGGGATAATTTCAACAATTTGAAGATCACATGAAAGGAGGCCCTTCAAAGCCCTTTCATTTATTACATGCAGCTGCGGTTCCTTGGTTTCGTTTTTCTGAAATCCTTAAAATGTTTGTATGCGTATCAACTCGAGTCTCGCCGTCACTTGAGACAGGTCCTGACAAGTCAGGGGTTTTCTTAAAAAAACTATAAACCTTAGGAATTTATCATCAAAGACTTTGACCGCAGATGGACCACTCGAGTTGCACTCTTGAAAAAAAGTTTCAATACGTCGACGCCTCTGTGTCATTCCGAAATATAACGTTAAGATGTTCACATGTGCGAGTATGTACGCAGTGCATCCGGCCAAGCACCCCCTGGACGTGACCAAAATCGAGCTCGAACAGATTTCAATGGACTTGCTCTTAAATTATTGGGGAAACTACATTGGTTTAGTGTGGGATCGTTTGCCAGAACATCATCGGAAAGCCAGTGAAGTGATAACATATCTTCCATGCATGGAGCATTATAATACACCGCAAATGAGAGATCACATTGATGGTCCCCCACCTCAACGTCGGGAGTCTCGAAAATGTCATGAGGGGGGAAATTCTCCACGTACGAGGATTCTTCTAACGTGTTTGAACTTGTTTTTTTTTTGACGATTGGAAAATCGGGGAACAGTTTGAAAATTTGAGTAGGAGTGTTACGAGGAAGCTTATAATTTCGTGGACCAAGCTCAGTCTGCACTATTCCACCGCAATTTCAACATCTCTCCAAAAAGGAATTTTAAAATTGTGGGAAGATGGATCTCTCGAGCATAAACAAAGTCAGCCTGATGACGGAATTCTTTCCAACAAAGAAGCTATCGGAACTCCGCGTTCACTCGGATCATCGAATCTCCGACATGAGGGCCGTACAAACCAAGTTTGGCAAACGCTACATCGCGGACATCGCGGATGAGATCACTGTCTTCTTACCAGCGCGACTTGTGAAGGCCTTCGATGAAGATTTGGAAATGTTCGAGCGAATGCGGCAAGCGGCACGTGATCATCATCTCTGGATGACATACAAAGGTGGAAATGCATAGACTTTTGCATTTTGGAAAAAGTCTATAGCAACAGCATAGACTTTTTCCAACTCTGAGCACACATGGTGGAAAAGACGAAATTCGTTGGTACACCATCGTCGAACGGCTGTCTGCACCATCGAGAGTATGCTGCAACTGGCGCGTAATAGTCAACTCTACATGCAGTTGTGGAAAATACAACAGCGTCAAGTTCCATCCTCTCTGAGCATGGTCGAAAAGAGCTAATTCGTTGGGGCAGCATCGTTTAAGTGGAAGAGCCGTCCAGATCACAGTCGTCTCGGAATTTTTTTCGACGTTTTAAGTGTTTGACTATGTAAAAATGTATTTAAAAGAACCGTTTTATCGAAATGTAAGGGAAGGAGAAATTCAAACAATTTTCATCGTAGAATAAATAAAGAATACAAATGGTATATATTTTCATCGAAAAGTTTTTTATTCATTTCAAAAAAAAATCCCTCGCTCACACAACGCTTTGTATACACTCAACCAGCTATTCAGCGATTTTACATTGTCATGGGCGCAGTTGTATTTCGTGTTGAAAGAATGATCGGGGCATTTGGAGTTTGTGATTTTCGGCAACTTCTGCAGCGATGGGCAGTCCAGAGTCTCGAAGTCGAAAACCTTTGTCGCGGGATCCATAAATTTTGATAACCATGCGCATTTTTTGAATCCCTTCGCGTAGATGGTGGGAGCTCCTTGCAAGATTTCTCGAATTGTCTTTCTAGCTGCTTCATATGGTATACCTTTGTGATCCCATCGTATTCCATGGAAATTGCGTTCCAGCCACTTGTTTGTCTTTTCTACTTGGCCGGTAAAGAATCCCATGCAAATGGTGCATCGAAGGCGAGCGTCAGCGGTTGAGCATTCTTGTCGTGGAGTTTGACGATGGACATCTCCTTCAGGACAAATTTGTTGACGGGTCTTTTGAAAGGAAATAGCGACGACGATTTAAGACAGATAACCAGCATAGACTGTGAAGTGCTCATCGCGTCGCAAATTGAAGATAAAGCGAATGCACATGTTTAACAGCCTCTGCAGTTTAGTGTTGAGCTCCGCTGTCAAATCATGGTACACTAGGCAACAATAGTCAAAGTGCGGCGTGATGAGAGTTGAGATCAACATAGCCCTGAGAGACTAAGAGAGAGAATTTTTATAGTGCTTCAATTGGTAGATTGACATATGGACGACTACAGATTTGTTGGTGCTCCTCATACAACGCTTCATATTCAACCGTGTGTTCTGTTCCTTTTCTTAAATCACAGCTTTTGCAGTGATTTGATTTCACAACGACGTCCACAATTTTTTTACTGCGTTTATAGATTAACAAGATAATGCCAATAACAGAAGAAAATCCTCTTTTCTGCCAGGAGCCGTCACCTGAAACGGTTGAAACGTCTTCGGGTTCTCCGTGTTGAGCATTCAAGACTTTTTCTTCTTTAACAGACTTGCACGTCACTTGATAGAACACACGTTGCACTGCGATAGAGCTCGAATTGAGAATTTTCCAATAAACCATGGAATTGTTTCCATGTCCTAGTTCCATGAGGCCACAAAAAGTGTTGACGCCACTCAAGCCAAGACCAATCGAACGCATAACATATACTCGACGCCGATTGATTCCGTCCCCAGTTGAGGTTAACGGAGATGAGTTTATATACTATTCTTCGCAATCGCAAGTGACACAAAGTTTAAAACACAGTCCTTGCTGCCCGTATTTCGTAAATGAAATATCTTCATGACAAACTGCACACTTAACATTCTGTTGTACCGCAGAAAAAACAAGAAAAATCCGAATAATACTGTATCCTGCCGTTGGATCGACGTGTACATCGAAACTTGTATCATCCGATTTTTCTAAATCTATCGGCAGACGCACTAGTATAACTCGTATTTTTCTTATGATCATGTGGAAGCACTCCTAGAAAATTTCGTTTTTTGGCTCTCGAATCTGGACGTGTCCATGAAGAATTTTGTTGCGAGGACTTTTTATCCATTATAACAATCACGAGCGCAGAGATGTTGCCGTTGTGAAGTTTCAAACTCGACTGATGATGGAAGAGCAGTATAACCTTATTTTCAGTTACTTCTGACTCCAAAAATGCACGTGCATCAGAATTCATTGCTGCATTGCACCTGTATTTTCGCGGAAACCTCGTTTCAAAAAGTGTTGGGAGGAAAAAAAGCACTGAAAAAAACGCGAACTCTTCGAGCAACGTTTCGTTCCTGGTTACATAACTTCTTCGCACCCTTTTACACCGCTTATTGTGCATTATGAAAATAGTAAAATGGATAACGCAAAGTCAGACAGTTATATCAACGAACGAGGAGGTTCTGTCGTTAACACGATTTATTCCAGAGCATTTATTCTCTTTCGCTTTTTTTAGGCTTACGTTGATTTGGTCAAAGCGTGGGGTTGGAAAAGCTTCACGATCATATACGAGAATAATGAGGGGCTCGTCAGACTCCAGGAATTACTTAAAGCTCATGGCCCAAGCGAATTTCCTATCGCCGTCAGGCAACTCGGCGAAGGTGACGACTATCGGTGAGTTTTTTTTATACCATGTACGTATTGGCGCCTGTTATTTTTAATGCTAATTATATATGCGGAGATTGTACAAAGCGCACGCTTTCTTATAGAAGGTTTTACAATGAAGGGCGTGGAAATTCCATTGCCAATTGCGAAGATTGTGTTATAGCCGAAACTTGTAGTTGAGACTAGAACAAGGGATTCATAACGCATCTAGACATTCGGGATTGTGAACCTCCGTTTACAATTATTTAATAATTGATTGGATATGCTATTAAAGCGCTTGGCGCACCCATCTGGTCCAGGGCAAATAAGGTTAAGGAGAATGAATAAGCATCAGTTCTTCCTGCGATACTCCCGGCATACATTTGGATATAAAAAAGTTACAATTTTGGTTCTCTCGCAGTCGACTATTTATTTCTTATGGAATACAAACGTGACCTAGAATATTACGGAAGTGGGTTAGTGACTTACAGGTGAGTGTCCCGCTGGAAATGTGAAGCGTGCTTACGCTGCGCGTTTGGTCTCCTCGAAGACAGTGCGAATCAGGCGTCGATGCTGACACACACTCACGAACACAAAACGCTGGGTAGACTCGAAAATATAAATCAAGCCGGTTTATTTTAGAGATTTACGTAGCGAAAACAATGACTTTTATTCGTTGTTTTTATTGAGTTCCTTTCGTGTTCTTGTAGCGATGAGCCGCTGCACCTCAGTGCCGCACTATCCCTCAGGCTGTGATACTTGATCGCTAAAGATCGAAGTCGCGGGCTCGGGAATGCACTTACAAGGACACGGGAAGGACTCGACACACAGAGAGGTGTACTCTGCGGAGCTCCGCTCTGTCCTCAGATTCGCGAAAGACTAACGTAAATTATTGCAACTCGATGGTGGGTTACCTCTAAATTTTTGTGCCAATCAGCAATTTTACTTGTCTCGAAGTGACGAATTTCGAAATGAGTCCGGCTGAGAGGGTTCGCGTGTTCTCGCTGGAGTTCGTTCGCATTACAAGTTGCTGAATAGGTCGTCAGCATTGTGGGGAAATAGGAATTCCGATCGCCCTAAATATTCTGGGTTCCGCAATGTGAGGTGTCGCAAGTTAAAGGAATGTGGGAATGTGGGAAAATAAGATACGGATGTAACAATTGGGAAAAACTTTTAATTATATTAACAACCCTTCTGTTCTAATTTCGGAAACCGATTTCACCAAAGGGTGTTCCGTCGTATGTTACAAAATACGGTCAATTCGTTGTATGTTATAAAGTTTCTAAAAATGTCTTTATATTTAGTGAACTATGAAACACAAACCGTTTACAATTAGTGTGAAATAAATAAACATAGTAATCAATTCCACTGAACGATCTGTCTGCTTAAGTACGAGGTTTTATGATTGCTTGATTTCTTTTGAAAAATCTAACGCAAAGTTGCGACGTGGTTTCCGATGGGAAGTGCTATGAATTGGAAATCTACGATAGCAAATAAGACAATACGGTGCAATATGCTTGATTTTTTTCTCAAACTATGACGACTTTTTTGTAAATAATGCACCTTGTCATGTGTCTGTTTGAGTGTTACTTTTGCACTATAATGTATGTTGCACCCTCGATTATCCAGTCGAATAAAACCCACAGCTGGAATGTGGCGAAGTCGAGCATACCATAACCCAATATCGATTCGATCGGGCATATGCTGTCGGGTTTTAGTCAACTGCAGTATGTGAATAGCCGCACTCGGAATCACATAGGTGAGTTTTCGTTTGCTTCCGATCTTGCATATTTGATCTCGAGAGAGAATAGCTACCATTCACATTTTGATCGGTATATTTCATGGTGTTAGCTGAGTATCCCTCTTCCTCGCTCCCCCATCTTGCCCTCTCTTGTTGTCGCTATATATCTGTATCTCTTTCTGTCTATGTCTTGATACCTCTCTCGTCTCTCCGGAGATCATTTATTTCGAATCTACTTGACTGTACGTGAGGAACGCGATAGGGAAACGGGTTTGCATTTCGTTCTGCGTCCAATTTTGTCGGCCCTTTCGTTTGGTGTTCCCATGATGTTTTTTTCTTCTTCTCATTTTGAGAGAATCTCATTCCCAATTCAACTCACACCTCAATCATTTAACTGAATTCAACTTACTACTGAATTATTCAGCGTGCTCTACTCAAACTGGCAGTGAGTAATGCCAGTGTGAGCAAAAATTGGTATTTGAAGAAGCATTGCCATTTGTGTGTATCGTTGCTGATCATGTCGTCCCTTTGCACATATATTCATGGAGAGGGCACTCTAAAATAAGTCAATAGATCAAAGTTTTGTTTTGGAAACCAATTTTTCAAGCAGCATTAGAATATCGGTTTCCACTTCCGAATAATTTTTTCAATTCTTGAAGTGTCTCTAAATTTTGGATTCGTTTGCATTGAGTAGTGGTTATCATTTGGGTTTAGAACGCCCGATATATGAATTATTATGCCCAAGCCTGGATGATGCGGATGCACTGTGTATCGTCCCTAGTATGTATTCTCGTCTGCAAAAAATAAATAAAAGGGAAAAACAAGTGCATGTGCGTCTACCTTCCCGGAACAGACACCAGAACTATTCATCTTTTCTCTTTTATCCTACAGATTTTAACTGAAATAAAAGAAATAAGAAAGAAAATTGCCACGTGACTATATATATATATATATATATATATATATATATATATATATATATATATATATATATATATATATATATATATATATATATTGTCACGTGGCAATTTTCTTTCTTATTTCTTGTTATTTCTTTTATTATTTGCGAGGCACAGACACACCCACACACATTAGGGATTCATAGGAAGGGGCGTGACGAGGATCGTCACGCACAATTGCCGGTTCCTGGTGCCGGACAAAGCTGACCATATCTTGGCCATGGGTTTTAAGCCACAGATCCGACACACAGTCAAGGCGGACACCATGTCAGCAATCGGGGAGAGACAAACTCCGATGTTTTCCGCGGCGTCCCCTAAAGAAATTCTAAATGTTAACTCGAGACATTTGACCCAGCGGGTGACGTCGTTGAACCCCGTGCGGAAGCGCTGACTCTCGTTTCGGAGAGGCGAAGAAGGGTGCCGATATGCTGGAGGAGTTGGTCTCCATATCCCACACGTTAAGCACGTTAATAATGTCGATCTGCCTGGTGACGTCGAAGAATACGTTCATCGAATCGGTCGTACAGCTAGGGAACACCATCCGTCGCCAGCGAGCCGTCGTTGGGTACCCTCTCCACCCTTTTGTGATAGACACACATGCAAATACACACACACGCGTACACACACACACACACACACACATACGCAGTCGAAGACCGATCGGACACCTGTGAGTCCTCATTGTGCAGGCGGATGGGAACGCGCCCGAGCCGAACGAAAATTCGGCAAAGGGGAAAGAGCCGACGTTCCGCTCGCGATTAGGAAGTAAAAGGATAGGAACTTCGCCGTAGTGTCGAACTGGATGGACAGCATTCGGAGGGCCTTTTCGTGCGCGAAACGGTGCCGGTGAATCTCGGTCAATTCGCGCAACTCAGGTCGCGAAAAAGTGCCGTCGGCTAGTCATAACGTCCTTCGACGGAAGCCCAAAGGTTCGGGCCTGGCGGCAGCCTCCGCTTCACGGAGCCAGTGTTCAGTTTTTTCGTTTTTCTTTATTGTTTGTTACCCGTGAGTCGCGCGGTTCGGGGTCACGACGGAGTGCGCGTCTGTGATCGTTATGTTCCGCGAGGAAAAATTAGTGAATGCGGGAGTGAGCACATGTGCGTGTGCATTCGTCGATGTCGGTGTGGGTGTGTGTGCATTCGTCGACGTCGGTGTGGATGAGTGACCGTCCTTTCCCCGCGGAACAATAAAATTAGGGAAAATAGCAAAAGGAAAGAGGAGAATATATTGTGAACTTTTCGTTTATTATTTCAGTTTCGTTTTTTTTTCGTTATCGTGTCGTGGGTCCGAATTTTCTTTGCCCCTAACCCTGCCCGTCTGCCACGACCCAAGGCTGAGAGAGAGAGAGAGAGAGAGAGAGAGAGAGAGAGAGGGAGAGAGAGAGAGGGAGGGAGGGCTTTACCTAAGCTGGAAAACACCTGCTGCGGTGAAGGGGACGGTATACGCTTTGTGAGAGAAAGACCAAGCATTGTCATCTGGTAGGACCAGAGAAAAAGAGATCGTGAGAAGAGTCATCAAATTCAAAACATTTATATTGTTCGCTACAAATCAGATTTGCTTATCCAGCTATTGTGAGTGTTATCGAAACCCAACCGTATTACAAACATTCGATTACCACGCTGCTGCAATACTTTTTCAATGAGATCAATATCGGGATATTGAACTTTAAGTAACACCTGATCATACAAATCACCTGCAATGGCTTTATCGTTATAGTCTGTCAGGTGAAATGCTACACACTTCGTGTTTTTCTCTCGATATATGGTAAATATTTCAGCTGTCTATTTCTGTGTGTAATCCTTTCAGAAAACACTCCTAAATTTACTGATTCTCAACTTACTTTGTCACAAAATTTTATTTTCATGATGATGCTTTTCTTAATGGACTCTTATAAAAAGCACGTTGTAGCAGCTACTTCTCATTTTCAACGTTGACGCTCCTCGGTTTCACCTGAGTCATGGTATAGTGTACAGAATTATTATACCCGCCTACTATGTAACAAAGAATGTCGAGCCATGTATAATCAGTACGTAGCCTAAATTGCATTCACACCTTATCTCTCAATGCACGATTGAGATGCTCGCAAATTAATGCTTTTAAATTGCTATACGTTGAATACATGTGAATATTGTACTTTTTCATTAGGACTTTAAAGTGACCATGATAAAACTATTTTCCCTAGTCAACGTGCAAGTTCTGTGGTATCATCCCTTCACAAGTGTCGACTTCATTGCGGTTGCTGCATCTGTCCCATTCTTACTTCGCAGGGGTACGGCCCATGCAAGTTTTGAGACAGTATCGATGAAGGTGAGGTGAAATTTATGTTTGGATTTTGTATATGCGTACGACGACATAACGACAAGATCAGCTTGATATCGTTCGTCCAAGCCATGGATGGTCACGAGTAAAAGTCTAGTATCGTCGAGTTCATCGACGCTTTGTACAACGAACGAGATTTTTTTTATTTTACGCACATAGAGTAACGCCATCGACTATGTCCTATCGATGTTGCACAATCTGCGCTGCCCCAAGTTATGGTGACCATCTGCGGTAGTTCTAAACCCAATCCCTGGTCTGTCTGGTGGACCTTGCTTACGGAAAGAAGTATACTCTTATTCAATTTGCATCCAAACACAACGATGCTCATGCTAAGAATGCGTAAAATTTGAGATGATCAGTTAAAAAAAAAAATTTGTTTCACGCAATTCCTCAATGATTGATATAATTTCATTCGAATGTCCAGAACTTCCGACTGCTTGTGCTACTCGAGCAATCATTTGTACTCGTTCGTACCGACAAGTATATCGTTTATACCACTGATCAATCGTTTCGCCCGTTCCTATCAACGAGAATATCGTTTGTACCGGCAATTTATCGTTTGTACCCGTTTGTACTAGCCGGTATAACGTTTGTACCGACGAGTAATCGTTTGTACCCGTGCGTACGGACGAGTATATCATTCGTACCACCGAACAATCGTTTGAATCCCCTCGTACTAATGAGTAAACCGTTTGTGCTACCGAGCAATCTTTTGTACCCGTTCGCGTCGACGAGTATATCGTTTGTTCCACCGAGAAATCGTTTGTACCCGTTCATATCGACAAGTATATCGTTTGTTCCACCGAGAAATCTTTTGTACCCGTTCGTATGGACGAGTATATCATTTGTACCACCGTGTCATCGTTTGCACCCGTGCGCATGGACGAGAATATCGTTTGTACCACCGAGCAATCGTTTGCAACCGTTCTTGTCGACTATTTGTTCCACCTAGCAATCGTTTGTACCCATTCGTATCGACCAGTATATCGTTTGTGCCGCTCGTATAGACGAGTACATCGTTTATACCACCGAGCAATCTTTTTTACCCGTTCGTATCGACGAGTATATCGTTTGTACCACCGTGTCATCGCTTGTACCACCGTGTCATCGTTTGCACCTGCGCGCACGGACGAGACATCGTTTGTACCACCGAGCAATCTTTTTTACCCGTTCGTATCGACGAGTATATCGTTTGTACCACCGTGTCATCGCTTGCACCCGTGCGTACGGGCGAGAATGTCGTTTTTACCCTAGAGCAATCGTTTGTAGCTGTTCGTATCGACGAGTACATCGTTTGTTCCACCGAGCAATCGTTTGCATCCACGCGTATCGACGAGTATATCGTTTGTACCACCGAGCAATCTTTCTACCCGTTCATATCTACGAGAATATCGTTTGTACCACCGAGCAATCGTTTGTAACTGTTCTCATCGACGAATATATCGTTTGTTCCACCGAGCAATCGTGGGTTCGAAAACCTTCAAGAGACTATCGAAGACGTTTGTAAGACGTTCAAGAGGTGTTCACGAGACTTTAGAAGACGTTCGTGGGACGTTCAAGAGATTTTCGAAGACCCCCGCAGAGCGATCGAAGGTTTTCATGACGTTTGAGTTTTGTTTTGGTTTGTTTGAGTGGGTCGTTTGGGAACGTCTGAGTTTTGTTTTAATTGTTTAGGTTTGTTTTGATCTTTTTGGTTTGTTTAAGTTTGTTTCGATTGTTTTGGTTTGTTATGATTTGTTTGAGATGGTTTGGGTGAAATCCCGAACAAACCAAAACAATCGAAACAAACCCAATCAACCCAAAACGATCAAAACAAACCCAAAAAATTGAAACAAAACTCAGGCGTTCGAAACGCCATATTGCCGACGAGATTGCCACCCCGTGGCAATCTCTGCTCTAGCTGTGTGCCTGGTCCACAAAATTGGTAACCGGGAATATGTAATTCGATCAGAAGCGCATTTATTGCACGATTTAACAAACCGTTGCCTTTTCTCTTTGACATTCGACACAATTATTTATAAACGGTGCTGGACCGTCAATGTGTATTAGCTGTCCCGGTAAATTCCAATGGCGCGTGCATCGGCGATATTGCTGTACTTCCGAATTAGCCTTTATGTGTTCGGGAAGCCTCTCCCACAATGTGTCAACGAAGTGGTAAAAGTTTTGTAATAAAACAATTTTTGGAATAAACTGTAATTGATAACTATGATGTTTTATTTTGGCAGGCAGAGGATAGGCTTTGCTGATTTTATATTCCTCGGTGCCAATTAACGGTATTTTTATTACAAGTACAATCTACGTTTTCGTACTATACGCGCCTACTTCTGACAACTTCAATAATTTTGGCATTTGCGCGTAGTTTATCGCGGTAGGGAACGTATGCCCTATTGGCAAATTGGGTAAAGCGTCAGTCAAATAGTTTGTCAATTGTCTTGGAGATAGTATGCTTGGGCTCAGCATTCCTCTCGTGAGTCCTATTAAAAAATTAACTATTTGTCGTACGCCATTCAGTAATGATTCCACGATGAGGCTTACAGCCGCTATTCATTCATGCAATTGTTGTCGGGTGTTTTGGTCGTTGTACTGGTTGACCACCCGTTGTTCGATCTGTCGCACGAGAGCTTGTAGCACCTTCTGATTGTCTTCCAAACGGATTGATGATCGATTAAAAAGATCTATTGTTGAGTTCAAAATTTGCACATTTCCCTTTAAGGCGTCTTCTACTGTTTTGTGCTTTTTACTTATTTCGTTTATTAAGTTGCTAATTTCGGAGGCGTCTTGTGCATCCATATTTCTTGTGATTGCTTTTATTATTCCCCCCAACCCGTCTATCAAACCTCGTCGACAACGAATTTTTTCAATTCCTGTTATGTCGTATGCGGCTTGTAGTTCGTTGTTAATTTTATCGACCATGCGAGTCGTTGTTTTTGTCGCCATATGACAGAGCAAGTTGGCCCGCAGGTCTTGAGCGCATAGGTCTCCTATTTTCTTCATGGCTTCGGTGATCTGCCCTTCCTGTTCCGCTATTCCACTTAGATCCATTTTTACTGGCAGTTTCCACACGTCGCGGGTTATTGACATGGTTCCGATTTCCTCATAAAAAATTCCGGGTGAAACCGTAAACTTTTCTATCCGGTATGGTTTTTCCGACGTATCAGCCTCACCTGGGCTCGACCCTAGGGCCAGAGGTTAAATCCTTCGGAGCTATCGTTTTTTTTTAATAGGGGAATTTATATATGTATATAGATATACACAAAGATTTATGAGTTTATCTTTAGAATTCTAATTCTTTTTCATTGAAGACTTTTAACTCGGACTCGTTGTTGAGTCCTGAGATTATTATTCCTTCCTTTCTTCATGAAGCTTTTTTTTCTCTACAAAGTTTGCGTTTTCGTGCTTCGACTAGGTCGCTCGCTCGATGCTTGTACGGCGACGTTTTCATTATTACTTCGACTTTCGACGGGAATCAATGATTAATCGGTAAGTTTAATACTTCCGTTCTCTCATGGTATACATTTTTGCACGTTTTCTTTATTATAATTTTATTTTTCTTCCCCTTTTTTCCAGAAAATTATAATGGGTTATTCTCGGTATGAAGGCGAGACGGTGTTCTTCGGAGCTGATGAGGACTCCTTGGAGTTTGTGGTAAATTTGGGCGTACCCCTTATGTTGAAAATATGGAAAAATGTTGTAACAATATATTCTGTTTTATTCTTTCGAACTTGTTTATTCGTGTATTTTCTTTTCATTCAGATCCTTATTTCAGGGCGCCTTGCGGGAGAGCCTTTGTGGCCTCCCTTAATTATAAAATTAAACTTTTTTTTTATTGATGCGCGTTCTCGTCTTCTGCACTTCCTGTGCGATGTATATATATATGTGTTTTCTTTTCATGCTATGTTTCCTCTCTCTCTCTCTCTTTCTCTCTCCCTCTCTCTCTCTCTTTTGATGACGGGGCTTCGTGCGATCAAGCCGCGCGCCCCCCCTTTCTCCGCCCACCCGCTGGCCATCGAGACGGCTAGTGGATGATGTATTTTTTTAGGCGGTTCGCGTGTACCCGTATTTCCTTGCGTCCGCGGCCGATACGGTAGGTTTCATCTGCCTCTCGGCTTCGGACCGTGTAAGGCCCTATCCATGTCGGGGTAAGCTTGGCCGATCTGCCCCTCCTCACGGTCTCGTCATAGAGGAGGACTTGATCACCCGGGCGGTACTCTACTTTACCCGCCGTGTGATCATAATGATGCTCCGATTTCTCCTTTCGTTTTTTCAGCTTTTCTTGTGCCTGTTGCCATGACGCCCTAAGGCGTTCACGTAATTCTGCTGCGTAATCGTCGTATGAATATGTTGCTCTCGGTATTTCTCTCAGCGCGGTCGGTAATTTAGCCTCTTTACCGAATATCAATTCATACGGCGTAATACCTGTAGTCGTGTGTGGCGTGGTATTATATGTAAACATGGCGTATAGTATCCATTCGTCCCAGTTCCTTTGATCCTCACGTACAACATTTTTCAGGTATTCCGCAAGGGTTCTATGGGATCTTTCCAGGGCTCCATTCGATTGCGGATGGTATGCCGTGGTTTGCAACTTTTTTATTTGTAGTAGATCACACATTTCTTTACATATATTGCTTAGAAAATGTGTGCCTTGATCCGAAAGGATTTCGGACGGGGCACCAAATTTACAAATGATTTCCGTTACAAGGGCCTTTGCTACAGTTTTGGATTCTTGGTTTTCTAACGGAATTGCTGCACTATATTTTGTTAATAAATCCTGGAAAGTCAGAATGTATTTGTTGCCGTTTTCCGTAACAGTCAAGGGACCTACAATATCGACAGCACATTTTTCGAACGCTCGGCCCGGTGTGTCTGTGATGACCATCGGTACCTTCGTATTTTTTCCCGATTTATTTCGCTGACATTTGTCGCACTCTTGTATGTGTGCGGTGACGACTCGTTTCATTCCCGGCCACACATACTGTTGACGAATTCACTGCAGCGTCCGTGTGATGCCTTGGTGCCCACCTTGAGGGGCGTCGCGATATTCTTGCAGTATCTTCGCTCGGTCTTCCTTGCTTGGAGTGGATACGCCACTGCTGCAGTTTTCTTCGTCGCTCGCGCTCGTGCTCGAGCATCGCGACTCTTTTAACTCACGGGGAGATTCCCCCTGTGCCGCGTTTCCCCAGGCGGCTTCTTCTCCAAGTGCTGCCTCGTAGCACGGTGAGTCGTATTCTCGGCCTCTCCTCTTTGTGCGGATATTCGTAGCGCTGTCCTTCTTTTTGTGCTCTCTCTCGCGGGCGCTCTCGCCCGTGTTGTCACTGTCCGAGTCCATATTGTGGGAGTGGGTCTCTTCCCTCTCACTTGCATAACGGCTGGCTGCCGTACTGTCTTCCTTTATTTTCTCTCTCGCGCTGCCGCGCGGAGTCGCCTTTCTTTCTCTATTTAATTCTTTTTGCTCGCATTTGCCTGTTGCTATCGCTCTTTCTTTATCTTCTTTCTCTGTCGCGCTCCCACATTACCTTATATATTTTCCTTTATTATTTTTTTCCGTTCTACTACCGCGCTTTTGTGTAATTTTTTTCTCCCTCTTTTGCCTGAGCTCGTGTCAAGGCATATATGCGGCTTAACGCATCTGCGTTCATGTTTGGTTTTCCCGTTTTATATTGGATTTTATTGTTATATTCTTTCAATTTTATTCGCCATCTCATAAGCCTTCATCCTGGATCCTTTACGCTGAATAACCATGTCAATGGTTTGTGATCCGTAATTATGGTGTATTTTGTGCCATAAATATACGGTCGAACTTGATGTACTGCCCATACGATTGCAAGCAGTTCCTTCTCTGTAGTCGAATAATTGGTTTCGGCTTTGTTGAGAGTTCGGCTTGCATAACATATGGGTGAATCCTCTCCAATTTTCCCTTGAGACAGGATTGCACCAATTGCCTTATCCGAGGCATCCGTTGTCACGATAAACGGTTTCGTGAAATCAGGATACTGGAGTATGGGCGCCGTGATCAGGGCTTCCCTTAAGGGACAACACCACTGTGACGGCTTCAAAAAATCGATTTTTTGAAAACCATTTAGAAAAATCTAAAATACATTTAAGATTAAGATGCCGTTGGACCCAGGTCGAAAAAATAATTATTTTCGGAGATATTGAATATTTTGTGGAGCGGTGCAGCGCTCCGTGACGCTCGGGGTCCCGCGCAGCTGCGCGCCTCAGGGTCGGCAGGTATACCGGGCCTTTCCCAGGTCCTGCGGGTCTTTCCCAGGTATTCTTTTGTCTCCCTTCACAAAAACCGGCTATTGTTATAAATATAGTTTCGAAAAAAGCCATAGGTGGCGATAATTGAAAAATTTCCAAGGAAGGGATAGCGTCATAGCGTCAGTTTGCGAATAGAAGCAACGCTACTCGTGTCTAAACGCTCCGAATCGTTTCGTTTATAAATATCGAACGCTCAGAATTATTCTTTGCACATCGAAATGGATAATCCGAAAGTGTACGCGGGGAAAAAGGGAACAAAACGGAGCTATGTGACGAGGAGTCGAACGAAAATTTCGAATAGAAAACCTCCGAACCGTTATAGCTCCGAAAATAGTTCTGCAGAGTATGTGAGCACGTGGGCGAAAAAGTTAAAATCGTCGGACGATATAGAGGTCGGTGTTACTAACGATTTCGATTATCGTATAGTACACCTCGTCAATGCATTGAACATTATATCGACGTTAGTGAAGTGCAAAGTGTGTGATCGCGACATAAAGTTTACTGAAAAAAGTTTGCGCGGACTCGGATTCAAAATCGAGGTCGATTGCGGCCATTGTGAAAAAGTGCAAATCAATTCGTGTCCTATGATTGACAATGCATACGAAATAAATCGTCGGATCGTATTCAGTATGCGTCTTCTTGGCGTCGATTTAAATGGCCTGATGAAGATTTGTGCATTTATGGACCTACCGCGCCCCATATTTCAGTCTTTCTACGATCGAATCTTAAATTCGATTTCGATTGCCACTAAAGCTGTGAGCACAGTGAGCAAACAAAAGGCTGCACTTGGGGAGGAGACAATTTTGTTGGAAAATGGGGTGGAGGACGGAATTATCGTTTCAGGCGACGGATCGTGGCGTAAGCGCGGTTTCAGCTCGCTTTTCGGCATAAAATCGCTGATCGGCTGGTACACCAAAAAAGTGATCGATATTATGGTGAAATCGAAATATTGCAAAGCTTGCGAGCATTGGGAAAAAAAGAAAGCACCGCGGAGTACTGGGAATGGAAAAGTACCCATGACGATGAGTGCCAGACGATCCATAGCGGCTCCTCCGGAAAAATGGAAGTCGACTCAGCTGTCGAAATGTTTCAACGGTCTGAAGAGCTCTATGGCATAAAATATAAATATTATATTGGTGACGGCGATTCTAAAACGTTTCTGGGCATATCGAATAGCGATCCATATGACGGTTTCGAGATAAAAAAAAGAGTGCATCGATCATGTCCAAAAACGTATGGGGACGCGCCTCCGCGAAATCGTGAAAAAACAAAAAGGATTGTCTGGCAGAGGAAAGCTCACCGGAAAATTAATTGACGAGTTGAGCACATATTACGGCTTGGCTATTTGGAGGAACAGCGATGATGTTGAAAAAATGAGGAAGGCAATTTGGGCAACTATCAAACATAAAATATCCACAGATAGTGAGCCACAACATGACGATTGCCCAGAGGGAGCCGAGTCGTGGTGTTCGTGGCAGCGAGCGGTCGCAAGCGGTAATATTTCTGAATATCGCCATAAGCCGCCTCTTCCTGAGGAAGTATTGGAGGCAATTACGCCAGTCTTCGAAAATTTGAGCAGAGACGATTTGCTGCAGCGTTGTTTGGGCGGCTTGACGCAAAACAACAACGAAAGCTACAACAAATCAGTTTGGGCAATAGCCCCCAAGTGTCAGTCCAGGAGCAAAAAAATCGTCGAGATTGCAGCTGATATCGCGTTATTATTATTCAATGATGGCCTGAGAAGCCTCATGAAAGTTTTGGAGACGTTGGGGATAACTATCGGCCCAAATTGTTTCAATTTTTGCGTTGAAACCGACGCAGCGCGGATCGAGCTGGCGGAGCGCTCGCTCACAGACGCTGCAAAAGAGGCAAGAAGAGCCTCTACAAGTTCGAGAAAAGATGCTAGGGACAATTATTTGCTTTTTGAAGGCCAGCTATATGGTGCCGGCATCGCTGATTAAAGGTAAAAAATTTTTTTTCCAATTTATCGCATAAATTAACAAACCTAAAACTTTGAACGCGTTTTTCTCAAAACCACTTTTTTGAGTGCGGCACGCAGCAGAACTCGAGCAATTTTTATCCGATCGACTTCAAATTTGGACTGCATCAATAAAACTAGATTATCTAAAGAAGTACATAGGATTTTTTCGATATCTCAATAATAAAAAAAGTTATAGCCTATTTTCGACGAGAAATTTTGCTCGAAAATCGTCCTTTAATTTCAAAAGCGTGCCTATTTAAATTTTTTTTTTCAAATCTCTATATACTTCTCTTCAAAATATCATATTATTAACGAAAACACTCGGTTTTTTTTCAGATCGACTTTGAAGAGAGTTCTGCTGCGTGCCGCGAACCACTGCAGAGGCAGCAGTACCTGACGCGGGAGCTTCCCCAGCGTCAGCATGGGGCGTGAAAAATTAAAAAAATTTTTTGTATGTACCTTCACTAAACAACGAACAAAACAAAACAAAAAATGTTGAATATCTCTTTTTTTCCCACAAAAAAAAAATTCTTGAAAAATGGCAAAAAAACAGGGAGTCACAGTGGTATTATCCCTTAAATGGTCAAATGAACTTTGGCATAATTCGGACCATTTGAATTTAACTCCCTGTTTGATCGAATTCGTCATTTGTTTTGCGATCTTGGAATAATCTTTAATGAATCTGCGGTGGTACCCGGCCAGTCCCAGGAATGATTGTATTTCTTTTACATTTCTCGGTAATGGGAAATTTTTTACCGCTTTTAGTTTTTCGGGGTCAGGTTTCACACCGACTTTTGTTATAATATGACCGAGATATTGCGTTTACTTTCGCATTAATTCGCATTTCTTGGGTTGTATTTTTAAATTAGTCTCTCTTAGCCGCGTCAGCACTTCACGTAACCGCTTGTCATGCTCGGCGAGTGAGGCTCCGTGTATGACAATATCGTCGAAATATACGTAGCATTTTACGCCTTGCAAATCGGCCAATACTGCGTCCATTAATCTTTGGAACGTAGGAGGTGAATTTTTTAAACCAAATGGCATTCGATTATACTCGTAATGCCCTAACGGCGTTGAAAAAGCCGTTTTCGGTTTTTCTTCCTCCGCCATTGAGATTTGATGAAATCCCGAAGCGCGGTCGAGAGTCGTGAAGTATTTTTCCTTTCCCAACTGGTCCAGTATCTGTGCGATATTGGGCAGTGGGCACGAGTCGCCTTCTGTAGCCCCGTTTATCTTCCGAAACTCAACGACGAACCCTTTTTTGAATCATTCCGTCCGCATTTGGTTTTTTTCGGCACTACGAGCAATGGGGCATTCCATGGGCTCGTGCTTGGGCGGATTATACCCTCATCTAGCATTTATTGTGCCTGTCGTTGAATTTCCTTTTCGTGCTCCTCCGGCAGTCGATAGGGTCGCACCTTTATCGGCATTGTCCCGTCCTTGACCGGTATGCGATGCTCGACTGCTTACGTACAACCAAGTAGTTCTCCTTCGAGATGAAATACGTCGGGGAATTCCTCGCAGATTTCTCGCAAAATTGCTTCTTCTTCTGCGTTTAAATGCGAGTTCCCCTTAATCTCGCATCATAATTTTTCCATCCTTTTCTTCCGTATTTCCGTGGTTTTTTCGGCGTCTTCATAAGTTTCCTCTTCTTTCTTCTTTTTGTCGCAGTTTTCTTTTCCCAGGCTAACCTTGTCGATTTCCATTTTTTCCAGTTCGACCGTAGGTCTTTTAATAATTTGCTCTTTCTCGAGCACATTCATTATCATTACAGGGCAAGTGTTTGCCTCTGCCTTCACGATGGCCTTTTCCACCGTGACTCCCTTTTGGATTTTTTGTTCCCTTGTAACTCCTTGGCTTTTTCCCATCGTCCTCGCCTGCACAATACATTCTGTGCGGGCGGGCATTTTCAAGTATTTCGTGCCGCGTACAAACAGTATTTTGTGCCCTTGAATTTCTATCATTTTTCCTCCTAGTATGTTTGTCCCTTTTCGACTATCAGTCCATTCCAAGGAGTCCGTCTACTGCTAACGGTACTTCCTTGCCGACTAAGTTCCAGCTCAGCTGTGCAGAGCGTGCGGAACGCCTTGCCCCCGAGGTCGTGAAGTTCTATTATCTCGTCCCCGATGGGTGTTTCCGGATCCAGCTCATTCACTTTTACTATGCTGCACTGGGCCCCGTGTCACAACGGAGCGTCAGCATTTTGTCGCAAGCGTGCTTCGACGTTATATGTAGGTCACTGGCGTGTACTCGCGGCAGCTGAGCGCTGACGTGGTAAATTCTTCTCGGCGCCCTGTCATTGTGTACAGATGGCTTTCCGAGTAGAATGTCCATTATTTTTCTTTACGATAATTTTTTCTCGTTCACTTGAATGCTTTATATATCTCTCTTTATTGAAAGAATGCCGACTGCTAATGAACTGACGGTTCTTTTGGGCGTATTTTATTGGGTTTTTTTCATTTGGCCTATACTCGTTTTATTTTCTTGGGAACTTATTGTTTGGTGCGTAATTGTAACGCTTCTGTTAATAACTCGGGCCTTGCCATCCTGGCCGTCTTCTACAGTCGTTGTGTTACATCCTAGCGAATGTGCCTTCTCTCGGTTATTCCCAATATCCTCATTTGCCGTCATAAGCGTATTAAATGTATAAATCTAAGAACAAGACGCGTAACAGTATTAAACGGAACTTGCGTACGTTCCGCGAGCATATTCAAATCACAGCGATATATACACGATAGCCGCACTGCCACAGTCATCGACTTTTCCTATCCCATTGGCTGTCAACAAGAACACGATCTCAGGCGCATATTCCAAGAAGAGCTGTCGAACGAAAAATCAACCATCAGCTCGATAAACAGACTCCAAAAATCGTACGCCGGCCCATCCGCATGGTCACCAAGAGAAGCCTCGTCCCTAGATTATTTCATCATAACGTAGTCTAGACGGCTCCGGCGAATTTATAACTCTGACTAAAAAATGAGACATCCGGTCTCGCAGCGTAGTCCGATATATAAACCTCTCGATATGAGATGTCACCATCGTCATAAATCGACATAACAGAAACCATGCGAATGCTTAGGTCTCAGATATCGAACTCTATATCCCATGCGCTTTTTTGCCGAAACACGAGACAAAGGTCCCCTGCCTTCGATACGTGCAATTCTATATAAGGAATGATCGAGATCGACTCTGCGAATCATGAATATCGCGATCAATCCCGCTAAACCTTAAAGTTCCTTCTCCCACTATCGAACCCCTCCTAATTTTCATATCATGAAAGACTTCCTTCCTGAAGTCAGTCTTTCAACAATTTCCGTCGCCTTCATATCAAGTCTCCCGACAATCTTCATCAAATACAGGTCTCAGTCTCGCAAAATCTTCCATCAAATTTACTTCACTTCTTAATCTTGTTCTGACAGAATTCGAAGTGTAGTACCGGTATCATAGAGTTTCGAATATTATATATCTTCGGGTTTCGACCGAAGTGTCGTATAAACGTTTAGTTGACTCTCGCGGCCTCGAGGCCGTAAAATAGTTCAAGTGCTGTTTGCTACGCGTATATACATAAATACTCCCAGCGCCCTAAAATGCTGGTGCTGGTGACCGCTTTCCGAACGCTAAGCGTGGCGTCCGTCAACGAGGCCCTTATCTACGAGCGTCAACCGATATCCTTGCGAGCGAGCGTACCTATACACTGATACACTTACAAACACAGCGACCAATGTAAGCGACAAATTTCATTTTATGTTAATCCGATTGTTCTCCCGACTTTATAGTTATTTTCATTGTCATTTTGTCTGTATAAGTAACTTTATTAATCCAATCACTTATTTGTAATAAACCTTTAGTTAAGTTTGTACAAATTGGTCGGACTATTTCTCGATACCAAATCACTGCATGATTTCCTAATTTCAACTCATTCCACGCACTACCCCTGACAGTTGTATCTGTGACCCGGTTTTTTGCAATAATTGCCAATTATTGCTGCTTGACTAATCGTTTTCGTTGGTACTGGCAAGCTATAAGGCGCTTGTGTTTGCGCCTGATGCGACGCGGGCCTTTGAAATGGGCATGATTTTCGTCCCTCGTGGCGTGTGACGGTGCGGACTGTCCGCTACTGTGGGAGACGCTCTTCGCGATTGTTTTTGTTCCTCCGACCGATTTTTCCTCTTCGATTGCTCCTCGGATTGCTTCCCCTAACTCGTGGTACCCGCGTGATCTTACCATTAGCTGTAGGTCCTTGCGAAGTCCATGTTCGAAATTATTTAGGGCAAAATGCCTAATTAACTGTTCGATTGCTTTTCGACCAATTTCTGAATTGACCGTGGGCGTGCAACCCTTGATTAAATCCATCATTATAGATTCGACGCGGTTTGCGTAAACTTATACAGTATCCTCATGTTTTTGTCTACAGGAATTGGATTCGATTTGTAGCGCGGGGACTGTTCGCTTCGCCTCGTACAGTGATTTTAATAACGTCAGCAAATCGTCGAACGTCTCTACGTTTTTGTAACGCAGGTCTGCAGCGGCTTTGCCTTGTAATTGGAGATGCAATATAGCTTGTAATAAATCCGCGACATTTTCGGGACGGACTCGAGTTGACGCGTATTTTATTGCTCGTATAAAATCTGTAACGGCTTCCGGTTCGGATGCGTCGAATACGGGGATGCTCATTCGAGCCTCTTTCATTGACATATAGTCGTCGTGTTCGGCCATTGTTACTGTCCATTGATTTAATAACGTACAATCTTGGTGATTTAATTCGCGGTTTCTTTCGGTTTCAACGGAATTAAATGTTTCGTCAGCACTGGACGACGCGTCTGACGAATTGTATTCTGAAGGCTGATTATGCTGACGCTTCGCATTTAAATATTTAGCGTACGTAACGGGAGTCAAATCTAGTTTTTCTGTGCTTCGATTTTCCCTACGACGTTTTCGGCCTTAATCACTTTCACCGTCGTAACTTACGACAGTGTTAAAAAACGAATCTAACGATCGCAATAGTTCGTCTCTCCAGAGCAATCGATACCGGTCTGCTTTTTCTTCGTCCGAGATAGACGAATTCTCTAGCTTTGAAGGAGTTCATTTATGAAATGTTCCGTCACTTACAGGTAGATGATCGCAAGATGCATGCTGATAGATGATCGGCTGATCGTCCTGGTCTTCGTTCCTCCGTTTCGTACTCTGCTTCTGGGTACGATTTCCCTGATTGTTGAGTCCTTCTTCCATTGATCCTCGGGATCCGGGTTTTCTGGGATTGGCACTGCTTGGCTGTAGCCTTTCCTCTGGATTCCTCTTTCGACTCGGTCGCGATGTCTCACTCTAGCACACAAGTTGACTCGGTCACTCCCTTATGGTGCTTGAGTGGTTGTTGTGCGTGTCCACGCACAATGAACGAAGCTTTTCGGCAGATCCCACCGCTGCCACCAATGTTGTATCCCCGGCTCGAGAACCCGGGATAGGTATTTTTGGGATTGTTGCGAAATTAAGAGTTGGAACTCAAGTTCGTTGAATAGGGATATAAGTTTATTACTGGGCTGGTCTTATAATTGAATTTACAGTGTGTCGGTCGTACCTTAGGACCGAACCGTTTAAAAGCCAAACAAGGACTGTCTGTTCCCTGGTGTCGTCTCTTAATTGTCGACTCTGATTGTCGTAATTTGCCCCAGATCAAGAAGCATACGATGATTGGTCAGGACGTGTCGCAAAGTGTCTTTTTGGCGAAAGTGTCACTCTCGCAAGGAGGGCAACAAAGTGGAACTCTCGCAGTTGCGCAGAAAATTTTGTATTGCACAAGTTTACGGACACAACACTACGCCCGAATCATTCTTGTCTACAGTTCAACGTCAATTACAAACGGCTGAAGGTCAAAATACATTGCGCGAACATTTCGGTCCACTCGGTCAACAATATATTTCATCTATTCTTTCACAAGACAAAAATTCCATCATGGATTACGTGTATGGCGTCAAGTTTACCAATGAAGGAATGATGTTAGGCGATATGCGTTTCGATGTGGATAATGATGATAATATATTCATCGATGGCATAAAATACTTGGGAACCCCTGGACTCTATGAGCAAATCTTTAAGAGAATTCCTGACAATGCAATATACACCGAGGACGACAAAGACAAATATAAAAGTATATTGTTGGCAACAAATGCACATCGACGTGGTAGCAATATACTCAATCCTGTATTGGGTAACAAAGGCTTCAAGTATAAATATATAATTGGACCATTAAGTTTCGACCGAAAAACTGGAAGAGGTATAGAAATACCGCTCGCCATGACGTTAAATAACAACAAAATCGATTATGTGCATTGGAATGATTCCAATGAGTTGGTCAATCGTTTGCGCTTGTTGGAACTTCCACGACACGCGGGTAACAACGCTCACAACAATGAGATAATGTCGATTATTGAGGACTCATGGACTCATGCAATGACCGAGGCCTATTATGAAGGCCTCGGTCGTCGAACGATTCAATCGCACTCTCGCACTGTGGAAAATGTTTACCCTCAATGGTAATTACAAGTGGATCGATGCGTTACCGCAACTCGTTATGAAGTACAATGCTCGAAAGCATCGTACGATTGGCATGAGGCCCATCGACGTTACTCCTGCGATCGCGCAGAAACTCTTAAGCACTGTATGCAGCAACGTAAAAATTGCGGCTCCTGCGAGATTCGAAGTCAATGATTTTGTGCGCGTGAGCAAATTCAAAACAATATTTGAAAAAGGTTTCACACCAAATTGGACCACCGAAGTGTTTAAAATCGTCAAGGTGCAACAAACTTATCCTGTAACGTAACTAGTCGAGGACTCAAATGGAAATCCGATAGCCGGAGGATTCTACGAATACGAACCGCAACGTGTTGCCAATCCAAACATATATCTCGTCGAGAAGATAATACGCAAAAAGGGCAATGATGTTTATGTTAAATGGTTGGGAATGGATAAATCTCAAAACTCGGGGATACACAAAAATAATATATTGTAATAACTTTTATAAAGTGTATGAAAAAAATCAATAAAGTTTATTTACAATAGGTATACCATTTTATTTATGTATAAATTCACCATTCCTTATGAAAATAAATAATTATATCCTGTAAACATTAACATACTCGCATTGTGTATAACATGAATATAACCGGTGCGATGGTCTAATGGTTAGCGTGCTTGACACTAAACCTGCGGACCGGGAGGTCCCGGGTTCGAAACCCAGTCGCGTACATTTCGTCGTGAAATGTTTTCCTTTGGCATTTCGCAGCGAAATAAAACTAGTTCCACGACTGGGGGGCGAACTTGATGAACAGCTGTATTGGTATAGGTTTTCCGCAGTTTCCTTATACCCATGACAGATATGTCATGGTGAATACGATACAGAGGGGGAAGTCGGCTGCGGCCGCAGATGGGGGGGGGGTGGAATTGGTGGTAGACGGGGGAGATGAGGAACGGATGGTATGAGGAGGGGGTAGTGGTGGAATGGGAGGTTGAAAGAAGTTGAGTCGGATTGGGGCTCGTTAAAAGGGGAAGACCCTGTACGGCGGGAACAAACCAAATATATAACATGAATATTTTCCAATATGTATATGAAATTTACATTACCACATTCATTATATCTCTCCATTTTTATTTTATAACAATACATACAATGGAGTCCAACAAATACGTTTACAGTGCAATTTTATAATGACCCCATGGTAGAGTGTCCGTACTTTTCGGCATGATATACCGCTTGTTATCGTATGGACTTAGAGCAATTCTTGACTCTGAAATAGTGTAAACTTCGTGCAGCTTCGATCTTATGCAAGACTGCTGACGAGTCATCTCAATTTCTTCCCGTAAACAGCAAGTGTAGTCATTGAAATTTATGGTTCGCGCCATGACATTACTTTTCACACCTTTCACCTTTTTCGTATATTTTTTACCATCGACTCGCAAAACGTACATTTTTGCTCTCAATCCCACAAATTCCGTCATTACCATACCATTATTTTCATCTTTCATGAGACCGGGCACTTTTTGTTGACTAACGGTAAACCATACACGTTTTCCATCGGGTAATCGCTCGTATCAAATTTATCAATGTTACGCTTCATATCGTCGTAAACGTCGTCAGACTTGATGTGGTATATGAGACTATCGGTGTCGGTATACATGATCTTGCAGTTTTGCTGATACAAAGGAATCATGAATTCGTGGTGAAACTCTTATCAACATGTTTTCGAAATGTCGAGTATACACATACCTACATAAATCGGCTTGTTAAATTTTACCTCCAGATTTCGCAATTCGACGGCAATAAGATTTTCCGAAAAGATACTTCGACTGTAATCATTTGGTATAGCGATCAATGCCTCTGCCCCATACCGTCCCTCCCACTTTGTTACAATTTTCACGTCTACACGGTTTCGCACGTTTTCCATCGTTTTACCAAATACTGCATTGTTCATTTATTTACCCGGGAAAAAAGTTCATGTCTGAGTGGATATGTTCATATATATTTCAGATATTGTCATATATGTATCAGATATATTTATATCTGACATTTTACAGTATCATATGATTAGGTCTGATGATATCTTACATCACATATGCACATAGAAGATCATATCTGATTAAATACAGTATCTGGCCTGACCATATATGAACTCATATCTGTTTATATCTGGCTAAGTACCAAGGCGAGTTGGTACCGTAAATTCGTATCTGAACATACATGATGTGATATGTGAACGTATCTGTTCGTATAAGATCATATCCGATCAAATACGGTACCAGACTCCGCAATATAGATCTCATGTATGTTTTTATCTGGTCAGGTACCAAGGCGAGTTGGCAGTGTGAAACCATATCTGAACATATATGATGTGATATATGAGCAAGCACGTTCATATAACATTTTATCCCATCATATACGATACCAAACCCGGAAAATATACGAAGTCTTATACACTCATACCTTATCGTATATGCAGTTCAGTTGTTCACACATGAAAACATCCGAATATATGAAACAATATATGAGGATATGAGACGATATCCGATCAGATATGGCACCTTACCTGACTGTATTATATGTGATCACGTGAGTTACTATAATATTATTAATTATTAACACGTCAAGTGATGGCGTGTTAATAACCCCGCTCTATATATGTAAACTCTCTAAGATATATTAGTGCATATCTTTATGACTGCACTAACAAGATTTGATCTGTATCAACAGAGTAAGATTTGCTTTGATATAGTCGGAGTCATTTCTGGTCTGAAAGTTCAGATAAACTATGATTCTATCATATGGGCAGGTCTATTGTTCATAGATGTCCAGGTCTACTGGGATCCACGGTATTTATTCTTATACGGACAGACAAATCTAGTCCAATAAGATTAGATTTGCCTGACATGATCAGATCTAGCCCAATAAAATCAGATCTAGCTGACATGATCAGATCTGGCCCAATAAAATCAGATCTGGTCCAACAAGATCAGATCTTGCCTGGGGATTGGATCTGGTTAGACCTGCTGCGAAATGGACGGATCTGCTCTCAAAATTATCAAAAGGGCTCTGATATAATCATACATGCTCAGATATAAGCATACATGATCTGTCATGACACTACATGAATAGATATGGCCATTTTTCTTGTCTGATCATATCTGATTCTACAGATATGATTCAGATATGAACTTTTTTTCCCGGGTATACAAATTTTTCTTGAAATCATTTGTAGCACGTGTGCGGAACTGCGTGTTCAATTCGATGTATGAACGCAACCAGGGGGATTAAGTGAAATCCAAAATTCAGTGTATTTTCGCTACTTTAAGTCCATGACGCATACACTGCTGCAAATTAGGATAGTGTGTCACGTAACGCTTCTTATCGCATACGGTTGCGAGCAATTTCTCTTAACGCTTGACCGGTGGTTTGTCGCGTGTCGGACAAAACGGAAGGTCACTGTGCGAATCATGCAAACGTTGTGGATATTCGAGATCGACTTCAAGAACGTAGCCTACAGGCGAATCTAGCGCTATGGATAATACGTCAAAATTCGATGTGTCGTCGATTCATTGAAAATCAGCATAAGGAAAAGGTTGACACATTGCCCATCCATACAAGTTGTTCACATCACAGTACATCAGGTATGATGATGATTTCAATGGATCGTATGATTGCATGTACTTGTTATTAGGATGTGCATATCTGTTTGAACATTGGCTTAAACCTACGCGTATACCTCGCTCGATGAATAAAATCATGTCGACGTCAGTCAATAATTCGAACGTAATTACCGTATATTTTAACATGGCGTCCCAAGTGCAGGGTACGGCAACGTAACTTCCTTTTTTAAAATGCGCGCCATTCAGTCGGCTGATGTCGTAACGGAGCGCTAGTGTTCTCGTTCGAAAGGGGGGACTCTAAAGTTTTATCCCGACACAATTCAATCGCTATTATGCGTTGGAACAGTGAGGAGCATGCTGTTGCCGTTGAGGCCCACTTTTCGAGTGGATGTTCTGTGATCGCAACCCAGCGTGTCTTTCGGAATCGCTTTAATTTAGCCCCGTTGGCCCCTGTCCCGGACCGGAAATCAATTGTTACGTGGGTCACTACGTTCAGACAAACTGCAAGTGCGACAAGACGGAGAACTGAAGCCCCTCGCTCGATTAGATCACCTGATAACATTGAGGCAGTGAGAGCTTCAATGTTGCGATCACCACGGCGTTCTGCGCGCAAACATGCGTCTGCCCTTGAACTTTCCCATCGTTCTGTAAGGAGAATTCTTCATGATGATCTTCATTTCCATGCTTACAAAATGGCGATTGTGCAGGAACAATGGCTGTTTTGAGGGAACACTTCCCAGAGCGCCTCATCTCAATTAGGGGCGATTTGGAGTGGCCGGCCCGCTCTCCCGATTTGGCCCCTTGTGATTTTTTTCAATGGGGTTTTTTGAAATCCCGTGTTTATGTGAAGCGTTCAAAGACCCCACAAGAGCTGAAGACCAACATCCGGGAAGAAATTGCCAACATAACACCTGCTATGCTGGCAAGAGTCGTGATAAACGGCAGAAATCGGTTTACTCAGTGTATGGAGAATGGGGGACGTCACCTATCTGATTTGATCTTCAAAACTGTGTAAAACAAAACGTTAGGCATGCGCCTACATTATGAAAAACAAATAAAAATGTTCTGATTCATACAATCGGTTTTATTAAGTTTTGAAAAAAGGAAGTTATGCTGCCGCACCCTGTATATCCGGGAAGAGAGTAATAATGCGCCGGATCGAGCCCATAACTTTCAATACACGTATCACGGAAATTTTCGAAAATATCTGCTAATAACAAGACATCCGTCTTCAAATACAAATCGCTATATTCACCAAGCGTTTGAATGGAAAACCGCTCCCAGACATTTTCAGCGTGAACGTACTCGCTCGCGCTGATCGTTTCCTCGGTCAAAGAACTGTAAAATGAGTCGCGCGGTGACAAACACGTGTCTTCCAGTCTGCTGACATGGTCAATGTATTCGTACGGGAAGACACCTTTTCGTGTTAATAATGTAAAATCATGCATCGGTAGGCCGTCAAATTGTGAGCGTAAAATTTTCAGTTTGTCCGTCGTTAAAAATGATGCTAATTTCTCAAAACTTGTGGTTATAAATTTATATGAATCGATTAAGCGTAATTTAAGTTGGTTTTTTGTTTCTTCAGTAGTAGTTTGAACAGTTTCCGTAAACGAAATATATTCTTCTTTTGATATTGGAAGCACGTAAGTTGTCCCTTCAAAGGCGGTGACTACTTGTTTGATTATAAAATGCGCATCATAGCCAGACAATTTGTGAAAAACTACTGGAATGAAAAAAGATTGTTTGAAATTTAGATTGCAATTCGAATGGGCGGGGCCTCTGTAACGCCCAGTCAAATGACAATGATCGCGAACTCGTGCATCGGCTTGTGCAAAAGCTTTTTCACATATGTGACACTTAATCGCGCTTCGAAATTTAAGCTTCTCGTCGGATGTTAACTGTACCATGGGGATATTTGAAGATAAAATATATTTTACGTGCAAAGCTGCACTTTCAGTTTTTCGACGAACCATGCAATGCAATCGCTACTACGGTGCGATTCATATCTGCATAATGATTGATCGTATGAACAATGAACGTAGTATGCGATACTAGAAACCTCGTGGTGTTGGTACATATTTTGTTCATTCGTTTTCGGAAGAACGCATTCAAGATCGACGTATATTACGAATGGAAGTCACCCTTTATGATTGAAGTTTTTCAAAGTGAGTCACTTGTTCGCATCGTTCGATAAACGCACAATGGCCAGATCAACAGTCGTTGATCTGTCCACAGTCCACAGTGTGCACTTGCAATTTTTGCTCCGAATGAAAGTAGTGTAGACATCTGCGAAAACAAACAAAAAATAAGTTTTGAACTAATCATTTTCATACATTTAATTATATCAAATCTACGTACCTATCACAGATATATTTCTGCCCATCGTGTTTAGTCAACTGTGAGCTGACGAGCCTTGATAAATTCTTGATCCACGCGAAATGTCCAACGATGTTTTGCTGCGGCTCTTTCACGTAGAGCAAATGGACATGCTTTTCGCTCTTTCGCTCACTCACGCGAATTGGAAGAGTACTATCGTTCTCAATGGTGTACACATTGATTGAAATGTCATTACGAATTTCACATGTTTTAATTTGATTCATAGTCACTTGAAACTCAATGTCTTGAACATTTAGCACTGTCGGGGAGTGTGGGTATGAAGATTCACGCGCACTGTTACGTTGGGTTGGATGAAGAGCAGCAACTACGGACCATGCGACACATGCTTGATCACTCAATTTCACATTAACGACAGTAGAAGAGCTAGAGCGGTTCTAACCCAGGCATCTCAGGGGGGAGCGGGGCGGCGGGGTCCAGCGCGGGGAAGCCAAGTGCCTGGTGGAGGGGGGGTCCAGCGCGGGGACGTGACGTCAGTGGTCTCTGTGGAGGGGGTAGCCATGCGGTCCGAAGAGCGACTGTCGGGAGGGGGCAGCCGTCGTCGGAGAGTGTCTTGTGGGGGCGGGGGTCAGGTAGTGGTGAGTGACCGTTGAAAACCCATAAATCTCCTAATTTATTATAGATATAAAAAAGATTAGCATCGATGCAGTGTTTTTCTTTCTACACTATTTAGTCCGCGTGAAAATAGAACTCACACACACACGATATGTGTGTATGTAATGGCCATATATGGGTAGGAAAATTTGGTTAATTTGAAGCGATACATGAAGGGGACGGCTTTTCAAAGCTGTTTATTTATGTAATGCAGGTGTGATGCGCTTGGTTTCGTTTCCGAAATCTTTAAAATGTTTGTATGCGTGTCCACTCCTGTCACGACTCTCGCCAACACCCGAGACAGGCCCTGACGAGTCGGGATTTCTCGGAAAAACTATAAACTTTAGAGACCTATCGTCAAAGGGTTTTTGACCCCAGATGGGCCACCGGAGCACAGCTGCACTCGGGAAAAAAATGTTTCGATGTATCGAGGACTCGTATTCATTACGAAATATAACGTCGAGATGTTCAGATGTGCGAGTATGTACGCAGTGCATCCGGCCAAGCACCCCCTGGACTTGACCAAAAACGAGCTCGAACAGGTTCCAAAGGTCTTGCTCCTAAAATATTGGGGTGAATATGTTGGCTTATTGTGGGATCGTTTGCCAGAACATCATCGGAACGATAATGAAGTGATATCATATCTCCCATGTATGGAGCATTATAATACACCACAGATGAAAGATCACATCGATGGCCCCCCACCTCAACGTCGGGAATGTGAAAAATGCTGTGGAAATTCTCCACGTACGGGGTTCTTCAAACGTGTTTGAACCTGTTTTTGGGAGTGTGAAAAAATGTCGTGGGGAAAATTCTCCACGTACGAGGTTCTTCAAAAGTGTTTGAACCTGTTTTTCATGATTGGAAAAGTGGGGAGAAGTTTGAAAATTTAAGTGGGAGGGTTATGAGGGAGCTTATAATTTCGTAGTCCAAGCTCAGACTGCAGTATTCCACCGCGACATCAACATCTCTCCAAAAAGAACTTTGAAAGTGCGGGGAAAATGGATCTCTCGAGTATCAACAAAGTCAGCGTGATGGCGGAATTCCTTCCAACGAAGAAGCTGTCAGAACTCCGCGTTCACTCGGATCATCGAATCTCCGACATGAGGGCCGTACAAACCAAGTTTGGGAAACGCTACCTCGCGGACATCGCGGATGAATTCACTGTCTTCTTACCAGAGCGACTTGTGAAGGCCTTCGATGAAGATTTGGAAACGTTCGAGCGAATGCGGCAAGCGGCACGGGATCATCGTCTCTGGATGACATACAAAGGTGGAAAATACAACAGCATAGACTTTTTCCAAGTCTGAGAACACATGGTGGAAAAATACGAAATTCGTTGGAACACCATCGTCGAACGGTTGTCTGCATCATCGAGAGTATGCTGCAACTGACGCGTAAGAGTCAATTCTACATGCAGTTGTGGAAAATACATCAGCGTCAAGTTCCATCGTCGTGGAGTATGGTGGAAAAGGGCAAATTCGTTGGGGCAGCATCGTTGAGTGGAACAGCCGTCCAGATCACAGTCGTCTCACCATCGTTTCGACGTTTGAAGTGTTTGACTATGTAAAAATGTATGTAAAGAACTGTTTTATCGAAATGTATGAGAAGGAGAAATGCAAAACAATTTTCGTCGTAAAATAAATGAAGAATACAAATGGTATATATTTTCATCGAAATGTTTTTTTATTCATTTAAAAAAAATCCCTCGCTCACACAACGCTTCGTATACACTTAACCAGCTTTTCAGCGATTTTACATTATCATGGGCGCAGTTGTATTTCGTGTTGAAGGAATGATGGGGGCATTTCGAGTTTGTGATTTTCGGCAACTTCTGCAGCGATGGACAGTCCAGAGTCTCCAAGTCGATGACGTTTGTCGTGGGATCCGTGAATCTTGATAGCTATGCGCATTTCTCGAATCCCTTTGCATAGATGGTGGGGGCTCCTTGCAAGATTTCTCGAATTGTCTTTCTAGCTGCCTCGTATGGTATGCCGCTGTGATCCCATCGTATTCCATGGAAATTTCGTTCCAACCACTTGTTTGTCATTTTGTACTTGGCCGGTAAAGAGTCCCATGCAAATGGTGCGTCGAAGGCGAGCGTCAGCGGTTCAGCATCCTTGTCGTGGAGTTTGATGATGGACATCTCCTTTAGGACAAATTTGTTGATGGGGCTCTTGAAGCCCTGTACATCGACGATAAGCTCCATGTTGACTGACGTGGACGCGAATTATCGGCATGATTTTATACCAATTTTTTAACCCCACCGCTGATTTGATTGTACTCGACAATACGATCATGGAGGATCATGCAGTATGCTGAAGTGTGTGGCGGAATATTATTTTTCAATTCGAACTCAAGGCGCACGTCAACAGGGCCAGACTTGAGAGAATCGTTTTGCTTTGAGCAGTCAATGACAACGAGGGGCGCTTTTTCTAAAAATTCAATCCTGCTCAGCCATGGTTCAGCCTCTTTGATGTAATAGGTCGGTTGAAAGTTTGCGTACATCTCGTAGAGTAGAGCATATTGATTTTGATCAATGTTCAAATTCAAATTTCCATATGGATAACATTGAGAGTTGAGGTAAAGTTTAACATCGCTCAGGTTACAATGATCAAAGTGGCTCGCATTTTGTTGCTTCTTATTTTTCCGTCCCGTCTGTAGCGCGAGTATGACATAACGTGGCTTCTCCAGCTGATTCGAGGTTTTCACAGACCATACGTGCTTAGAGGTCGCAGGTAGCAATGGATATTCATACAGTTCCCATGTTCGGAAACTCATGGAGATTGGTGCGTCTTTGGCGAGAAACTTTAATAGTTGAATTTTTCGCTGATCGGAGACTGTTACATACGGCACGAGCCATTCTATTTTATGCAATACGAGTTTGTAGTCTTCGGGCGCTGTTTGTACAATGGCATTGTCGTCGGTCTTTGATCTCGTGAGGATCAACTCGTGCTTGGCATTTACGACAATTTTACGATAATCTTCGGCAAACCCGAGGAGCATGCTGAGCGGAATGCACACATCAAAGTTTCCCGATACATCTACAATCTGCTTCGTCTCTTCGACATCGAGCCATCCAGTGTTCTCGAGCATAGAACTTTTGGCCGGTGAGAGAGATGAATATCCCTTAATTACACTCGTAATGCCGACATTCTTATTACGATCGATTTCTATGGCATTCAATTCATATCGCACTTCCTCAAACAAATGACAAATGGCATTGTTGACGAGACTTGTAGCAGCGGTCGGCGTCCCATCGCGCTTGGATAATTTTCCACATATGTGTAGAGAACTCTTGCTTGGCAGGATGGAGAGGTCTTGATGTTGGATGGCAATACGGATTTCATCGCTGTTATTGAAGGTTGAAGATGCATATGGCTGATGAGCGTGAATCTCACAATGGATGATGTATTCATCAAAGACCACAGGCGCCTGAATGTTTACAATTTCTTCCTCCATTTCACGCAACAGATGCACAGAGCACAGACTAAATAATTTTTTACGCGCTTTCGCCACGCACTTTGAGACCCAAACTCTTCAAGAGTAGCACGTTTTGAGGGGTTAGCACTTTGGGCGCTGGCCGACGACTGATTGTTTTTATCCATGGCCGTTTATTGTTATTGGAAGATCTATTGAAAACTATACCCATCACGACTTTATATGCAGGCGTATGGTGATCACTTCACCGCGGAAATTTACCAAATCACCGTCCTGATCCACTATGCGAAGCTGTATCGCGTCAATCGTTCGGCTCGTGATTGGCAGATAAATTACGTGGGAGGGAACTTCAATGATCTTATAGCCCGGTGGCACAGATGGAAAAAATTCGTGAATTGTGTGTACTTTTTGTCCATTAATATAGGCGCCAGCGGTAATGTTGCACTCAACGCGTAAGGCGTTCACTTTGAGAATGGCCACCGGAAGGTCCGATTCGTGCCTTTTATTGGCTTCCAATTTGCGTGCGGTGAAGCCTAGTAGATGCCCAATAGAATCTTTCGGCTCAAAATTTATATCACGATCGCACTCGATCTCACTGCGTAGCGTATTATTATTGGGTTTAATGCTGATTTTGATGTTTTTACGTGAGAGCTCTGCTTGTACGAACGTCTCAATATCCTCTATTTCATAACTGCCCGTAGGTATCGTCAACACCTCATCTCCCACGTAAAGTTTATCGTGGTCACCGTCGATATTGGGAATAGAGTTGAAGGTTAACAATTCCACGAGACCGAGAGTATAATTTTTGTGTGGCGAGAGTTCGATGGGGGGAAAGTATTGCGCCTCGAGTATGGACGATGAGCCAGATATGGTCAATGTTAAACTTTCGTCCATGATGCTGGTAAATTAACAACTGAATTCCCCACATCATTTTCCCCCTATATATAGTGTATACTTGTCTTTGTGCTGCAATTGTCGACAAAGAAATTTGAGACACAAATGCCCACATTCAATCGTATCATATTCCTGATATCCCTTATAATTATAATTTACGCTACCAACACGAAAATACCTCATGAGTTCAGATGGTGGTGGAAGATTGCCGAAACTATCAAAGTACATGACTTTCAATCCAGTCTTTTTGTAAGCGACCCAGTGCGTTCCAGGACCGGCATTTGCATCCAAATTTACAATTGCTGCTTCACATTTGAGAGGTCCGCTCGCTGGCAATGTGTCGCGCATGTAAACCCCGCGAAAATGTGGAATCTTTAGGATTTTTGCATATTTAAGTAGGTCGCGGTCGGTGAGCGGTCGGTGAGGTAGCGTAACTTCTAGTTTTTTGGCTTGATATGAAGGCCCAATCCCTGCTTATATGGTTTCAGATGTAGACCCCGACCTAATGCAATTGCTTCAATTGTCCGATTATGACGCTTACTTTCATCCAATTCACGTTTAGCTGCTTGAGCAGCATTTACGGCTTTAGCTATACTAGCCGCACCACCCGACAAAGCACCCGCAGCGCTAAGACCAGCAAAAATGGGCACGAGGAAGGGCAATAAACCACCAATTTTATGGGGTACAGGTAGAACCCGAGGTGTGCGTACTTTGCCACCTTGCATCTTTACAGCTGCACGAGCACCCTTTAGAGCTGATTTAATAATCTTATGCGAATCATTACTTTGAATCATTGTCTTCTTTGCAGCGCCAATTATCTTTTTCAAACAAACGCCACCCTTACGGGCCTTCATTCCCATACCGAATTTTCTCTTTGTCTTCATAATATTTGCCACACCCCAAGCACTAGCTTTTTCACCGATACTAGCGTCTCTCGCGGTAACACGTTGTACAGCCTGTTCAGCCAACACTTCATCCGCCAAATGTCTCGCCTCAAGATTATCTGGATTTTTCGAATACGCAATATCGTGTTGTTTGCAAGCCGTATCCAATGGGTTAATGCCCGGATCACCACGAGCAAGGCGCTTGACCAACTTTGTGCCTGGCCCACAATACTGATACCCAGGCAGATGTAGTTCAACGGGGAGTTTGTTGATTAGGCGGTTGACTAAACCTTTACCGCTCTTGCTATGCACGATCATGTCTAAAGACAATATGCGACTGATTGATGATCCCTATAAGAATCCTATTTATATGATTTCATCGTTAGTCGTGTGTGAGATGACGTCCAAGAAGCAAACTATCGGAGGTGGACTCCCCGTGATAAATTTCGACGAGTTTGTCGAAGACGGAGGGAGGAAGAAGAAACAAAAACGTCATGGGAATTTATTGCCGGATAGCATACGTGCACTGTTTTGCGGTCCATCGAATTGTGGGAAAACCAACGCTTTGCTCACTCTCATCATCCATCCGAATGGTTTGAGATTTGAGAACATTTACTTGTATTCCAAATCGTTGAAGCAGCCAAAGTATAAGTTGCTCGAACAATTACTCGAACCTGTGAGTGGAGTTGAATATCATCCATTCGAGGCGCATGAACAAGTGATAGCACCAAGTGATGCACGATCCAACTCTATATTCATCTTTGATGATATAGCATGCGAAAAGCAGGATAATGTTCGGGCCTTCTTTTCCATGGGAAGACACGAGATTATTGACAGTTTTTATCTTTGTCAGACGTACATTCGTATCCCCAAACCCCTCGTGAGAGATAATGCAAATTTCGTGGTGCTTTTCAAGCAGGACGATATGAATCTCAAACACGTCTACAACGATTATGTTAATACGGATATGACTTATACGTGCTTTAAAAACATGTGCGTGAAATGCTGGAATTCCGACAAGTATGCATTTGTCACAATTGATAAGGATAGCGATATTAACGAAGGTCGATATAGACAGGGTTTTGATTGTTTTCTAACCATTGATAAATGACTCATCGCTGGTAGTTGAAGAGACAGTATTGTGCATGCCGTGGCAGTGACAACATGAAGAGCGAACAACTGTTGCGAGAAAAAGATGTATTGCATGAAATTGCCAAAGCGAGCGATGCAATCAGACGAAAGCATCGGATGATCAAAATTGGAAAAGATAGCGATGAGCAGAAAATGCAAGATGTCTTAAGCCTATCGTGAGACCATTGGAGAAATTGGTGTCATATAAAAACGGTGAGGTGGTGAAGGAGGAAATTAAGGATGAAAAAGTGAGTGATAATGTTGAAGAAGGAGATGCATTAAATAGTGCGAAACATCAATTGAAGAACGAGGCACAAGATTCCTTCAAGAGTGAAACCCAAGATTCGTTTAAATTAATATACGAGGATGATGATGATGACTCGCAAAATGTCGAAGAATTGAGCCGTGAATATATCCTGCTATTACAAACAAATAGAAAGGCAAACTTGGATGTATTATATGGTATACGGAATCTCGCAAGCAACAAATTAATGATTGGTAATTCTCCGATAATTTTCGACTCTCAACCTATTCGCGTGGGAGATGCGAGTTATGCGAAAACTGTTGGATTAACAGAGCTGTTGTTTAAAAAAGTGCCCAATGTCGAAACTCTCACACCGGACGATTTGAAAAACTATGAAAAGATTGTAATCTCGACGAATGCGCACAAAAAATTTTATAAGCCTAGTGAGGCTATACGACGTAACACCAGCCACAAATTTAACAGATATATTGCAAATATAGTTGATCATCATGTGGGACAGGGTATGCCAAAGTATAAGCTAGCTAGAAAAAACACACAATCGGACTATATTTATTGGGACAATCCAAATGAGCTAGTAGATCGTCTTCGTTTACTCTTGGCATCACAAGCAGCCGGAAATTCGGCCCATGCGAATGAAATTATATCGATTATCGAGGAATTGCGAGAAGCTGAAATCATTTATTAAGTCGACATCGGAGAATTTACACATTCTCATCATGAGTGTCGATGTGTTTGGACGTCATTCAAGTAGGAGTGTACTCCACAGTAAGCAAGGTCCTCCAGGTCGACCTGGGATTGGCTTTAGAATTACCGCAGATGGTCATTATGACTTGGGGCAGAAACGATTGTGTAACATTGCAAATCCAGAAGGAGAAGATGACGCCATCACTCTAAGTGCGTTACAAAAGAGATCCCGAACTATCATTAAGAACATACGCAAAGAAATGAATGAGAGTAGTCAATTGTTGGTTAATGGACTTGAAGCTACGATAAGAGACATTGCAAAAACACTCGAGGCCAATGTCAAAACTCTACAAGATTTGGTGATGCGTAATTCACTCGTCATTGCTGAATTGGATGCGCGACTGCGTGGACTGGAAAATGAACGAGAAAAGGAGCGCTCTCGTGCTAGAGCTACATAAGCCTGCTCGATGAAACTATCCGCGTCGGCATGTGGACATCCGGGGCTTGGACGAAACCTGGCAAGCCGATCTCGTCGATATGTCATCATACGCGCGTCAAAACTCCAAACACAAATTTCTTCTCACCGTCATCGATACCTTCTCGAAATTCGCCTGGGCCATGCCAATTTTGAGTAAGAGTGGTAAAGATGTAGCAGCAGCAATGAAGTCGATCCTCGTTAAGGGACGCATACCGCAGAACTTGCATGTCGATCAGGGAAAAGAATTCTACAATTGTGACTTTAAGGCCATCATGAAAAAGTACAATATTCACATGTATTCAACATATAGCAACTTGAAGGCATCCATTTGCGAGCGTTTCAATCGTACATTGAAGAACAAGATGTGGATGCAATTTAGTCTTCGTGGTAATTATAAGTGGATCGATATTCTTGATAATCTAGTAGCCGAGTACAACGATTCGGTACATCGCACCATTAAGATGAAGCCGAGAAATGTCAACGCGGAAAATGAGAAGTAATTGCAGCAGATTTTCAATAAGCCTCCAATAAAAAGACAACCGAAATTCGCCGTTGGTGATAAAGTGAGAATCAGCAAATTTAAGACTGTTTTCGAAAAGGGTTACACCCCAAACTGGACAACAGAAATATTTACAATCTATCGTGTGAAAAAAACTCATCCCCTGACGTACCACTTGACGGACCATAAAGATGAACCGATCGCCGGTGGTTTCTACGAACAAGAGCTTCTCAGGGTCAAGCACCCCGATATCTATCTCATTGAAGCGGTATTGAAGAAGCGCGGTAATCGAATGTTTGTAAAGTGGTTAGGTTTCGACAATAGCCACAATAGTTGGATAAGTAAATCCGATTTGTAGTCGATAATAAAGAAAATGGAAAAATATGTATGTTTTATGACTCTTGTCCTGCTGGTCGTCCCCGCATCCCTCCAAGGCCTCCGACCGACTCCACAGCAGGCTTCCCCCCTTCTCGCCGTCATCCTTTTTCGTGGAACGTGAGGAGATGGATAGAGTGAATATACACATGTGATTATAAAAAGTCCGCTTCTTTATTTACGGAATATAATAAATCCATTCTTGCACAATATATACAACAAACATAATTTTAACATCGAGTGAACAAAATATATACATAATTTTCACGAGTTTTATACATCAATATTCACAAAGTATACACAATTTTACATCAAGGTTGTGGGGGGAAAAAAATTACAAAACTTTTCACGACGGTATTCTGTAATGCCCCCATGGTAGGGTATCAGAGGTCCCAGGTATGATATACCGCTTATCATCATGAGGACTTAGAGCGATTTTCGTCTCACGAATGGTGTAGACCTTGTGCAACTTCGATCGAATACACGTTTGACTACGCATCATTTCAATGTCTTCCTTCAAGCATCGGGCATAATCGTCAAACGTGATTGTCCTAGCCACAACATTGCTCTTGACACCTTTAACTTTTTTAGTATCCTTCTTACCCTCGACACGTGTCGCATACATTTTCGATCGAAGTTCAATGAACTCGGTCATAATTGCACCATTGCATTCGTCTTTCATGAGACCGGGTACCTTCTTATTGACAAGCGGCATATCATACCTATTGTCCGCTGAATAGTCGCTCGTATCAAATTTTTCAATGTCACACTTCATGTCTGCATATACATCTTCGCTCTCAATGGCATATATGAGGCTATCTGTATCGGTATACATCACTTTACATTTATTCCGATACAATGGTACCATATACTCGTGATGAAATCCATACAAGCACGTTTTGGATATGTCGAGTATGCACATACCCACATATATCGGCTTGTTAAACTTCACCTCGAGATTGCGCAATTCTACGGCAACGAGGTTTTCGGAGAAAACGCTTCGGCTGTGGAAGTTTGGCTTCGCTATCATTGCTTCCACGCCATACCTGCCCTCCCATTTTGTCAAAAGCTTTACATCTACATGATTGCGCACATTCTCCATCGTTTTGCCAAACACCGCATTATTCATCAATTTGAATAAATTCTTTTCAAAATCGTTTTTGGCCAGCGTTCGAAACTGAGTATTTAACTCGATATATGAACGTAGCCATGGGGATTGCGTGAATTGTAATACCCTATGGATTTTTGTGAGGCAAAGTCCATGACGTAAACATTGTTGTAAATTTCTGTAGTGTATGATGTAGCGTTTTTTATCGCTGACGGTTGCTAGTAGCTTTTCATACTGCTTACCCGGTGGTTTTTCGTGTATTGGGCAAAACGGTAGGTCTTTGTGCGCATCATGTAGAGATTGGGGATATTCCAAGTCGACTTCAAGGATGTAGCCTGTCGGTGAATCTAGCGCGATGGAAGATGGATCAAAATTGGACACGTCGTTGACCCATCGAAAATCTGCATATGGCAAGGGTTGACACATTGCCCATCCATACAAATTGTTGACATCAAAATACATCAAGTATGATGATGCTTTCGATGGATCAAACGACTCCATGTACTTATTATTAGCGTGTGCATATCGGTTTGAGCATTGACTGAGACCACCGCGTATACCCCGCTCAACGAATAAAACCATGTCGATGTCAGTTAGTAACTCAAACTTGACATTCGAGTGTTTTAACATTGCATCCCAGGTATACCCCGGCAATGTGTAGTAATACGCGGGATCTAGGCCATAGCTCTCAATGCACGTATTTCGAAAGTTTTCGAAAATATCAGCTAATAGCAAGACATCTGTCTTCAGATACAAATCGCTATAGTCACCCAGCGTTCGAATGGAGAACCGCTCCCAAACTTTCTTAGCATGTGCATACTCACTCTCACATACTATAGCATCTGTCAGGGAACTATAAAATGCGTCACGTGGTGGTAGGCAAGTGTCGTCTAGCTTGGTCACGTCATCAATATATTCATAAGGGAAGACCCCTTTTCGCGTCAACAAATTGAAATCGTCTGTCGAAAGAGTTGGGAATTGCATGCGTAAAATTTTGAGTTTGTCCTCGGTCAAAAATGAGGCTAATTTGTCGAGACTGGTGTTGCGGAATTTGTATGAATCGATGAAGCGCAATTGGATCCTATGTTTTGAATCGTCTTTAATTTCAACATGCTTCGTAAAGGAGATGTATTTCTCCTTTGTAATTGGAAGCACATCGGTTCTTCCTTCGAACGCTGTGGCTACTTCCTTGATTATAAAATGCGCATCATAGCCGGATAAATTGTGGAAAACTACAGGAATGAAAAATGACTGTTTGTAATTCAAGTTGCAGTTGGAATGGGCAGGGCCTCTATAGCGTCCAGTCAGATGGCAATGATCTCGAACGCGTACATCTTCATGCGCAAATGGTTTCTTACAAATGTGACATTGAGTCGCGGCTCGATAACTAGCCCACTCACTCGGTGTTAAATATACCATTGGCACGTTGTCGCAGAAAATTTCTTTTATCCGCAGTGCTAGATTTTTTAGTTCTTCGACAAACCACGATGCACAATCAGCACTGCGACGCGAGTGATATGAAGATAATGAATCGTCATACGAACAACACACATAGTATCCGATGCTAAATACTTCATGATGTCGATACATATCTTTCGCCAGGTTCACCCCGTCGGTCTTTGCCAGCACACACTCCAAATCAGCATACACGATGAAAGGATGTCGCTCTTTCCGGCTAAAGTTGCTGAACTGGAGCCACTTATTGGTGTCGTTTGGTAGTCGAATTGCACAGTCGTTTATCGTCCCACAATCGACCTCGTGCGATTGCAATTTTTCCTCGGAACCGAAATAGTGCAAACACCTGCAAAAAAAAAAATATTGTTTTGTTTAATTCGTCAAGCATATATAATTACATATATATATATATATATATATATATATATATATATATATATATATATATATGTATATGTATATATATATTATGGGAACTACATACCGATCACAGATATATTTTTTATGCTCCATTTTGGTTAGTTGTGCCCTCACGAGTCTCGACAGATTCTTAATCCATACGAAGTGCCCCACATTGTTGTCCTCAGTATCTTGCATGTACAGCAAATTGATGTGCTTCTCCTTCTTGTGTTGAGTGACTCGTATTGGAACAATGTCCGTTTTGGTGGTGGTGGTATATACGTTGATCGATACGTTGTTATTAAATTCAAATTTTTTAATTTGATGTATCGTCACCGGGAATTCAATATCCTTCAGATTCAGCACTGTCGAATAATGAGGGTAAGAAGATGGACGGTCACTGTGTCGTTCAGCTGGGTATAAAGCAGCGACAACTGCCCACGCGAAACATGCGTTATCGTTGGATTTGATGTTAACCACAGCCCTCTTCAACATTATTTCCCGCGGTAATGATATGGAGCACCCAGCACGCATCGGATTATACGTATTCACATTTATCGTGAGGTTAAGTATTTTCCGTAGAGCCCAGCCACTGTCTCGTTCTTGAAATTCGTCGAGTGAGGTTAAAGTGGGCTCAATAACACGTTGTTCATACCACTCATTCAAATCGCTCGTGTTAAAGAGTTCACAGTTTCGCGTGTTGACACTTTTATTAGCATGTTTATCTCCCCTCGCGAATTCACCATTGAACACCGTATTAACTTTGATACTGTTGTGCTTGCAGATAATATTTTGTACATGTTGAAGCACTAGGTCCCGAGCATCATTAAGAAATTGTTTCGGCCCGATGTGACTGTGATTGATTACAGAACTAGTCGATATTCGACTCTTGAATGATGTGTCAATCTCACGCCAGATTAATCCATGATCACCATGCCCTGCACCCGTGTGTATAAAACGGCTGCATACAGAATTCTTCAATCCTTCCAGACGCGATATTTGGGCTATCAGTGACTGTTGATGTCCAATTACCAAGCGCGGGCGCTTAGTTCGGCTTTACGTTTCTAGCACTTCGATGAACTCGACGCACCGTTGCTCCCACACAGTAAAATCTTCGAACGAACTTAAAAGCGCGGCTTGATCGTGCAAACTTTGTTCAATGTTGTTATCCATAGTAATAAGTTGGAGACGACTTCCGCGATGTTAGCTGACTGACTGCTTCGTTCAAAGTGTGGCCAGTTTGGAGCGAAGCAGATAATTAAAAAATGGCTCCCCGTTCGGAAGAAAAATTTCGGCTTTCCCTATATCTCGGGGGAAAAACCGGACTTTTTCCGATATCGTGTTGGTAAAGATTGTCTGAGGAAGAAACGACATAGAAACCAAGTCGGGATGCATCGGGTTAAAAGATGTATTTTATGGGTCCTGCAGCTGTGATCAAGTGGTCCATTGGCCTCAAAGGCTTTCGACGATAGACCCCTAAAGTTAATCTTTTTTTTTCCACGAAAATACGTCGTATTCATCTATGTTTTGGAGGCAAGTTGCACATACATGGTAATCCGAAAATGTGTGGAGATCATAAAAATCAATGCTTGATGAGTCTGGCTAGATTTCACCTCGACCATGGAGTACCCCTTTTCTGGACAGCAGACCCCTACAGATTTTCCGATAACGCGCTGGTATATATTGACCGAGGGAAACGAGACAAAAATAACAAGTTGGGATGCATCGAGTGAAAAGATTTATTTTATGGGGTCCTGCAGCTCTGCTCAAGTGGTCCATCGAGGCTAAAGACGATAGATCCCTACAGTTGATAGTTTGTGCAAAAAATACGTTGTTTTCATCTATCTTTTGAATATTCGAGCTATAAAAAAATTCCCATCGTGAGTGGCTATGAATGTAAAAAAAAAAGCTTCAACCCTGACTTGTTAAGACCTGTGTCAAAAGTCAGCGAGATTCGGCGGACTTACACGCGACATCTTAACATGGAATGGGAACGAAGACCTCGCGTGACAGGAGTGGACACGCATACAAACATTTTAAAGATTTCGGAAACGAAACCAAGCGCATCACACCGGCATTACATAAATAAACAGCTTTGAAAAGCCGTCCCCTTCATGTATCGCTTCAAATTAACCAAACTTTCCTACCCATATATGGCCATTACATACACACATATCGTGTGTGTGGGAGTTCTATTTTCACGCGGACTAAATAGTGTAGAAAGAAAAACACTGCATCGATGCTAATCTTTTTTATGTCTATAATAAATTAGGAGATTTATGGGTTTTCAACGGTCACTCACCACTACCTGACCCCCGCCCCCACAAGACACTCTCCGACGACGGCTGCCCCCTCCCGACAGTCGCTCTTCGGACCACATGGCTACCCCCTCCACAGAGACCCCTGACGTCACGTCCCCGCGCTGGACCCCCCCTCCACCAGGCACTTGGCTTCCCCGCGCTGGACCCCGCCGCCCCGCTCCCCCCTGAGATGCCTGGGTTAGAACCGCTCTAGCTCTTCTACTAACGACTGCTCTTTTCAGCATTATCGACCGCGATAACATTATGTGGCATCTGGCACGCATTGGGTTATATTTATTTATATTCATAGTCAAGTTATATATTCGTGACAATGCCCACCCGCTGTCGCGTTCCTGAAACTCTTCGAGTGATGTCGAAATGGGCAACAACTCTTTTATCGTACCACTCGCGTCAATCAGACGTATTGAAAAGTTCGTAGTTTTTAGCATTAGTGCTTTGATTTGCACGCTTGACACCCGCCACAAATTCGCCGTTAAAAACGGTATTAATTTTCACGCTACCATGATTGTTGATAATGGTTTGAACGCGTGAAAGCGCGACATCACTAGCGTCTTTGCGAAATTGTTGAGGTTCGATGTGGTTGTGATTTATGACTACACCAGTCAAGATACGACCCTCGAACGCCGTATCAATTTCTCGCCATGTGAATCCATGATTGCTATGACCAGCACCCGTGTGTATGAAACGCAGACGCACCGAATTCTTGAAACCTTCAAGTCGCGCACTGTGAGCTACCAACGATTGACGATTTCCGATCGATAATCGCGGTCGTTTAATTCTACTTTGTTCTTCTAACGACTCGATATAATCGTCACATCGTTGTTCCCACACAATGTACTCTTCTACCGAACTAATTTGAGCCCCTCGCTCACAAAGATTTTTTTCAATATTATCCGTCATGTCTCTGCGCGAGGCACTCCCCGATCTCGGAAATTCAAAGATTGACTGAAAGTGTGTACCTCTCAATCACGATTTATATTCCATTTTTATAACAACTGCATCCTTGGTGCCGTGTGCATTTTTTCGTTATATATTTTTCAGTAGACTTTACGATTTTGCTGACATGAACTACTTCGACGGGATCCACGAAGCGCCCGCAATATCAATCGCACAATTTTATTTTTTCGTGAATGTCTTAGGCATTTTGACGTTGAGATACCACGTGATGCTGAATCGACATTTTAACGTTGCTTTTTACCTATGTACGCTGAAAGTGTGTACCTCTCGATCACGATTTATATTTCATTTCTATAACAACTGCATCCTTGGTGCCGTGTGCATTTGTTCATCATACATTTTTCTACAGACTTTTAGATTTTTGCTGACATCAACTTTTTCGACGAGATCCGCAAAGCGCTTGCAATATCATTCGCATAATTTTATTTGTTTGCGAATGTCCCAGGCATTTTGGCCTTGAGATGCAATAGATGTTCGAAGACGTTTATGGGTTTGTTTGAGATTTCACCCAAACAAACCCATTCGATTTAATCGTTGAATGTCTAAAGTGTATATGTCTTTATACATGCAGATGAGTCGCTCTATCTCACATGCATGCGATGCGGTCGCTCCATCTCTCATTCTTGCTCTCTCTCATGCATATGTATAATCCGATCGCTTCTCTCAGCGACACGGGTCAACCAACTTGGCTCTCAGGCGAGGCCGCTAAATTATAAAAATCCATGAAATGAACAATATAAGACAAAAATAAATCAACAATAAGTTTGAAATATATAAAGATCAATAATCAATGATCAATTAATCGATAATCGATATATACCCCCCTCCACTCAAAGAGTACAAACGTTATACCGGCCAGTACAAACGGGTACAAACGATGAATTGCCGGTACAAACGATATACTCGGTGATCCGAACGGGCGAAACGATTGATCGGTGGTATAAACGATATACTTGATGGTACGAACGAGTACAAACGATTGGTCGAGTATCACAAGCAGTCGGAAGTTCTGGACATTCGAATGAAATTATATCAATCATGAAGGAATTGCGTGAAACTAAAATTATTTTAGCACAGAAACGCATTCTCAGCATGAGCATCGTTGTGTTTGCTCCTTCTCGCAGACTCTCCTGACAGACCGGGGATTGGGTTTAGAACTACCGCAGATGGTCACCATAACTCGGGGCAGCACAGATTGTGCAACATCGACAGGACATAGTCGGTGGCGTTACTCTAAGCGGATAAAATTAAAAAAATCGCGATCGTTGTACGAAGCGTCGATTAACTCGACGATACTAGACTTTTCCATATTACCATCCGTGGCTTGGACGAACGATATGAAGCTGATCTTGTCGTTATGTCGTCGTACGCATATACAAACTCCAAACATAAATTTCACCTCACTTTCATCGATACTGTCTCAAAACTTGCATGTGCCGTACACATTCGAAGTAAGAATGGTAAAGATGCAGCAACCGCAATGAAGTCAACACTTGTGAAGGGACTGCCGCAGAACTTGCACGTTGATTAGGGAAAATAGTTTTATAATGGTCACTTTAAAGTCCTAATGAGAAAGTACAATATTCACATGTATTCAACGGATAGCAATTTAAAAGCATTAGTTTGCGAGCATCTCAATCGTGCATTGAGAAGTAAGATGTGAATGCAATTTAGGCTACGTACTGATTATACATGGATCAATATTCTTTATAATATAGTAGGCGGGTATAATGATTCTGTACACTATACCATAACTCGGGTGAAACCGACGGGCGTCAACGTTGAAAATGAGAAGTAGCTGCTACAACGTGCTTTTCATAAGAGTCCATTAAAAGCATCATCATGAAAGTAAAATTTTGCGACAAAGTGAGCTGAGAATCAGTAAATTTAGGAGTGTTTTCTGAAAAGATTACACACAGAAATGGACAGCTGAAATATTTACCATATATCGAGAGAAAAACACGAAGTGTGTAGCATTTCAACTGACGGGCTATAACGATGAAGCCATTGCAGGTGACTTATACCATCAGGAGCTACTTAAAGTTCGATATTCCGATATTTATCTCATTGAAAAAGTATTGTAGCAGCGTGGTAATCGAATGTTTGGTATACGGTTGGGTTCCGATAATACTCACAATAGCTGAATAAGCAAATGTGATTTGTAGCGAACAATATAAATGTTTCAAATTTGATAACTCTTCTCTCCCTCTCTCCCTCGCCCACGCCCTCTCTCTCTCTCTCCCTCTCTCTCTCTCTCTCTCTCTCTCTCTCTCTCTCTCTCTCTCTCTCTCTCTCTCTCTCTCTCTCTCTCTCTCTCTCTACACCTCTCACACAGAAGAGTGTCAGAAGGGTGTGGGAAAAATTAGGTGATTCACCAAACTACATTGAGCTCTTCTTCAGTTTTTGAGTTGGAAAATCTATAAACCAATTTATTACACATAACAGACTGATACGGTAACTTACAAACGCCGATATTTATAGGTCTGATTGTTTACAGAACTGTCTACAATTATTTTACAAGATTATTTACAATTTACAAGAATACATACTACCATTGTATTCTATAATGCCCCTATTGCAGAATTTTTGTGGTTGCCGGTATGATATAACGTTTGTCATCGTGCGGACTTAGAGCAGTTATTGTCTCGTTGATGGTGTACCATTCATGCAACTTCGATCGTATGCATGATTGCTGGCCAGGCATTTCGATCTTGTCATATAAGCTGTAGCGTAAATTCTTAACACCGAATTTACCCACACAAAAACCCTCAACCTCGAGCCACAAAATGTCGTAATCATTTTCCCCTTTTTATTTTCCCTTTCGAGATGGGCGCCAGGCGCGTAATGCGCCAGAGAAAATTCGACGAGGTTGATTAGCTGACGGCTAGTTGCAGCTTTCGTAAACCGGAGAGGGGCTGGGTGAAATTAACGTCGGTATCCGGAGGAAACAGAACAAAAAATTAAGTTGAACTCAAAATTCGAGATATCCGGGAACCAAAATCTACTACTTTTATTTAAATAATGAAACTCAGCTAAGAGAAGAAACCTCTTGTCCCGTGAACCAATGAAATTTAACAATAATTTTCTTCAACAATTTTCCCACACTCGGGATCTCGGTTTGGCTCTCACACGCTCGTACATTCACACACGCACATGAACGCGTCGCGGGAAGGCTCTCGATCGCGAGCTTTGCAACAAACAAATTCCCGGGGAAAGAAGATCATCCAAAACTTCGACTTAGCAATCCGGTACAATAACCCAAACCGGTCTATCTAGAGAATACATTGTCTCTTCCCCGGCACACTCACTCTCTCACTCACATGCACGATAGCCTCCCGCGTACGACGGTAACGAAAGCCAGCTTCCCGTGGGTTTTAGCCCCAAGGCGCGTTCACGGGAATAGTAAAATAATCAAGAATATAATTTTGAAAAAAATTATCGCGGCCACGGCTTACGGCCGTTCGAGAGAAAGACGAGCATGTCTCGCGGCTCTACACACGGCAATTTTCGCCGACCTCAAAGAAATGGCCACCCCTCTTCGGGAACCGCTGAACCCGGAGCACGCGACAAAACATAATTTGTATTCTCACGCCGGTAACTCAGACGCGGAGAATAATTACACGAAAAACTACGAACAAAATACGCGAACTACCGATCTCAATTTAGTCCCTCGGACGAAAGAGCTCACTGATGTTTCAAGATGTTCCCTTATGATGAACCAGGTGTATGGCTCGTGAATTTTCACCGCGCGGTATCGGGAATATCGACCGACGATCCAGCTTGCTCCAAAGCTCAACGGAAAGTACTTCGAGTAACGTGTCTCTCACGCTCTCGTTAGCGACACCCCTACCTAATCGTGACGATTTCAGAAATTAGCGAACGCTCGGCCCTATACGGCACTTAAATATTTCTTGCACTGTCTCTCGCAACGTCGTAGCGTTGAGCGATGCGCGAGAGCGAGAAAGGTGACGCGGTCTCTCAGCGGTACTCGGTCCCCGCATTCGAGAACCTACGATGGCAATTTTCTTCCACAGCTCGAAATGACTCGAGAGCTGCATCTTGAATGGCGGTTACGCTGGGAAATGTTCCTTTTCCTCGATGTTGTTTTCGTCCAGTTGCGATAGGTTTCGGGGTAGAGGCTCCTTGTGCATGATTTCTGTCGCGCAGGAGAATCCCTGCCGACGTCTCTCCGTTAACGCGCGATGCTGAGGATCGCCGACGACGATGCTTCCCTCGCTATCCAACGTCAGTGGCTCTCTCTTTCTCTGTCTCGCCCGAGGTGCGGAATATGAAATAAATTTTCATAAAATAATTTAAAAATAATCCTCATTTTATTAGCTGGCCCTGAGGAATCGCCTTGTGAGTACTGGAGCGAGCTGAAAGTAACGGGCTCGAATTTTGCCACGTTACAAAGCATTGCGTATAATCCTCGAAGGTGATCGATCTCGCCTCGATGTTACTTTTGACTCACTTCACTTTCTTCGTAACGTAGTTGCCACCGACTCGGAATGCATACAGTTTTGCTCTGAGCCCGACGAATTCCGTCATTATCCGACCATTATTTTGGTCTTTCATAAGTCTGGGAACTTTTTCGTTGACAAGCGGTATATCATACCCATTGCTCTCCGGATACTCGCTCGTATACACATCCTCACACTCAATATTGTACATGAGACTATCCGTATGAGTGTATAAGACTGTACATTTGTCTTTATACAGAGACATCATGTACTCATAATAAAAGTCATATATTCATGCCTTCGGTATGTCGAGTATGGACATACCCACACACATTGGATTATTGAATTGCACCTCGAGCTTGCGTAATTCGACACAACAAGGTTTTCTGCAAAATACTCCAGCTATGAAAATTTGGTTTGGAAATGATTGATTCTGCACCGTACCTGCCCTCTCACCGTGTTAAAAGCTTAACGTCTACATGGTTGCGTACATTTTCCATAGTTTTCCCAAACAACGCATCTTCATCAATTTATAGAGATTTTTTTCGAAGTCATTCTTTGCTTCGGTCCGGAACTGCGTATTGAGCTCGATATATGAGCCAGGGTGATTGGGAGAATTCGAGTATTCTATGATTTTTAATGATTTTGAGACCGTGGCGTACACACCGCTGCAGATTACGATCATGAATAACACACCGTTCCTTGTTATGCACGGTTGCAAGTGGCAAGTCCGTATGTGCAGCGTGTAGACATTCCGGGTACTCTAAGCCAACCTCAAGAATGTAACCGGTCAGTGAATCTAGCGCGATCAATGATAAATCGAATGTCGACAAGTCATTGACCCATCGAAAATCACCATCGGTCAATGGTTGACAGATTTCCCATCCATACGAATTATTTACATCGAAATACATCAAGTACGGTAAGGACCACGATGCCATGTATTCGGTATTGGCGCACGCATACCTATTTGAGCACTGACTCAGACCACCGCGTTTACCCCGTTTAACAAATAATACCGTGTCAACGTCGGTGGACAATTCGAAGTTAGCGCATGTATGTTTCAACATTGCATCCCCATGTGAATCCGGGGAGAGTACAGTACTAAGCAAGCGTGAGCGTATTTGTTCTCACTTACAATGTCACCAGTCAAAGTACTTTAAAATGTGTCTCGTGGCGGTATGTGATAGTTTTCCAGTCTGTTTGAACTATCGATATGCTCATTGACGAAGACACCCTTTCGAGTTAATAGGATGAAATTGTCGGCAGGTATGCCATGAAATTGTGATCGTGACATTTTTAATGTGTCCACTGTAAAAAATAAGGCCACTTATCCAGACTTGTATTGAGAAATTTGTATGCATCGATGGAGCGTAAGTGAATCTTATGTGACTTGTCTGCCGTTCGAACTGTTTTTGTGAATGAAATGTATTCTTTCTCGTTCATGGGCACCACGGTGGTTTTCCCTTCGAATGCTGTGGCTAGTTCCTTAATGATGAACTGCGCACCATAGCCGGACAAATTATGAAAAACTCCGGGTATGAAAAAAAACCGTTTGTCATTTGAATTGCAGTTAAAGTGGGCATGACCTCTATGACGTTCGGTCAGATGGCAATGATCACGAACACGTATGTCGTCTTTGGCAAATGGATTCTCACATATATGACACTGAGTAGCGCTTCGAAATTTTGTCCACTAGACCGGAGTTATAAGTACCATGGGAACATTAGACCATAAAATATCGTTGATGCGCTACATTTTCAAGGTTCTCAACAAACGATGGGATGCAATCGGCATTGCAACGCGAGTATTATCCCGATAACGAATGGTCATACGAACAATGTAAATAGTACGCGATTTTAAATACTTCGTGATGTGGCTGTAGATTTTTTATGACAACCTTTGCCAAAACGCACTCAAGATTAGCATAAATCACAAATGTAAGTCGCTCTTTTCGTTGAAAATGTTCGAATGTTAGCCATTTGTCCGTTTCATCAGGTAATTGAATAGCACAATCGTTTGATTTCCCACAATCCATCTCGTGCGATCCCAATGTAGCCTCCGTGTTAAAGTAGTGCAAACACTTGTAAAAAAATGATGGAACGAATCATATTATTGAAGTACATAATTACCCATATGTATATTCTCGAGTAGGCTTCTTTTTACTCACCCATTGCTGATGTGTTTTTTTCCGGCTCTCTTGCTCAGCTGCGCGCTCACGAGCCGGGATAATTTTTTTATCCATACAAAGTGTCCCGCACTGTGGTCCGACAAATCCTCCACGTACAATAAATTGATGTATTTGGCCAGCTTTTGATCCTATATTCGAATCGGAATGATGCTTTTCTTTTCCGTTGTAAATACACTAATAGGAACGTTGTTTTGCGATTCAAATGTCTTTTTTTCGATCGAGAGTGATGGGAAAAGCAATGCCTTGAAGCTGCAGTACGGGTGAGTAGTGTGGATACGAAGTTACTCTGTCCACATTGTTTTTCGCTGGGTAAAGAGCAGCGACCACTGACTACGCGAAACATGCGTTATCCCTTGACTTTATGTTCACCACCGCTTTCTTCAGGATTATTTCCCGCGACAACGTTATTTAACAACCAGCACACAGTGGATTGTATTTGTTGATATTCAAAGTTTAGTCACACGGGTATGTATACCGGTGCGGATAAAACACCCCGCTTGTCCATCTTGTTGATCTTGACGGGCTAAACCAATCCAGCCATTGTTTGTTGACGTAGGTGGTTTAAGATTGGTAGTGAGATGAGTCCAGGTTCTCTCGTTGTCACGAATCCGTAAGCTGGTGCGGTTTGGTTGGTCGATTTTATATATTTCGAATTCCTGGTCTGATGTGGTTTGCACTGCAGTTCGATTTGGTAATACCCTAATGTTATGGCTCTTTTTGTGACAGTTTTCACCGTTTGCACAAAACAACAACAAATTCGGAGATGAGTTTTGAAATTCGAGACGCGGTTTTTACTCGAACGGTTGGTGAGAAGACCTTGCATCTTGAGCTCGAAAAATGTTCTGACCATCTAAATAAAACCACACTCCAGCAGAAAAACACAGCGAAAACGCGCCAATCGTGGCGTTTTCTAAGAATCGGATATTTAATCAATCAACCACCACAACCCCCGTCGTTTGCATAAGCTCTAAACACGTGAAAAACACTTCGGTATGCCATCCTCACTCATCGTCACTCGCCTAACGAACCTCCACTGGAAAATCACGGCCCTGTCCACCATGCAGTATCTTCGCACCACAGTATGAATAATCAGCATATTATGAAGACTGCTGACCCCCACTAACCTACCAAAGCACATCCTCCAACACCCACAACGATCCATCGGTATGGTAGTATCCGCACATACCAACACACCGCTACCCCCCACCCCGCACATACCGCCTCTAGCCGCCGCTACCTCCACCACCGATTCCCCAAAATGGAGCCCCCTTACCACCAATTCTCCATACAGGCCCAACGAGATGGTCTGGCTCGCGAGACATCACGTATACACCTCTCCCCCGATGACGTCACCGGCGTCTCCCCACCGCCGCTTATAACTACTGACACTACACCACATAACACTCTAATGATCATTTAATGATCCCAAAACAATAATTTATAACAAGGGATTATCCGGAGTTGTGTAAATTCGCGAATTTGACTGAGAATTGTCGACGCAATTTGCCACGATAATCGATACTCAGATACAACTTTATTTGCCCAACCGAGATTCTAAACATGCAGCTATTTTCCCTTATGACTTTGCTCGCCGAGACCAGAAAATGTTGAAAATTCAATTTCTGGGATGAAGCAATTTCATCGGCGTTGAAGCCTACAGCCAGTGCAGCCAGATCGCGCGCAAAAGTTACCCCCTCTCTAGTCTCTTGCGCGCCCATCACACAATCATAGTAGCGCGTGTCCGTGAGCGAGCGACGCTCGGACATCTTCGGAAAGAGCCGAGCGCCGTCGAAGTTTCCCGACCGCGCCTTCGGCAGCTACACCAATACATGGACGCTGAGCACGTTCATGTGCGGCCAAGCCAAAACGAAGGCTTCGGGAGAAAAAGCAATCTGAGCAAAACTCGCGCGTGACGTCACCCGGCCGCGCGCGCGAGACTTTTCGATGACTTCAATGCTTATTTAGCTCTTGATTCTCTGCGTTATTAATGTATACAAAAAAATGTATCGCGCACTCTGATCGCTAATTTTTTTAGTTTGTACGTTAATTTGAATATAATAATAAATCTAAATTACAACTTATTTATCTTCTAAAAAATTGTTTACGCTTTACTCACACCCGTCCTTATGCCAAATAAATTATAATTCATAAAAGTAAGCGGATATATATTTATATTCGTACTATTATATTAATTCTCATACTTTCATCAAGCGATAAAGCATTATCCCCCAAAACAAGCCAATCATCCATCCGGCCGCGAACCGTCAGTACCAGAAAGTGCACATATCCTACAAGCGATGAGATGGTCCCGTTGGTAGCGTTCCTGACTTCGGTCCTCAGGGGCGCGGGATCGTTCAGCGCGCTTAGCGCTTTTTTAAAATTATTTTTACTATTAATTCTTGTTTGATTAGGTATTTTTATTAGTTATCATTACTATTTCAATTAGTTATCTTTTAGTGTCGAAAAATTTGTCGCGCAGTCCGACCGCTTATTTTATTAGTTTGTACGTTGATTTAAATGTAATAATAAATCTAAATTACAACTTATTTATCTTTTAAAAAATAGTTTGCGCTTTACTCACACCCGTCACCATGACAAATAAATAGTAATTCATAAAAGTAAGCGGAAATATATTTATAGTCGTATTATTATATTCATTCTCGTAAGTTACGATTCGCGGCCGGATGGATGATTGGCTTGTTTTTGGGGATAATGCTTTATCGCTTGATGAAAGTATATGAGATAAACATAATAATACGAATATAAATATATTTCCGCTTACTTTTATGAATTACAATTTATTTGGCACGGGGACGGGTATGAGTAAAGCGCAAACAATTTTTTAGAAGATGAATAAGTTGTAATTTAGATTTATTATTATATTTAAATTAACGTACAAACTAATAAAATAAGCGGTCAGAGTGGGCGATAAATTTTTCGACACTAAAAGATAACTAATTAAAATAACAATAATAACTAATTAAATAAGAATTAATAGTAACAATAATTTTAAAAAAAGCACTGAGCGCGGGGAACGATCCCGCGCGCCTGCAGACCGAAGCCAGGAACGCTACGAACGGAACCATCTCATCGCTTGTAGAATATGTGCACTTTCTGGTACTTACGATTCGCGGCCGGATAGATGATTGGCTTGTTCTTGGGGATAATGCTTTATCTCTTGACGAAAGTATGAAAATTAATATAACAATACGAACATAAATATATTTCCGCTTACTTTTATGAATTACAATTTATTTGGCATAGGGACGGGTGTGCGTAAAGCGTAAACAATTTTTTAGACGAGAAATAAGTTGTAATTTAGATTTATTATTATATTAAAATTAACGTACAAACTAATAAAATAAGCGGTCACAGTGCGCGATACATTTTTTTGTATACATTAATAACGCAGAGAATCAAGAGCTAAATAAGCATTGAAATCATCTAAAAGCCCCGCGCGCGCCGTCGGGTGACGTCACGCGCGATTCGTGCTTAGATTGCTTTTTCCCTCGAAGCCTTCGTTTTGGCTTGGCCGCACATGAACGTGCTCAGCGTGTCCATGTATTGATGTAGCTGCCGAAGGCGCGGTCGGGAAACTTCGACGGCGCTCGGCTCTTTCCGAAGACGTCCGAGCGTCGCTCGCTCACGGACACGCGCTACTATGATTGTGTGATGGGCGCGCAAGAGACTAGAGAGGGGGTAACTTTTGCGCGCGATCTGGCTGCACTGCCTACAGCTTTGAATTTGGGTACTTTAAATGCTCGGCGGGGTGCGAAGTGCAGCTCCGATGACGTTCATCATTCACATGAATTTGTTGATTGACACTACGATGCATAATATTATATGACAATTTTTTTCCCAAAAAAACTGCTCCACACGAATTTGTAATTAGTACAGTCGTGCTGTCGCTGAAAAACTCCGTAATCGGAAAAAAATAGAAGAAGGCTAAGTTTTTGACGGGTGGTTTCGTAGGTGTCGCGGGTGCCAAATCCAAGTTTGCCTAAAAATCGGGGTGTAGGGTTTTTTTAGAGGATGGAAGGGGTTGGGAGCGGATTAATGTCAAACTACAACCCCTACGAGGTCAGCGCCGTGAGGCGAAATGTGCAGAAAAATCCAGGCTTTAGTTTCCATAGCGCCGAAAAATCCAGGCTTTAGTTTTGTCCATAGCGCCGAAGTCGTGGAAGTTCATTTTGGGAGTAAAAAAGGGGGGTGAAATTTTGAAAAATCAGTTTTAATTCAATAACTCTCTAGAAAACATTCGTACACTTTTTGCTCAACTGGGAACGTTGTAGCGGTTGAAAAGACGCGTCGATCAAGTATTCGATCATCACTCTTCGATAATATCTTCATCCCCCAAAAAATGGTTAAAATACAAGACAAAAATTGTTTATTGAATAACTCAAAACCAATCGATTTTTTCGGGTATGGTCCAAATGTACGAAATCTAGAGAATGATTTTCTCTATATTTTCGTTTCTATGGACCACCCTTGAATTTTGATTTTCCAACCCCCCATGGGGGTTGGAAATTCAAAATGAAATTCTGGGAAACCTATTGACCGCACGAATTCGGCGCTCTGGAAGAATTTGTAGCTTGAATCCTCAGCTACATTTTAGTCCACAGCGCCAAACTCGTGTCTCTTTATTTTCGGTGAATAGTTGTCCTGGAATTTCATTTTGAATTTTCAACCCCTGCGAGGCGTTCGAAAAAGCAACATTCAAGAGTGGTCCATAGGAACGAAAATACAGAGAAAATTATTCTCTACCTTTCTGACATTTAAACTATCCCCGGAAAATCAATTCTTTTTTAAGTATTCAATAAACAATTTTTTTAATACTTCAACAATTCTTTTGAGGCCGAATATGATTTTGGAGAGGGTTGATCAAATACCCGATCGACACGTCTTTTCAAGGGCTACAACATTCTTATTTGAACCAAAATTGTATGCATTTTTCCTAAAGAGTTATCGAATAAAAACCGACTTTTCAAAATTTCACCATACTTTTTCACCCCCAAAATGAACTTTCGCGACTTCGGTGCTGTGGACAAAAATAAAGCCCGGATTTTTCTGAACATTTTTCCTCCCGGCGCCGACCTCGTGGGGGTTGTAGTTTGGTATTAATCCACTCCCATCCCCTTTCATCCCCCAAAAAACCCTACACCCCGATTTTTAGGCAAACTTGGATTTAGCACCCGTGGCACCTACAAAATCACCTGTAAAAATACTAGCCTTCTTCTAATTTTTTCCTATTCCAATATACAGTACGACTGTACTAAATAGAATATTATGCATCGGAGTGTCAATCGACAAATTCGTGTGAGGGTCATCGGTGTTACACTTCACACACCGCCAAGGATCTCAAGTAGCCAAATTTATAACCTGAAGGGTCCATGCGCGAGGAATTTGCTTGATGCTGGAAATCGTTTAGACGAAAAGCAATTGATATTCCCTTATCAATATAACTTGTCGATTTGAGTCAGGTTCGGAGTACGCTGTACGAAGTACGAAGTACCCTGCTATAAAACGCAGCACCTTATCACGAAAAAGAAACGGCGTGTGAACCGAACGAATATTTGAAGTTATTGCCGCTGCTTCTGGCTTGTCAAAAAACGAATTGTCATCCCAGAACGATACGAGCGCCGTTAATAACACGGATGATGCTAGCTGAGCACGGCCGGTGAGAAAACAGATGAACTAGATTTTCGCGATCGTCGATAATATTGAGCTTTGTTAGTACATTTTTGGTACATTATGTAAAAAATTGCAAACCCCTATTTCTTCGCCATTTTTCCATAAAATCCATTAAAACCAAGTTCAAAATGCATATTTCACTATCTAAAGCTATCTATGCTTTTTAAACTTGCATAAATTCGATTAATCAGTTAGTAATTCAGACTTCATCTCATAGTAACTACAAACGGTATTTTATTTGTCAAAAGTTGGTAAAATGTGGACCATCAAGCTCTCTTGGTGCAACAATATTACACGTACACGACAAATTTTATCCCAATTGGTGGTATCGTCTGGGAGAAAAGGGGATTCTAAATTTCAAAGCGATCGGAGCGTTTGCTGCGTGCCCTTGAAGGAGAAGTTATCTTAACGTTGAAAGGGTTGTCGGACGATAAACGGTTTTTTGTGCCTCACAAAATATTCCTCTCTGAATGTGAGAAATATGAGTATCCTCTTCATGCATGGGTAATTAGAGGTATTACTCGGTCGGTTCTAATTTTTTGTCATTTAAAGCAAATTAAGGTTTTTTATTTTTTGGTACATATAAACGCGTCATGTGGCAACGAAAATCTAAATAAATCGAGCTTTATAAATAGTGAAGCTAGATGTATAATTCACCTACACGATTTTAGGTAACAAAAAGGCATTGACGAGAAACTGCCAAGGAATAAAATAATTTTAGGGCAACGTCCGATTATAGAAATTGCGATAAAGAGATGTATTAAGGTAGAACGAGCGCGCCCACTTGATTTCTATAAATTTTGTTCACATTTTAATCAGACATTGTTCACATTATTATGCATGTTTTAGTGAAATTTCAGAATAGTCGATTATTTAGATTGGGAGATAATGGGTTAAAAAATGTTAACGTTTGACACTGCAGAGTTTGCATTGACCGAAAGTCAGGTCACATAATTCGTCGTACAATTCGATTGTGTTTATGCATTTTGAAAACAATTAATATTTAGATAACAAACTAGTTAGGGAAAGAGTTAAAAAAGTTTGGATTGCCTTTACTATTCAGTTTTGCTAAAAACGTTCAGAAACGACAGGATAATTCTCCGTAAGAAAAAATTTGTCCCCTATAATAAGAAGACATATGACAACACCGCAGAACAGTATTGTTGAATATTTCGAGCAAAAAATAATAATCGCCGTGTTCCTAAAGTTAAAAACTTTTATCATAAAAAAATATTTGCATTATAAATATCAATATTTTAGATTGTTTACTTTATCTTCACTAACAAATAAAAGTGTTGGTTAATTCATAGCTAATCAAAAACTTTGTTCCATAAAAAAATTACTTCCAAATAAAAAATTATGTTGCAGTATTATTCAAGATATGCCGCGCAAACTTACGTCATTGGATACGTGGAACGATGCGGTGTTGCCATATGTCTTCTTATTATAGGGAACAAATATTTTTTACGGTCAATTATTCTGTCTAAATTTCAATGCAGACCCCGCAATGTTAAAAGCTGAAATTTTAAACCCCATTATATCCCTATCTAAATAGTCGACTGTTGTGAAATTTCACTCAAACAATGATATGAACAATGTCTGGTTAAAATTTGAACAAAATCTATAGAAAGCAAGGGGCCGGGTTGAAATTCCGAACTTCTAATGATCAGAACGCCCAAAACTCTGAAAGAATACTACCCCGAAAGAATTTTACCCGGCAGACCAAAACTCCGAAAATCTGAATGGGGCCGGGTGAAGTTCCGAACTTCGAATGATCAGAACGCTCAAAACTCCGAAAGAATACTACCCCGAAAGATCAAAACTCCGAAAATCTGAACACCGTCAAAATAATTCGGCTACGGAAGTAAATCTTAAAAATCTTAAAATTTTAAAAGTTTCAAAATTTTCAATAAATCGACGAATTATTGCAAGAATTTGTTTTATTAAGAAGTGATTTTACGTCAATTTCGAAATTTGTTTAGACAATGTTATACATTCTACATCATTAACAGTCATTGGGGTAGACTTTCGCTGCATGATCTTGACGAAACTTGTACTTTCGGAACATTAAAATTAGGAATTTTAAACCGTCAGAGCATTCAAAGTTCGGAATTTTAACCCGGCCCCCATGTCAATATCATAACAGCACAGTTGACTGTGAATTATGTAGAACGTATAACATTGTCTAGACAAATTTCAAAATTGACATAAAATCATTTCTTAAAAAAAAAAATATATATCGAAACAATTCGTCGATTTATTGAAAATTTTGAAACTTTAAAAACTTCCATAGCAACCGGTGCGATGGTCTAGTGGTTAGCGTGCTCGCCACTAAACCAGCGGACCGGGAGGTCCCGGGTTCGAATCCCAGTCGCATACATTTCATCGTAAAATGTTTTTCTTCGGCATTTCGCGGCGAAATAAGACTAGTTCCACGACTGAGGGGGAGGGGGGCGAACTCGATGACCGGCTGTATTTGGTATAGGTTTTCCGCAGTTTCCCTATACCCATGACAGAAATGTCATGATGAATATAATGCAGAGGGGGAAGTCGTCTGCGGCCGCAAGAGGGGGGAACAGGAAGAAAGATGGAGAAAAATGGAGTAAACAGTAGAGGAAAGAAACGGTCACAATGAGGGGAAGAATAGGTAACAAACGCGAAAAGCGTGTACCTAAGGAAAAAACCAAAAAAAACTTCCATAGCCGAATTATTTTGACGGTGTTCAGATTTTCGGAGTTTTGATCTTTCGAGGTAGTATTCCTTGGGAGTTTTGACCGTTCTGATCATTCAAAGTTCAGATTTTCAACACGGCAGCACCTTGAATTTCGGAACATTCAAATTCGGAATTTTGAACCGTCGGAGCATTCAAAGTTCGGAACTTCATCCCAGCCCCGAAAGCAAAAGCGCGCGCTCGGTCTACGTTAAGAGGTACCTCGATGATAAGCATGAGAAATGCACAGTCTCCAAAGGAGAAGAGCCGAAGCTGAATAAGAAGTTGAGTAACACGATAACGACTCGATAAAAGTTACCGCACGACTTTTGGCGAATACAGAGGAATACAGATTTATTTTCCTCTTTTGTTCCTATACATAGAGTAGGCGAGTTTGAGAAACATGTCCTTTTGTTTTGTCCCTCTCTTTCGCACTATCTTTTATTATTTGCTGGCATATTTATTTTTGCAGCCCCTTCTTTAGTTATTCTTAAAGCCACTGACGATAAAGATCTTAAGAGCGGTGGCTGGATATTTTATGCTCCTTCTTTTGTGAGTGAATCTCGAAGCACGTATCCCTTGCAACAACACAGTTATATTGTCATTCTTGCTATTTCTCTCTCGTCATCATTTTGATAAGTCGTTTTTTGCTCTCTTTTTTTCAGGCCGTTACTGAAACAAATAAAAAACTCGGCCGAGTCGCATATAGTCTTGGATTGCTCAACCGAACGAGTTCACAGCGTACTCAAGCAGGCACAGCAGATCGGGATGATGAGCGATTATCATAGTTACCTCATCACATCACTGGTAATTACATATTTAAACGTATGCCTCGATTCAATCCTGCTGCATTTTACAATTCAGCTGGTGTCGAATTTGAACAACAAAAAAATGTTCTCTAAACTTTCGCGAACTACCTCTTGAAGTTCGTTTAACAAACGAACTTAAAGAAAAAAAAACGTATATTCCTTATATGTACGACGTACATATAAGAAATGTACGTTTTTTTGTTGTTGTAATATATACAAAAAGTAGAAACGTTGTGAGGTGTTCCTTGTTAATAAAAATACATGTAAATGAGTTCGTTGGTGAGTAAATCCCTAAATTCGTACTCGTTCATTCAGTAAATCTTTCGCCGAAAACATCCGATAGGATCGGAAACATTACTCATAGACTAGATTAAGCACCTCAATTTTCTTTGAACTCTCGATAGGGCTCGATGCATTAGAACCACATAATTATCCGCAATTTTCTATTCGATCAAACACATTCGCGAGCCATAAGTCTACTATCAGTATTGTGAAATTAAATTGTACTAGACGTACGCTCTTCACATTTTAACACTCGAATATTGTATACGCCCTAAACTCGCTTGATTCCCGCCTGTCAAAACTCATTTTATCACGTTTTTATTAACTCGCTTTCTTTGTTGACTGTTTGTCCTTTAGGTACAAACTTTACAATCGATGTTTTTTTTGTTTTTACATATTCAACACCTAATGAACATATCTCTCGCCTTGCTAGTGACGCACTTCGTCATGCTCGAGCAAGAGCGTCTCCGTTTGTTTGTCTGTTCGGTACAAATTTTGCAATTGATTTCAAACTAACTTCCGAATGAGCAAGAAACTTGAAACTATGAACATAGCTCAGATGTAGATGACAGAGAAATAAACAGACAGGCAAGTGTGTCACAGGGAGAGAAAAAATAAATAAAGAAATAAAAAATATACTTTAGTGACAGAGAATTTTTTTTAAAAATATATTAATAATAATATTAATAGTGAATAGTGCATTAGTGACTATTTCTACTATGGTCAAGGAGACAGCCCCTAACGCCAGTGACGCCTAGAGAACGAGAAGCAACATTTCCCACACATAATACTAAAAAGCAGAAAATAAAAGGGAATTCTTAAGACATGTTTTTAAAACGGACCAAAAAGTATAAAATAATTTCTCCTAGCCCCATTCAGATTTCGATAAGGTCGAAATTGAAAATGAAAAAATTAACATATGACCACCAAATGTCCCAAAAGAACTGTGTCTGTTCATGCGCCAAACACCCTGTATATTAGGGTGATTCCCCTATGCAATATTTGCAATAGGGTGAAAAAAAATCTATAAACAATAAAAAAAAGTTTGATTCTATAAGACAAATATTTTTAATTAATTTTTTAAGTTTCCAACTCCGCACTTTAAAAAAATCATAAAAATATTATCTCGAAATTGGTAGACTTTTGCATAAAACATTGCCAAGTTATTTGGCAGCGGAAAATGTCGTAGAACCCTTTTAAGGTACCGTGACCAATAACCAGACGCCCTGTATATATATTTATTTAAAAAATATATGAAATCCCTCTAAAAAACTTTAACAAGTAAAAAAACGCCAAGTAATTAAAAATGCCCTCGAAAAAATGATCGGTTGTTTTACTATCTACAAAATTCGAATTAAGGCAGGATTCTACTTTGAAACTTTGAAATTTTTTTTTTTTTTACATTTTTCGAAAGTAAATATGTTCAAAAATGTTCGGTCAAAATTTTATAAAGTTCCAAGCAGACTAACTATCCTTTTTCGCCTTTCGAACGCACCTACCTGAGCGCGCTATTGTGACCCGCCCGGCGCGCGGCCCGGATCAGCCGTCTACCTGGCTTTGTTCGCTAAGACAGATGTTCCCCTATCGTAAACCGTTATACCTATATATGCTTATTAACCAAAGTTGTGAAGAAACCAAAAGTCGTGATTAAAAAAGTGAAGACTGCTGATCTAACTATCAAATTAATGAAAGAGTTATCTAAAAACTACAGTCTCGCAATTCAAAGGAATTCAAATTCAGTAGAAAGCATGCGAAACGAGATCTGGGCCGGCTATTACCACAAAATATCAACAGACTCCAAACCACAGCATACGTACTGTTCAGACGGCTGGTGCAAGTATAAGAAGGCCGAAGCAAACAACGCTTTAAAAAATTATAAACATCCTCCTGCTCTTGCTAGTGACGTACAAGAGGTGCTGAAGCCGATCTACGAAGATCTAACAAAAACGGAATTACTGGAGAGATGTTTGGGTGGAAACACTCAAAATAACAACGAATGTTTCAACTCTACAGTTTGAGCTATGGCACCGAAACATGTCTTTAATGGCAAAAAAATCGTCAAAATTGCGTGCCTCACTGCTGCCTGCGTTTTTAATGAAGGATTCAGCCCAGTTTTAAAAATAATGGAAGTCATGGGCATTACAATCGGCCCAACCGTCATGCAGTTCGCCACTATGCGCGACCAACATCGCATCGTTTGAGCGAACCGCCGCTCGACTGAGGCTTCTAAGGAGGGCAGAATTTAAAAAAAAAGGCTAAATTGGATGAAAACACCCACCTGGAACACGTCGAAGGCATATTATATGGCCCAGGCATCGCTGATTGAGGGTAAGATAATTTTTTCTACGATTTATCACTCACCAAAACTTTAAACGCGTTTTTCTCGAAACGACATTTTCAAGTACCGTGGTCGTGATAACTCAAAAAGTACTGAACCGATCCTTATGAAATTTGGAACACATATTCTATATGTATGTACCAACCGACCTAACTACAATCAACTTAAAATTTTGATTAGAACTATTTTTTATTGCAAAAAAGACCCAAAAAAACGCATTTTTTCTCGTATTTTAGCCGCCATTTTGTTAATTTTGCACGTATATAAAATATTCTAGTTAGGTCGGTTCCTGAAGACATACTGAACATGAAACTATTTGATTTTTTTGTTTCAGACCATCCGTCGGGAAGATTTCACGACCACGGCAACGGTACCTGCTTTTCGAGGCGTTGGCTTTCAACATATTTTACGTGTACAAAAAATGAATAAAATACATTAAAATTTTTTTTTTATGTACTTAAAGAGTGGATTTATTGAACAGTTTAAACCCCATATCGATATCTTTAATAGTATTCTCAGAAAAAATTCACGAAAATAGCGTTTTTTTCATGGTTTCAAAGTAGAATCCTGCCTTAACCTCGAAATATTTTTGATTTTTTTAACCAATAGTTTTATTTACATTATTAATTTTGCAAATTCAAACGTACAAAAGAAGTGGAGGACCTTTTATGCAAAAGCCAAACAACTTTACTAGAAACGTACACAAAATTGTCAAACCCTAGAAGTAGTATTTTTCTCAATATTTTAATTAAAAAAGCATACTACTATTATAATCAAAAGTTCGAATCACGATTATATAAAAGTACAACGTATGCATCACACAAGTACCGTATACATGTATCACTGGAAATGCTGTGCGACAACTTGGCGTGCATGGTTAAGAAAAAAAGCTCGGGGAGATACACAATTTTCTTTCTGAAACGTTCCTACCGCTTGCATAAGTAACTTTTGCAACAATTGATATACTGAGATTATTTCAAATTATAACATCGCATCAGTTACCACATCAGTTATAGAGGATTATTAGAAATGAGATGTTCGACTGTACTTGGACAGACTGTCGGAAATAGAGCGATAGGTGTAAAGAGTTATATCGATATTCCTCTCCCACCAGCAAGTGGGGCGCACCTTAGTTGAAACATTCAGCCTGCCAAAATTATGCCCATTACACCAAAATGTATGCGACGCAATAGGATCATGGGATGTATCATGGGATGTATGGTGGTTCTGCAATAGAGTACAAAGTGGACATTCCCATGTAACTTTTCCAATTATGCAAATAAAGTGAGATTTCAAGAGCCGTATGGTCTAGAGGTACATTACTGATGTTTTAAATTTATACTTCACGCAATCAGAAACTTGGGTTACCGTTAAAAAATAAATTGCGTCAATTTATGTCTTACTTAACCTGATAGTCAAGTTGTTGAGAAAACATAATCTTTCGCCGAGCTTTTTTTCTTAACCATGCACGCCAAGTTTTTGTGAGAGGCGATTCGAAGAGCATTCTGTCTTGACCATAAGAACAGTTCGGTCGGAAAATAACAATAATTCTTTCTTCGGTAAACTGCTTTACAACAAACTATCACCACACATAAAAAATTAATAAAAATGCACGAAGATAAACCTTTCGAGTTAAATTGCTCGAACGTGCATTTTTCAAATAAAAATCTTTGATACAGTAAAAATGATATCCTGTTTCGTATTCCTCATTTATGTAGGATTAATTAGGGACAATAATCATAAAGACATTTAGGATGTCGAATTATATTTGTGTTGCTTATTATTAAGATGGCAGGAAAAGAAGGAGAAGAACGAAGTAACTGTTTACATTAATTAATGTAAAATAATGGCGACATTTCAAATAAAGATCTTTGATACAGTAAAAATGATATCCTGTTTCGTATTCCTCATTTATGTAGGATTAATTAGGGAAAATAATCATAAAGACATTTAGGATGTCGAATTCTATTTGTGTTGCTTATTATTAAGATGGCAGGAGAAGAACGTGAATTATAAAAAATGGTGAGTGCTCAATGGCATGCTCGCGCTTCAGCGTCTCCTCACCGAGTCACAAGAGAGCTACCCTCCTCCATTTGCTCTCGCTACGACTGTTACGCCAGTCCCCAAAACTAACGGCATTTCGCTTCTTCGCGGAAAGTCAACCGTCGTATTCTTCATGGAATCGCTCGGCTTATTATTTCGGGCGCTATATCAAGTTATATAAACTAAATTTTAAATGCCTACAGTCGGCCAATCCTGACATTCGTACGTCTCGAACAAAAATAATAACATATTTCAGGAAAGAACAATACACTAATACTAAATCACGTATACACTAACCCTCTTCTTGACGCATACATTAATTACGGAAATTCGGATACATTTGGTCGACAACTATCATTCCAGTTTATGGTAACTGAGTGAGCTCAAACCCTTCGATGTAGGTAACCACGTAACGATCGGAATCTAGCACTTTCTTCACAACCTACGGACCTTTGAACTTTAGTATGAGTTTCTTATTCCTACCAGTAGTAGTGTCAACGTTTCAGATCATGACGTAGTCACTTTCGTTATATTGTGTCGCTTTCCTATATTTCTGATTATAATACCGGTCGTTCACTTCCTGATTATCGCAAATTTTCGTCGAAGCTACTTCTCTGATCGAGGAATGGTCGCGCTCGTCGCTCGAATACGAATCTAGAATCAGTCGAAGATTGTCATTTATCTCGTGAATTTGATCAACACCGAATAATAATTTACTCGGCGTCTCGCCAGTCGATCGGCATACAGTATTGTTGATCGCGTACTCTACTTTATTTAATACTTGGTCCCATTTACTCGAGTCATCGCAAAGCTTCGATATAATCGGGAACGATTAAATCGTTCTACCTGTCCATTTGCGCGCGGCGTACCTACGGATACTAATACGTGCTTGATACATTCGTTGTTTACAAATGCTCGAAGTCGATCGGATGTGAACGCCGTCCCGCGATCACTAATGATTCGCTTTGGCTTCCTGTACGTTTGAAAATAATTCCACAGATACTTTATCGACTCTTCCGAGGTCGTGGATTTACACGGATACAATTTGATGAACTTCGTAAAAGCGTCGACGGTCCATAGAATGTGCCGGTAACAACGGCCGGCTTTTCCCAGAGGACCCAAGTGATCCACGTGGATTGTTTGAAATGGCAGCTTATCTTTTTGGATGCTGTCTAAATGTCCTTCCGACTTGCCGCTCGATGGCAAAAATTCAATGCAACGCAAACAATTCGCAACATACACCTTTGCTTTCTCATCGAGCCGCGGAAACCGGTAGACTTTCGTAGTATTATCCACTAACTTATCAACCCCAACATGCCCATTGTCGACGTGACACGTGCGAATAACATTGTCTTCCATAGACGGCGGTACATAAAAGAGCAGCTTGTTACTCTTAGTACTACGGTACACGAGACCGTTTCGAATTTCGTAATATTTATCTTCGGTTGTCTCGAGTCCATCGCGGTCCTGTTGAATCGACACCATTTTCTCAAATGAGTTTGCCTCTAAAATGAGGATACTGTGGCACCGCGACAACGCGTCAACGTGTGACATTCGCGAACCCGGTCGATTGACAATCTCACAATTGTAATTTTCTAAAAACAGGGCCCAATGAGATATTCGGGGGTTAACCGTCTTTTTGCTCCACGTGAGACGAAAACTATCGCAATCCGTGACAATCTTAAACTTTATACCAGCGAGGTACATGTGGAGACGTTTGACCGCGTACACCGCAGCGAGACACTCAAGCTCAAAGCTGTGGTACTTTGCTCCATCAGCGTCGTTCGTCTGCGAAAATAGAATACTGGTCTAAATATTTTGTCACTCTGTATCTGCAATAGTATCATTCCATAATCACTCGCGCTCGCGTTACAATGCAGCTCGGTTTCGAGATAAGGTGAAAAGATCGTTAATATCGGCTCGGACAACAACGTTCGCTTTAATGTCTCAAAAACCTCAAGCTCTTCCACTCCAAACTTAAACGGAACGTACTTCTAGACGAGATCATACAACGACTTCGCGATTACTAAAAAATTAGGTATGAATAGTCTGAAATACTCGCTAAGCAGACGAATCGATGCACGTCCTTCGTGTTTCGGGGAACCGAACAATTCATCACAGAACTAACGTTATCTTTACTAGGGCGTATACCGTGCTCGTTAATCAAATACCCTTAGTACGTTATTTCCTTTCTCGCGAAAAAAAACACTTGTCGAGTCGAAATTTCAACTGGTGTCTCCTAGTTGTCTCACTCGTCAAGATCTTTCGTGGCTATTTAAATATCATCGAGGTAGAGCAAAACTTTGTTCTCGCGAATCAGTTTTCGAAAACTCCGTTAACGAATCTTTGAAATACACGCGGCGCGTTCGTCAACCCGAAAGGCATCCGTAGGTACTCGAACTGCCGAAAAGGCGTCATAAATGAGGTGTATTTTATAGAGGACTCGGACATTTTAACATGGTACAATCCGTTTTTTAGATCAAGACTAGTAGAGTACTTTTTATCCTTTAAACGATCGAGATGATACTCGATGAGGGGCGCTGGAAAATTATATTTTACCGTAACATTGTTGAATTCGCGATAATCAACACAAAGTCTTATCTCGTCATTTTTCGTTCTCGCAAGTACGATCGGGCTAGCGTACGGCGACTAACTCGGTCTTATCGTACTGTCTTTTAATAAATCAACGAGGATACATTTGACTTCTTCCCCATCGGAAACCGCTAAACGTCTCGGTCGAAAGGTAATCGGTTGCTCGTTTTTCAAAGTAATTATGATTTTCGGTTCAGGCTCTTGATCGTCAGACCCCCACTTCAAAATGTACTTGGATTCGTTTGAGGGGAGATATTGAGGAGAGATACACACCTAGGAGCCGGAAAAAAAGTCATTTTTGTGATTTTTTTCAAGGAAAACTATTTGAAATTTCGGTTTGGGGTTTTAATTATCTAAAAGTATATACATTCGAAAATATGTTTAATTTTCCTTATTTAAAAATATCAAAAATATACAAGGATATTGTATGATCCTTGGAGCGTCGTAAAAAAATCTGCGTACACGGTACCCACTGGCGTTTCTTAAAAAATCATCTGAAAAAACCAAAAAGATTATTAAATTAGATACTATAATCTAGTACTTGTCATAGTCGATTTTGAAAATATCGGTTTATGACAAAATGGCGGACGTTTGAACATAAATAGCGATTTTTGGGCCAAAAATTAGTTATTATTTTGCTTATGACACAAAAACTAAGTAACGGAAAGAAAAATCCTATGACACGTACTAGATAATGGTGTATAAAATAACCACAAAAAACCTCAAGGCAATTGGTTCATTGATTTTCGAGAAATTTTGGATACCGATTTGAGAAACGCGGTTTTGAGAAAAACGCATTTGAAAATTTGGGAATAAATAAATCATGACATTTGTCAACTTACATGGAATTATCGATACCAGGACCATAGTGTAGGTCTTCTACGGTCGACAGAATGTTCATAGCTTCTAAATCCTCGACCTCGACCATCTAGGTGTATAACTCTCCTTAACTCTTGCAATTTCTTAGATACTTCAAATCCGACTTCCGAATAGATATTCAGTTGCTCGTTACCGCGATGGGGTGACTCGGCATAGTTAATGATCGTCACCTGGGTGATACTAACGATCCCTTCCCAAGAGTTATACGTTTTGCGATTTTTATGCTCTCGCCCAACTCAACTCTTATTAACGGATTTCTAGAAAAATCACACCCAAGTAGCGCGACACATGACATTGTTTCTTTCGGTACTACTAAAAATCCATGTCGATTCCTTCGACGTTAATGGTTCTTGTAAATGTACGCAATACGCTCACGACCGACTTATTCATTCCGCGAAAACCATCACCGTTCGGCGGCACTGGTTCGAGCAAACTCGTTGATACATACTGGCTTCTTATCAGACTTACCGGATATCCAGGATCGACTACAGCGCTTACAGAGTGAATACGCTCATGGCCTTGCTCGTCGTCAACTGAGAGGAGTACGGATCGCTCATATTAATTGGTTCAACCATATTCGTCGCATTCGCCGGCGCAGACTTCGATTTTTCTTCTGAGCAGTCCTTCTTCTGATGAGTTTCTTCATTCTGTTCATGAGTTGCAGCAACCCAAAAACGCAGATAATGCTTCCGATACGAAGTCAGTCCGTGATTGCGAGCTTTGCCTGTGCCCATATTAGTGGAAAACTGAAGAGTGATTTTTCACAAGTAATTCACGAATTATTGCACTAAACGCGCGCCATTTGTTGCTGTACTCATCATTATCATCATGAACGTCTAGTAGTCGAAGAATATAACATATTTTCCCTTCGAACTTTATTTTTATTTCAGCCCGTTCACAAGATATAGAAAGAACAAAGTTTTTAATGGTACGTTGACCCCTTAAGAGTGTCGTTCCGCCAAAACGAGAAAATGTGTGTCGACTATTTTCACTGATTGTACTTTCTTTGTACCCATTTTTATTTCTACAAATTTTCGTTCATGCGGCACGGTCAGAACTTTGAACGTTTGTCTTTTGAGAGGGCGACCGTTGGGGGGGGGGGTGGAGTGTTACAAATATGCAATTGCGTCATAACACAAACATATATTGACGTGAATTTAGACCGAAATGCCAAAAAACTAGCTGATTATACGATGCTCTTCGCTACAAAATCGACGGGCAGTTTTAACCCCTCAATTGTCAGATATCGGAAAAAGAAAAAATCCGTATCCGCACTTTTCCTTTCTCTACGTGTATGCAAATTTACATCCCAATCGATTAAAAATTCTCGGAGATACGGTTGAAAAAATAGCATTTTCGCAATAAACAATATGAAATTTGTTGCTATCTGCATCGTTCTCATTTCCAATGTATAGTACACGAAAAAATAAACATCGTTGCAATTTAAAGTTTTTTCATATCTCGTACCGTTAAAACGCCATCGACGAAAAACGAAAAACACCCCAATTTTCGGGGGTGCGTTTCAACCCTTAAAAATCGGGTTCCGCCGATATAAAAAAATACGTGTCGCCTATTTTTACCCATTCTACAAGCATGCCAAATTTAATCGAAATCGGAGACATCGATCTCGCAACGTTTCCTTGTTAGATATATGAAAGTATGTACTTCGAAAACCTTGTTTTTGAAGTAAATACAGGGTGCGCCAGAGAAACTTACTTATTTGAAAAAATTCCCGCGCGGTGAGTTGGGCGGGTAGAGGGGCGAGAGGGGGCGCATCTGGAGGGGGAAGTTCCCAAGTTTGTTTCTCCCTCCAGTCAGTTGCCATCATGCTCTGGTCTAGAGAGCAGCGGGCCTTCGCAGTCGAGAGCTTCTTTTCTAACGGTCGCAGTTAAACGAACGCGCAGTTACCGTGAATGGAGCTCGTTACAGGAACATGATCGAGGAATTTTTTCTTCCAAGACTCGAAGAAATGAACGTTAGGAACGTGTGGTTTCAGCAAGATGGAGCCACAGCACACACAGCACGAGACTCAATGAATTTGTTGCGACAACATTTCCCCGACCGCCTCATCTCTCTCAGAGGCGATCTCCAATGGCCGGCACGCTCTCCAGATTTGACTCCATGCGATTCCTTTTTATGGGGTTATTTGAAATCTCTGGTTTATGTCGATCGACCACGGACCATAGCACACCTCAAGAACAACATTCGCGACGCCATTGCCAACATACCGATTGATATGCTGCAAAGAGTGGATACGAATTTCAAAAATCGACTTCATCAGTGTATGCGCAATGGGGGTCGCCATTTATCTGATGTCATTTTCAAGACTGCATGAAAAAAAAATTGGGATATTGTATTCTCAAATAAAAAAAAATGTTAAACAATAATTGAAGTACTTTTGTTTTTATTGACCTTTCAAATAAGTAAGTTTCTCTGGCGCACCCTGTACTTCTTATGCGACAACGGATAGGCGTTACGAAACGCGTATGTTAAACCGGAAAATAGCATGAAAGAATAGAAGAAGAGAGAGAGTGACTGATGTGTGAGCGAGAGAGTGATAGGCCATCCATAGTATACCCGGGTATACGTTTATTACTCTACATACCGGACAGCAGCACGCCATTCTGTCCGTTGTATGTGAGTCCACAGCTATGTATGAGTTCATACTGCGTCTAGAATTAAACAGCGAGGACTGGGCGATGCTAAAGTACCACGTGCTGACCCATGTGCCACTGCTGCTGTTCACCCTCGGTTGTTCAACAAAAAAAAGGGAAAACAAGTGAAAAATATCAGCGTGACTACAGATCTCGTCGGGCTTCCGGGGATTCAGAGAAACTACGAAAATAAATTGCTCCGGAATATCAACGGAGGTATCAAGCTAAAAAAATCGGAAACCTCGAATAATTTGAAGAAAAAAGAGAAACAAATGAAGTCGACTCTACGGTAACTTATCTATCATCTAATGATTTATAAAAAATTATATAAATGAGAGTGATCAATACAGTCTAAAAGAAGAAGACACAAAACTGATTTCATGTCTACATGCGTGTTAATTCTTACTTTCTTGCTAGCCCAATTAATTCATTCGCTCACTCTTCCCCCTCCCCCTCTCACACCTGATTCATCTACAGAAATAATTTGTTACGTCAGTGTAGTGCAAATAAGTTTTCACTTCCGCGCGTGTGAAGTACACACTCGCAGATTTTTTAGCTTCGCAGTCTCTAAAGATGTAAAATGTTGATTGTTTTTAGTCGAAAAGCAACAATATGTATTTGTCTTACAGTAACTAAAAACAATCAACATTGAATTTAACAGTAATTGTTTAATTCAATTTTTGTCTAATCCAATTACTCACTTACAGTAATTATAAACAATCAACAGTTCAAAATTCTCTTCTCATTGGGCTGAACATAAAGGAAATAAGCATCTTTCCCTTCCAAAAAGATATGAAATCCCTTTTAAAAGCTTTTAAAAGTATTAAATAAACACCAAGTAATAAAAAAAATCTCCTCAAAAACATTATCGCTTGTTATACCTTATAAAAACATTCTGATCCACCTTTTAAATATTTTTTTATTTTAATTTAAGCTTTTAAAGTTTCACGGTTTGAACCTATTTTTTTAATCAATCAAATGTACGAAAAAGTGAGATATTATTTTTTAAACTAGCCAAGCCAGTTTACTAGAAATTTTGTATACAAACTTGTTAAACCTTGATAACAATGTTCTTCCAAATATTTTATTTTAATTGAAAAAAATCATATTACCATATTATATTATACCATACCATATTATACCATAAAATTCATATCACCATTATATAACAGTACAACGTATGTATCGCACAAGTACACTGGAAATGTTGTGCAACGACTTGACGTGCGTGGTTAAGCACAAAAGCTCGGGAAGACAAGATTGTCCGTTCCCACCGCCAGCATAAACGACTTTTGCAATAGTACATATATATATTACTTTAAAAAGTAAAGAATGAACGCCAAGTAATAAAAAATCTCCATTAATAGAACATCATCGCTTGTTTTACCTTATAAAACATTCTGATTTACCTCATAATTATTTTCTATTTCAATTCAAATAACGATTTTAAGCTGTTTTTTACATTAATCAAATGTACAAATAAAAGTATGATAACATTTTTTAAACTAACCAAGCCAGTTAACTAGAAAAATAGTGCACAGAATTGTTAAACCTTAGGAATAATATTTTATTTTCACTGAAAAAAATCATATTGCTATTTTTATATAACATGAAATTAATATGACCATTATATATCACTTTTACCGTACAACGTATGCGCCACGCAAATACACTGGGAATGCCGTGCAACGACGTGGCATGCATGGTTAAGAAAAGAAGCTCGGGAAGACATTTTCCGTTCCTACCATCTGCATACATGACTTTTGTGACAGTATATATAGTATTTTGAATTTTAAGCGTCTCATCAACCGCTGAGATTCTTAGTATTCGGATCTTCTGTCTCTTATGCCAGTGTGATTTGGATAGGGCGAATTGATAACCGTATCGGTGTGTACGTCGAATCACTTAATTTGCGTCAATACTCAATTTTCGTTTATTCCTGTCCGACACCGATATAATATTAGCTAGGCTATCTAGATTTGGAAATTTATCTCATGCCTCTCGCTTCCTCGTCCTGTTACACAGGATCTCAACAGTGTTGACCTGGAGGAATTCAAGTACGGTGGTACGAACATAACTGCCTTCCGATTGGTCGATCCTGAGAAGCCAGACATTCAAAAGGTTGTCCAAGATTGGATTTACGGCGAGCAGAGGTACGGCAGGCTGCTTGATATGGGCCAAGCCTACAACAAGGTGAGTTCATGATAATCGATATCACGCTTTTCTTAATGAAAATTTTTATTACGAAATTGTTTTTCTTAGGTGGTTTGTCGCAATGGAAGTTCTCGCTTGTACAACGTTCACTCGTAAAAATAACAATAAAACAAAGATACAGAGAGGAACATATTTGCACTGAGGACTTACAGAATATATTCTTGTAGCACACCGCCCTAATATACTAAATCGACCGCTACTTTTTTTATATGCATATGGAATACATGTACATAAGACCATAGCTATAATGCGAATTACCCACGTACTAGAAGTATTCATCCGAATTACACACAACTACTGAACGTTCTCTCATTAGTAATTACAAGGAATATCACTTGAGTGTCCGTCAGTGAGACATGTCAAGCGAGTCCGAGTGAGACATGTCAAGCGATGATTTTGCAGTATCACTCACAAGCAGTCGCTTTAAAATGCAGTCGTTTTAAAATGCCATCCGATGAAAAAAAAAAAATACTATAGGTGCGCAACAAAATTAAGGGATGAACCCGTTTCCAGTACCTGAAACAGCTTGTCTGCCGACCTCCACCGGTGCCTTCTCGGCCGTCCGCTTTATATGAGACCAGAAGGTCAGCATCGTGTCCAGAGTCACCACTAGATACTTGGCCTCCCCCCTGGTTCCCATACATTCCGTTCCGACTGTCATCGGAATGATTGTCGGTATTCGTCTTCTCGTATTCATGAGGAGCTCCGTCTTGTCCAGTACAAGAGTCAGCCCGTGCTTCGTCATCCATCTATCTACGCGCCGCTTGACTTGATTCAGTGTCAGCTGAGCCAGATCCGCACTGCGCTCCGCGATTACCGCCGCCACGCCGTCAGCGTAAGCGACGAGCGATGCGTTGCGCGGCATCTCCAGCCTCAGCAAGCTGTCGTACGTCACGTTCCATAGGTCCGGTCCTAGAATTGATCCCTGCGCGACACCCACGGTGATACTTGTAGTCACTTGTCCATCGGTCGTCTCGTACGTGATGCGTCTGTCGTTGCGATAGTCCTTCAGTACTCGTAGAAGATAAGGAGGAATCCGGACAGTGCTTTCCAGTGCCCCCAAGATATCCCCCCACCTAGCCGAGTTGAAGGCATTTCTCACGTCTAGAGTCACCAGCATCACTGGGGGTCTTGCCGCGTGACAGGCCTCGTCCGTCCTCCTGATTATCTCGATGACCTTACGGATTGCCCCTATAGTCGATCGTCCCTTGTGAAAGCCGTGCTGGTTCTCGGACAAGCCCCCGGCCGCTCTTATCGCGTCTGTCAGTCTAGGTCTCAGTAGAAGTTCGAAAACTTTACCGGTCGAGTCCAGTAGACTCAGTGGTCTATTTAGTATCAGATATTACGTGTGTTGTTCGTATGATGAATCACTATCTTCGTATCACTCGCGTAGCAGTGCTGATTGTGTATCGTGGTTTGTCGAAGAACTGAAAAATAGCACTGCGTATAAAATAAATTTTCTGCGACAACGTGCCAATGATATATTTAACACCGAGTGAGTGGGCAAGTTTTCGAGCAGCGACTCAATGTCACATATGTACGAAGCCATTTGCGCAAGAAGATGTACGCGTTCGAGATCGTCTGATTCACCGCTATAGAGGCCCTGCCCATTCCAACTGCAACTTGAATTACAAACAGTCATTTTTCATTTCAATAGATTTCCACCATTTATCGGGTTATGATGCGCATTTTATAATCAAGGAAGTAGCCACAGCGTTCGAAAGAAGAACCGATGTGCTTCCAATCATAAAGGAGAAATACATCTCCTTCACGAAGCATGTTGACATTAAAGACGATTCAAAATAACAGGATCCAATAACGCTTTATCGATTCGTACACATTCCTCAATACCAGTCTCGACAAATTAGCATCATTCTTGATCGAGGGCAAACTCAAAATTTCACGCATGCAATTTCCAACTCTTTCGACAGACGATTTCAATTTGTTGACGCGAAAAGAGATCTTCCCTCAAGAGTATATAGACGACGTGACTAGGTTGGACGAGACTTGCCTACCACCACGTGATGCATTTTACAGTTCCCTGACAGATGCTACAGTATCCGAGGGTGAGTACGCACATGATGAGAACGTTTGGGAGCGGTTCTCCGTTCAAACGCTGGGCGACTATAGCGATTTGTACTTGAAGACATGTCTTATTAGCAGACATTTTCGAAAACTTTCGGAATACATTCTTTGAGAGCTATACACTAGATCCTGCGTATTGCGTATTGTATACTACACAATTGCCAGGATATACATGGGATGCAATGTTATAACGCTCGAATGTCAAGTTTGAATTACTAACGGACATCGATATGGTTTTAATCATTGAGCGGGGTATACGCGGTGGTCTTTGTCAATGCTCAAACCGATATGCACGTGCTAATAACAAGTACATGGAGTCGTTTGATCCATCGAAAGCATCATCATACTTGATGCATTTTGATGTCGACAATTTGTATGGATGGGCAATGGGCAATGGGCAATTTCAACCTTTGCCATAGGCCGATTTTCGATGGGTCAATGACGTGTTCAATTTTGATCCATCATCTATCACGCTAGATTCACCTACAGTCTACATCCTTGAAGTCGACTTGGAATATCCACAATCTCTACATGATGCACACAAAGACCTGCTATTTTGCCCAATACATGGAAAACCACCGAGTAAGCAGCGGGAGAAGCTGCTAGCAACCATCTGTGATAAAAAAACGCCACATCATACCCTATAGAAATTTACAACAGTGTTTACGTCATGGACTTTACCTCACATAAATCCATAGAGTTTTGCAGTTTACACAATCCCTATGGTTGCGTTCGTATATTGAGTTAAATACTCAGTTTCGAACGCTGGCCAAGAACGATTTAAAAAAGAATTTATTCAAATTGACGAATAATGCGGTGTTTGGAAAAACGATGGAGAATGTGCGCACTCATGTAGATGTAAAGCTCGAGTCAAAATGGGGGGGGGGGGGGGGGGGCAGGTATTGCGCAGAGGCAATGATTGCGAAGCCAAATTTCTACAGCCGAAGTTTTTTTTCTGAAAACCTCGTTGCCGTAGAATTGCGCAATCTCGAGGTGAAATTCAGCAATCCAATATATGTGGGTATGTGCATACTCGACATATCCAAAACGTGCTTGAATGGATTTCATCAGGAGTATATGGGACCACTGTATCGCGATAAATGTAACGTGATGTATACCGATACAGATAGCCTCATATATGACATTGAGAGCGAAGATATATATGAGGCGTTCCACGTCATTTCACTTGGCCCTGACCATTTTTAATTTTTTTGATTTTCTTTTAATAAAATAGTATGCTATGCAAGGAGTATTTTCACAAGTTTTAAATTTTTCTCGCATGTATTTCAGAAGTTACAATTATTCGAAAAATCTGGATTTCAGAAAGTTCGGAAACGTTCTAACGCCGATATCTCTTAAATTAATCGATATATCGAAAAATGTCTATGGATTGATTTTTTTCATATTAGTTCACACTTTCATAAAAAAAAAAAAGGAAAAAAAATGTAATCCACGTTGTTAACATTTTTCAGCGTGTGAAGTGAAAACTATTTTTTTAAAAAGATGATTGCGATGTTTTTCAAAAAATTCTCTAAAATAAAATGATGAATTATATGAATTTTAACGCTAGTCCCATTGTGGGACCATTGTTCCTTGTATTTTTTTTAATAAATTCAATTTTTTCTTCTTTTTTCGCATGATTTTTTTCGTCAAAAGGATTGCGACACCCATCAAAATGCACGTTCAATGCTACAGCAATGAAAAAAAAAAACGATAGATTGGAGCAGATAATTCTTTTACTTTCGCACTTTTCAGCAGGTGAAGAGACACTGTTGCTTCTGGCTGCTTTTACAAACTGTTCGAAAGGACTCTGGTTTCACGAGCCTCGCTCCTCGACAGAAGGAGACAATAACACTCCCGTGTTTACATTTCAAACAAAATTGTAACTTCTGAAATACATGCGATAAAAATTAAAAAATTTGTGAAAATACGCCTTGCATAGCATACTATTTTATAAAAAAAAATGGTCAGGGTCACGGCCGAGCGAAATGGCGTGGCATGCCTCATATGCAGACATGAAGCGCAACATTGCAAAAGTTGATACGAGCAATCATTCAACGGACAATAGGTATGGTATGCCGCTTGTCAACAAGAAGGTACCAGGTCTCATGAAAGACATGTAATGGGGCAATTGTGACCGAATTTATTGGACTTCGATCGAAAATATATGCAACGCGTGTCGAGGGCAAGAAGGATACGAAAAAAGTTAAAGGCGTCAAGTGTAGCGTTGTGGCTAGGTCAATCACGTTTGACGATTATGCTCAATGCTTGAAGGAAGATATTAAAATGATGCGTAGTATGGGATATTTATGTTCGTTCCTGGTGGTGGTGGAACGGACGCGAGGATAATGACAAACTCAGGACTAATACGTAGAAAAGGAAAACAGAATAACTTTATTACGCTTAGTAATTAAACGAAACAAATCGTGAAACGTCTTGAGCCATTCGCACACTCGACTGATCGCTTTGGCCATTCGTTACAGACTGCCTTGTTACCGAAAAACCAGGCATTGCCGCGCGCTGCCGGGCACTCTCGCGGAGACTCTTTTACACACGCAAATTGTCACTGGATCGTAATTTTTTCGATTCCTACACTCAGCCGTCCTGAAATTCTCCATCCGTCCTCGGATGTGGCTCTCCAATGTTGCCTGCATCGTCTTTGAGTCTGCGTAGTCAACCCATGGCTTCATGTGATGGGCTGCTGTCGAAGTTTGTTTCGGTCCCTCGTATTCGCCAACCTTTTAAACGAGATACCGATCGTTACGCAACACGCGACTGATCTCGTATGGGCCGAGAAATTTGGACGCAAATTTCAGCCCTGGACCCTGCTGTGCCCTCTTAATAGCGACAAATTCTCCCTCTTTGTATGCTTTCGCGTTCTTTCGTTTTTTTGTAGCTCTTTTTATTTTCTTCTTCGATCTGTTACACTCGTTCTTTTGCTCGATGTCGTATCTCGTCGCGCTCTTCTTCGAATGACGTTATGAATTCTTTTCTACCATCTCTCGAAGTGAAACATCTTCTCGTAAACGCGGACGCACTCCAAACATCACCTGGAAAGGAGTGGATCCGATGCTGCGATGGAAAGATGAATTCAAATACTGCTGCGCAAGACTTGGAATTTGAACCATTCTCCTACTTTCGGCGCTGTCAGCTTAGAGATCAGAGGAATTAACGTTCGATTAACTCGCTCAACCTGACCATTAGCTCGTGGAATTCCTGTCGTCGTTAAAACGTGTTCGATCTCTTCTCTCTCGCAATAATCTGCGAACTCTTTCGCCGTAAAAGCGCTACCACGGTAGGATATTATTCGACGAGGATTGCCGAAAACTACAGCTTGGTTCTGAGACGATCGATGACTTCGTGTGTTGTCGTGGATCTCGTCGCGTAAAGCCACGTGAACTTCGTGAACGCATCAACGACAACCAAAATGTGTCTGTAGCTCTTCTTCGTAGACGGCAGAGGACCTAGGTGGTCGATGTGGAACGTGTCCAACGGCGTGATCCCTTTCGCAATGGCGTTGAGGAAACCCTCTTGTTTCCCCTGCTTGCACTCTGCTACGATACAATCGATGCAATTCCGTATTATTTTTTCTATTTTATCGCGTAACCCTGGAATCCAATAGTCTTTCGTCAAAATCGTTTCCGTCTTGGCTACCGAAAAGTGTCCTTTTCGTGTGTGCGTTTGATGATAGTCGAACACAATGATCGAGGGACCATCAAACGTATATCGTCGTCGACCCCTTTGAAGAGAACTCCTCCACGTATGACGTATCCTGTCTTCGCTCCGTTCTCGACGTCTTCGATAATCTTCTTCAGCTCTACGTCTTCGCGCTGTCTTCAGTCTCGCTGCGAGACCGCCTTCACATTCGTCGATCAACAAACAAGTAGGCAGCGGGTTCCTAATCAACGCGTCGACGTGCGCCATGTTTCGTCCTGGGTGATGCTCGATTTTATAGTTAAAATCCTCTAAATAGAAACCCCACCGCGCGATACGCAAACAAATATCTTTCTTTCTCATTGTGAGAGCAAACGCGCGACAATCCGTGACAATCTTGAACTCCACCCCTAACAGATAAACTCGAAAGTTTTTCAGAGATTTCACGATCGCCAATACTTCCAGTTCGTAACTAAAGTATTTTTCCTCTGCTGCGCTCGTCTTACCGCTCGCGAAATATATCGGATGCCACATGTCGTCGTCTGCGTTCTTTTGAATCAATACCGCGCCGTAGCCGTGTTGCGACGCATCTGTATGCACCCATGTACGTATTGCAAACTGGCTTGGTATTGGCACTGTACTGGTGCCAGAGCTGCCAATACTGGCAGGCATCTGGTACTTGGACGAGAGCCAAGCCTTGCCCAAGTCGGAATGAGTATTGAGACAACGTTGGTTTGTTAACACCGGTCCAAGTTATGGCGGCGTGAGTCGGCCCGACACTGTTTACGGGTATTGGCTCAGAATAAGTGCCCAGTTTTGGGCCAGATATCATTGCCAGTCTTGAGACAAACCCTAAATCAGTACTTTGCCGGTACATGCCCGTGTATAGACTGAGGACTTGGCTTAGTCTTGGCTCAGTACTGATGCCAGGGCTGCTAATACGGGCAGGCTCCCAAGGGCCAAGCCTTGCCCAAGTCGGAATCACTATTGAGACAAAATTGGTTTGTTAACACCGGTCCAAGTTATGGCGGCGTGAATCGGCCCGACACTGTTTACGGGTATTGGCTCAGAATAAGTGCCCAGTTTTGGGCCAGATATTGTAGCCAGTCTTGAGACAAACAGTAAATCAGTACTTTGCTGGTATATGCCCATGTATAGACTGGAAACTTGGCTCAGTACTGACGCCAGTACTGGCCGGATACTGAATGCTAATATTGGGTCAGATCGTGTAAACAATACTGGCCCAATTCCGAAATGATAACACCGGTCCTCCGCTTGGCAAGCGTTGGCATAGTATTGGTGACTAGTACCGGCTGCCAATATTGGGCCAGAGTTGCGGCGTGTTCCCGGTCACCGGCATCAGATAAACATCGGCTGGTTGTCGAAAATATTTCCACCGCAGTAGTTTTTTTTTCCCGATCGTATCTAAAAAATATCTGAAATAAAAAAAATTATTTCATTGCACCCAGTTCTAAAAATTATATTAGTAAAAATTTGAAAAATATTTACCATTCATACGTATGTACGTTATTGTCGCACTGAAGGATTTTTTCGTTATACCGTTCGCGCCTGGTTTCCCCGTGGCCGAGTATTTTTCCTGCACCGCCTTTGATATCAGGCCAGCGATCACATTGCGGATAACACCTTTTCCGTCGGTCGGTGAACCCACCAAGGATCTCATCACCTCCATCTAAACAGAATTGAAAAATATAGCCACTTCCAGAGTATTTAGTATGAATTAAGATGCTCTTCTGTAATTTTACATCAGCATACATAATTTCGGTCAAAGTAAATAACATTGTATTTACCAAAGCGTTTTCTTTCCCCTTGTCCTCCGAGACTCCCTGATCAAATTGAACAAATTCTTTAAAATAAATGATAGAATAAGTAAAGAAAATATAAGAGACAGAGAGAGAGAGAGAGAGAGAGAGAGAGAGAGAGAGAGAGAGAGAGAGAGAGAGAGAGAGAGAGAGAGAGACAGAAAGATAGCGCAGTCCCACAGCAAGTAAGGAACGGAGAGAAAATAAATGAATTGTTTATTATGCCTTAACATGCAGTAGACAAAAAATACAAAATAAAATGAAAAAAAAAGTAAAAGAAAAATTCTTTGTATATCTTACCTGGTTCACCTTATAGAACGTTCGAATTTTTATAGCACACTTAGAGCACTCGAATTCGTGTTAAGACGAGAAAAATTAATTTATAATAATAGAAAAAGTGTACTGTATAAAAACGAATGGGAATAGATGAAAAGCACTTGGGGATTGAAACAAGTTCACACGTAGACGGCACGAGAAAGACTGATGCCCAACGCTGCCAAAGAAATCCTAATTCTTTGTTGACGCTGAGCGTGGATCAGCGTGTGGGTATATAGGTGCATATACTCACACGAAGTGTATACTTGCCGCGGAGGGACAGTATGCGGGAAGAAAACAATCTTCAACCGTGTGCGCCCGACGTAGCGAATGACCACTGACACACACGCATTGTGTCGAGGCATAACAATGTCTGCCTCGACGCAAGAAGGCGCGAGAGCCGCCAGAGTCGCGGCGTACGTTCAGAACGAACACGCGAAATAGTGAAATAAAATTACATCGTCTACTTAGCCAATTTATGGATATCCGTAAGGAGACAGAAGAGTCCAGAGGAGTCTGTAATGGTTCGGGATTCTCTCCAAATGTTATAGCAACTTTACTTTTACAATACTTTGTGTAAAAAAATCACCACAGTATCTTGATATATGCAAAAATTAGAGCAGTTTGACATATTTCGAAAGTGTCCAAAATTCATTCCCTAAATTCCCTAAATTCAATACCAGCCGTCATTTCATGATACTCTATTTGTAAAAAAAAAAATTTACAAAATTCTGAAATTTTTTGCAAATTAACGTGGTCACAGACATTTCTTTTAAATTAAAAAATGCTGTTAAATTTGTAATTTTTTAGTTCTCTCGACAAAATTTGCAGGGAATAAAGAGATTGTACAGATTAACATCTGAGCGACACAGGAGCCCTTCAACCCAAACCGTTCTCGAGTTACAGACGTTTTAATTTTACAGTGCCAGAACGTACATGCGTGCGCATACGCACACAGGCGCACATGCATGCAGACATTGTTTGTGAATTTGATTTTTCGAGGTTTTGGGACATTTTGAGCACGTTGATATTGAAAACTGAAAAAAAATGTTTTCATCGTCACAAAGTTTCTCTATGAGGAAGCAAAACTTACATTTTTCATTCAATCCATATTTTTTGGACTGGCACCGTACTGATAAAATTGTCTGCCAATACCGAGGCAGTACTAAACCGAAGACTCGTTAACCAAGACTGGAATGGTAATGTTGCCACTGCTGGGGCAGTACTTCCAGCCAAGACCCACCCAACCTTCGTTACCATGACTGGCACTGTACTAATAACATTGTTTACTAATACTGGGGCAGTGCTTAACCGAAGACTCGGTAACTAAGACTGGCATGGTACTGTTGCCAATGCCGGGGGACTACTTCCAGCCGAGACGCAACCAACCTTGCTTACTAAGACTGGCACTGTACTAATAAAATTGTTTATCAATACTAGGACAGTATTTAACCCAAGACTCGGTGACCATCACTGGCATGGTACTGTTGCCAATGCTGGGGCAGTACTTCCAGCCGAGACTGAACCAACCTTGGTTACTAAGACTGGCACTGAACTAATAAAATTGTTTACCAATACTGGGGAAGTACTTAACCCAAGACTCGGTAACCAAGACTGGCATGGTACTGTTGCCAATGCTAGCGCAGTACCTCCAGCCGAGACTGAACCAACCTCGGTTACCAAGACTGGCATGGTACTGTTGCCAATGCTAGGGCAGTACCTTCAGCCGAGACTCAACCAACCTTGGTTACCAAGACTGGCACCGAACTAATAAAATTGTTTACCAATACTGGGGCAGTACTTAACCCAAGACTCGGTAACCAAGACTGGCGTGGTACTGTTGCCAATGCTAGCGCAGTACCTCCAGCCGAGACTGAATCAACCTTGGTTACCAAGACTGGCACCGAACTAATAAAATTGTTTACCAATACTGGGGCAGTGCTTAACCCAAGACTCGGTAACCAAGACTGGCATGGTACTGTTGCCAATGCTAGGGCAGTACCTCCAGCCGAGACTCAACCAACCTTGGTTACCAAGACTGGCACTGAACTAATAAAATTGTTTACCAATACTGGGGAAGTACTTAACCCAAGACTCGGTAACTAAGACTGGCGTGGTACTGTTGCCAATGCTAGCGCAGTACCTTCAGCCGAGACTGAACCAACCTTGGTTACCAAGACTGGCGCCGCACTGATAAAATTGTTTACCAATACTGGGGCAGTACTACACCCAAGACTGGGTAGCTAAGACGGGCATGGCACTGATACGTTCAGTTGTCAGTACTGGCGTAGTACCTCCAGCCGAGACTCAACCATACGTGGTAACCAGGACTGGCACCCTACTGATAAAATAGTTTACCATTACTGGGCCAGTACTTCACCCAAGACTCAGTAACCCAGACTGGGACGGTGCTGATACGTTCGGTTTCCAATACTGGGGCAGTACCGCCAACTGAGAGTCGGTCGCCAGAACTTGCACAACTCTGGGCCGTATTGGCAACTCTGGCGGAATACCGACATTCGCACATGGGCAATTCGGTTTGCGCATTCACGTTGTAAAAATTTTAAACTGGGCAAGTCGTTAACGCAATTTTTAAATTTTCAAAAGCACTTCTTTCGTTGTTTTCGAAACGGAATTCCGTACCCGGCTCTCAAAAGATTCATCAGCGGACGAGCTATCAAAGAATATCGGGGAACAAATTTTCGAAAATAACCCGTGAGCCCCAAAAAGGCTTGAACCTGTTTGACGCTTGCTAATTCCGGAAATTTACGCACGGCTTCTGTTTTTTCTCTCTGACGGTCGTACTTGTCCGTGACCAATCACGTGACCCAAGAATTCTACTTCGCGCTACACAAAATTGCATTTCGACCATTTGAAAATCAGACCCGCTTCGCTTGCAAACCGGAACACGCGTTCAAGATTCTCGATTCCACTTGCATCGTCTTTTGAAGGAACTATCAAGTTGTCCAAATACGTCAATACCACGCGCTCTTTAATTAATTCTCGGAAAACAGTATCAATACATTTTTGAAAGACCGCGGGTGAATTGCAGAGTCCAAACGGTACTCTACAAAACTCATATTGTCCGTCGGGGACAATGAACGACGTGTATTTCCTGCTCGACTCTTCAACTTGGACGTGGAAAAATCCATTTCGTAAATCTAGCGTCGTGAATACTTTCGCACCTTGCAGCTGATCAAGCTGATCTTCGAAAAGCGGGAGAAGGTAGCGATCTTTAATTAACTTTTGATTTAACAACCGATAGTCAACGTATAAACGACTCAAACCATCTTTCTTCTTGACTACTACGATCGGACTGGCGTAGTCGAAATTCGATTCCCGAACCATCTCGTCCGTCATCCACTCTTGTATCTGTTCGTTTACCTCGCGCTTTTCCTCTTCGCCTAGCCTACGCGCTCGCTGATATATCGGTATTTCGTATTTCAAAACAATCGTCATGCTGACTCCCATTTCGCGACGTCTTCCCGGCTTGTACTCTTTAATGATATTCGCAATCTTATCCCGATTTTCGCGTTCACACACATTTGACAAATCAGCCGTTTCGCTCTCGCTCGATTCGATCGCTTGAATTCGATAAATTTCGAGCACACTTGCACTCTCGTCATTCACATCGTTTAAGGCGGTCCTCTAGTTTCTCGGCTGTTTTTTTACGGCTTTTTCAATAATTTTTTACGGGCAACGCATCGAAATAATCAATCTCATTGTTTTTCCATAATCTTTATTAACATTTAAATAAGCTTTACAAATTTTTTGAAGTCAAAATATATAATAGAATAAAAGTTATAGTGGCCGACAGGAAGACATCAAGTAAAAGAGGTGCTTGACGGTGACCAAGATTGCGGCTGTTCTGCTTATCTGAAATCAAAAAACCAAACGGCATTTTAATCTTCATATTTAAGACTAGCGATTGAACTAGAGTGAATTCTAAATTACAAAAATTGACTTTTTTATACACTTTTGAAAATTACATTCTATTTTTACTCATTTTTTCTTAAGTTTTTCGCTCGTACAAAAAAAAACTATCGAAGTAATCATGATAATCCTAGTTCAATCGCTGGCTTATAACATATTAAAGATGCTGTATAAATTTGAACAAGGTCGGTGCAGTATTTTCTGAAATATCGTGGTCACCGTTTCGAAAAATGGTGTTTCGAGAAAAACGCGTTTGAAAGTTCGCGCATGTGATTTATACTAAAAATTTCATCTCACCGTCAATCTGCTATGCCTGGACCATACAATAGGCCTTCCGCTTCTCCTTGGAAGTCACGCAGAGCTGCTGCGTCTTCCCTTTTCGCGATTCGGGCCTGTTTTACAACATCACTCGTACGCCTTTCTGAACGGTCGATCCGAGAGCTATCACGCTGTTGAACATATCCTTTAGCTTGTGGGCCGATTTTCACTCCCATGGTTTCCAAGGTCTTCAGGATAGATTTGAATCCTTCGTTGAAGATTATGACAGCGAGAAACGTGGCGATTTCAACCACTTTTGGCCCAGAATGGAGGTGCTTCGGAGCAAAAGTCCAGATTAACGAATTGAGTGACTCGTTATTATTTTGAGTTTCCTTTCCCAGGCATCTGCTTAACAATTCTTCTTTGGATAAATCCTCATAAATTGGCTTTATAACTTTTTGAACTGCTTCAGAAAGAGGCGGTTTATTGTGTTTGAATTGCTCAGCCTCTCCGAGAAACTCAGCTCTGCGCCATTTGCACCAACTAGATTCGCCTGCAGGACAATTTTAATGCTGTGGATTGCTGTCTGTGGAAATCTTGTGAAAGAATGTTGCCCAAATTTCCTTTCTCATTTCCTCGATAGAATCTGGATGTCTCCGAATAGCTAATCCATAATACGATGTCATCTCACCAATCAATTTATCAGTGAGTTTTCCTGCACCTTTCCCACCAATGCCTTTATTAGATTTTTTTGCATTTCGGAGCCGAGTCCCCATCCTCTTTTCAACGTGTCCAACAGACTCTTTTTTACAACAACAACATCTTCTCCATATGGTTCTGCCTTCAAAATACCGTTGAATGTCTTGCCGTCACCATCTCCGATGTATGTCGTATATCGAACTTGATGATTATCTACTGAACGAGAAAACATTTTCACAACTGCATCTATTTTCATCTTCCCAGAACTTCCAATATGATGTCGAGTTCAATTTTCTTCATGATCAGCGAGCCATCCTGCATATCCAACTGGATCACTATTTTTTTTTATTTTTCCACAAATTGCATCCAGCACAAAAACTACTCATTACACACGCATCAACCACTTTACCGGTGTACTTGGTAATTAAAGTTGAAACTCCGAATAAAGATGAAAATTCTCTTTTTGTCCATGTGCCATCTCCAAATACGATGAATTCATTTTCTGCTTTTCCTTGTTCTTGAAGGACTTCCTTTTCTTGATTAACCGCAATCGATAACACTGTATCAAAAACGGCCGAAGAAGCTGAGTGAATATTTTCTAATGTGGAATAGTACGTGTTCAAAGCAAAACCTTGTCCCATATCCATCAGTCCACAGAAAATTCTATAGCCTTCATAACCGACTCCCAACAAACGCATCACAAAAACTAAGCGACGATTTATTTCGTAGGCTTTACCGATTTTTGGGCATGAATCTATTTTTTTTTCTTTCTCACACTTGCACGCCATAGAAATTTTAAAGCCCAATCCTCGTATATCACGTTGATGGAAAGTCACCGTACTTTTGCACTCTTTACAAATAACAGCCGAAGAAATGGTTGAAAATACACTCACAAAATTCAAAATACAATACAAAACAAAATTTTTTATTTTGACGAAGTTTCTTCGCTGACGCCGATGTAAACGACTTGTCTTGTTCAAAAGTGTGTCGGTTGTCTGCGAATTTTCGCTTTTTAGGTCGATCGTAACGAGCCGGGGTGTCTCTACTTCCTTTCTTTAACATTGTGAAAATTATTTTCAAAAAATCAGCTACGTGCGAATCGCAAGAGAAAATATAGTACGCTTCGCAACTGCCACAGCAAAACTGAACTAACCGATGCTTCACGGCGTCTTAGTCAATATTCGAAAGCGTCTGCCAACGGTCTCGGCTCCCCTTTACTCGGGCCTAATTCACAAAAGGTTCAGGTAGCAGTTAGATTTAGGTATATCAATACAATGGTCAGCGCCGCTCGGCTTTCGGAGCAGCCCGGCGCGGGCTCCGTATACCTGCTCCGTTCCAGGGCCGTAACTTGTGAACCACTTCGAATATCGAAAAATCCTTTGGCACACATTTTTTACACATGTTGTAGATGTGATTTATGAAAAAAAAATTGATTTTTTCGACCCGAGAAACTAGAATGAACCATTTTTTGTATTTTTCTTTATATTTTCCAAAAACAAAAATTTGGTTTTTTAATCGATTATATCTCGGAAAATATTAACAATACAGAAAAAAGTTTCAAATAAAAAATATGGGATATTTTATCCTCTACATAAAAGATTTTTACGTTTTTTAACGTAAAACTCACCGTTTCCGAGATGTTTGCAAAAATGCGTTTTTAGAGATGGCGGCTAAGGCTCGTGGTTTCGGACGACACAAACTTGGTTTTATACTTAGGGGACACCTTCTGACATAATCCAATCGAAAAATCAATTACCCAGGTGGTCGCGCAACCGAAACCACGTGGGACCTCTTTCCTCGCACGGGTCTCGCTTGGTTCGGCGGAATCCGCGACCACGGTCACGCCGTCGCGCGCCCGCACCTCACCCCGCAACTATAGGGAACATCATCCCGGGTGTCTTCCTCTAGGAGCCGAGGCCTCCCTCGCTTTCGCCCAGCGTCCCGGGAGAAGCGGTGGGCCCACAGAGAAGTTATGCCACCAGGCGAGATGCACCCCGGTCGCCGACACTCCGCCCCGACCCCCTTCGACGAGGCGCCGTTATTGCCCGGTCCAGGAGGCCCGGGATAACCGTAGGGATGATGCAACGCCAGGTTGCGACGTCGGGAAGGATGGGCGACTCAGTATCTAGGCCTTATACCGGCGCCCCTCCCAGCATCCGAATCCGCGAGTACCGGTCTTGGATGCTCGCTTGCCATGGGGTTGAGGTACGAGTATGTTCCCCTGGACCAGTCCTGGACCACGCGACCTGAAGTCACCTCATCCGCCATTCGTTGTCCCTTTTCTTACTCATAGGGAGCTGAAACGCGCGACTGGGTCGGTACAGGCTATCTCTCCTTTGTTCCCGTCGTTCGCAAATAGATACCTGAAATGCTTTAATGAAATTAGGTAAGGCCTGCATTGCGCGCTCAGAAATCGGGTCGATCCTCCATTTTTGTCACAGGGAACGCCTGGTTCAGTGGAGAATCGACCGAAGGCAACGTTGTGGCGGTAATCTCGCGGCGCTCCGCGGTAGGTAACGATCGGTGACACCTAGGTAATTCTATGCGCAATGAGTCCACGAATTCGGGAGCCTCCCCGAGTCGACTTGTGACGCCCAAGGGTCGTAAATCCGACCCACTGGTCGATACCCCTAGGCGCTGGTGATGGGACCTTCCAAATGTCACGTCACAGTGTATACCGCTCAGCATGCACCGCGGTTTTGCCAAAGATTGTCGTAAAATTATCGTGAATGCCAAGCACGAGTTGAATCTCACGAGATCATAGACCGATGACAATGCCATTGTACAAACAGCGCCTGAAGACTACAAATTCGCATTGCATAAAATAGAATGGCTCGTACCGTATGTATCAGTCTCGGATCAGCGAAAAATTCAACTGTTAAAGTTACTCGCCAACGACGACCAATCTTCATGGGTTTCCGAACATGGGAATTGTATGAATATCCTGCCACCTCTAAGCACGTGTGATCTGGGAAAATCTCGAATCAGCTGGAGAAGCCACGATGTGTCATACTCGTGTTGCAGACGGGACGGAAAAATAAGAAACAACAAAATGCGAGCCACTTTGATCCATGTAACATGAGCGTTGTCAAACCATACCGCAACTCACAGTGTTATTCATATGGAAATTTGATATTGAACATTCATCAAAATAAATATGTTCTACTCTACGAGATGTACGCAAACTTTCAACCGACCTATTACAACAAAGAGTCTGAACCATGGCTGAGCAGGATTGCATTTTTAGAAAAAGCCCCCGTCGTTGTCATTAAGTGCTCAAAGAAAAACGATTCTCTCAAATCCGACCCTGTTGACGTGCGCCTTGAGTTCGAATTGAAAAATAATATTCCGCCCGAAACATCAGCATACTGCATGATACTCCATGATCTCATTGCCGAGTACAATCTAATCAGTGGCGGGGTGAATAAATTGGTATAATATCATGCCAATGATTCGCGTCCACTTCAGTCAACATGGAGCTTATCGTCGATGTGCAGGGCTTCAAGAGACCCATCGACAAATTTATCCTAAAGGAGAAGTCCATCGTCAAACTCCACGACAAGAATGCTGACCCGCTGACGCTCGCCTTCGACGCACCATTTTCATGGGACCCTTTACCGGTCAAGTACAAAATGATAAACAAGTGATTGGAACGCAACTTCCATGGAATACGATGGAATGACAGCGGCTGCCATACGAGGCAACTAGAAAGACAATTCGAGAAATCTTGCAAGGAGCTCCAACCATCTATGCGAAGGGATTCGAGAAATGCGCATGGCTACCAAAATTCACGGATCCCGCAACAAAGGTCATCGACTTGGAGATTCTGGACTGTCCATCGCTGCAGAAGTTGCTGAAAGTGATAAATTCCAAATGTCCGCATCATTCCTTCAACACGAAATACAACTGCGCCCATGTGAATGTAAAATGGCTGAAAAGATGGTTGAGTGTATACGAAGCGTTGGGTGCGCGAGGGATTTTTTGAATGAATAAAAACATTTCGATGGAAATACATATCATTTGTATTCTTCATTTACTCTCTAACGAAAATAGTTTGAATTTCTCCTTCTCTTGCATTTCGATAAAACAGTTTTTTTTAATGCATTTTTTTACATCGTGAACACTAAAAACGTCGAAAATGATGGCGAGACGACTGTGATGAGGATGGCCGTTCCACTCAACAATACTGCCCCAACCAATTTGGTTTTTTTTTACCATGCTCAGAGACGATGGAACTTGATGCTGTTGTATTTTCTACAACTGCATGTGGAGCTGACCATTTACGCGCCAGTAGCAGCATACTCTCTATGATGTGGACAACCGTTCGATGATGGTGTTCCAACGAATTATGTCTTTTCCACTATGCTCAGAGACGACGGAACTCGACACCGTTGTATTTCCCACCAATGTACTGCATTCAAAGTTCACCATCGCGTGCCAGTTGCAGCATACTCTCGAACATTGTCGGATCTTGATCGAAAGCCTTCACAAGTCGCGCCGGTAAGAAGACAACGATGTTCGCAATGTAGCGTTTCCCAAATTTGGTTTGTACGGCTCTCATCTCAGAGATTAGGCGTTCCGATTGAACGAGGAGTTCTGACAGCTTCTTCATTGGATGGAATTCCGCCATCCGGCTGACTTTCTTGATCCTCGAGAGATCCATTTTCCATACTTTTAAAGTTCTCTTCGGAGAGATGTTGATGGTGCGGTGGAATAGTGCTGTCTGAGCTTGGTCCACGAAATTATAAGGTCCATCGTAACCCTCCCACTCAAATTTTCAAACTTCTCCCCACTTTTCCAATCATGAAAAACAAGTTGAAACTCGTTCGATGAACCCTATATGTGGAGAATTGTCCCCCTCCCGACATTTTTTCACGCTCCCAAAAAAACGGGTTCAAACACGTTCGAAGAACCCCGTACGTGGAGAATTTTCCCTCTCACAGCATTTTTCACACTCCCGATGTTGAGGTGGGGGGCCATCGATGCGATCTTTCGTCTGTGGCGTATTATACTGATCCATGCATGGAAAATATGATATCACTTCACTGTCATTCCGATGATGTTCTTGCAAACGATTCCACAATAAGCCAACATATTTACCCCAATATTTTAGGAGCAATACCTCTGGAACCTGTTCGAGCCCGTTTTTTGGTCAAGTCCGAGGGGTGCTTGGCCGGATGCACTGCGTACATACTCGCACATGTGAACATCTCGACATTGTATTTCGGAATAAAACCGAGGCCTCGATGCACTGAAACTTTTTTCAAGAGTGCAGCTGTGCTCAAGTGGTTCGTCCGCGGTCACAGCCTTTGATCCCTATAGATTAGAGTTTTTCCAAGAAACCCCGACTTGTCAGGACCGGTCTCAAGTGTCGGCGAGACTCGTGACAGGAGTGGACACGCATACAAATAATGTTAAGGACTTTGCAACCGAAACCAAGGCATGACAGCTGCATCTCATAAATAAAGGGCATCTCATAAAAAGCACCCCCTTCACGTACCGCCTAGCGTCTTCTAATTGCCGGAATTCTTCTACCCATATATGGTCATTACACGCGCACATCGTGCGTGTTTTTTCACACAGACCAAATTGTGTAGTAAGAAAAACACTCTCCTTGCATCGATGATAATATTTTTTATGTCTATAATAAATTATTAGATAATTTCAACGCGCCCATATTTGCTACTCAATTTACATCACGATAAGTGCTGCTCCCCTACGACAACGTGAGACGAGCAATGCTTCATTATTATTATTATTATTATCGATATACATTTTTGCCTTGCTTTTCTTTCTTACTTCTACATAACCTTCTGCCATGTGCAACACTCTTATATATACCAAACAAAATATCGTGCGTGAAGGTGCGTGCCTTGGTCAAAATATTTTAAACCTCCCGAATCCACATAAACGCTCCCCTTTGAGATTCCTGGGATCCCCTACTCACGCTCGAGGAGATGATCAATCATTCTGAGCAACTTGAGCTCCTTGTATTTCGATTTGCTGCAAACACCAAAGATCGTGTCATCGTCGACCGTCTTTAACAATTGAACGACTACCTGGTCCACACCATGTCCGGCGCTGTGGATCATGAGAATCTTGTCAGGTGTAATACATGCACGCACGAACAGTACTATGTAAACGACGGTGTAATTCATGGTGATAGTTGTTGCATCCAAGTAGCTCATTCCAGCTCGCAGAGCAAAAACCGAGGTAGCCAGAACCACGATAAGCTCCGACCTGGCTTTTTGATCGGGCACAGCGAGGACTCGGTCGCTCCCTTTGAAGTTTTCGACTCGCTCGCCAACAGCCTTGATATCACAAGCGCACTCGGAGCCCATGATGAACGGAGTGGTGAATCGATGACTCCCTGTCGTGTCATAAGATCCTGGAAGTTGAGGCCATATGCTTTGACCCGGATGAGCACTTCGCCCTCGGCGAATTCAGGCTCAGGTTTTCTCAGCGCCTTTACACTGTTGATAAACCAGAAGCTGTTGAGTAAGATAGCACGCATGCACCTTGGCTTCCTGTTTTTTCGCCTCACCGTTCGCCTTCGGCTTCTCGCTGTCACAATTTTCCTCGATCTTTTTTTCCTTGTCATCGGCATTTCTTTGTCGGGCTGCTCGTTATCGGGAACTTTCGTGGGTGGTGTGCCGGCGTTCTGAGGCGTCACCCTCGACCATTGCGTCGGGCTAGTTTCGTTGTTCTCAGCGAAAAAAAATCACCATAGCGCCACGAAAGAACTTCACTTAATTACACACTATTACACATTGCACGAAATATATTTTGAACGAATGCGCGAGGTTATACTCCTGCTTCCGACCTGTCAAAAAATATTTGTTCTGAAAGCATACGAGCGTGGTCGGTAAAAACGGAGCGATGCGAGCTACGCGCCAATAGTGAAAAAACTTTAACGAAATTTTCGCGACTGTGGATAATATTTTGACCTTGGTTGTTATAACAGACACCACGGACGAAGGCATCGCTAATACCTTCTTTTTCTTTTCAACAGTTAGTCGGCAGTCCAAAGTCTCGAGACGCGACCGCGTGCGCTCGGTTACTTTCCCTCCCTGCGCTCCACTTCTGTTTGCCATCAGTTCGATGCCGCTCAAGACCGGGCTATTATAGAGGTTCCCGGTGCACTTACAATGTTCGCAGTTTTTATTCACATAAACACATGTGGTAATGGCAATTAACTATAAGTAAATGGGTAACTTGATATTTGTAATGTAAAGGCGTCATCTGAAGGATAGAGCTATATGGATCAGGGTTAGTAATGTCTTAAGTTAGTACACACACACACACACACACACACACACACGGGCGCGCGCGCGCGCGCGCGCACAAATACACAGGTTCCTGACATTTTGTATCACGCGTACCGTCTCTCTCTCTCTTTCTCGCATGCTTCTACACGTTTCTCGCACGAAGTCCCCGACCGACCGTGTAGCGGGCGACTTCTGTCTCTCTCGCAGTCTACTCGCTCGACACGCGCGTTCGCTCAGTTTCCTCGCGCGCTACTTCGACTCCGAGACTGCTTGGCGCCGCTGTCTCGCGGGCGCGCCCGGCTCCGTTGCTACCTGGGAGCTAGCCTCGCTCTCCGCTTGTGTTCGCGGCGCCCCCACCGTCGCGGGAACTTCAACTCGTCCTCCTCTTGCCGTTGACAGTTGGTAAATGTTTGCTACATATATGTAACAAATTTCGAAATTACTTCTCTCCGCCATTTATTCATGAAAACAGGTGAAACAAAGCTTGACCCTCGCATGCCCCACTGGGGTCTGAGAAACCCGAACAAAACTTTCCCACTCTGGCATAGGTAGAATTTGGCAAGGAGGGATGAGACCTGTGCTAAAAAAAACTTTAGGGTCCCCTCTGACGGTAGCGCCGCAGATGCGCACCAGATCTCGCTCAATCGTTGAGCCAAGGAGACAATAGGGAAGGAGTCCAATCTTCGTATGGAGAGACGGTATAAGAAACATCCGGAAGTTTGTCCTGAAACATGGTGTTAAGGCGGGATATACATTTACAACGATCAAAAAATGGATACCTTTTTTTTATTTAACCGATAGAACTATTTATGCAGAAAATGTTCCCAAAGTTTTAAAGTGAAGTTCGAAAAACTTCAAACGTCACAGCCCGTCAACGCCATGCCTTACCGCTTGGATTCGCGGTTTTCTCAAAAAATGCATTATCGAAATTGGCGTGCAGGATTACTCAAAAACTATTAAGCCGATTGAGTTGAAACAGTAGAAATATTGATTATATTGGTACCTTCTACTTGACAAAAATGGTTTTTAAAAAATTGGAAAAAAACTACTTTTTTAATCCACATTTTACGGCAATGTTGCGTAAAATGTTGATTTTTTTTTGTAAATGCGTGCAATTTTCTCAAATTTGAATTTTCTTCACTCTAATTACCGTCACATAGATTCTCTACATGTTCTAACTTAAAAAATGATTGAACTTTTTTGCAAATCAAAGTCCACGAGAAGGTAGAATGCACGCCGATTCCCAACTCCCGCGACGACCTTGCTGTACCCCTCTGCCACAGCTCCGCCATTTTGATGATGAATCAATTTAAAAAAATTGTGTCGTATACTTATTTATACAGGGTGTCCCAGAAGTAACGTACGCCCTTCTAGCATCTGGTAGGAAAAAAAATTCTGAGACGAAAAGTCGTCAGTCATTTTTTTATCAGACGCATAGATAATTAATTATGAATTAAAATAAATAGCCTACAGGTGCGCGCTACAGAGGAAAGGCAGCGTAGAGGGGAGGGATAGGGGAATGCGTTGTAATTGCGTGCGCCTGAAAATGTGTACGGAGGGAAAATTCCAAAAGCATGTGTGCAGGTGCACACACACTAGGACACACACCCTTGCACACTCACACGCACACACGCATGCACACACTTGCACACACGCACACACTTGCATACGCACACTCACACTCACACACACACACACACACGCGCGCGCGCGCGCGCGTATGCACACATACTTTCGAAATTTCCCCTCCGCACACATTTTCCGGCGCACGCAATTACAACGCATTACCCTATCCCTCCCCTCTACGCTGCCTTTCCGCTGTAGCGCGCACCTGATTGGCTATTTATTTTAATTCATAATTAATTATCTATGCGTCTGATAAAAAAAATGACTGAGGACTTTTCGTCTCAGAATTTTTTTCCTGCCAGATGCGAGAAGGGCGTACGTTACTTCTGGGACACCCTGTATAGTATTAAAGTATACCTAAAGTTTGATAATTGTAAAATAATTATTTATTAGTTTAAAAAATCCCTCAATATTGCTTATTTTCTTCCTGTCTAAATTTATACCCCGCCTTAAATACAGCCTGTAGGTGACGCAGTGTAGTTGGTGTACCAAAAATATAGTAACACAGCCAGTGCACAGGGTGAAACTGACTGTTATTGCGGCTAATTGTTGACGCTTGTCAAAAAAACACCTATCGTGCACTAAAATTCTTTGTTCGCGACGGCGACTTTGAAAGAGTATCGAACGAGGGAGCATTTACCGATAAAAGGCATAAAAAATAATCTCAATTAAAAAAATCATCTCAGTTAAAAAACAGCTTCACGAGAAAATAATCGAAACCCGCATCGCGCGAGGTGCCATACAATTTTTGGATATTGTGCTTAAAACTAAACTTAACAAATAAACACATCTTAGTAGTAGTGAGATTGTAGACTTTGGGCTGTTGTTATCAGCATCTGTGAGTATTGATATTATTTTATTAAATATAAAATGTAAGATAATGGCTCATGGTAGCGATGAGTCCTGTGATGCTGCGGATGTTGCTCGCTACTGCGTTGCAAATCTGTGTTGCTACTGTCACTTCTGGTGGTGCCGTAACTCATGCATAGGATATGTCCGGTCTGAATTTCGTGTGTATCGCTTCGATTCTTTCGATGAGTTGTCGTTGTCTAATGTCGTTCTCACTTTTTGAGCGTTTGTATATAAACTTGTCGTATAGGCATCACTTATAGTTCACTGGCTGATCTGGGTTATTTACGAAAAAAAATGTCGGGAGGTAAATTAATTAATTTCGAAGGGTTGATACAGTGGTGAAAAATTCATTCTTGTCAAGGTCATAATTTTTGCGATCTCAAGGTCATCAATGGGAACATTTTTTTTATTAAGACGTAGCTGATATACAGACGAATCCAACGACCTATGATATCATGACCTTGAAATGATTTTTCACCAAAATACTCGTGTAAAAACGAGAAATCGTGATGATATTGACAATAAGAATATCCGAACAATGTAATTGAATTTTTTGTGCAGAAAATTTATTGTAACAAATGTTCGAAGTGATGGCCATTAACCTCGACACATTTTTTAAGACGTCGGATGAACGATTCTCTTGACTTTCGAATAGTTTCTGGTGTGATAGCGGCGAAGGTTATCCAACGGATACAATAATGTCAATAGTCGGAGATGTTTCTGATATTTGTAAATACTGGCACGGTAACGTAGTAAAACTGTGGTTGATTGAAGCATGTTTACCATCTACCAATATTAAAATTAGTGGATAAGTGGATCTATCCAAAGTAACATGTAATAACTGTATCGAAAATGGTCTTGTACAGTCAAGCAGAGAAAGTGTCAATGATTCTGATTTATGGTGAGACCGGCAGAAACTCTGTGCAAGCGCAGGAACTTTATGCACAACGTTATCCTGACAGAAATCATCCCTCCCGTCGATGATTCGATCGAATTATTCATTTATTCCGTAAAATGAGCAGTGGCAATCCACTCAAAAGGAAACGTCGCAAGACTAAAACAAAAGAAGAAGCCGAGATTGCCGTTTTGGCTGCAGTAATTCATGATCTGCAATTAAATAGTCGGAAAATTGAGTGCTATTCCGGAATTTCCAAGGCGAGTGTTTCAAGAATATTAAGACGTCATAAATTTCATCCGTATCATATTTTCTTGCATTACGAACTTCATGGTGCCGATTTTGAAAATAAGGTTCAGTTCTGTGAATGGGCTCGGCGCCAGTTGAAAACGAGTGAATCTGAATTTTTTCGACGCCTATTAGTTTACTCAACCATGTACTCGTACATCAACTTCTACTAACCATGGACAGTTGAATACGCATAACATGCACTATTAGTCAATCGAAAATCCAAAGTGGCTCCGGCAAATTGTGCACCAGCGTCCTTGAAGTGTTAATGTGTGGTGTGGCATAATTGAGGATCGGGTTATTGGAACATTTTTCATAGACGGCAATTTGAATGGACAGAAATACGTCGAAACTTTTGTCTGAATCATTTTTGGATATGATCAATAGTTTGAGTGCTATAGCTCTGTAACACTTTATGTGCCTCACCATGTATTTGTAAATCCAAGAATATGACGCGTAACAGCATAAAAAGGAACTTGCATACGTTCCGCGAGCATATTCAAACCATAGCGATATATGCACGATAGCAGCACCGCCAGTCATTCACTTTTCATATCACATTGGCTTCAAGAACACGATCTCAGGCAAAGATTCCACGAAAAACCGCAGCCCGAAAAATCAAACAGGAACTCACACCAAAAACCTTGCGCTCGCCAATCTCATGGCGACAACGAGAAGCGTGTATGATTCGACCCGGTGACCAGAGCGATTTTGCCCCTTGCATCAACGCCATTATTTCTAACAAGAGAAACCAAAGTTTGTCCCATTCACTCAAAAAATTTGCATGCGAATCAAGAAGGGTCAGTGTGCAAAAGGTCGAAGCAGTCTCCCGTCAACTGCCATCGAATCAAGTTCTTCTATTGAGTGTCAAACCCAATCTCCCGACAATCTTCATCAAATGCAGAGCTCAGTCTTCTGTCAACCAACATCAAATCATCTTCTATCGAGTCTTAATCCGGAAGCCTAACGAATATCTCCAATTAACCTTCACACTAACAGTCTTCATTTTTCGCGCCACAAAAGTTTTATTCTACACTTGTATAATTTCTATAATCGGTCCGTCAAGATGAGCCTCAATTCATCGACCTCGCGCCCAGTTCGTATTTCTATCGACGCGTAGTGTCCGTTGTCGTAAACGCATCAAGTATACACACGGCCGGCGTCAAATCCTGCGAGCGCCTTACTATCGATTGTACCACCGAGCGCACCAGGCCAAGACCGAAGGCCCTTGTAACGCGAGCAGCAACAAACATACACGCAACCGAGCAAACGAGCGAGCGGCCGAGCGTCAAACACAACCAATATAAGCTGACCATGCCTTTTTCTTTTTGTAACATTCATCGTAGCGCTGATCGCTTCAATCCGCCTAGTAATCTTATAATAAATAACATAGTGTCAATCGTACACAAGTCTGTCGAATTACTCCTCAGTACCGAAACCTCGCGTTAATTCCTTAATTCTATTCTTTCACGCGCACTACCACCCCTTTTTACCTTCATCCCGTGCTAGGCGTAGGCAACAAAGTGAGAAACGAAAATATTATGATCACGGCCCTTGTGGATGTGACAACAAAAAATTCAATTACATGATTCGGATATTCTTATTGGCAATACCATCGCGATTTCCCGTTTGTACACGTGTATTTGGGTGAAAAATCACTTCAAGGTCATGATATCATAGGTCGTTATATAATACATAGAATAAAAAAACATTTTCCCATTTGAAAAACCATTGATGACCTTGAGAGCTCAAAAATTATACATTGACAAAAATGATATTTTCACCACTGTATCGGCACTTCGAAGTCAATCAAATTACCTCCTGACATTTTTTCGTCACTCTAAAGGCAACGGAGATATTTGGGGTGGTCACGTTAAGTGATCCACCTTGTATATAGCCCATGGATTCTAGCTACCGCAGCGCCGCTCATGCGGAACCTTGTTTCAGGACACTTTTACGGACACGCTAGAATACGAAGATTGAAGTCTGAAGTTGGGGTCTGAGAAACCCGAGTGTGGCATTCGTGTAACTTTTTTCGACGTAAGTACATCTCATAATATACTTAATTTTCAGCTTGAATGTTGAATATATATTTGCACTGATATTTCGATAATTTTCTAATTTATTTTGTTTGCTTTTCGACAACAAAAAGAAAGCACGGGCACCCAGTAAGAAATTTGGCGACAACACATTGGCAACACCACGCCAAGCGAGAGCAAGTTGTGAAGGAAAAATAGCATTTTTGCCGCCACATTAAGCTGTGTTCTAGCAGCACAGCATTGCACATGCTCGCGTGAATGCTGGTGTTAATATTGTAGTACGAAAATACAGAATATTGGCGATACATTTGGAGCACGTTCATTGCTGGGTTATTGCAGCATTGCAACAGAAAAATTGGAATGCGTTATTCAGCAAGGTGAGGACACATTGGCGGCATGCTGTGACGTTCCGTTGCCGGCATATTTAAAACACGCCGTAACGCTCCTTCGCCGGTATAAACGAGGCCCGCTATTGGGGTGTTGTGACCGGCTAGATGGGGTTCTGCATTACCCGTAACTGGGCAGGTGGGAATAAACGGAGGGCAAAGTAAATAATTTTATTCAATACAATCGCACACATGTACCGGTTCGTGTGTGCAACGCCCGCGTATGACTGAGGGCTACCTGTCATGCCCGTAATGATTTTTTTCCGAAAGTACGAGGCTGGGATTCGAACCCACAACTTCACGATGGGCTGGTTTAAGCGGCAAGCACGCTAACTACTCGACCATCCAACGGGTTCAACTTAAATTACTAATTTTAGGATGATGACATATGTCGTAGCAAATCTGCCTATGGTTATAACCATGTACCTTATTTTTTCCGGCAATGGAACGTCACAGTGTGCTGCCAATGTGCTCTAATCTTGCCGGAATAACCTATTCTAATTTTTCTGCCTCAATGCCGGGATAACTTGCCTCGTTTTTACCGGCAACGGAGCGTCCCAGCGTGGTGCATTTGTGACTGAAACGCGATATAAAGATGACGTCCCGAGTCGAAATTTTCAGCCTATTTTGTCCCTCCAGATCCTCACAGTGATAGGAGATAAAGGAAGTAAAGTAGCTGCGTATTCAATATGAAATGAGCTCCTATACGTCATACCGACAAACATACCATTGTTGCATCAGGTAATTTTGAGTATATTTGCTGCAAACTTGCCTTCTTGGCATCACACATTTATTTCGCCAAACCACGTACTGTCGCGCACATTTGCAGCTTAATGCAGAAGCAAAAGACAGCATGTTGGTGTCAGGGTGTGCCACCGTACGCTGTCCTCTTTTCGCTATAATGCTGACATGTGAATTTTCACAGCACGTTTGTCTATCAGGGTACCTTCGTCCAGTTGTGCCACGAATACAACGCTCGGCGAGTCACACGTCCATGGCTTGTCAGATTTTTCTACGGAATGCTTGATTGATGTGGAGTCAACTGCTACGTTCTGTTTTTGCTAAATGCGGGAAAAGGAATAATGCAACGATCGGACTTCCATGGAAGAATTGTCGATTGAACTGGTTAAGCCATTGGTAATGAAACGTTTGGAAGTTCAAACGATATGCACATTCGTTAGTAGTCTCATCGAAAGCGTTCTGAACATCGAAGCTTCTGCAGATAAACGTAGAGATGGTGGGATCAGATTCGATCGAAAAACAAGTTGCGAGTTCTGTCCACGGGGAAAAGATATAAAAACTCAGGTCGTCTGTCCAGAGTCTCATGCCGAGGTGCGAAAAACATCCCTCGATGATGTGTGCAAACTGCACGGACGAAAAGTAACGTTCATTAGATATAATTATCAAAAAAAATTATGATTATCTTTCAGCATTCCAATTTTCGATTTTAAATGTCATATTTATAAACGATATATTATATTTTAATTAAGGTAACAAACAATTGCCCCACATATCGACTGATATAATCATTTCTCTTCCTTCCTATGAATATTTCAATTGTTATCTGAATTATTCAATGTTTGTTTTGCAAACTTGTGTTATTTTATGTCTATGTGTCAAGAATCCAACCAGAAAGTGAAAAAAAATTGTTCTGAAATGAAATGCTAGCCGCGAATTTTCAATATTTCATACAATTCCGCAAAACACAAGAGCGATGCACAGTTGAAAATACGTCATTTTTACCCCTTGCGGTTTTGTTGATAAATATCAAATATTTTATTGCCAATTTCTTTTTCTCGTGATTTATTCCGTGAAATGGGCCACTGATTAAATTCCGATGTATCGACTTTAAGTCGTATGTTTGATAATTTTTTCTCCATGACGGGGGGCTCGAATAAAGTTCTTCGGGAGTGTTTCGTATTCGGAATTTTCCAGACTTCATTCCCTTGCACGCAAAATGGAATTTTCATTTTTTAAACTGGTGCGATGGTCTAGTGGTTAGCGTGCTCGCCACTCAACCAGCGGACCGGGAGGTCCCGGGTTAAAATCCCAGTCGCGTACATTTCGTCGTGAAAAGTTTTTCTTCAGCATTTCGCGGGGACATAAGACTAGTTCCACGACTGGGGGGGCGAACTTGATGACCGGCTGTATTGGTATAGGTTTTCCGCAGTATCCCTATACCCATGACAGAAATGTCATGATGAATATCATGCACGCAAGCAGGGAGGAACAGGGAGAAAGGTGAAGAAAACAGACATAAACGGCAGAGGAAAGAAACGGTCACAATGGGGCAAAATAGGTAACAAACGCAAACAGCGTGTATCTTAGGAAAAAAAAAAATGTTTAAATATAATTTTCATTTTTTTCCAGAATACGCTATTTTCTCTGGCAAATACTGTTCATGACAAAAATACGATATATTTTTTTTCAAAGGGAGCTATAAAAACCATTAAAAATCATATTTTTTTCAGTCGCAAAATCACCGCGCAAGAACCTTAAAAAACGCATACCCACCTTATAAAAGTCACCGTGTGACTTTGAAAATGTGTCCAAACGTTTGCACACATTTTCCCATGAGGTGCGAATGTTTCGAAATACATTGCCAAGTCACATTTAATGCCTCGGCAAGTTGATCTTCTGTTCGAGTGTCATCTTCATCCAATAACGCTTGCAGATCGGCGTCCGTTTGTTTGCGGTCTTCCCGAGCACGCCTCGTCCCCAGTCTCAAAATCGTCACTTCCGAACCGCTTGAACCAATCTTCACACGTTATTTTGATGGTATATGTTCGCCGTAGGCCTCCTCAAGTAACCGACGTACTTCAGCTGCTGTTTTTTTTAGGTTGAAGCAGAAAAGCAATGCTTCCCGCAAATGCTGTGTATTTGGCACAAACTTTGACATTTTCGAGGTTATAAAAAAGGTCGTTGTGTTGCGATATTTGTTTATATTACGACTGGGTATTCTTAACAGATGTCCAAGCTATAAAGACACCCAATTTCAGACCTGTATGCCGATTACATGTGTCGCTAGTGCCATCCATGTGTGAAACCCGGGAACTTAGTTGCGCACCTAGTATATGGTGTCCCAGAACTGAATGCGTTCCCTGACGTGGCGGGTTTGGGGTGAAATTCTGAGTCAATTTTGCCGTTTTTTTTTTTAAGAAAAGACTAAATTACTGTGCGAAAAAAATCGCAACAGGTTTTTTTTTAAACGAAACTGAACCTAACGATTTCCTTTTCAATGATCTTATCACTAAATGGCGAGATTACTATTTTTTCTAAGTCCAGCACGCGATTCTGCAGTACGCGATTCTGAAAGTGGAGGTACTAAGTGGATACCCTGTAGATACACGAACGTATCGGAAGTATTAGCCTTTCGCTCACCGGTTGATGCGCCAGCCGGTGCGCATAGCAATGCTTAAGGGATCATCACAGTGTGTTTCGAGAAGAACTTCAGCCGGTTTTGTACCAAATCGTGCTGGATGAGGAGTGAGAAGGCGAATGAAAGACTGTTGTCCGCGCCTTTTGGCCTGGCCAATTTTTTCCCCTGATAAACCTGGTCCGCTCCTCCACCTGAAAACATAATACAAGGGATCATTACGGTGCCCTCTAATGATCTCGCTGACAAAATAAATACTCACCCGCTACCTTCGTCGAGTGCACTCGGGGTACCGCTCCGTCACTGTACCTCCGTCGGTGTTACCCTAGGGCACCTTACCATCGACGTATTCACCGATAAAAGACGCGGGCATTCCCACGTCGAGGGCTCTCACCGATGGCCCTAGTTGTACCATCGCCGAGGGCCTACCGTGGCTCTCTTTCGCCAAGGCTCCACCGAGGCACTCCGCCAGCTGCCCTCCAAAGTCCCTCACCGTGGTTCTCGCCTCGTCCAGCCTCGCCAGCGTCCTCGTCGTGGTTCCCTGGGATATCCTTCCAGCGACGAGGGTCCGGTGTACCTCTCCGCACCTGTAAGAGTGAAGGGGATCATTCACACTTCGTTTGCCTCAGTCCATACAAGTTGGGCCAGAGAAGAGATACACGCCAACGGCATAGCCCCTCCCTCGCCCTTCGCTCAGTTATAGTCCTTTTCGTTTTTTTTCTTAACTATATATTTTTTATTTTCCATGTGAGTTTTATTCTGTGTATAGTTTAGGTTCAGATATTATTAGGTCCATACTCACCTTGTTTTCCATGACCCCCCGCGTCCGTCACGTAAATTACGCGGGCTCGATCTGCCGTTACCTGTCACACATCTGTAAAAACACACGACATTCACCGCGCACTCGCATAACACATTTATTATCGTTGAAGAAAAATTGTGCGGCTCGCGCTATGGCACTTCGGGGTTAGGCCGAAATTTGTCATAGCCGATGGTTGGTGTCGGGCAACATCTTTTCCCATAAGTGTTTGCGACCGAGACGGATATAAAACTCCGGCCTCGAGTCGCAAATAGAATATTCGATATCGCTGTTCACAGTCCGTGAGCAGCCACCAAAGTACGAGCTCACAGGCCGTGACTCCTGCTCATAGTCTTTTCAAACGCGCCGTACGGTGCTATCCCAAAAAAAGCGAAATATTGTTTACTGGCCGTAAACATTCAGCTTTATTCCTTCCTTAAAACTACCATTTTTATAAATCTCTCTCTCCCTTCGCCAGTATTTTTCTTTTTATGTGTAATAAATTCATACTTACGCTCTATATTTTTATTTTTTGTACATTTATATTTATGTCTTTTTTCACATCCATGTTAAAAAACATTGCCTTTCTTTTACTCCATATCGTTTTCCTCATTTACCATTCCATGCCCCGCAACGTCAGAAACCCGGCGTTCATCCGGAGGCAACTCCAGAGGAAGAAAGCCGGCCTACCCTACACCCCGGTCACTATTTGCACCCGGCATCGACCGGATCCACGACTTCCCGTCTCCAACGATTGAACCGGCTTACCCAACACCCCGGTCACCATTTGTGCCTGGCATGGTCCTGATCCCCGTCTTTCTATCGCCACCGAGAGCAAGCTATGTGCACCACTTTCAATGGACATAGCACATCGTCCTCCATGGTGAGCGACTCCCTTTCCTTCCTCAATACCTCAAGACCGTTCGCGCAGGTTCTCAGCCCGAGACAGTGCCTCTGAACCCGACTCGAGAGTCCGAATTTCCTGGTAAAGAAGGAGATGACGACGACCGACACTTGGTGGGAGAACATCCCTCCCAAGGCGTTGAAGACGTCTCCCTCTTCCTCACCACTGTCATTGGACTCGAAATTCACGGACCTCTACGAAGCTCTCGCCCTGGAGGCTGAGAAACTTATCCCCTCCCACGCACCCCGGGCGGCCAGCGCCTCCCCCAGGTATTTCCCTTCCCGCCTCCTCACTCGTCCTGCGTCTGTCATCACCAACGCGGTCGCGCTATTTTTTCGGCCTCTAGAGTGGCCCTTAACTATTGAAACTGTCTTCGAAAAAAAGGAGTCCCCACGATGTACATGGCTGTGGCCGTAAATATTATCTGACACAAAATTTGTAAAAAGATTATTAATCAGTATGAAAGCCGCTATCTTGCTATGGAGGTTTTTCAAAAATCAATATCGACAAAATGGCGGCGGTTTGAATAATAAGTATCGACTTTAACCTATTTTTTAACAGTCGTTCATTAAACAAAATATGAAGATTGAAAAAAACTTCCATAGCAAGATACAGAATGGCGTGAAGAATCTTGTGTCAAAATTTGAGACGGATAGCTTGAAAACTTTTCATTTGAGAGTGCACACTGTTTTGAAAAACGACATGTCGAGAAAAATGCGTTTGTCCGCGCCAGGTCTCACGCAGCTGGTCGAATCCCTTTTTCTGAGAAAGGCTGTAGCAACCGGAATAATTCGAATTTCGCCCCAAAAATAGGACGGCCTTTTTATAACCGTCTGTGCTATCGGATAATGCATGAAAATCGGTTTTTTGAACATTTTGCACTGTGATGATCGCTTAACTCGATGTACCGCCAAAGGCGAAACCTGACCACCCATCCACTAGTGGCGATCCTCAGAAATAATAATTTTTTAAATGCGAACAATAGTTTGATTATATTTTTTCAATTGCACAAAAAATGAAATAATATATAAAATAGCCAAGTACAATGTACGTATTATGCGAGCGTACAAGATATGTTGTATACAAAATTGTAAAATCTTAGAAATAATCTTATTAGAAATGTTTTATCTTTATATACAAAAATCACATTGTTATAACAAAAAAATTATATCAGTATTATAGAAAAATACAACATATGAATAATACGAGTGCCCTAAAATTGCTGTGCAAGATCTTGGCGTCCATGGTCAAGAAGAAGAAAATCGGGAACATGGAATTATCCGTTCCTAAAATCCGCATAAATAACTTCTGCGACATTATATGTATGTTTTTTTACATTTCAACATCGCATCAATTGCCAGTCAGCGGCCAAAATATATCGTGTCACATCCGGATGTGACCGGTGTGTGAGTAAAGTGGCGTTACGGACTTTCCGCGATTGGGTAGGTATTTGAGGAACAATTCGACAGACTGGTGGACGATTGACACGACGATATTTATCGTAAGATACTAGGCGGGTTAAAGCGATCGGGGCTACGATAAATGACATAAGAAACCAATACATGGTCAGCTTACATCGGTTGTGTGTTCGGCGCTCGCTCGATCGGTCGCGTAAATGTTTGCTGTCGCTCGCAATACAAGGGCCTTCGCTTTTGCCTGATGCGCTCATTGATACAATCGCCAGTAAGGCACTCGCAGGATTTAACGCCGGTGCGTGTGTTTACTTAACGTGTTTACTACGAAAGGCACCACGCGAGGATAGAAATATGAACTTGGCGCGAAGACTATGAATTGCGACTGATATTTACGGATCGATGGTAGAAATTATACAGGTGCGATATGAAACTTTCGAGACCCGAAAAATGAAGACTGTATAAGGATCGATAGAAGACCGATGCGCATGGCCGTTAATTGGAGAAATTCGTTAGGCTGCTGGATTAAGACTCGATAGAAGAACTCTATTCGGTGGTAGTTGACGGGAGACTGCCTCGACTTTTTGCACACTGGCCCTTCTTGATTCGCATGCGATTTTTTGAGATAGTGGGAGGCATTTTTTGGTTTCGCTTAGAAATAATAGTGCTAATGGAAAGGGCAAATTCGCTCTTCATTTCCTCCGTTAATCGTACGCGCATGAGATGTGTGGACGAAATTCGCGCTGAGTCGTTCGCGATAGCGCGGCGACCATTTCATTCGGACGGCTCGGATGTTTTCATACTCCGCTCTGGTTACCGGGTCGAATCATGCAGGCTTCTCCATGCATATATGGGTCAGCGTAAGGTTTTTGGAGTGAGTGGCTGTTTCATTTTTTGTGCTGCGGCTTTTCGTGGAATATTTGTCCTGGACCATGTTCTTGTTGAAAGCTGAAAGAGTCGGTGAAGTTGACCTCCGTGTTGCTCGGGTGGATACTTGAATTGTAATTTACGCCTTTTCGAACCGTATGCGCCCAATCTCGTGCTTCGTCAAAACTAACCAGGACGAAGATCGTTTGGGATAGGGCGTCGCATGCGTTTTCTGGCGACGTGACAATCGGATGTGATCCGTAATAGATGTGCGATAAGCATTCATATTTTTATCTAACTTTTTGAATTATTTAAGTCATATAAGATTTCAAGTTAGCGGGGATAAAAGGGTACATCGCTGATCCGATCTGTATTTCACAGGATCATTCCTTTCATTACCATTCACATAACCCATTCAGAGTTTATTTTCTAATTATTCGAATCAAATGAGATTTCAAGTTAGCGGGAATTGAAGGGTACATCCCTGATCTGATCTTTACTTTACGGGATCATTAATTTAATTACCTTTCAGATAACTCATTGGGGGTAACAAAGTGTTAAGTGTCGTTGTTTTAAAATATTGAAGAATAATTTTACTCCTTTGAAATACAATCATACAAAAATACCTTCCAGAACAAGCATATTGCCATGATCTAAAGAATACTATGTCAAATTTCTACCACCTGGCTAAGCAATTTCATTGTTTTAAGCCTGAAAGTTGAGAAGTTGAAATCCTTTTGCGAGTTTTCTATCTTAACCATGCACGTCAAGTCCTCGCACAGCATTTCCACTGTGTATGTGTGTTTCATAAGTTGTATTGTTCTATAATGGTGAAACCAATATGAATCATTTTTAACAAGATTATTTTTAAGGTTGAACAATTTGCTGTACAACATTACCTGTAGTTTTGCATAATACGTACATTGCACTTAGCTATTTTTTAAATAATTTAATTTTTTTGTATAATTGATTAATAGAAAAAATATAATAAAACCATTGTTCGAAATAAAACGAAAGGTCAGTATTTTCAAGGTAAACCATAATTTTTTATACGGTCACATGAACAACAATGTTTTTAAGGAGATTTTTTCATTACTTGCCGTACTTTATACACTTTTTAACAAGGTTGTAAAAGAGATTTTATTATTTTTTTCAAAGAGACGAAGGCATTTTGTCCTTCAGCTCCAATCCAAAGAGTAGTGAATTCTAATCATGTTTGAAGAGACTCTACGTCTATAGTTTCAAATCCATGTGTGGCAGGGAAAAGTGTTGCTAGATTTTTGAACTCATAGAAATCTAGTAAATGGCATCCGCAATATAATATTATAAATGCGAGAGTTTAAATGGTTGTTTGTGCTGGGTGGGATGTGCGAATAGTTATTAAATTAACAACTAACCATTACATTTACTACTGTAATTGATAATTTGATTACTTTGTGGCAGATTACTTAAGTAATTAGTTGCCATAAGCACCTTGTACAATTCAAATTCTATGTAAACTTTTAACGCGTTTTTCTTTTAAATGCATTTTCGAAATTGGCGTGCAGGTCTACTCAACAACTATTAAGCCGATTGAGTTGAAAATTGGTAGATATATTGGTAATATTGCTACCTAGTACTTGACGAGAATGGTTTTTCGAAAATAAAAAATGTAAAATCTTTGTTTAATCCATGATTTTTTTTGCAAATAAAATTCTACGGGAAGATAGAATATAGAAATTTAGAATATAGAAGATAGAATAGAAGATATTTTCGCTTCGTGTATTTGGATATGTGTGATGTGTGTGTGTGTGTTTTGAGTGTCAGTGCGCCGCCGTGTTTAAATGTGCATGTGTATTGGTGTGTTTTGGCGTATGTGTTTCGCTCGCGTATCTGTCATATTCGACAGCTCGGCCTGCCGCGGCCACTGCCCATGTGTTGGTCGTCTCTCTCTCTCTCTATCTCTCGGTGCGAGCCGGCTTTTATCTCCCTCTATTTATTTCCTCGCTCCGACGTTTTCTGACTCTCGTCCGCTGTATTTGTTTTGAATCTTTGCGGCTTTTAATTTCTGTATTCCTTTTTATCTCTTTTCTTTTTATTTTTCTATGAGACTTCCCTTATCATTTCTCTCTTGACCGCAGCATTTTCGTTAATCGAGCGCATTCACCTCTCCCTTTCGCTACTTGCGTAAATTGGCACATTCCTTACTCGGGTATCCCTTACGACTCCCTTTCGCTACTTGCGCCGAATCACATGTTTCTTAATCGGGATGATTGAACGCTGCCTTTTCACTATTAATGCCGCAGTGAGCAGTGAAATGTCAACCAATAACGTCTCTTTTATTTCGCTCCTTTTCCTTCCTCTTTCCCCTGACGCTTACCTTCCTCCCAACCTTCCTCGCTTTGCAGCTCGTACCAGTACCTTCTTTCGCTACTGGCGTCAGGGTTGGAGGTCGAAAACAGAATACCCTTTTGTGGCCCCAGAACGGCTCTTTTATACTCGTCTATTACCGCGTTTTTGTTCCCCTTCCCAAGTGTCTTGGGCGTTCGTCAAATTTTCTAGAATCTCCCCCCCCCCCCCGCTTGACTCTTTTCGAATTTCAATATGCCTTCAGGCCGCCCACCGAGAGCTGGACCTCTATTGTACTCTTTTGACCGAGTAAGTAGATCGCACGAAGGCAATGACCGCGCGCAATAACTTTGTTGGCCTTCCCGTTCCGGGAGTGGGGGCTCGCACATGAGACGATCTATCCGTCTCAATATATATATATATATATATATATATATATATATTGTCGCAAAACTTATTTATGCAGGCGGAAGGGACCGAAAATTTTGTATCTTCGCGACCTTTTTTTCTGAACCATGCACGCCAAGTCGTTGCATAGCATTTCCAGTGTACTTGTCTGGTACATACGTTGTACTTTTATATAATGGTAATACTAATTTTTTGATATAATAGGAATGTGATTTCTTAAATTAAAATAAAATATTTACAAAAATATTATTCCTAAGGTTTACCAATTTTGTTTACATTTCTAGTAAACTTGCTTGGCTATTTTATAAAAAGTTATTTCACTTATTTTGTAAATTCGAATTGAAAAAAATACAATAAAATCATTCTTCAAATAAAAATAGACCATATTTTCAGATAAATCAGAGTTTTTTATATGGTAAAACAAGCCATAATGTTTTCGGGCTTTATTTTATTACTTGGCGTTCTTTTACTACTTTTTCAGAGTTTTCCAAAGGGTTTTCACATCTTTTTGATAGGGGAAAAAACTTTTTTGCGTTCAGCGTCAATCCAAAGAGAAATGAAATTCAAATATTTTTTTATTACTTGGCGTTTTCTTTTATCTTTGTTTGACACTTGACATTTGCCGTTCAAAATTCATTCGGTTTAATAAAGAAAAGGGTTTTATGTAAAGGTTATGGACTGTGTGAGTTGCTGCGCTCGCTAATGTTCGCGCTAAGAAAATGAGAGTTGGCAACCATGAAAGAAAAAAAACAATACAAATGGTGCGCTGTCGGCAAATGTATCATTTTTTTTAAGGCTGGAATTCAGCTTAGATGCCTCAAAAAATCGATTTTTTTTAATTCCATGATTTGTTAGTAAAACTATTCGAGAATATGTTCCCAAAGTTTCAAATAAAAATTTCAATTTGTTTTGATGCTATGAGCAGCAGTGAGCGTCCCGCATTTCAGTGCCGGAGCGAGTGGCGGGTAAAACCGAGCGGTTACGCAGGCAGTCATTTATTTACTTACTAAACTCAATACTAATATGCCACAAGATATTTAGAAGAAACGGGGACGTCGACCAATTTCGTTGTATTTATTTTCACAATAGATTCGCTTGTCGAGCACGAGTGCAAAGACCCGAGTGTGGGTACTCGGCTTAGCTCGAGCAAGCTGGTTCGATTTCGGTGATTCGGTGTCTCCTTTATATGCTGTCCAGACCCCTGCGAGCGCTTGTGAGAGAGCCGTGGCGCCTGAGAGTACCGCTTTCACTCTCGCAGAGTGCTAGACCACCGTCTTACGGGTTGCATGACGTCAGGTGCTCTTGCTTAGGGGACTAGTAGTGCAGCTCGCTCACAGCCGGCGGTCTTGCTCGGGCGGCGAGTAGTGCGAATTTGTCATGCTCGGGCGGTCTCGCTCGGCCGACAAGTGGCACAAATTGCTCGATCTGTATTGCCCTCGTTTGGGCCGCGAGTAACGCATGTTCCCGTGAGCGATCTCGCGCATTGCGCCCGCCTCACCACGGCTTCGTGGTGTTGAAGCTGTTAGTATTCAGTGGCGAAAACCGGAATCATGACTAGCTTGACAACCGTGTTGTCGTATTTTTCAAAATTGTCCTGACGTTGTCGCTGGTGCTAGGATGTTGTGAGGAGATACGGGCCAATGGCCATCTGCACGGTAGCGTAGCTTCGTCCCAGAATAGATCGTATCATGACGGGCCCTGCATAATCGACTCCGGTATGTTAAGAAGGCCTTGCTGGACAGACGCGTGGTGGTGGAAGCTTCGCCTTCCTCTATTAAATTGGTGCCACATTGGTGCACGCATTGATGCTGGTTGCACCAGTGTTTGGGCTCGCGGAATCCAACATCGTCGCCGTAGGTGATTTAGGGTCAGCGGTATCCACCGTTGTTTGTCAACCGGCCGGAGTATCGACAGTCAGGGCTTCGCGTATGCGTCGTAGCGAAGTGATCCTCGCACTCCTCCTCGTCGAGCGTCGGTGGCTGAGGATCGCGCGGACCCGTTACTTGTACCCAGAGTTGCTGGCCAAGAGCTGGAAGGGGATTCGCCAATGAGCATAAGTTGCTCGAAGTTTGGAAAGTGGGGTTGACACGCCCCGTTACGGTGGAGAGAATCCAGCCGAAACTCGTTGCTTGAGCCACGGGCTGATGTTTCCTCCCGGAGCGTAAACCTCCCCTGATTATAGCGGCGTGAGCGTCCGCTCCGAGTAGCAGGTTGATTGGATCGGTAGCCTCAAAGTGGTAGTCAGCTAGTTCCGGCTCTCTACTGTGCTTCCAGTTGAGTCGTACGCTTCTTGAAGGCTTCCAGTTGAGTCGGAAGGTCCTCGAAGGCTGTGTAGAGAATCGGACCAACGCCGAAGTAGTGAGACTCGCGTTTGTCTGCGTTGCAGTGACGCTTAGTCTTATGCGGCCTCTTACTGGCTTGTTGGAGAGTGTTCAGGGAGAGTGTTTGTTGCTTCTCCGCTGGCTTGTAGTAGCATCCAGATCGTGAGGGTTGTAAGGCCTCGACTATATGAATTCGATGCTCCTTGAAGTCTTGTAGCTGAGTGTAGGTAGGGGGTTCTACCGAGCTGGCGGTGGCTGCTTCCCACTCCCTTCATCTTACAAATTCGGTGCCCATGAACTCCTTTAGCTGAGCACAGGCAGGGGTTTCCACCGAGCTGGCGGTGGCTGCTTCCGACTCCCTTCGTGTGCTACTGTCGAATGGTTCGATGATCATGAAGAGGGAGAGATCTTTTGTGTGGTGATCTCTCTACCGATGCTCTGGAGACTGCTGACTATTGTTGTGAGCTCAGTTCGGCTCTGATGTAACGACTCAAATGTGTACCCCATGCTGCTGGCGTAATGCATAATTCGAGAAGACAGCTGCTTTCTCGAATTCGGCTCGAAGGACCAAATGATCGATAGTTGATAGTTTCGCTGGGGAAGTGGAGGCGCAGCGTTGGGTAGGTCGTTGAGTAAGCTGGATTCATGGCGAAGATTTCGAAGTTAGAAGTAATTTATTCGAAATAGTCATTGTTACAGTTGTAAGCTCGTGGAGATTCGCTCCATAGTCGACGAACTCTGGGTAAAAGTTCCAGTGGTGGAGTGCTGCTTTCGACGACTTGCTGCGTCGGAGCATTGATTCAAGTGGGAACCTCCCACTCGTTTGATGATGACCGTTGAGTCTCTGCGTTTGCTGGGAGAGCAACGGGATTCTGCTGGACTTTGTAGATGGTCTGAGTGCCTCGGTGGATACGAGAAGGTCTTGATGGCTGCGTGCTCTTTTGTTCTCGCCATGCTGGAGAGTGGTGAAAGCAGCGATGAGCAGGCAGGATGCCACCGAGGCGATGTCAGTCGTCTCGACCGGACGTCCCGCGTTGTGAGGTGTTGCCAGGGTGGCCTAGTTAAGCATCCTGGGAGTGAAGCAGTTGGCAGGTCTTCGTGAGAACTCGTTTCTGTAAATTTCCTTTGGTTTTAGCCGGCCGCATAAGCGTGCTTCTAGGAGTCTTTTGAAGCGTGGAGACCGCGAGGGGGTACTCGCTTCGCTTGTCGAGCACGAGTGCAAAGACCCGAGTGTGGGTACTCGGGTTAGCTCGAGCAAGCTGGTTCGATTTCGGTGATTCGGTGTCGCCTTTATATGCTGCCCAGACCCCTGCGAGCGCCTGTGAGAAAGCCGTGGTGCCTGAAAGTACTGCTTTCTCTCCCGCAAGGTGCTGGACGGGTCTCATACGGGTTGCATGACGACAGGTGCTCTTGCTTAGGCGACTAGTAGTACAAGTCGCTCACAGCCGGTGGTCTTGCTCGGGCGGCGAGTAGTGCGAGTTGCTCATGCTCGGGCGACGAGTGGAACGAATCGCTCGATCTGTGTCGCCCCCCCCCCCCCTTTGCTTAGCTTTTCTTTGTCACTCTATGCTCTCCTACCTGCCCTCGTTCTTGATTTGCTCCCTCACCATATACCCCGGCGTTCTCTAGTCCAACCCTAGCACCTATCTCATTTATCTTTCCTGCATCGCCTCGATTGCTCCTTTTTCCTCCCATCTCCATATTTCTGCTCCGTACCGTATCACTGTCCACACCAACGTGTCGGATAACCATAACCGCCTCCCTATTTCTTTCCCAAATTTCCTTTTTCCTCTTCCCCACACCATCCTCATCACCGTCCCCGCCTTCCTTAAAAATCTCTTTGATCTGCGCTTCCTGTTCTCCTAAACACATATGCCAGGTATTTGAATTCTTTCACCTTTTCCATCCTTTTTCCTTTCCACTTATAATCCATTCTCTATTACCTTCCTCCTTTCTTAAATCTCATTACCTTCGTCTTCCCTACATTCACCTCTAACTTTTTTCCCTCAAAATATTTTCCAATCACCTAATTATCACCTAACAATAACAGCGAAATACCGACCGATGGTGGTCCCCCCTCCGGCTTCGCAAATTGGTGAGACGTGAGGGGGGTGGACGGTCATCACGGGGACCCATGACTGACTCCTAGCGAGGCCGTGCAACGACTGACAAAGACTCGAAGTGCTTTGTAGTAAAAGGGAGGGCCCCTCCCCTCCCGCCAGAACGAGGGCGGTGCGAGAAAGAGCAGAGGAGAGGGGTTGATTTCTCAGAAATTGTTTTAAACATTCGTGGGTGGTCAGGGATCGGGCGCGCGCCGTGGCTTGACAAAGCCCCCCCCCCCCCAGATGCGATAGTATTGTGTTTAATATTGATAATGTTGGTACCTTCTGCTTGACGAAAAATGTTTTATAAAAAACTACTTTTCTAATCCACATTTCACATGAATTACAAATTTGCATTTACTTCATTTTGATTGCCGTCATATTCTAACTGAAAAAATGTTTGAACTTTTTTGCAAATCAAAGTTTACGGGAAACTAGACTGCACGTCGATTCGCAACTCCCGCGGCGACATTGCGGTAACACTCTGCCACAGCTCTGCCATTTCGATGATGCATTAATTTAAAAAAAAAAGTGTTTCGTGTACTTAAATATACTATTAAAGTATACCTAAAGTTTGATAATTGTAAATAAATTATTTCTTAGTTTAAAAAATTCCTCCATATTGCTTATTTTTTTCTTGTCCAAATGTACACTGCCGACCAAAAGTATGGATACGCCTAGAAAAATTTCGCGCCGCACTAGAAGTTTGATATTTCTGTGAAAAAAAAAGATATCCGGATTTCCAAGGCGGCATTTTAAAAGGGACAAATGAAGCTTCACTTTGCGGTTTGGAAAAAAATTCGATTTTTTTTAGACCCGGGGCGTAATTTTGAAAATGGACGTTTTTTGGAATTTTTGGCTGTTTAAAATCGGCTGCACGTCTTCAGGAATTTTTTTTGCTGTTTTTTTTCAAAAAACCTTAAAAGGTAGAGCAATAGCTATAGTTTCCGTTTTCAGAAAGTTTCGTACGATTTTTTTTCACCGAGTTATCGCATTTTTTTCTCAATAAGACAATTTCGAAAAGATGCTGCTGAAATGAGAAACTTTGAGGTTTAGAGAAAATCGCCAAAAGGAAAAAAGGTTGCGTTACATCGTATTGAATCGGCAGAATTTTTTCTAAATTTTTTGCTCCAACATTGATTTTAAAGAAAACATTTTTTTTCTCATTTTTTAGCCGCACAAAACATCCACCTCTTACCTCTTACCTCATCTAAACACAAGGAGCGGAAATAAAGCGTCTTGTCTTTGTTTACATTTTACCTTTGTGGAGCGTAAGAAAGATTCTATTTCTCGCGAGTCGATATTCTATTTCTCTCGTATTCTTTTTCTCGCTCTCTTTTTCGCTCGTCGTTTTTGTTTACATTTTTGATTCTTTGGAATAATGTGACGAGTGTCGCGCTGACAAAGCCAGTTAATTGTGCGAAAACTTCGAACGCGAACACGTGTGGTCTACAATCGACAAGTTTTTACGCAAATTTTTTTTTCTTAACGGATCAAAATGGCACGGAAAAAAGAAATTCCACTGTATAAAAGCGGGGCTATTGTCGCGTTGCGCGATAAGGGATTGATTTTAATAATTTCGCCGAAACACACTGTCGGATCACACTCTTCTACGGAAGACGTGGATTACGAACAGTGTATCGGCGTTAAAAACTTCGGCTATACTGCCCACTTGCCGTTGAGACAAGGAGGTTTTATAAAAGTGAGTTGATTTGCCAGGAGGGCTGCTCTATTTATTCGGACATACGAAAGGTGAATATTTTTTGGCTAGTTTCTGAGATGTTCGACCTCATCTGAGAATTAATAAAATTTGGATATTTTGGAATTTTCAAGTGTTGCTTCGCTCATCCCTACGATAGGGCTCGAGGCTCCGGTCGGAAAAACTTTTATCATCGCTCTCATGCAGAGCGGTGCGTCACACGAAAATACGTGCATTAGGTATTTAATGCAGTCAATGAACAAGGAAAGAGTATGTCTTCGCCTTGGTCTAGTGATGCACGTGTTTATGGAGTGTGAGAAGCAATACAATTTGGTAGGTATTCTTGAACGCTTACATTATTGGTTGTGGTAAAAATAAAAATAAAAATTATGTGTATGCTGGCCGAAAAGAAATCAAAGAATAACGTCGTACGTGACTACCTTTAAAAAAAATCATGAACTTAGCCTTTTAGCGTCTATAGTGAGAAGACCCCTTAAATTGTTCACCCTGTATATATATATATATATATATATATATATATATATATATATATATATATATATATACTAGGGTGGCACAAATTTGAGCTCTATTATGTTGCCTGTTTCTTATATTTTCCAAAAAATGTCGCTTTGACTACCTTTAAAAAAAATCATGAACTTAGCCTTTTAGCGTCTATAGTGAGAAGACCCCTTAAATTGTTCACCCTGTATATATATATATATATATATATATATATATATATATATATATATATATATATATATATATATATATATATATATATACTAGGGTGGCACAAATTTGAGCTCTATTATGTTGCCTGTTTCTTATATTTTCCAAAAAATGTCGCTTTCAGAAGTTTTAGAAACGCTGATAACTGCTGAAGTAATTGAGATATCGGCAACGACACTATAGAGATTTGTTCATTTTTAAGCATACTTTTGTTAAAAATATGAAAAAAATTATTAATCATCAATGTCACCGTTTTTTTGCTTCCAAAGTGAAAACTATTTTTTTTCAATATGATTTCCGTTTTTTATTTTTCAAAAGAATATCTAAAATAAAGTGACCCATTCTATGATTTTTTAGACTAGTTTTATCGTAGGCCCATTTTTCCTTCTATTTTTTTAAAGTAATCATATTTTTTTAGACGATTTTTATCATTTGAATGTCCAACAATTCTATTAACGATTTTGTGATTTATAATTCGGCTTCGACAGCCCCGAAACGGTTTATTTTTAATTTGTGCTGAATTTAACGAAAAAAAAAGTTTTATTTGAAGTCACTTTTTTGTTGTTAAATTCAGTAAAAAATTCAAAAAAGAAGAGAATGAAAAATGGGCCCACGATGAGACTAGTGTAAATAATCATAAAATGGGTTAGTCTATTTTAGAGATTATTTGAAAAAAATAAAAAAAGGCAATCATCTTGAAAAAAATAGTTTTCACTTTAGAAGCAAAAAAGACGTTGACATTGATGTTTGATAATTTTTTTCATAATTTTTATCGAAAATATGCTTCAAAATGAAAAAAAAAATATAGTACCATTTGTCGATATCCCAACTAGTTCAGGTGTTATCAGCGTTCAAACGTTTCCAAAACATCTGAAATCTACTTTTTTGGAAAAATTATAATTCCTAAAAGAGAAGAGATAAAAATCTAGTAATGGGTGTGGATATTCATTTCATGGGGTACAATTTTACAACAAAAAAATCACAAATCAGTGACGGGTTAGCAAAGTGCAGTTGGCTGTTCGTGCCGTTCGAGAAAGCGATGCCGCTGCGTATGCCTGTCGCAGTGAAGTGTTAATAAAATCTTAAAAGGGTTATGTACTTTGATTACGACATGAGCTAATGACTTTATTCCATTCAATGAACGATTGCGGATTATGGAACATTTTTTAGGGAAAAAAGTCACTTGAAAATTCGGCCGTAAATTATGGCACTCAAGATTGAGTGGACGAATGGAAAAATAACCCAAACAAAATCGATAGGAGAAAATCACACTACATTTGTCAAATGATATTGGATTTTCCATTTGTTGCCACGCTTTCGCGGAATGTCGAGACAAAGTTAAAAGTGGTCTGCTAAAAGCCCACCTTACTGTATAAAGAGTCGCGGCGTGTCGTCAGTTCGCCAGTGGCGTCAAGACCGGTGACGTTGTCAGTGGGGGCGGTTTTTTTTATACTTGTCGTCAAGACGCTGCCGCGTCGCTTGATATACTATTTAAGTATACCTACAGTTTGATAAGAAGGTAGAACAATGGTTTCTTACTTTTAAAATCCCTCAAAATTGCTTAATTTTCTTCCCATCAAAATATATATCCCGCCTTAAGGAAAGTTTGCATTGGCAAGTATCACTATAACCGAGAAAGGATCTTTTGGATTGTGAATCACCCTCGAGTATTTTTGGTATATTGTACCATTGTATTGTTTCCTGATGTACTTTTAGTTTGTGCTCAAAAGCCCAATAAACCATTTGGAGCCGTATCGGTAACCGATTTTTTCTTCTTTATTTCTCGCGCCAATGGCACTGCCCCTCAACCCTGCATTTTTCGGCAAGCCAAGCAGTTGGACCCGTTCATATGCCGAAACGCTCGGTATTTCGACATTCGAGGCCCTTATAGCGTACATACAAATTAAGGTAGTACGAGCGCGCAATCTTGATTTCTATAGATTCTGTTCAAATTTTAACCAGACATTGTTCATATCATTATGCATGTTGGAGTGAAATTTCAAAACAGTCGACTATTTAGATTGGGAGATAATGTGTTTTAAAATTGCAACTTTTAACACTGCAGGGTCTGTATTGAAGTTTAGACAGAATAATTTTCCGTAAAAAATATTTAATCCCTATAATAAGAAGACATATGGCAACAACGCATCGTTCCACGCATCCAGGGACGTGAGTTTTCGCGGCAAATTTAAAACAATACTCCAACCCAAATTTTTATTTAGAAGTAATTTTTAATCGAACAAAGTTTTTAATTAAATATGAATGAACCAACACTTTCGTTTGTTAATGAAAATAACATAAACAATATAAAATATTAATATTTATAATGCAAATATTTTTTTATGACAAAATTTTTAACTTTAGGAACACGATAATTTGTTTTTCTCGAAATATTGAACAAAACTGTTCTGCGGTGTTGCCATATGTCTTCTTATTATAGGGGACAAATATTTTTTACGAATAATTATTCTGTCTAAATTTCAATGCAGACCCTGCAGTGTTAGAAGTTGCAATTTTAAAACCCATTATCTCCCGATCTAAATAGTCCACTGTTCTGACATTTCACTCAAACATGCATAATGATATGACCAATGTCTGGTTAAAATTTGAACAAAATCTATAGAAATCAAGATTGCGCGCTCGTACTACCTTAAGGTAGCCTATGGTCCGAGGTATTGTTGTACCTGGCCCCCCAGCCAACCCCCACAAGCCTTCCGACAGTGGGTTGACGGGATACATGCGGCCTCAGAAGTGAGCGGTCTGAAAACCCGTTACGAGAGATATATTACCGTAATTGAATAAATGTTATTTATAAGTATCTGGCGTTCGAACTTCCGGTTTTCCGGACCGTTTACCCTAGTGTGTGTTGCGGGCTGACCGCACTGGGGAACGCATTTGACCAACGACCGTGCAGGTAGAATGATATCACATAATACAGGATAACTCGAAAATAATTTTCATACACGATCCTTCGATTTTTCCCTATTGAAACTGCTAACGATGCGTTATAGAGAATCTATATTCCTTATTGAATTCTAGTTCCCAAAAATGAGTCGTAAACACGGCCCGCGCATTACGGCCGATACAAAAAAAATTACGTGCTGACATATTATCCTACGACTTAAAATATTAATTCATAAAGGAAGGGCAGAAAATAAAATTCGGTGCAATGAATAACACAAAGGGCACTGATATATTAAAAGAAAGGTGAGTGAGTCTCGATCATTCGCTTGTACATTACAATGTACATCTATAACTTTTTCCAATTTACTTGTACTAGCATCGAATCATAATTGGCCGATTTGAAACGAAATACCGCGGTCGTAAATATGCGCCCAATCCGAATGTGGAGATAGTAATCGCTTCGATAGTGAACGTCCATTGTTAGCTACATATCAACTTCCACGGGAAATAATATAAATCGGGGACTGGACCACGTACGAGAAATGTTCCAGTATGCTTCGTGCACGAGCAGCCACCCTTAATGCTGGTATCGTGTACCCGGCGAATTAGATGTTTGAACCCGGCGTACGTCATCAGCAAACATTTAGAATTATACGATGATTTATTTGTTTATAGACGTTTCGATAGAATAAGAATCAATACACTCTACCAAGTATATTATGAAGCTCTATATTAAAAGACATACGTACTTGAATGTCATGATGCTCAATTTCTCTATTAAAAAAAATTACGAGACAACTATATATATAGACAACGAGACAGGCTATATCTTCAACACCCTTTGCAAACCCTGGATTTATCAACCTCCGGAAACATGAGCCTGAGATCGACCAAATCGGTCGTTTGCATCCATGTACAAATGCCAAATCCACATTTCATTCAAATCCGTAATCCCCGTCGAGTTCCCCATTGAATGAGCTGAGAAATAAAACGGAACATTTTTTTGTATTTGCTAGTGTATACAGTCGAGAAATCCCAAAATTATATTTTGGGATTTCAACGATTTGACTCCATCAAAATCTCCATATTTATATTACTCCGATATAATTTACATAATTCCATAACCATACGTATATATTGACAATGAATTGAAAGCCTCATGCATTCGTTAATAAATTTTCGTGCATCGTATTTATATTTCTAATGATACATTTGTAACGTGCTCTATATTTTTATGTTTCAATAATCTGGGAAAAGAACAATCTCACATTTGTCAAGGTAAGTGCTCTTACAAATAAGATGCCCGATAATTATTGTAGAAATTTTACATCGACACGATACGACTCCTATTTGTACTGTTACATATTCGTTGCATTAAAAATCGAATAGCATTTAATCATCGATGTAGTATATCTATCAGTTGAAATACTGAAAAAATATGGATAATAACCATATGAATCTTTATTACATGACCAGAGAAAATACATTGCTTTCGGATCACCAAGTACAATTCAACCAAAACGAAAAAACTCGTCTTTGCGTACGTGCCTGATTCAATCACTTCTATAATGTGTGTCTCTATGCGTTTGTGTGTGTGTGTGTGTGTGTGTGTGTGTGTGTGTGTGTGTGTGTGTGTGTGTGCACGCGCGCGCGCGTGCTTGTGGGTGGGTGTGTGTGTTTATGTGCGTGTTTCTAAGTATACGTTTTATGGGGAACAACGTTAATGAAACATTTAAATGAATTAGTTTGTGTGAGTGATCGCGTGATTTTAATCGAGTGCTTATTGATCATGATCATTTGATTTCGTGAATGTTGTATTATTGTGCAGTCTCACATGGCATGTGCCTCTTATCCCGACTAGAAATCTTAATCCAGCAGCATGAACACTGTTCAGGCTGCTATTATGTTTGCGTCCGAAATACTGTAGTGAGGGACGCTTGATCTGTGTCGGATGTCCAGTGGATCAGTGGAACCGTTGTACTTATGACGGCCTGATCAGCGGCCTGCTTAGTCGCGTACTACGATACCACTTATCCACTGGCCTTATGGCACAGGTAAGGCGTACGATAACACGCATTCCACAAAAGCTGTGTTACGGCGACATACAGGCTATCCTACTTTGGGCCGTTCAAGTGCCTTTTTACTCCCGTGCTACAGTTCCACTTACCCGGTGGACATCCGACACAGATCGTATAATTAACATCGACACAGTCGGAATAACCATGACACTATTCAATGATCCCAGCATGTAGCCAATGTTTTTGTTGGTTCTTTGGACGTCCAGGACTGTGCCCTAAAGAATTCCATCCATTCTATGATGTTTTGCGGCCGCCAAAAATGGTTAAAAAAAACAGTATTATGAAGTTGTCCATTGTCTGGGTTTTATCGGAAAATGCTTCCCTTAAAATTGTGCGCCACAACGTCATCTACGAAATAAGTTGTATACAAAAACTACGTAGGATTGTTAGGACAACGGTAAATCTCCGATGGAAAACTATTTTTTTTTGTATTGGATGTACTTCGTTTATTAATGACCTGAAACGCATACATAACCTGGAGGAATCTATTCCCAGAAGATATAAAGAGCAATGGGACCACAAGTCTCGCAATGGGATCACAATTGACAGAGTGAGCCTTGTGAACCCGCGTATTACGAGGATATAACATTTTAGGTTTCAAACAAATACAACTAAATAACTTCTTGAATTTCGGGACTGCATGGAATATTATTCCACATTCTTAAACGTGTTTCCGAGACGCGTAATAAAAAAAAGACTCAATATCTTCGAAGATATAGTTATGCTTGCGTTTCTTCGATTTAGTATTGTTATAATGAACATTTTCGCGTAATTCAAGTTCGTAAGCATTCCTGATACTTTTAGGCATACCATTCAATATGATGCGATCCGTTGGAGCATTTCTCTCTGATGATTAGGTTCGTTCGCTCGCACGCAATAGCAAACGGCGTCATCGGTGCAACCAGGCGGTGTGGTGCGGGCACCGTCCTTCGCGCGGTTTAGTTAACTATTTCCATATATCCTTTATAAATTGTCGTAGAAATTTTTTTTTAGTCTGCATATTTTTTCCTCGCGCATTCGAAAGTGACTTCGCAAATCAGCATTTTCCAGTACTACTCCAACTCTCGAGTGGAAGTGGCTAAAAATAATAAGTAATTTGGCCGTACGATTTCATAATAAATAAAATTGTAAACGAACTCATATTTATTTATGATACCCTCATCTTTTTTCCGCGATCCCGAGCGGTTCGAGCGTTTATTTACGAAGAACAAAAACTGCCACCTTCCGGCTCTGACAATATGAACGAAAAAAAATCTGTCAAATTCCAAGCTCGCTCTCCCCGATTTCGAAAAGAAATCCAGCCACTCGAAATTGAATTGTTTTTTTTTGCTATGTATTTCGTTCTGTTGAAGTTGTTTCTTGTCTTTTTTTTATTCGCTTCCGGGATCTATAAAATGTATTTCAAGTTTTCTTTGGGTATTATTTTTATGTTTTGTTGTTTTTTCGTTGTTTTGTGTTTTATCGATCTGCTCCCGGGGTTTGGAAAGTGAATTTTTGAGACTCCAATGACCGCTCCCGGTATTCCGGAAGGATTTTTTTTGTTTCGTTTCTTTGTACCTTTTCGGCCAGGTCTCGGATGTTCGAGAACGACGAAATCGTTCTCGGGCTTACTTCCCAAACCTCGCGGCGAGACCTGCGCGATACCACCCATCGAGTGACACCAAGGTGGCATGAGTAATCAAGAAAAACTTGATTATACGTCGCACGCTCCCGTTGTAAGTGGGATTATTTTTTTCCCCTTACGGATTTCGAGCAGCCTGTTCGGCCCCAGCCTCATCGGAATTTTATTCTGATTCGAAGTTTTTGCACCGATCCCGGATAGAGAAAATTTATTTATTTATTTAATTTTTCTTGTTTTCCTCTATCGCGCTCGATCCCGTCGGATTCACTCGACGGAGGGGGATTAAATTTCCCACGTTTCCGAAATCCAAATATTAATTTCGGATTGAGAGAAGTTTTTCTCTTTCTTTCGCTCTCTCTCGCGATCCCATTCCAGGCTTCTCGGATGGGGAAAGGAAAGTTCCCCCCGGTCTCAACTTTATAGAGAGCTCCCGTCACGGCTCTCGGAATGCTCGTCCGATTCCTCGGTCGAGGTTTTACCGATCGCGGACCTGGCACTGGGCCCACGGGGCTTTACCTCGGGACAACTAACCCGACTGGATCGCACCCAGGCGGCCGATGCGTGACGCTTAGAACGACCACGAAGTTCTCGAGATATTGGACTCCTTGTTGCCACCACGCAACAAGCGGACGTCAGCTTCCGGAAAGGCGATACGGGAGCGCAGTCCTTCGCGGTCTGCGCCACCCCACCAGTGGTTCTCGAGGCGCTTGGTGGGCCAGTTCCTGACGGATAAGGCGAACAAAGCCGCGTTCTCTCTATCGAGTGGTCGCCTAAAGACCACGACAGTTATCGAAAGACCGAGTGAAACCGTAAACAGTTACGAGCCCGGATGACGTACTTTCTCGACGAGCTTCCGTGTCGCGAGATTACGCCGACCAGCTACCAAAATAAAACTGGCGAAGGCAGTTGCCACGTACACCCTCAGCTACCGATACTTCTCCCCCGAAGGAAATCGTTGCTTGGGATGACGTAATAGTTACCGTCGGGTCGGACGCAAGTGCCATCACCCCTCGGGTGGAGCCCCGTTTCGTGACTGACCCCTAGAGGTTCACGTTAAAGACCTCTGCCTCCGGTCCTCGTGCAGGGCGGCAATTTCTTGCAGCTGCCGCTATAAAGAGGCCGCTGGCCCCGGTTCCCATGCAGGGTGATATTGCCTAGCAGGGAGATATTGCTAGAGGTACAAATACCTCATAGCTCGCACGAGATAGGTCATTTGCCCGCGTCTGGACGCTGCGGCAATGGTTCGCCGCCCCGTTGTACCGACCGCTGGCCCCAACAGCCGTAGAGGAAGCAACCCCACGAGTTACTGTAAGTTAAGGCAACGCAATGCTGCTCTCGGATGTATCGGATGAAGTTGGAGTGGTTCCCGCGTTGGTCCCGTAAACAACACCTACGTAAGGACGTTACGGCTGACTTGATGAGTCCATTAAAGTTTGATTTCGTTTCTCCTATGGTATTGGTAAGTATCCAATTTTTTTCTCGCGCCATAGAATTAATGGTCGTTCACGGAAGATTTCGGCCTCCCCCCCCCCCCCATATCTATGCTGCCGATTGTAATGCGGAGCGACGAATATGTTACCAGTTACGCAAACATTGTTTTTTTTTGGTATATTTTTTGTTTCTTGTGCTGCGGGATGCTCAGTCCCACGCAGTAGATCTCGGTCTGCCCCCGCCCTTCTTTAAAGCTACCGACTGCACCCGAGAAAGATAACCATCGCTACCACGTAGATTCAAGCTAACGGCTCTTACCTGTCTGGGATTACGTTGCTCTCTTGAGCGTAACCACCCGCAAGGGGTGGCGAGTTGTGACGTGTTTTTTAAGTCACGTCACAAAATAAGCTGCCGACCACGTTTCATTCGCGTGCGTGTGCCCGAGTCGCTACCGTGACGTTGTATTGGGGGCCCTTCTCCAATTATGTTTGTACTTCTTTTTGTGAGTTTCAGTTTCGTTTCATTTTATTTTGGGTTGGCGGGCGGTACTCGTTCGAGCGGCGTGTCGCTCAACGCACCGACCAATTCTGACCGAGGGAAGCCCTCAACGAGACCTGTCTGAGAATCGATGCACTCCCGGCTGAGATTCCGGCTCCCCCACCGTGTGGTTCATCGTATTGGAGAGCGAGCCGTCTTGTGGTACAGGCGGAAGCTGGATCTTTCCGTGCCGTGCTTCTAGTTCGAAGTCTTGGCCGATCTCGCACGATGACCCCGGGATGCGATCCCAGAGGGTCTCATAGCTACCGATGGAGAAAGGTGCCCGTTATGTCACCGATCCGTTCTCGAGGTAACTTGGGCTGAAATGACGGTTACCGAATTGAAATATTATTCTATAATATTTCGACTCTCGATATTATACGAGATAAAGTTCTAGCTTGAACCGGCAATTTCGTACGGGTCGATCACGCGAGCGTGTTGACAGTGACACAGTTTTTCTGTCAACACGCTCTGCTTTGCTCTCGAATAAGTCTCTCGCGCGTCGGCCTTTGCGGTGCGAAGTACAGTCTTGCTACCAATTTTCGCGTGAGGCGATAGTCGCTCGAATTGCGCTCGCTCCCGGTTTTCCGCACGCTCGTTTTCATGAAAAGAGTCAAGTAGTTGTGCTGCAGGTCTAGCGATAGGGAGACTCGCTCTCGCGCTAGACACATCGTCGTGCTCTCTCGATCCCGTGCGTGTGACGCTCTCGCTCGCTTTTTCGTCATCGCGATTGAGTCTTTCTATACGTAAAAGATCCCGGGTGGTTGATCCACCAGATCCCGTACAATAAAAGTAAAACAACTTTTTTATTTTATCGTGATGATCCTGGTATCGTGAGAAGTGACAGGTCCCGTAAAAGTTACACTACTCCCCAGTGAATCCTGATTCCTGCACCACAACCCACTGCTTGTGCGCCCGTGCTATACCGCACCCGCCCCCGCGTACGTATAACCAGTTTATACTGGCTATGATTCCGGTGATACAAAAATCATGAAGAGCTCCACTCCCTAGGTCGTACCGGTCATGATTCCGGTGAACCAAAAATCACGGGAAGCTCCAGTCTTCGATGGTAGGTCGGGGCTCATCCCCTCGACCCCAGGGCATACCTGTTAAGAAATCCGGTTAAACAAAATTGTATGGCGCCCCTGGAAATTGCGGATGCTCAAGTGCGGGTGAACGGCCGAAGGTGACGGTTCTCGCACCTGAAGCTCAGGAGAATCTGGATATTCGGTTCCCGTTTCCGTAGTGGTAAGAATCCCCGTCACAGGGAATAGGTAACTAACACGGAACATCACTCAAGTATCCCCCTTCGATTTTCTCGCAACTCATATATATGATAAAGCATTGAAAACTTCTAGACACGTATTTTTGTTTATCTTCAAAAAAGCCGTTTTAAGGGGAGAAACCACCCGTCAAAGAACGGCGTGTCACCACTTATTGTAATTTTTTTGACACTTCTATAGTGGACTTTTTATCGTATTACATTAGAAGAATATTGGTTTTTGTTTCATTCAGATCGGTGGACTGCCTGTGGGTGATACTACAAAATCACCGCTCGACACCCCTTTCTTTGAGAGGTGGTTCGTCCTCTCTTAATACCGTTTTTCCGCTGATAAAAAAAAACGCATCCAATCGTTTTCAATGTTTTATCACACAAACGAGTTACAACAAAATCGAAGGCGGACCCTTAAGGCCGTCGGGTAGTGTGATGAGCCGATTTTTTTTAATTCCATTTTCTGCAAGAATAATTTCCTTAAAAAATTTATGTTTTTGAGCCATTAAAAAAATCGAAAAATTACTTGAGGTATGGGCCTTTATAGGGGTTGCCTGCACGGCTCGCACGACCTTTTTCGAGCACCCTATCTGCTGTTACGTCCCCGTGAACTTATCGAATCTTAGGGAGGACGCAACACGGTGTTGACTTCGCCTTCGGGTCAAGACAATTAAGTCCTTTACCCAGGGACGGAATTCACGACTTTGATATGGAAAGAATGACGGTTGGATAATGCGTTGGTCTAGAGAAGGATCGAATAATACGAGAGTTTTTGCATAAATGCTTTGCGTACTCTATTTATTTGCGGATAATTCTCCGTGTGTTCCTTTCGTTCCAATGGTCGTCTAATAATCGTGGTTATAATTTCCTTTCTCGGAGGTATCGTTTTGAGATTCGGATTACTGTTGTTACAATCTCTTGATGATTACAGGGTAATACAGAATAAGTGTGTCAGCGGGAAATCCCGGGTTCAGCAGGTTACTCCGAACATTTCTACTGAGCCGTTTTTTTTTTTATTTTTCGACCGCATCATTAAATGTCAAGCATTAGAAAATAGGCGTTCGATCTTCGAACGGAACGCTTGAATCCGCCATGATAGACGACCGAAAAGAGCCGAAGAGTAGACGAAGGGCCACGTAGCCGTGGCTGATGTCAGAATGGTTCTGCGAAAACGCAGCGTATGACGACAGATGCCAGCGCGCGTGATCTGACGTTTAGCGAATCATTTGCTACGTTAGCTGTCAACCTATTCGGTTCGAGACTCGTGACAAGCCGCACGATTTGACGTTTCACCTATCGTCTGCTATCGGTCGGCATGCTAAAGAGTGAAGCACGCCGCAATTCATGAGATTTACGATAACCCCGTCATACTCGTCATAAACTGCATCGATTTCATCTCTGGTTCAGTAAACGAAGCCGAAGACGTGGATGGCCTATCGCAGTAACTGAACTCCGACGATTGCCACTAAATAACATTCTTTTATAAAAGTCTGCAAATTTTGACATTTCGGACTACATTGGCATTCTAATATTCTTAAGAGCCATCACAGATAGACTGGCAACGCTTTGGGATTTCCGGAATCAATCCCTATCGGGACGTGAAAAATTTCATCTCAGGCGGTACAGAAGATCTTCTCATCTTGTTTAAATCCTCAAAAAACGTCGTATCGATTTTCTTTTGCCGGAACCGACTGATTTCGTCTCCCCTAATGAGAAAATGCAAAGCTTCTCCTCATGTTCTCTAACCCATCTCGAACACACTTTGCGTTCCGACTATCATACCAAACGGAGTGGTCGAATGAGAAATAGAATATTTTTTTCAATAAAGATTCGGCTGTTTATTTTTTTCAATACGCAAAAAAAATTGCTCGGCATATCGAAATTTGGTGATCATTGACAATTTGCTGGCTTTGTTATTTTTTATTTATTAAGAAAACGAAAAGAACAGGCACTCTCAATGGATAAGCACAATAAAAATCGTAAATCTCATGAATTGCGACATGCTTCAGTCTTTGGCACGCCAACCGATAGCAGACGATAGGTGAAACGTCAAATCGTGCCGCTTGTCACGAGTCTCGAACCGGATAGGTTGACAGCTAACGTAGCGAATGATTCGCTAAACGTCAGATCACGCGTGCTGGCGTCTGTCAAACGCTGCGTTTTCGCAGAACCCTCCTGACGTCAGCCACGGCTACGTGGCCCTTCGTGTACTCTTCGGCTCTTTTCGATCGTCCATCATGGAAGATTCGAGCGTTCCTTTCGAAAATCGAACGCCTATTTTCTAATGCTTCCTATTTGATAACGCGGTCGAAAAATAATTGAAAAAAACGGCTCAGTAGCAATGTTCGGAGTAACCTGCTGAACCCGGGATTTTCCAGTAATACCCCTAGTCTGGATCACTCTGTATAATGTTCACACAGTGATTACATGAAGATTAAATACTTACAACATTTACACACGATTAAATAGTTGGAATGGTTGCAATGTTCAAGATGGGAATATAGTTCTTTGAAGTCAATTGGCTACAGCGGTTATGGTTTAGTTTTGGGCTGTATTCGACAGCTTAATAGCTTTTTCGAAGTCTTGAGGTTGAAAGATACAGTGGTGACCCAGGGGTTAGATTCAGCAATTGAACACTTCGTGGGGGCTCAGACTTCTTTTGAGGAAAGTCGTTCACCGATATTGGAAGAAGAAACGTGACTGGACAATACGTATATTAGACCTTGTTGAATTTCGACTGGTAGACTTAGGCGACGGTACCTTTGGCCTTGAGGCTGATACTGCGACGACGACCATGACCGCTGAATTGGCACTACTCCGATGATTGCCGCGATACTGTGCTTGTTCACGACGACTTGGCTTCAGACTTGATGTTGGGATTGAGACTGACTAACGTAACTTTAGCCACGCGGTTGAGATTCAGACTGCGACTCTGGCAGATCGAGACTACTGGGTTGAGACTGACTGCGCAGTTTCCGCCGCGGCTTTAGAAGCGAGCCTGCCGCGTTGAAATTTTAGCTGAGACTGCCCGCGACCGGTCCAGGTCTTCCCTCGTATACCCCTTTTTTGAGGGTAGTCTCCTCTCGACAGGTCTTCCACGTGTCGGTAATCTCGCGGGACCTTCGTGTCCCTGGTATGTATGACTCAGGGGTAACTTTCCCGTTGCGGTAGACGTGGAGGGTATTGCTCGAATTCCCGGTTTTATGATCCTGGGACAGTAAAAAGAAGTGGGTCAGGAGTGTCGCCTCTTTAGTTTGGTTGGCTGTTCTGCTGTGGGTGGTTTGATTCAGAGGTGACTCTCTCGATGTGGTACGCGTGGCGGATATTGATTGAATGCCCGGTCTTACGATCCTTGGATAGTAAAAAGAAGTGGGTTAGGGTGTCTCCCTTTTAACCCATCCAAGGGGTGGACTGACTCAGAGTTGACTCTCTCTCGTTGTCGTGCTTGTGGCGGATATTCCTTGAATTCCCGTTTTTACGATCTCCGGATACTGATCCAAGTGATTCGGTGTCGGCCTTGGTTTTTAACGACAAATCTTGCTTTTTCGGCGCCGACAGCTTTTATATAGAATACTCGGATGCCTCTCGTAGCCTTAGGCACGTGCTGAAGGCGATGGTATTTCGCAGGGTGGTTCGGTCGATCGATAGGGTGAACGAAGTTGATTTTCTAGTAGCGTGATGATCCAGGGATAAATTGTCGTGGGGTTGGGGTGAAATGTGGACTTCGCGCCGGTGATAAAAATCGTGGCAGCCTGGTTATTCTCGGGCTCTTCTAGGTTGCGGGCTTATTGTCACTCTAAAAGGGGTCTCGTTTTCCGGCCCGATGTTCTTCATATCGCCCAGATTTAATGGAATTATGGAGTGAGTGCGATGAGCGTAACACCGCCATGACGTAACACCGCTTCTTGTCTATTGAGATTGGGTACCTGGAAAAACCCGAATGAGTGCCTGAAAATCGCAATCCTCAAACATTGAGCTCATTGAGCGAGGAAAAGAAAAACGAGTGATGTATGGCCCTGGAATCGCAGACTGAGTGTACGTTTAAAGGTTTCATCATATTTGTGCATGTACCGTTCTTCAAAGTTCAATGCGTTTGGTGTCGGTTACGTATACTAAAATCAACTGAAGAAAAATAAATTAACTATTTTTAACATGCATCATAATTCATCATTATTGCATGAAACATCGTTATGCTCGGTTACACCGTCGCCAGTCTTTCAAGTTTATTTCCCTTTTATTCTGGTAAGCGTAATAGCGACATGCTTACCGATTATAAAATGTTTCTAATTCTATATTTCAGGCCACTGGAAGCTGGTATATCATGCTCAACAAACGGCAGCATCCATTTTTTCTAGCCATACTAATATACGTGTAACTTTGTTAATAATGACAATTTTTGCAATCTGTAAAAACGTTTGTGTATATCGCATATAGAAGTACACATATTTCTTGCTTAATGAACCACAAAAACCCGAAATGGCCTAGGTCTGATGGTTTTCGAGAAAACAAATATCAAAGAATGACTGCGTTTCTTCACGAAAGACGGTGCCCCCACGACGCCGCCTGGCCACACCGACGACGATTGAATTCAATCACCATCTGCAATGAGAGAAACGTTCCAACGGGGTCGGAACACATTGAATGCAATGCCTAAAAGTATCCGGAATGCTCACGAACTTGAATTTTGTGATACGGTTGATCACAACAATACTTAATCGAAGAAACGCATAAATAACTATATCTCTGTGTGATATCCGGAGCCTAGTGGGATGTGGACCACGCGCCACATCCCACTAGGACGCAATAATGAAAAACGGGTCTGTAGTTCTCTGCCTAGTGGCAGACTCGCGGGTGTCTTTTGTATGGCTACGTTCGGGGTAGATCGGTAATCGAATAGGAATTTCACGACCGCGCCTTCGAAAGAGATACCGTCGTTTATGATACATTTTATTTGACGCTTAAATGTGTCAACAAAATTTTCCGCGGCACCGATTTGTGGCGGGAAAATAGGTGGGGGTGGTACTGTGTCTGATTCCGTTTTCTTTTATGAATCGCTGAATTTCTCCTCCCACGAACGTAGAATAATTTTCGGTCACAAGTGTGCCAGATAACCGTGTCTGGCGAAAACGTTTTTGAACGCTTTTATCGTATTTGTTTCGCTCATCGATGGCATTAGGATTGCCTCGGGCCATTTAGAGTGACTATCGATTATGACTAAAACGATTTTTCCCAGAAATGGTCCCAAGAAATCTGCATGGACTCGGTGCCATGGTGTCGTGGGCCATGCCCAAGGCGTCAATGTTATCTTTGCGGGTGTTTTTCGCGTTTTCAGACACGGCCGGAACCCTTGGGTAATGAGCTCTATCTCTCGATCTATTCCCGGCCACCACACAAAAGATCTCGCAAGGGCTTTTATTTTCGTGACGCCAAAATGACTGATGTAACTCTTCCAGCACGACTTTCCGCAATGTCTCGGGAATGATTAATCGATGTCCCCAAAGTACACAACAGCCGGGGGTGACGTACGAAATTAAAGTAGACTCTACTTCTGATTGGTACTTCTCAACTACTTCGAGCTCTGAAATTTTTAAAACATGCAACTGAGAAGTAACACAAGCCTTCATTTATAGTCGCATATGGGTGACTTGGTAAAAAAAAATGTTTTCTACGTTTTAGCATATTAAATAAAAGCTTGTTAAAAAACTGTTTTTTTACATATAAATAATTTCTATTCATGATACCGGTATTCTGAATATCCGAATTGTCCCGCTGGCGAGTACCCCAATTTCGCGAAGAAACGGATTTACGTACTTATATAAATAACAAAGATTAAATGCAAGTAGCCACAGCTGGTTCATCCAACTGCGAGTTGTTACGTGAGCAAAAAAGCAAACAGGGCTCTGTATGATCCCTGGACCCTCTGTCGAATATTTCTGAAATCATTCGTCGATTTTTAGATTTAATTTCCGCCTAATTCCCCTTAAAGTGAACAGAAGTGAATTCGCAGCTGATACCTCTGCGCACATGATCCACTCTCCCCGATCGGGAACGAGATGAAATCAACAACAAACTTGACGGGACGGATTCGAGAATGTGTTATGGATACTAGGAAAATGGTTGAGAGAATCGATTTAATCTTTGTTATCTAGGCACTGAGTGGCAATCGTCCGAGCCCCGATTCGGTGATAGACCATCCACGTCTTCGGCATCGTTTACTGAACCGGGGATGAAATCGATGTAGGTTATGACGAGTATGACGGGGTCATGGCGACAACTACCCGAATGTACTAAACGAGCCGTTGATTTCATCTTTAACACGTGCTCAAAGGAGCTATCGTTATATTCGCAGCTTGTACCTCTGCTTACATGATCCACGCTCCCGATCGAGAACGAGATGAAATCAACGACAAACTCAACGGGATGGTTTCGAGAATGTAATATGGATATTGGAAAAATTATTGAGAGAATCGATTTCATCTCTGTTCGCTAGAAACTGAGTGGCAATCATCCGAGCTCCGTTTCCGCGACAGACCACCACGTCTTTGGCATCGTTTACTGAATCAGAGATGAAATCGATACACTTTATGACGAGTATGACGGGGTTATGGTGAAAACTATCCGACTGTACCAATCGATCCGTTGATTTCATCTTTCACACGTACGAAAAAGAGCTATCGCATTCGCAGCTTATACCTCTGCTTACATGATCTACTCTTTCCGAACGGGACTGAGATAAAATCAACAACAAACTCGACGGGACGGTTTCTAAAATGTGGTATGGATGTTAGAAAAATGATTAAGAGAATCGATTTCACCTCTGTTCGCTAGGAACTGAGTGGCAATCGTCCGAGCTCCGTTTCGGTGATAGACCATCCACGTCTTCGGCATCGTTCACTGAACCAGGGATGAAATCGATACAGGTTATGACGAGTATGACGGGGTTATGGCGAAAACTCCCCAAATATGCCAATCGAACGGTTGATTTCATCTTGTACACGTACTCAAAAGAGCTATCGTATTCGCAGCTTATACCTCTGCTGACATGATCCATTTTCCCGATCAGGAACGAGATGAAATCAATGAAAAACTCGACGGGACGGTTTCGAGTATGTCCTATGAATGCTAGGAAAATGATCGAGAGTATCGATTTCATCTCCGTTCTCTAGGCACTGGGCGCCGATCGTCTGAGCCTACGACGCCTACAACCATCATGCAACTCGTCGATTTCGAAGGTATCTACACGCTTTGAAGAGAACTAGGTGGAAATTAAATGTAAAAATCGACGAACGATTCCAGAAATGTTCGATAGAGGGTCCAGGGATCATATGAAGCACTGTTTGCTTTTTTGCTCACGTAACAGATCGCATTTGGATGAACTAGCTTTGGCTACTTTCATTTAATCTTTGCTATTTGTATAAGTATGTAAATCCATTTTTTCGCACGATTGGGGTGCTCGCCAGCTGGATAATTCGGATATTCAGAATACCAGTAACATGAATAGAAATCATTTATATGTACGAAAACAATTTTTAACAAGCTTTTATCTAATGTGCCAAAAAGTAGAAAATATGTTTTTTTTTCCAGTCACCAATATGCGACTATAAATGAAAGCTTGTGTCACTTCTTAGTTGCATGTTTTCTAAATTTCAGAGCTCGAAGTAGTTGCGAAGTGGATAAAATACCGATTTTCCATTTTGCATTCAACTTCACATAGTCGTAATTTAAAACGTAATTGCATTCAACTTCAAATAGTCGTAATTTAAATAAGAAATGTATTTTTTAATTCGAATCATGCGCCGTCACGTCTGAGATAGATCTTTTCAAAATTGCAGAGCTCTACGTAGTCGGAAAGTGGATGTAATATGGATTTTCCATTTTGCATCTCACAGAAGGTCGTTATTTATTTATTTATTTATTCATTTTTTTAACGTTGAACCACGCATTGTCACACCTCAAATGCATGTTTGCAAAATTTCAGAGCTCCAAGTAGTTGGGAAGTGGGTGAAATATCGATTTTCCGTTTCGCAGCTAACGCCAAGTCAAGTTAAATAAAAGCTTGTAAAACAACGAAACAAAAAAACGTGCTGTACCTCGGTACTTGAAACTCCAGACATATTGGGTTGTTGCCGACTCTGTTAATTTTTATTTCTTGAGATAACAACCATACCAGAAACTCTTATTGAATAATATCATCGGGCGTGATAATTGATACCACCGCCGCAACAACTAAGAATGAAAAATTTGATCAAAGTCGTAATAAAAATTAAATCATTTATTCGTGATTCGATATGGAAACGTCCAGGTCGAATCTTCACGATAGCGGCATTGCGAAAAAAAAACATTTGCTCGGTGCCTCAAAATTTGAAAAACACCAAATTGTAGATCGTTCTGTGCTTCATTTCTCTGAAAAATAAAGAGTATGCATGCATTGAGCAATCTTATTTTTTATCATCATCGCTCGCGGGTAGAATTACAAGTCTCATGAACGTCGGCAACCCTCACGCCTCGGCCCGGAATTCACAGAACGGCAGACGACGAAGCGGAAAATGTCACATCGGTCGACCCGTCACGGGTCTCGAACCCGATTGGTTAACAGGCGACCTAAGCGAAAGATACGCAAAACGTCGAATGATCCGCGCCGTCATCTGTCAAACGGTGCGTTCCTCAAGCCTTGCATGTTCAGAGCGCGCGTTACCTGCCAAACGCACGCTCTGAACTTGCGTACCCAAGATGACAGAAAATAATACCAGACGATACAAGAAACGTCAAACTGGCTTGACAAGGGAGACAGACGCCTAGCTACCTTGCTCGCTGCTCGGCAGTCTGAGCGCGAGACGCGTAGCAGGCAGCGAGCAAGGTAGCTAGGCGTCTGTCTCCCTTGTCAAGCCAGTTTGACGTTTCTTGTATTGTCTGGTATTATTTTCTGTCATCTTGGGTACGCAAGTTCAGAGCGGCGAGCGGCTCGAGTGGCGTCGTCACTAAGGGCAGGCTTCAGCCCTACAACAATCAGTCGAACGTTGAAATTCTAATCGCTCTCATTTGAAAACGATTTGACGAAAAAAACGCCTTGGCAGCTTTACTCGGGGTGCCCCCCTGAACCCACCAGTTCCGGGTGGGTCACTTATTATGAAACACCCCGTATAGCATTCCAAACCAAGCGGACAAGCTTTGGCTCTCGCCATTCTTATTTTATGTAATTTTAACTTTTTATTCAAATCAATAACCCGAAAAAGAACACCAGATTTATAATCTTTTCGCATTTCGTGCGTCACCCTCGCTGCCCGAAACCAATATTTGCGTTTTTCCTCAAACCTTATGATGGAGCTTTTTCGTTATTTTAAGAAGTTGATGTTGCATGTCTCTCAGCATGTCTTTGATCGTTAGAAAAAAGTTAAAATCCGTAGGTGTTTCCGGCATATTTTTCAAAATGAGCACTTTTGTGCTCATGTGTGCGTGTGTGTCTACACAAAAACTATACAAAAACACACCCACACACACACACACTATTCGTGGCCATACCCTCCGACACGTAATGGAATTCCGTTCAGCACGTGTTTCCGAAAACTTAAAAATCCCCATAACTTGTGAAATTAATGAAAAATGTCAGCGTCCTCCGCCAGAATATCATTAGCGGTGACTCATAAAAGCAGTTCAAGTTAAAAAAAAAAATTCACATTGAAATTGGAGTGGTGCCCCAATTATGCATAATTACGTTTTAATTTATCAATAAAACGTATTATTTATTTAAAAAGTACGAATGTTTTTATTTTAATACAAAATACAATCATGGAGGTTATGCGTGGAACACAATATCCGATAAATGGCCGCCTCGACCCTGTTTGCAAACGTTGACTCTATTAACGAAATTTTCAATAACATTTGAACATAATTGCGGTCTAATGTCATGAATAGTGCGTCCTGATGCTTCATTGAGCTCGGGAATGGTCTGTGGATCATTGGCATTTCCTTTCAGAAAAGCCCAAAGAAAGAGGTTCAATGGCGTCAAATGGTGCGATCTTGGTTGCCAATACACGTCGCCGCGGCGCGAGATAACACTACCATGAAACTTTGTCTGCACTAACTGCATTGATTCGCCCGCAGTGTGGCAGGATGCGCCATCTTCTTGAATGAATGCCTCCCGAGTCCATGCCGTTTATGCCACTTATCGGATATTGTGTTCCACGCATAACCTCCATGGTTGTACCTTATATTAAAATAAAAATATTCTTGGTTTTCAAATGAATAATACGTTTTATTAATCAATTTGCTTGAGTCACATGTCAGGTCATTTTGAGCCACCGCTTATAAATATAACCGCGCTGATAGTAGTGCTTACAATACAACACCGATAGAGCAGGGTTTCTCAACCTAGGGTCCGCGAGCATGTCCCAAGGGGTCTGCGGACAATATGAATAAAGATACAAAATTAACTAACGAGACCGCGGGAGAGCCTTCTAGGGGTCCGCCGTGAAAAGCGGTTGCGAAAGGCTGCACTAGAGCTTTTTTTTGCGAACGAACACTTCACGTGAACAAACATTTATTCGGAGCATTTTTAGCGCTTGCGAGCATCTACTCCGTGCGCGCAAAATAATGCTCCAATCGTTTGTGGACAATGGCTCGGCTGCATCAGTGCAGCCAGATCGCGCGTAAAAGTTACCCCCTCTCTAGTCTCATACGCGCCCATCACATAATCATAGTAGCGCGTGTCCGTGAGCGAGCAACGCTCGGACATCTTCGGAAAGAGCCGAGCGCGGTCGAATTTTCCCGACCGCGCTTTCGGCAGCTACACCAATACATGAACGCTGAGCACGTTCATGTGCGGCCAAGCCCAAACGAAGTCTCGAGGGAAAAAGCAATCTGAGCACGACTCGGGTGACCGGATGGATAAGTGTTTTGTTTTTGGGGATAATGCTTTATCGCTTGATGAAAGTATGAGAATGAACATAATAATACGAATATAAATATATTTCCGCTTACTTTTATGAATTATAATTTATTTGGCATAAGGACGGGTGTGAGTAAAGCGTAAACAATTTTTTAGAAGATAAATAAATTGTAATTTAGATTTATTATTATATTTAAATTAACGTATAAACTAAAAAAATACGCGATCAGAGTGCGCGACACACTTTTTTGTATACATTAATAACGCAAAGAATCAAGAGCTAATATAAGCATTGAAATCATCTAAAAGCCTCGCGCGTTCCGTCGGGTGACGTCACGAGCGAGTCGTGCTCAGATTGCTTTTTCCGTCGAAGCCTTCGTTTCGGCTTGGCCGCACATGAACGTACTCGGCGTCCATGTATTGGTGTAGCTGCCGAAGGCGCGGTCGGGAAACTTCGACCGCGCTCGGCTCTTTCCGAAGATGTCCGAGCGTCGCTCGCTCACGGACCCGCGCTACTATGATTGTGTGATGGGCGCGTAAGAGACTAGAGAGGGGGTAACTTTTACGCGCGATCTGGCTGCACTGTTGGGGGGATGAAGGAGCTTTTTGTGTCAAGCCTCGCCGGCATATCGGTTTGCACAAACCCAGTGTCGGGTTGCTAATCGGTTCGATACAGCAGGCGTTCATACTTGGATCTTTCCCTTTACTCAGGCAATGCGATTGCAGACTGTGGTAGCCGCGCATCCTCCGCTTTGAGGAAGCGGCTACCGCAGAGCGATATTTAATTTTTCTTGCGTCTTTTCGTCTGGGCGGCAGCCAAGGTAGTATCGGAGCTCACGAACGCCACCCAGCATTATTGTTTCCGTCTAGATCAAGATCGAGCCTAATCCCCGGGAGTAGGTGAATTTTTCTGTCCAAACTGAGAAAGTGCCGTACCCGGAGCAATAGAACCTACTGTCATAATGAAGAGAAACAAATAATGATAATAATGATGACAATGGCTATTACGATTACGATTTCGATGACGATGGCAATGACAATGACGATAACGATAATAATAATAGTAATATTTTTAACAAATAACTGTCAGTCGAATACCCATTCCCCGATATTATGAACAATGATCGTGATATTTAATATTAATCACTTTTTCTTGTGAATCACCGCAGACTGAAACAGCCCTTATGTACGACGCGGTTCACCTCTTTGCAAAAGCACTCCACGTTCTGGACACGTCTCAGCAAATGGAAATCAAACCTCTGTCGTGCGACTCAACCGATACTTGGTCACACGGATACTCACTTATAAATTACATGAAAATCGTGAGTAAATCATTTTTCGCGCTTCTACTACGTGAGGATGAGAATTAATCGAAAAAGAACAGGCCTATTCGTAATACGTAAAAAAAACAGGCCAGTTCATATCGATGGAAATCTGTTTAATTGTGGTCAATGTACTTTGAGGTCTACATTATTTTTAGCGACGCGTTTGCTAGACCTTTGCTGATTTGTTTGCATGTACCAGTACATTGTTCAGAATAACTTATAGATATGCATACTTTGATGTGGCCCTACCGTGATTTTTTTTTTTTAGCCATTTGCGGCAATAAACCATGACCATAGAATTACATTTCTCATCATCTCTTCTTGCCTTTTCTCTGTCTCTCGATTCTCTCTCTTCCGCTGTTTTGAATAATGAAGTTAATAAATATTAAACACCATATTAGGAATGCGTACTCGTACGCACGACCGTAGCATTCATCAGGCTAAAAGTTGTGACGCGAGGGTTGTTAATCGCCGTCTGTCCTTAATGTATCCAAGCGTGTGCATTTTAGCATTATGTAGTTTAGCCAACCTGGGTTTATTTGTTATTATTAGTATAGATCTCATGAAAAATGAAAAAAATGCGAGTATCCTGGCGATAAGAAATGCGATAATCCCAGTGATAAAAAATCCGATAAGTGCGATAAATCCCAATTGTCGAATTTATCGTTACATAAGCAATTTCAAAACCTATTGTGTACATCATGATTTTCATTCAGTACGTATTATTTTTTACAGAAAATATATGGTCAATATGTAATGTGTAGGCACAATTGTGTGAATGTAACGACGGCTTATATTCACCTGCTCATAGACATTTACGTTCTCCCAAATTCCTCACAACCCTCGCCCCTTTCTAAAACCTACCGTCCTTTCCGAGAATATCTCTTGCCCTCCTTCTTACTTGAGTTATAATTATCATCGTAAAGGGACGTATCTATTCCTTTTTCACAATCTAACCTTTCCGAAAGCGTCCCTCAAGTGACCCTCAAGCCTAGAAAAGGTAATAAACATCGATAGATATTGCTATTGATTCGACAAATATAATTAAACTTTGTGAATGTGACCATCCATAAAGGAATCGACATGCTTATGGTCTTGTAACAGGTCGAGATGACTGGTCTTACTGGAGTCATTAAGTTTGATCATCAGGGCTTCCGATCAGACTTCACCCTCGACATAATCGATCTGAACAGTAAGGAAGGGCTGAAGAAAATTGGCACTTGGAACAGTACCGAAGGGGTGAATTTTACGAGAAGCTTCGGCGACATGTACACGCAAATTGTCGAGAGTCTACAAAACAAGACGTTTATCGTGACAACAATACTGGTGAGATAAACCAATTATTTAAGTCGCTGCGAGTTTTTGTTTCCTATTCTTTTACAATGTTATCACACGATGCCGAAAGGACATGACTTTCCGTTCGTTCGAACTCTGTTCGCACACACTTAACACTCTTGTCGTAAATTTGTTAACCCCATTAGTTCGTAAACTTCCCAATGAAGTTGATCAAGTTTTAATAATGTGTGGGTGTACGTGTGCGCACGTATACGTGTGTGTGCTTCGCGAACGCCCACAAGTACGTCGCATAGTCTCGTTAGTTATTTCCGTCAGTAATTTTCACAAATACTGCACGAACAAGCAGCGAGCCCAAAGTCACCAATTTCTGTTACGATAAAAACAAACTGACGAAATTTTAGATTTTGAAATGGCAGAAGTCTGCTTCCGGTACACAAAACTTTGGTAACAAATATTGGATTCTTGTATGTTTCATTCTTTTTCTTTCTGACGTTCAAAAAGTCTGTACGATAAAAAAAATCCGGGAAATTGGAGAATATCTTGCTCGCGAATATCTCAAATCTCACAGGTGGAAATTCTATGCTTTGATCAATAATATTTCGGATCTTAATAGTGAAATATCAAAGATTGTTGAAAGGTTATAAAAATGAACGTCGATGGCAGTATTACGATATCTGTGGCCCCTAATTCTGACCACGCAGTCTTCATATTTGACCGAAAATAAGACTTTTTTCAAGAGTGGTAAAAATCGAAATTCGTCCCTTAAGGGGGTGAAACGGAGGTTTCAAAGTTTATATGAGACAACATATTTTTTGGTCAGATTTGCTCGAAACTCGGTATAAATACACTCCAATACAAATAATTACACATGTATTTGTTTGGTATATTTATGCCAACTGAAACAAACACAGTTAAGGGGCTAAAAAAGTACTACTTGACTGTCTACACGCACCAAACACAGAGGAAAACATCTAGTGTTCTATATCAAATCTATTTAGTAAGTTTCAAGTAAATCTGGTAAAAAAATATTTCTCTTATCAACGTTAACACTCCCGTTTAACCCCCTTAAAGGTTAAACTTCATAAATTGTTGAAATACGTGTTTAATTATTTGTATTTTAGTGTATTTATGCCAAGTTTCAAGTAAATCTGACAAAAAAATATGTTGTCTCATACAAACTTTTACCCTCCCGTTTAACTCTCTTAAGGGTCCACTTTTAGAAAATGCTGAAATACGTGTTCAATTATTTGTATTGTAGAGTATTTACACCAAGTTTCAAGCAAATCTGTCAAAAAAAATATGATGTCCCATACAAACTTTAAAACCCCTGTATCAACCCCTTAAGGATCGAATTTCGATTTTTACCACTCTTCAAAAAAGTCTTATTTTGGGTCACATATGATGGCTGCGTGGTTAGAATTAGGAGCCACAGATACCGTAATATCCCCCGTCGATAGAAAACGAAAATTCTTACAGATTTTTCTGATCCGATAAATATTTCTAAATAAATGTATGAAAAGCGCAGTTTCTGGCCCTCAGTCATATGTAAAAAGAGTGAAAACATACCAACTTCATCGTCGGTTATTATTTATGAATGCAACGTGTGCTGTTTCCATCCTGACATTTACGGCTCTCGTCTGCGAGCCGGATGTATTGTAACAAAGCAAACAGTTACGTAGAGTCGATGACCTTTGTGGCTCACGTCAGAGAATGTAGCCTACGATGAATTCTCATACGATATTTCATATTTACACCACATATACATCGTATTCCATTATCGACAAATATATTTGCAGACATAAATACGTGCCCACTAATGCAGGAGAAATTCCGTATCAACTCCCTCTACACGAGTATGTATATGCATACATATGTACGCATATGTTTATATATACAGTCGAACCTCTATATAACGGAGTCCTCGATATAACGAAAATTGGTCCATTCCCTTACGATATACACCGGAAACGTTGATACAACGACATAATAGTCTACATTATGCTCTAATTGCTAATAGCTTGTAAAAATTATTCCAACTTAAACCTTTCTTTCTTTAAAAAATATCACCTCGTGCAATAGTCGTGTATAGTTTGTGAAACAATTGGTTGGGCTCTAAGTTTCGCGAGTTTCCATTGTGCAAATGAGAAACCGTTGATTCTCTGGTAGGCGCGGGGGGAGATGTGTGAAGACGACAGACGGGCCTGTTTTCTTTGTACTTCATTGCGCCTTATCCGCGTTGTCGTCGTCATTATGATCTGCAGAATAGATCTGCCCCCGAACTAGTTTTGATTAGAAAGTGGAAAAAGGTGGCGAGAAGGGTGTACTTTATATAAAGCTGAAACGTTACGAAACAAAATGTAGCACAGACCTTGCAGAGGACTGCACTGCAAAAACAAGGCGTGTTTGACGTGTGTTCAAAGTGTGTAGAAATAACACAACATAAATTCTAAACACGCGTTGCCATGTTGATTCTACACACTTATGCATTCGGTATCACGTAATGCGTTATAATTACACACGTAATGCGTTAAAATTACACACGTGAGTGTGTAATTTTTACGCATTAAATTATTACACACCTTCGTAGCGTCCCCATGAATAACACGCTTATGCGAACACACATAAAGCGTGTAGAAACAACATACAAGACGCATATTTACACACATTGGACTAAACAGCACGCGTTGATAGCAACACACGAGCAAAAATAACACGGGAAAAAGCAACACAGTTTACGTGTGTTAATTGCGAGTTATGAATCCTATTTTAAAAATTACCATGGTTACGGCATCACGTCAAACTCATTTGTTGGTTTGACGTTGATTGATTGACAGGTTAACAAAACTACATTTGGTCTTCGATTAACCGATTAACCCGTTCAATCAACCCGATCAGGTTATCGCTTTTTTCGGCCCCTTGTCATGTTATGGTGGGTCACTGAAGGACCGAGACATGTTAGAACACGTAATTTGCAATGCAAAATTCTGATAAAATTCCTGAACACTCTTGAATACTTCTACTTTAAGGGTACACCATGAATATTGCAAAACAATTTAAACGAATATTTTATTTTTCGTCATAAACACACCCACCTCCCAAAAATGCGGACATTAACTAAAAATGGCTCGGGTCTCCAGCGACTATCGATAACCGAATCGGGTTAAGATCTTATTATACACACACACCCTATATAATCAATATACTCAATATATATTTCTGACTGTTGATTATGAATTTATTTACTTACTTATATGGAGGATATACATTTTATTTACATGGAGGATATACACTTTATTTACATGGAGGATACATATATGTAAATAGTATTGTAAAAATGCGATTGACAACTTTTATTTTATCCGGAAAATTCATCTCGTCCGTGGTTAACTAAACTCATGAACGTTGCGTCTTTCAGCTTGAAACAAAAAACAGGGTGAGGAAAAATCAAATAGCTGTAGACCCTTTTCTACACGTTTTAACGTGTGTAAGAAAATAACACACGTCAACGTGTTGTTTGAACACATCTATCCGTGTTATTTTCACACGGTTATTTTTTACACGGTTATTTTTTACACACGTTAAAACGTGTAAAAAGTGTCTAGAGCCATTACACACCTAAAATGTGTAAAAACAACACACTTGTTTTTGCAGTGTGCTCACTTTACCCGCATTTCCTTATTTCATACTCCCCCTCCACTTCCCCCTCATCCTGGCTCTCTAAGCCCCAGTTAGTTTCTCGTTAAGGAATAAAGTTTCTATGCCATACGAGTGGAATAACTGAGCACTCGGTTATAAGCATTTGACGGTATTTTTACGAAAACTATTCGTTCTCCATTTTTTTATTCTTCAATTTTCATTTGTTGTTTTATACTATAGTCGTGTAAAGCAACTTTTGGGGTTTCATGTGATTACTTTGTTGGTAGATTTTTTATTATCTTTCCAAAATGCGATTCTATCTGTATTGGTGACAAAACGATTTTTAAAATGTATGATTGATCAAATGACTCATTTTGTTATTAGTAACATCACTTGTCAATGATATTTTTTTCGAACCATTTACCAATAATGTATAATCGCTTTCTTACCAACATAGATAGAATCGTATATTGGAGAAGTCATTAAAAATCCACGAATAAAGTAATTACATGAAACCCCAAAAGGTTGCATTATACGATTATCGAGTGAAGCAACAAAAAAAAGAAAGATACAAAAATTAAGAACAGGTTTTTTGAAAGAACTGTAAAATGCTTATGGCTGAGTGCTCAGTTGTGCTCATCGTGTGGTACTGAAAGTCTACGTCTGCACGAAAAACTGACGAGGGTTCAGAGAGCCAGGATGAGTCTTGTCTAAATCACCATGAAATCGCCGCAGTAGCTTCCTCGAACTATACAATAGAGAACAACGTATGAACTGTTGAAATATTTGCAGAGCGCGCCGTACTGTATGCGGAAGGATTCAAGCGAGCTCCTCACGGGTAACGCGCAATACGAGGGCTACAGCGTTGACCTGATTCACGAGATATCCCGCATTCTCGGTTTTAATTATACATTTCGCTTGGTACCCGATGATCATTACGGATCGTTGAATCGTGAGACAAAGGAATGGGACGGCATGATGAAGGAATTACTCGATCAAAAAGCGGATCTCGCTATTGCCGATTTGACTATAACGTATGATCGCGAACAGGCTGTGGACTTTACGATGCCATTTATGAATCTCGGTGAGATATATATTTAAAAAATTGTTATTCATTGTAAGCTATTTCGTTTTCAAATTCATCTTTACCGGTATATTTTACTACACTATATGATTAAACAAATGAAACAATGTATTCATTAAACGGTTTTTTAATCATAAATGCTAGAATTGTTTTCACTGATCTTAAAAATACTGAAAATAATCATAATAAAATTAATAACAATATCGACAAAAGCAATATTGACAATAAAAAAGCAGAAAAATTATCTGGAATCTTGAAGCTAAACAAAATTTAGTGGGAGTTTTTAAACGGTTCCCTACTGTTCCGTGATAATAAAAGACATTAAATTATTCCGGAGGAAGCACACAAAAGGAAAAGTTTATAATATTTGATTTCATTTGTATTTATGTCGAGGAATGTTATATAATAGCTAGCATTGTTGGACAGAAACTAGATCATTTCCCAACGTAAACTAACATCTGAATCTTCAAAAAGTGTCTCAAATGCATAAAACGATTTTGTAGTGCTTCTTGGGATAGAGTCCGGATTCTGAACAATTGCCAAAATCAATAATAATAATAGTGATTATGATGAATATTTGGTCATTGATATTGCCAATAATGTCGGAAGTAGAGTATGTATGTCAATTATTTATATTCACAAATGCAGGTATCAGTATTCTTTATCGGAAACCTATCAAAAAACCTCCGAATCTCTTCTCGTTTCTGAGCCCGTTGAGCCTTGACGTTTGGATCTACATGGCAACCGCTTATCTCGGCGTTTCAGTTCTGCTCTTTATACTAGCCAGGTGAGTTGAATATACGCATGTTTCATTTATCACGCCTCCCAAAGTTAAACAAAAAAAAAATCGTACCAGCAAAGGAACGAGAAATACTCCGGGCGCACTTTTTCTCCACAAAAATGCAAAGGATCGAAGAATTTTTTTTATAATCAATGGCGAACCGTTCAAGATAGATAATATGGATTTTCAAACATTCCAACACTTTTTGTTGAGAATATGAAAAAATAAAAAATAATAGGGGAGCTAAAACAAGAGAATCGTTGTGTTCATAATTAGCTTGGAGTTAATCGATTTAGATTTACGCCCTACGAGTGGTATAATCCACATCCATGCAACGAAAATCCCGATCGTCTGGAGAATCGTTTCAAGCTGCTCAACTGTCTGTGGTTCACCATTGGGTCTCTGATGCGCCAAGGTTGTGACATATTGCCCAAGTAAGCCCTTCCCCACGCCCTGGCTGCCCCAACATAAAAGGGCTTGGATGAGAAGCGCGTTTTGTTCTTTTTCTCGTGCTATTCTGCCATCTGCGTATATGTGCCTTTTTCTCGTAGTTAGATAAATGTTTATTTTCCTAGCTCACATTTTGCGTTATCCTCGTTACGCCGTCCCTACATCCGGGATCTCTCATTTTGAGCCATTTTTTTGTCCTCGGAACAGGCAAATGTCATTGACAGACGTGAAAAAGGATGCACCATTGACGGACGAAAAATAAATAAAAACATGCATTTACATTTCGGGGCTCTGAGATCTAATCCCGTCCCGTTTCCTATTCACATGTCCGCAGGTTCAGCCCTTACGAGTGGGAAAATCCCCATCCGTGCAACGCTCAGTCCGAGGTCCTCGAGAACGAGTTCACACTCCTGAACTCGCTTTGGTTCACCATAGGCTCGCTCATGCAGCAAGGCTCTGATATAGCGCCGAAGTAAGTCCACTGTTGAAAAAAAATTTGCCACGAAAACTAAACGTCTTGATATTTTGACTCTTGGAGAACTATCATATTTATTACAAACCAACGCCTCTACTTAGAGAGAAATAAATGTTCTGCGGCCTTGCTTTTCAAAAAGAAATGTAACCGTCTGTTTAAAATGCTTAATAATATTGGCCCTCGGGTCTTTGAGTATGCTTGATCGGTCGATATATACAAATATAATTTGGACCTCAGTCTTGTAAAATCAGATTGTACTAAATCCTGATCAAATCCTGTCACAGAAAGATGTCAAATGAGGTTGTCATAACTCATTTATTTTATAACTGACGATAACGATAATAGTAACAATGGTCTTCATGATATACCATACAATTCTCTCGATGGTATATTGTAAGCTTTGCTGCAAGTAGCCTATGTTAGTGTCAAACGCGAGTCTTTTTTCCTCGTCGCTGTCCTGCTAGGCCCTCGACGGATTAACAAAAATACTTGAAGCATTAATTTTCCAATCGCAAAATGGCGAATAATAAAGAGAGCAAAAACGGATAAATTCTTTAGTTCTTCTCACTTTGTGCCTAAAGTATTGTACCAGCACGGCATCAAGATCATACAATAGTTATTCGAACCCAAACATAGATATCGCCCTTATTGTAGAAAAGCAGTATTTTTCATTAGCTAATTCTAATGCATTTATTATATAATTGTATTTCGCCTTTTTTTTCTTTTTCTATGTTTTACAATTCAGAAACAAGTATCGCAAATTCTGCTCAGTAGTTCTGCATGAGACAATCTGCATGTGGCATCATAGGAAGAAATTGAGACAAACCTAAGTGTTGCTAGAAATTCTAAGTGATTAAAAGAGGATGTTATAACTCATATACACTAAGCGCAACACTTAAGGGATCACTATTTTTTCGACGAAAAATAGCCCTTTTTCAAACCGTTGTAACTCGGTGAAAAATGGTCGGAGAAAAAATGAAAAAAAGCATTTTGTAGTGTAAACCTTCGACTTTGATAATCTGATTATAAATAATTTTTTTCGTTTCGTTTAAATAAAGAAATTCGTTGTTAAACAAAACAAAACATAAAATCAAAAAATTTGCTCGTGTTTGACAAGGTACACGGGGAACAGAATTTTTTTTTTCGAAAATCTGTTTCGACCATTCGAAAGCTTGTATCTTTGCCAACAATTTGGTTTTTTTTCAATTTCTGTGCGATTTTTTTTAGCCAAGTTATTGCAGCTTCACGAAAAAATGCATTTTTCAACTTTGACCGGTCATAACTCTGGTCCAAATCATCGCACAGTATCCAAACCGGCATCGTTGGAAAGCTTGGATTTCGCCCTACAAAACTGTTTATTTTTCGTATTTTTCAGAAGCCGTTTTCAACATTGTAAAACTGATTGTTTAAAAGTGTGTAAAATGCCCATTTTTACACTTTTTTGTTTATCATGTTATAACATTACAACAAATGCAGAGGCACCAAAGGTTTTTGCGTTTTTTTTAGTTCAGGGTATGTAGAAATACTCCACCAAATAGCAGATCGCTGCCTTTATTCTTTATTCGCGTTGCAACCCCGTTCTTTCGGAGAAAATCGAGATCCGTCAATTTTCACGAAAATCGAGGTTTCTCAGGTATCAGCGCGGGGTGAAATTTCTCGAAAAAAAAAAATCAGAAAATTACGAAATTTGGTATTCAAGAGTTTTCGAGGTTGCTGATTGCGAATCTGGGATAAAAAAATGGAAAAATTCGAAATGGCGGATCCAAAATGGCGGATCAAATGCAAAAATTCTTGCAATCGGGCGAAACTCGATGTTTGGGGGTTTTCGAGGTCATTCATTACGGATCTGAGGTTGAAATTGAGGATCGCAAATTCGAATTGAATCAAAGTTCAATTCGAACTTTGTGCCTAAAGTATTGTACCAGTACGGCATCAAGATTATACAATAATTATTCGAAGCCAAACATGGATATCGCCCTTATTGTAGAAAAGCAGTATTTTTCATTATCTAATTCTAATGAATTTATTGTATAATTGTATTTCGCCCTTTCTTTCTTTTTCTATGTTTAACAATTCAGAAACAAGTATCTTAAATTCTGCTCAGTAGTTCTGCATGAAACAATCTTTAGCATTATAGGAATTAGCATTATAGGAATACCAATACAAACCAATACTGACGAATGGCTCAGAAATGTAAGATGAGAAAAATGTACTCTGCGCTACTTTTTCCGAAAGAGTTCCAGTGCACCTGCAATAAAATCTGAAAATTCATCGTAAATGGCTACCTATATATCTCTTGAACGTCCTCTTCGTGATTCTTCATCAAAAGTATATGTCTCGTGTAAACATTTGACTGCTTTTTGTAAATTTCTAGAATATTTTCAAAAATTTCATTATCTCTTAAACTTCGCACATCCGCAAGGATACAATGACCTTACGTAAATGAAGAGCGTTAACGTTATTTTTCGAACAAAATTGATGTATTATTCAAAACTTAATTTGGTCAGATGAAAAAAAATAGTACTCTATTTGAAAAAAAAAAGATATTTTATATATTTGCCTCGACATTGTTTGACCTGTATTTATCCTTAGGGCGGTGTCGACTCGAATGGTAGCGGGGATGTGGTGGTTCTTTACCCTCATAATGATATCCTCGTATACCGCGAATCTCGCAGCTTTTCTTACGGTCGAACGAATGGAGTCGCCAATTGAGAGCGCCGAGGATCTCGCGAAACAGACGAAGATCAAGTACGGGGCTCTCGGTGGTGGCAGCACAGCTGCCTTTTTCAGGGTAAGACATTGACATACGAGAAAATAGACAATCACCAAAATCATAATGAAATAATCATTACGCTGGAGTTAACATTTCTCAACGCAAAATAGTATTTCTGATCATTATACCAAATTGTTTTTGATCGAACTCCCGATGCTTGTTGGAATATAAATCTCTACCCATTGAGAACCCAATGCTTCAATGCTCGCGACCTCGTTTTCCCTCGTCACCTATTATGATGTTAATTAATCCGTGGCTCGAGTATGATGTAATTAAGCTGAATTATTAGGCAGACGATCCCTGATATAGTTTCCTCATACATAATAGTCGGCGGCATTACCTTCTTTGAAAACCGTTTTTGCAGTAATAATATCTCCACGGTTCCGTCAAGTGATCAGGAGTAACGGAATAAGATCACTTGCATCGTTCTCTAATTTTTTGTAATTGATTCAATACAAACTCACTGGAAATATGTCCTTTGGTAGAAGAATAACTAATAACTAGACGTATACATTACCCAAAACTTTTGGAGACTTCGCCTAAGTGGATCAGAATCCCGTGAAATTTTTTTTGAACGTGTACCACACCTGTGTCTCTCAGCACTATAAACCAACAGGCCGCGAAGAAGAATACTGGAAAAACAACAGGACGTAAGGTTACCTAGAACAGCGAAAAAATTATTGATAAAATCTCATAGTATTGAATATGAGTCGATTCAACATCTACACGAATCAATGGATTGAAGTTCAAAAAACTTCGTATAAAGCGTATTTCTGTTGAAAACTTTTTTCAACCATCATCTTAACTCTGTTATTATCGAGTGAATTCTCGTTGATTACACGAGTTAACAAACCCCGTGCTTCATCATTCCAAGGCTGTACGTCGACGAACCATAATGAATCGGAAGTCACGAGTACTTTCCTATTGTGGTTGAAAATATGTCGATAAAATTTCTGTAGGTTTTTCAACTTCCTCTTGTGCCATTTTTTTGGCACGTTAAGGGGTTCGGCGACAGTAACGGGTATAAAATCATGTGTGAATTTAACAATTTTTTTTTCGTATGAAAAAGTGATTCACTCATAAAATTAATTACACATATATTTAGTATGAATATCAAGCTGTTAGAAAATATTTTTTGTTTTTCGATGTATAAAATGGCCGACTACTAATATTTTCTTTTGTTATCTTTTTTTAGGCGCTCCGCGGTGTGACATTTAGCATCCACAATTTTTTACCTAGAACAAAAAACAAAAATTCTCGTCAATCTACATTAGAATACTTAGAGAAGTACATAAGGAATTTAAAAAATATTGTTTTATTTAAAAGTTGTACGTATTTGAATGTTGTTGTAGTTGTAGGAATGAATTTTCAGTGAAAAATTTCGTATAAAACGGCTCATAAAGTGAAAAGTTTTCGTTTAATCAGAAATTCCGTACGTACGTCTCTGCGAAATGCAATTAGGAACATAACTTTTGAATTTGAAGTAAATCGAGTGAAAATTGTTGAAGTTACAACCAATTGGGAAAAGCTGTTTCGAGAAAAACGCGTTTAAAGTTTTACATATGCCTCTGGCCGTGCCAGAGGTGGGCTTACGTTATACGCTCAAAGTTGGTGAAAAAAAAATTGTCTTGCTACAAATGGAATAGTAACCTATTCTTACGAGGATAAAGCACCGTTTTAGCGCAAAAAAATCAATTTTTTGAAAATTCGACTGTGGCCTTACCCCTTAAGGCAAGCGATGATCAAAAATTAATTTCCGCATGCAGAGCATTCGTTCTCGTGAGTTATTCCCGTAGTGATCATCACTGCTTAAAGAGTGATTGCTTTTGTTCGGATTGTTGTTGCAAGGATTCCAACTTTTCGACGTATCAACGTATGTGGTCGTTCATGGAGTCGGCAAACCCGTCTGTTTTTACGAAGAGCAACGTCGAGGGTGTCGAGCGGGTAGTCAAGGGGAAGGGTAACTATGCGTTTCTAATGGAATCAACTTCGATCGAATATGTCATCGAAAGAAACTGCGAACTCACGCAGGTCGGTGGGCTGCTCGATTCTAAAGGATACGGAATCGCTATGCCTCCGAGTAAGTATGTCAAGTGCATAACACAGTAATAATATAGGCCCAAATCATTTGATTAGTTTCTATTTTCTGTAACTTCGCCAAATTTGAAACAAAAAATCTGATATAAAATTGTTGAAACGCCAAAAATAGAAAAATATGGCCCGAGTCGAAATTTAGACCCTCCTTTGAACGCTCGAAAACCTATTTCCTTTGTAACGCACAGACCGCCGCCCTCCTTTGACTCCCCTTGAACCTATATGGAGAAATTTGCACCGTTGGCGACCCTCCTTTAGCCCTACTGAACCTTCTATTCAACCTCCTGAGCCTCCTTTAGGCCTATGGGCTCGGCTTGCGTGAACCTACACAACCTCGTTTTGGCCTAAAGTCCTATCTGTACCCTACAGAACCTCCTTTGAATCCAAAGCAGAAGGAAAATGAAAGATTGGATCCAAAGGTGGTTCTATAGGGTCAAGCTATATCTGAAAAATAAATTATATGTGTGAATTAAAAATATGATGTTTGATTATTTATTATAAGATTGATTTATTAATTCGAAACATATACGTACATTGTCACAACTATAAATTATTTCGTGTAACTTAAAAAAACGTTATATTAAACCTACTCAAGTTCCATAGAATTTATAGGGTATCCTATGTACGATTGATTGTCGATAGAAATGAAGACGCATATTGATTGTAAGGTCGCTACAGGTATAAATAACTTGTCCTCAGTTCTATGGCACTTGTACAGATGTACCAGTACACATATTTCTATATTTGCACTATAGTATAGTGCAAATATAGTATACGTTAGTAGTCCAGTAAAGTACGCTGGTACTACATTTGTTTGTGTGTTTTCAAGTTTATTTCATTATTATAAATAAATGATATATAGTTTATCTGAAAATATTTTTTAATTATAATTATCCCTTCTTTGGAATATCGGTGAACTGCGGATGGGAGAGAAGGGGGGGGGGGGCGGAGGGCAGCATATTGAAGTAGGCTTAAATGAGGGTTAGTAGGGTCAGAAGAGGTTTAAAGGAGAGCTAGGAGGCTCTACGAGCCACCGGTGAAAGGAGTCAAAGGAGAGTTAGTAGGGCGAAAGGAGGTTTAAAAGAGGGTCTGTAGGTTTGCGTAAGCATTAAATCAGGCTCACTAGGGTTTAAAGGAGGTTCAGATGAACCTACTAAACCTCCTTTGAGTGAAAAAGTCCAATTTCTGCCACTTTTGGAGGTTCAGTAGGTTCTGATATACATGTTTTTTAGATTTCCATTTGAACCTCTTGAACCTCCATTGAATGACAAATTGGGATCGAAAGGAGGTTTAAAGGAGGGTCTAAATTTCGACTCGGGGGGCATATAAAAAATGATTTACGTACACGTGTAAAAAATAATCATATAATAAATAATAATAATTGATCATTGATAAATTTACGTCCTTCTTCCAACGTCGTATTTTCAATCATCCTTCACATTAATTTTGAAAATTAAGCTTCGACCGAAAAAACCGTATGAATGAGCAAACGTTCAAAGATCTTACTCAGTACAGTAAAATATTTTTAAAGGCCTGTACTTACAGTCAATATATGCGAGTACAATACCTAACAACTTTTCGAATTTTTTGGACAGATTCACCGTACAGAACAGCGATTAGCGGTGCTATATTGAAACTTCAGGAAGAGGGAAAATTGCACATATTAAAGACCCGCTGGTGGAAGGAAAAACGAGGCGGTGGAAATTGCCGAGTAAGTATTGAGAGTTAGAGCTATCCTGATAGAAAAGTCGTTGCGAAAATTGAAAATCATTCGGTGCGAATTCGTTACTTCAGTTTGCTATTTCTGTTAACTGACAAGAAACATCCCTCAGGTGTCATCCTTCGATTTTGTTGAAACTTATATATGTCATGAAGCATCGAAAACTAAGCGACGCGGATTCTTTTTTATTGCAGGAAATCCGGCTTTGACGGGTGTAACCAGCTCACGAATAGGGGTGATTCCCCCGTTGATTATTTTTTTGCGATAACTCTCTAGTGGATTTTTCATCTCTCCGGATTAGAAGAATTTTCGATTTTGTATCATTCCGATCGGTCGACCGCGTGTCGGTGAAGCTGCAATATTACCCCTTAACATGCCTTTCTTCGAGGGCTGTTTCACCCTTTGAGACCGCTTTTCCGTCGATAGAAAAAAAAACGCGTCGCTTAGTTTTTCATGCTTCACAACATATATAATTTTCAACAAAATCGAAGGGCAACACCTGAGGGATGTTCCTTGTGAGTTATTTTTATAAGTCCGCAATATTACACGCTCATCTACTATGTGTTACGTAGACGTGTAGAAAGACGCGAATAAAGCTCGATTTTGGGGTATTTTATTTACAGCCCCTTGGGGTGTTGCGGCTGCCATCTTGGCCAGATTTCTTGTCAATCCTCACGAGTTGTCAGTTTCCAGCCCCACTACACAGCAATCACTCCCGCCCCATCTCCGTTTTTTTTATTTCCAATAACGTGACGAAGATTTTTTCGCGAACTGCTGTCATGTTTCTGCTGTCATGTTCTTCGATATTTCGGATTATTCTATTTTTCTAAATCATTTTTTAACCAAGTATCAACAACTAAAACGTTGAATTTAGTTTAAAAACATTTTAAAAGGTTTACCTTACAAATAATTATTATTCGGTTAAATTCAAACCGGGGTTTTCTCTGCTTTTTATATTAATCAGTTCTACAAAAAAAAATATTCATGTAATAGCCAAGGGAAATCTACGTACGATGCAAGTATATAAGAAATGCAGTACAAAAAATTGTTAAACCTCAATGCCGTGCAAGGTCCTGGCGTGCAAGGTTGAGAAGAAAAAGCTCGGGAAGATATAGAATTTTCCATTTCTACCATCCGCATAAAAAGCTCCTGCGGCATAATATTTATATTTTTTTTACATTCTGTCCATCTACGTATAATGCAAATATATGAGAAATGTAGTACACCAAATTTTTAAACCTTAAAAATAATCTTATCGAACATTTTGTATATTTATTTTAAAAATGTCATTATTATAATAAAGAATTCACATTACCATTATAGAACAATGAAACTTATGAACCACACAAGTACATTGGAAGTGCCATGCAAGGTCTTGGTGTGCATGATTGAGAAGAAAAAGTTCGGAAAGATATAGAATTTTCCATTTCTACCTACCTCGCACTAGTTACCAATCAACGACCAAAATATATGTAATGCTAACTGTAATAGATGTGCGATAGAGTAGGACATTCCTATTTTATCTAACTCTTAACATTATTTAAATGAAATGAATTGTTAATTTCACGGTATAATTAATTGAATTACCATACTCATAACTAATTGAGGCTCACAAAGTGTTAAATTGTGGTTATGTGAAGCGGTTGGAGAAGAATTGTACTTCTCTAAAATACAATCATGCAAAACTCACTTTGCTGAACGAGCATATTACCAGAATCTAAAAAATATTATCTCCAACCGCTTCCACCTGACTTACGAATTTCATTATTTTAAACCTGAGAGTTGAGTAGTTTGGAAGTCCAAATTCTTTGCCGAGCATTTTTTTCTCAACCATGCACGCACACCTAGCACGGCGTTTCGAGTGTAATTGTGTGGTTTAAAAGTTATATTTTTCTATGATGGTGATGTTAATTTTTTATTATAATAATGTGATTTTTTAAGTAAAAATAAAACATCTTTAATAAGATTATTTCTAAGGTTTAACAATTTTGTGTAGCACATTTATTGTATACTTACATAATACGTGCATTGTACTTGGCTATTACATTAATCATGTTTAGCAGGAAAAAGTAGTCCAAAACCTTTGAACGCGCAAAAACATAGGAAATGGCATCAATGACATAAATGAGATAATGAGATCATTTGAAAATTAATCTTTTGAAAATTTGTATTTGAAGATTTGAAAATTTGAATTTGAAAATTAATCTTTCGAAAATTTGTATTATTATTATAATAATTTGGTTTTTGTTATTTTTACAACCATGGTCCCCAGTCAGTGAAGTGTTCTTAGATAGTCATACATAGTATTGACATGGACGGTGCGCTTTGTTCATCCCACTTCACATCGATCAAGGAAGTATCAATTTATCATTGCCTTCGAACGAAGTTTGGGGTCGGACTACCCAAAGATGTATATTTTTTGTCCGATTTATTTGGGAGAAATTTAGATTTTTGCTCTTTTGATACCTAAAGCTCTGAGCATTTCTTATTGCCTAAGTTCGACGCGAGAAAATTAAAGCTCGTGGTCTGACGGTGTTTGCGATTCAGCTAACAAATCTATTGATTGAGCTTTGCAATGCCTCAATATATTTTTTTTAATTTATTGCACTTGACGCGAGACAAATCCGTAGTTTCAGCTCCCGGAGAGGCCGTCCATAAATTATGTCAATTTAAAATAGGGGGGGGGGGGGGGTCTGGACGTTGGATGGCGGTAACGACAATAGGATTATGACGATAGGAAGAATAGGATGATTTCAGGCGGGGGGAGGGGGAGGCAAACATTAGCAAAAATCGATTACGTAATATATAGACGGCCCCCCACTGGTATACATTTTTCCTTGTCTTCAAGCAATAAGAAGTTCATATCTCTAAATTTTTAGTACAGTCGAACCTCGATGTAACGAAATCCTCGACATAACGAAGATTTGTCCATTCCCTTTCGATATACACCCGAAACCTTTATACAACAACATAATAGTATACATTGTGCCCTAATTGCTAATTACATGTAAAAATGGCTGTAATTTGTACTTTTCTTTCTTAAAAAAATATCCCGATATTTATACCACTATTTGTTTTAAAGAACATTTTAAATAACATAATCTCGATGTAACGAAACCTCGATATACCGAAAACTCGATATAACGAACTTCCTTGGAGAATCGTTATATCGAGGTTCGACTGTACCTAAAAATATACATTTTTCGTCATCTGCGTTCAGTGCAGAGAATTCTACATTTTTGGGTTTCTGCTCGGTTTAGCGTAAAGTATTATTCGATAGTCTTTAAATGAATTGCAGTAACCGAATTCATATCTTTTATATCAGGGTAACTAACGAGATATACACATTGTCAACTTTTTCATAGTCAAAACCCTCAGAATTTTTCATTGCCAAGTTTTGATGCGCGATCAATTCATATTTGTGGCCTCTTAATACCTAAAGCTATGAATCTTTCATTGTCTCTGATCGAGCGGACCAATCCATATTTGTAGCTCCTCAATATACATATGGATACACATTTTTTATTTCATTTCAGCAATGCAATATTCATATTTCTGACTTCCCAGTACATGAAAATATACAGGTTTCCTTTCCTGCGTCCTATGCAAGAGAATTCCCCATTTTTTCCTCTTTGTTCTATTTAGCGTAGAGTATTAGTTGCTTGTCTTTGGAAGAATGTTGGCTTCGTAGTAGACAAAGATGTACGTTTTTAAATAAAATTTTATCTACTTTAAAATACATTCATATTTTTGTCCTCTTGAGACCTGACTCTCTAAGCATTTTTCATTGCACATGCTACAAGAGAAATTCAAATTTGTGTCCTGATATCTGAAAGTTATTAGAAATCGAGCAAACGAATCGACCACTATGTTTAAAAATGGTTCGCATCCGTTGCGTTTGATACGAAGCCAATAGATATTCCCAGCCCCTCGGTACTGCGGGTATACTTTTTTTTTGTCTTTGAGCAATTAAATGTTTATACAGGGTGGATCAATAACCATTAGCACCTTGGGCAGTATTACGATATCTGTGGCCCCTAATTCTGACCACGCAGTCCTCATATTTGACCCAAAATAAGACTTTTTTCAAGAGTGGTGAAAATCGAAATTCGACCCTTAAGGGGGTGAAACGGAGGTTTCAAAGTTTATATGAGACAACATATTTTTTGGTCACATTTGCTCGAAACTCGGTATAAATACACTCCAATACAAATAATTACACATGTATTTGTTTGGTATATTTATGCCAACTGAAACAAACACAGTTAAGGGGCTAAAAAAGTACTACTTGACTGTCTACACGCACCAAACACAGAGGAAAACATCTAGTGTTCTATATCAAATCAATTTAGTAAGTTTCAAGTAAATCTGGTAAAAAAATATATTTTCTCTTATCAACGTTAACACTCCCGTTTAACCCCCTTAAAGGTTAAACTTCATAAATTGTTGAAATACGTGTTTAATTATTTGTATTTTAGTGTATTTATGCCAAGTTTCAAGTAAATCTGACAAAAAAATATGTTGTCTCATACAAACTTTTACCCTCCCGTTTAACTCTCTTAAGGGTCCACTTTTAGGAAATGCAGAAATACGTGTTCAATTATTTGTATTGTAGAGTATTTACACCAAGTTTCAAGCAAATCTGTCAAAAAAAATATGATGGCCAATACAAACTTTAAAACCCCTGTATCAACCCCTTAAGGATCGAATTTCGATTTTTACCACTCCTCAAAAAAGTCTTATTTTGGGTCACATATGATGGCTGCGTGGTCAGAATTAGGGCCACAGATATCGTAATATCCCCGCACCTTGGATATCTTCGAAACTATAAGGTTTACAGAAATATTTGCTGAAATGAAATTGCACAGTACGAAAGGGGCCATCCGATAGTGATAATAGTTTTTTTTTGCAGGTGGAGGTACTTCGGACATTTGAAGGTCAACTCTATTTTTTTTAATGGATCGGTATGTTTTCTTTTTCTGTATCATGAAAGAGGAGCTTTGAACGAGTTCAACGACCTACAACATAAGGTCATTGAAGGTCATAGAAAGTACAGATGTTGGCATTCGCCATAAATAAGAAGCATATCGACTTGCTCATCAAACGGATACATTGTACTCAATTGACCGATTTAACGATACTAATGTTGTCATGTTTATCTTATCCTGCAAATTTATTAGTGTCCTTGAAACAGTTTTGATTTTCAGTGAAGTAAACCGTAAGTATTATCGCCTTTCCGTACTTTCTGCACCTGTCTAAGAAATGTGTAAATGTACATAATAACGTACGCATTGATATTGATGGTCGTCATTTCGAACACTTACTATAAACGTAGTAATTTTATTTACTACCGAAACTGTAAGTATTATCGCCTTTCTGTACTTTCTATGACCTTCAATGACCTTATGTTATAGGTCGTTGAACTCGTTTTAAGCTCCTTTTTTATGATACAGAAAAAAAACATACCGATCCATTTAAAAAAATGGAGTTGACCTTCAAATGGCCGAAGTACTTCCACCTGCCAAAAAAATATTATCGCTATCGGATAGCCCCTTTCGTACTGTGCAATTTCATTTCAGCAAATATTTCTGTGAAGCTTATAGTTTCGAAGATATCCAAGGTGCTAATAGTTATCGATCCACCCTGTATTACTGACTGTTCAGTGCTTGGAAATATCCATCTTCCCTAACCTATATTCGATGACAGAGAATTCCATATTTTTGGCATTTTATTCTCTTCAAATGCAAAGTAGTATATATTTTAGGGCCTGAGCATATGAATCTTTTCCAACCTGTATTCGTTGCAAGAGAATATATTGTTGGCCTTTTATTCTCTCCAGCTGAAAGTACTATGTCGACGAGCTTTAACGTACTGCTCACAGTATCGTTTAGTGGTTAGACTTGTAAGAATCACTGTAACACATTATAAATGTGTATGTAGCAAGCAAGGTGCAATGGGCTGTCAAACTCGTTTCAGTTTGCGCTGCGAGAAAAGGGCGGCGCTGCATATGTCCGGCCTACTTCACGAGGCTGCACAGAGCGAGTCTCAAACACGTCGTAAAAAGTCGCTCACTGCGAATGCCGATAAAAGTGTTGAGTAATACTCAAGAGGGCGTATGTAGTATGTTTATGACACGACCGAATGACTTTGTTCGATTCAACAAACCCACGAGTGTGGAAAAATTTTCGTGGCCAAGAAGTTGTTCGGAAATTCGACTGAATATTGTGGGTTCTGAAGATTGAGTGAACGGTTGGAAAAATAGCCTATATAAAGTCGATGGGGAAAAAACACATTACATTGGTAAAATGCCATTAGATTTTTTATCCGTCGGCGCATTTTCCGCACAATCTTGCTGAATTCTGCCTTATCTTTTCTGGACATAGATCTCGAATTCTTACTCATTCTCGAATCAATATTGAATAATTGTTTATCTTAGTACGTAGCATGTATTTGTGCCATCTACGACGAAGCCATGTTGGCACAGCCCAATAGTTTGGGTGCTCGATTTTCACACGAGCTTGCTTTTGAAAACATCAATAATTTTATAACGGTGCTGTGAATACTAATCTTTACGGTGCCAATGGTTAGTCCAATAATTAGTCAAGGCTTACATATTTATTTAGCTCAGTAGGAGCGTTTTTTAAGCGAATATAAAAAAAATGTACTGAAAATGATCCGAAGGTCTCCATAAGCGTAATGTGACATTAAACTACATAGATTATCAGCCAAGGGGTAATATACTGCCAGATAAAATTTCAGCCCGGTGGTAGCATACAGACCTGGCCCCATAACAACCTTATGAAATACATTGTTTTTAATTATAATATATTATTACAACCCGTTAAACTATACTGGACATTTATCAGGTAAACATTGAGTCGGGTAATAAGAAACTTTTGGGGGTCCGCCCTGTATTTTTACCCTTGCTGAGAATGTACCCTTTAGCTCCCAAAGTTGATTCAATATTTCTCCACATTAAATCGATTGAATTCCATTTTTCCCTTTTGCTCTGCAGTTGTTTTTTACACATTCTCATTCGCTCTTATGATGAAACGTCGATCTTTTTTTTTCAGGACGACAATTTGAAAAGTGGCTCAACGGCAAACGAGCTCGGCCTCGCGAATGTTGGCGGTGTTTTCGTCGTATTGATGGGTGGAATGGGGGTCGCGTGTGTCATAGCTGTTTGCGAGTTCGTGTGGAAAAGTCGAAAAGTTGCGGTCGAGGAAAGGGTGAGTGTTGTCAGATAACACGACGATGAAAATAATGTTACTTACGTTAACGGGCTTTGCAAAAAGCTACAAGAAAACGGCTTCAACTGCGATACCGATGCTTTTTATCCTGATAAACTTCGCGAATACATCAGCTGATGACCGAACGACGGTGGATTTCCTCTGCATCGGTCCTATCGAGCACCTTTTACAAGCAGTGTAGTGTCAAAATGGTATTGGTCAAATCATCCATTAAAACGCCTCATTATTTTTCTGTAGATGTGAAGTGGTTTTTTTGTAGAGTAGTAGAGCTTATGAGGAAAAAAATATAACACAAATGTGGCTCCCTTATGCTATTTTCACACGAATCGAACTGCTTGTTGGAAGTCATTGGATGACACTGATGAAGAATTCTTGATGTTCAAAATTTCTCGTGATTTCTCGCCTGTCAGCCTCGCCGACCGACGACGGACCCGACCCACCACTATTCCGAGCTTCTCTCTCTCTCTCTCTCTCTCTCTCTCTCTTACGGTTTCATGGCGTCTCAAATTTTGTACTATTACTATTAAAAAATGTATACACACGTAAAAGTTCGTAGAAGCTTTGGTGGTAGTTGAAAAGGCCTTTTGAAATTCACACAAAACTTGAGTTGTATACTTGTAGTGAACTGGGGCCGATTGTAACTGAAAATTCCTACTACCCAAATACCGACTTAGGTTAGAAACGAACCAAAAAAAGGATCATTTCCGAGTTTACATCGGATGGTCGAGTAGGGTTTTGGTCAGAATCGGCCCCATGATCAACTGTCGATGTCTGTACTTACCGACCGATGGTAGAGCTGCACTGCGTACCGCCCGATGGTGGTAAGTCCCGCTACGCCCCGAACGGAATTCAGCGGAATTGGGGGGGGGGGCGGGGTAAACACGGGGACACAGTCGAAGTGCTGTGTAATAAAAGGGAGTTCCCCTCCCCTCCCGCCGTAAAGAGGGAGCGGTGGGAGGAAGAGTGGGGGGTGGGGCTAATTTCTCAGAAATTGTTTCCAACATTTGTGGGTGGTAAGTCATCGGGCGCTTGCCGTGGCTTGACAAACCCCCCCCCCCCCCCCCCCGCCCTTGCCGAGATGCAATAGTTTTGTGCTTACACGTAGACGTGTTGAAACCTGTCAGCGAAGAAAGCATTGAGGTTTTGAAGGATTATTTTCTAAGAATTTGTTTATCATCGGCGGAAGAGTGTTTAAACATTGATGAGTTTTGACACGGGGTCGAAATGGCGCCAGGATTTCGTCAGATTTTTTCTAAGAATTATATAGACATTTTTTAAACGTTTTGTAGGGTGGTGAATCATCGGACGCGTGACATTTTTCATCGCTCGGTCCCCCTTGCCCTTAATGCAAGGGGGGGTGGGGTGGAGGATCAGAGTACATAATCTTGCGATTCAAGATCGTACACACACATGAGAAAGAACTACGTGCGCACGAGTGAAAAAATGGAGTTCATCAATAAGATTGGTAAAATTGCCGCTTTTCAGCCGACGAAAAAGCTCAGTGAGCTGTCAGCCAGGTCGAACTATGTCATCACCAACAAACGGGTGGTCAACACCAAATTTAGGAAAAAGCTCGTCGCCAACATTCGCAACAAATTAAGCGTGTTTCTACCCGGAACGATCATCAAGGCGTTTCTGGCTGATTCCACATCATTCGAGATCATGTTGACAGCAGCGCATAGAGGAGATCTATGCATGGTCTATCGCGGCAGAAAATGTCACAGCCTGAAACTTGCGAATTCAGCAACATTCCAGCAGATGTTGGTAGCAGCGTACAAAAGAAATTACGCGAAAACACGGCGATGAATAAAAAATCTAATGACATTTTACCGGTGAAATGTTATTTTTTGCTATCGATTTTGTTTGGGTCATTTTTTGATCCGTCGACTCAATCTTGAGATCCCATAATATTCGGCCGATTGTTTACACGAAAATTGTTCCACACTTGCCGTTCGAGATACACTTCATAGCGTCACGCTAAAAAAAGTAATGTATGAAGTGCGGCGTTTATCGACTCTCGTCCCAAACGGACGCGTCGTCTGCTCGCGGATATGAATTCTGCCGGTGGTAAATTCCACGTGGGGTTAGATCGTGACAGATCGCGTAGTGAAAAAACTAGTGAAGTGTAATGAAAGTACATAAAAAAGATCAAACAGCCCTATTTCGGTCCCAAAATGAATTTGGCATAGGTCACTTTCTGTAAGTTTACGTCTATAAATAAACGGCCCTTCTCAGAGGCAAAGTTGATGAAACACAACCATCAAATCGACATCGCGGTATTCGATTTGGAAAAAGACTCGTATTTTGTAGATCAAATAGTTGTCAGTTGGTTTCGGTCGAAACGTGCGAGTGCTCGGAGAACAAGGAAGTCGGAAATTGTTCGAATCCGCTGTTTCCCTTTTTTGCTGCGAAGAAAATCTTCACGCTTCGCCCAAAAATGTAAGTAGTCTTTATTCTCAACCTTTCTTCTTGTTCAACTTTGGTGATTCCGTCTCTCGCTTTTCCCCACACTTGTCGCTCCACTGTTTCCAGTTTCTTAGAGAAACCCGTCGACAATGTTATCCATAGCCACTCGCTCCTCGGTGCACCAAGCTGCTCAGTTGTCAGTGCACAAGTCAGTGCGTTTGTGAAATTTTCTCAGAAATTTGATCATTATTTTTAATGTTCCTTCATTCTCCTGGGTTGCTTCACTCTTTACGCAACTCAAACAGCCTGTCACAACTGAGCCGGAGGATTTGTTGAAGCTGTTGGATTCGAACTCCGACCGTGTTCTCACCGTCAACGAGTTCAACGCCAGAGTGACTTTTCACACTGTTCGCAACAGCAAAGTCATCGAAGAGGAGGTACTGTTCTTCGTGAACAACAAGAAAGAAATCGACAGGCAGGAATCCATCGGGTCATCATATGAGAACAGGGTTTGTATAGATTTGTTTATTTTTTCGTGGAAGGTTTTGGTTTTGTTTGGCGCGTAGCCAATTAACCAGTTGCTAAGGATTAATCGTGATTATTTTTATTCGATATTACAAACTCAGGGAACGCAAAGTACAAACAATACATCAAAAGTAAATACAGAACCTGTTCCTTGTTATAAACAGAAATTTTTATGTCGTTGCCAATAAATGAAAAACAAATATAAACACTTGTCTACAATAATAATTGTGTGGTTGTGTATCGACAAATCGAATACAAATGCATAGAGCTTTACAGTAAATTAGTTTTCAAAATGTTCAATGTTTGGCACTGACATAACTCTTTTGTATATAATTAAGAATTATATAAATATTAAAAACATACAAAAATATTTATTCTTATACTTTTCAGTTTTTTTCAAGTGGGTTTCAGTTTTCGTAATCCTTGCAAAAAGTAAATTCTGATCAAATTCCAGAGAATTTTCGAAATCCCCTGGCTTTACCCGGATTATTCCAGGAGGAAAGGAATTCTTTGAGTTTTCCCTGTTTTTCATATCCGTAACAGCCACATTAAAGGGTTGAAGACTACTGTGGAAATAACAAATACTCGTTCATCCCTTGAGGCAACTCAAATTTCATAGGAAGGTCCAACATACAGGTATGTGGCAGGAATCGCAGATTGAAGGTAAACTTATGATAAAAACGATAGAACTGCTGGTAAAACTTTAAACGCATTTTAATTTATATTACTTATAAACAATAATGTCATTTTTACACGAAAAAAAACGAATATAAAATTCGTACATTTTTTGTATCAATGAAATGCATTTTAGAAAATCGTTCAAGTATTAGCTAATATTAGCTATTTGGAGAAAAAAATCTTTTCTTTTGTTTCAGATCAACCGGGTGGCTAAAATCAAGTACCCCGTTGAGCCCCTCACGTTCAAAGGTCCTTAAGGCGTTTCGACACCAAAATCGAGATGCTTGTAGAGTACTGAAATTCATATCACCGAGAGATTAATTTAGAATGCATAGTTTCGAAGGATTTTAACGTTCAAGTTGAACCTTTATCCACTTGGTAATACACGAGGCACGTCGTAAACATTAGTTACAGAGCTGCAGGGATTAAAATGATGCTTCGATTGATATTTAAAAAAACTTAAGGGGTCTTCTCACCTTAGACGCTAAAAAAGTCTATTTTCCTGATTTTTTTATATGTTTATATTATACATATTGATATAAAAGTTGTTACACTTAGTGAATACACTTTCGAAATCGATATTTAAAAAAATTCATTTATTCAAGTCACCATTATAGACGAAAATAGCAGTTGAAAAAATGTCCGAAAAAATTGTAGGTCTGCGCTGTTGATGGAATTCCGGAGGTGCATCATCCGAAATAAAAAAATCAAACGGTTTTAGATTCAGTATAATAATGACTATAGCGCATATTATGCGATTTTTTATATGTGCAAAAATAACAAAATAGCGCATATTTTTCGAAAAAAAACAAAACAAACTTGATTTTTCACCGTTTTTTGGCAAAAGAAATTGTAAATATTACAAAATATTACAAAAATTGTAAATATTAAAAAAATCCTCGATATGCGCTACAGCTATAGTTGTAAGGAATATGTGGTTGAAATTTCATAACGATCGGTTCAGTAGTTTTAAATATTTTATCAACATGCCGTCGAAAAACGTTGCTTCGAGAAAAACGCGTTTAAAGTTTGTTTGGGTTACATAAATACATATAAAAAAAATGTTCATGTATTTCGAAAGTGTTCTTATTAAGTGTAACAACTTTTATATTAATATCCATAACATAAACCTAACAAAAAAAATCATGAATACATAATACATAAAAAAAAATTCTATGTATGTCGAAAGTGTATTCGTTGAGTGTAACAACTTTTATGTTAGTATCCATAATATAAACCCATCAAAAAAATTCATGAAAATAGCCTTTTTCAGCGTCTAAAGAAAGGAGACCCCTTAACAAACTGCGATTAGTGTTAGAAATGGCGTGTTAAAGAAAGTCTCTGAATTCGAGCGTTTCATAAAAAAAAATATTTAAAAAACAAGCAATTATTTAATGTACAAAAAAAGAGATTTTTTTAAAATCATGCCACCTATATGTATATAGGTGATTGGGTAAATATAGGTAACATAGGTAATACGAATTGATAAAAGCTTGGGGCGCTCAACTTTTCAAATTTTCAATAAATATGATCAGTTCACACACACACACACACACACACACACACATGCACACATACACGCACACACACACACACAGGATAGAAAAGTGAGACGAAAAAAATATTTTTTACAGTATTATTATTTATTTGTTTTATCGCCTTCTTCGAGTTTTCGTTTTCTCCCATTATTTGGTCGATTCACCTAAATATATAAAAAAATTAATATAAATAATAGATCCAGATCTCCGAGTCGTTTACGAATATTCGAAGTTTAAGAGTACTCGACGTTTACGAGTACCAAAAATTTGAGAGTACACTGTTACCAAATTCGGGTACCCGATAGTGGCGGGTAATGCAAAAACGTAACCTGTCGGGTACCCGACCCGACCCGAACATCGGGTACCCGAGTGAATCGGGTACCCGCATACCCCTAACAAACCCCCCAATTTTCGAGGGTGCGTTTCAACCCTTAAAAATCGGGTTCCGCCGATATAAAAAATACGCGTCGCCTATTTTTATCCATTCTACAAGTATGCTAAATTTCATCGAAATCGGAGATATCGACCTCGCAACGTTCCCTTGTAAGCGGTCTTAATTGAACATCAAAATATTTTTCAAAGTTTGACAAAACATGGTGCTACGATTGGGAGGAGCTACGTATGTCGGTGCGCGGGCGATGACATTCTTCGCTTTCGGAAGTCTTACGTCCCGTACAGGTGATCTGAAGCAAGAAAATCAATAATATTTTTACTTTGTACAATATTGTGTATAAGGTGACCTACAATCAAGAAGAAAAATTGAAAAATAAAAAAAAGTGAGCAAAAAACTGCGACCATTCTTGGGGAAAAAAACAAATTTCTTTCCGATCGCGCACTTTTTTTTTATTTTTCATTTTGTCTTCTTGATTGTAGGTCAATTTATACACAATATTGTACAAAGTAACAATATGTTTGATTCTTTTGCTTCAAGTTACCTGTCCGGGACTTAGGACTTCCGCAAGCAAAGAATGTCATCGCCCGCGCATCGACATACGAGGCTCCTCCCACTTCCCCCACCATGTTTTTTAGGGGTGTGCGGGTACCCGATGTTCGAGTCGGGTCTGTACCCGACGGGATGAGTTTTTGTATTACCCGCCACTATCGGGTACCCGAATTTGGTAATAGGGTACTCTCAAATTTTTGGTACTCGTAAACGACGAGTACTCTTAAACTTCGAATATTCGTAAACGACTCGGAGATCCGTATCTATTATTTATATTAATTCTTTTTATATTTAGGTGTATAGACCAAATAATGGGAGAAAACGAAAACTCGAAGAAAGCGATAAAACAAATAAATAATAATACTGTAAAAAAATATTTTTATCGTCTCACTTTTCTATCCTGTGTGTGTGTGCGCGCGCGCGCGTGTGTGAGTGTGTGTGTGTAGGGTGGAGTGAAAAACGGTCACTTTTGGCGGATCGTGTCGTCATAGCGCGGGAAAGTTGCGTTTTGGCATTACTAAAAAGTGTGCGAAAGGAAAAAATGTACAATAAATATCTTCTGTTCCGGTAAACGCCTTAAAGTTTTAACTTCTTTAACAGGGGTTTTATATGGAGAAAAAACCCACAAAAGACCAAGATTCAACGCCTTGCGTTTATTCGAAGCAAGACGAATGTAGCTTCCATTCGACATTTTCAAATTGAAAATATCTTGATTAGTTTCAGAGATATAAGCGTTCGAAGAATAAGTTTTACCTGAAAACAAATTCAAAAATGACAAAGAATTAATTTAAGCAGAATGAATGGCCGAAATTACCAGTTAGCACTAAACAGAATTAATGAAAATTCGACGAAGAATCTTGCTCTTATTCGGTTTTTCGACATTGAAATATCTCCATATTTCCTCAAATGCGAGTGTCTTAAAAGAAGTTTGCCGGAAAAAGTGGTAAATATATACATAACAAAAATATTAAAATTATTAAATAAATTATTTGTATTTCTTATGAACTCCAATCTATCGGCGAAGGGTAGGGAACATAAAGCTGGAGTCTATTTCGTCTGTTTTGGTACGTTTTCGTGGCGCTATGTATACTATGAAACAAAATTCTATTCCGGCAACACGACTTATCGAGTACTCGATGTGAAACGAGTACTCGAAAAACTCGGATACTCGATAAAGTTCGAGTACCCGATCGGATCATAGTCTAATTACCCGACCCGACCCGACCCGACTAATTCTGCTACCCGCACACCCCTAATGTTTTGTCACTTTTGTCAACTTTAAATAATATTTTGATGTTCAATAAATACCACCTAGTGAACATACCCAATATCAACATTCTATATTTAATACTTTTCGCATTAAAAAATGGTGAAAAATCGAACATTTTTTGGCTCAACAAGGCAGAACCTTCCCTTAAGAGTGTGCGCATAGCAAGATCATGGGTGCTAGCCGCTTAGCCGAACAGCACTTAGCACATTTGCGGCATTGTCGCTAACTATTACATTCACGTTCTGATGTAAATTCCATTCCAGAACAACTCGCTGAGCTTCTTCGTCGGCAAAAAATCGGCAATTTTACCAATCTTATTGATGAACTCCATTGTTTCCCTCGTGTGCACGTAGCTCTTTCTCATGTGTGTGTGTGTGTGTGTGTGTGTGTAGGATCTTGAATCGCAAGATTATGTACTCCTTTTCACCCTCCCTTCCCGCGCATTGAGGGCAAGGGGGTCCGAGCGCTGAAGATGTCACGCATCCGATGACTCGCCACCCCACAAAACGTTTAAAAAATGTCTATATAATTCCTCAGAAAAAATATGACGAAATCCTGCCGCCATTTTGACCCCGTTTCAAAACTCATCGATGTTTAAATACTCTTACGCCGATGATAAACCAATTTTCATAAAATAATCATTCAACACCTCAATTCTTTATTCGCTGGCAGGTTTCAACACGTCAATGTATAAACACAAAATTATCGCATCTCGGCAAGGGGGGCGGGAGGGGGGGGGGGGTAACAAGCCACGGCAAGCGCCCGATGACTCACCACCCACAAATGTTTCAAACAATTTCTGACAAATCAGCACCCCTCCAACTATTCCTCCCACCGCCCCCTCCTTCCGGCAGGTGAAGAGGGGAACTCCCTTTTACTACAAAGCACTTCGACTCTTTGTCAGTCGTTGCGCGGCCTCGCTAGGAATCGGACGTGCCCCCCCCCCCCCCCCCCCCCCCCCCATTCTGCCGAAATCCATTCGGGTCGAAGGGGGACTTACCACCATCGGTCGGTAAGCAGTGCAGCCCTACCATCGGTCGGTAAGTACAGACTTCGACAGTCGATCATAGGGCCGATTCTGACCAAAACACTACTCAACCATCCGATGATAACTCGGAAATGAACCTTTTTTTGTTTGATTCCAACCTAAGTCGGTGTGTCAGTAGTAGGAATTTTCGGTTAGAATCGGCCCCACTACACTACTTAAACTGAATTTTAAAAAATCTACTTTACGGTACGATATACGATTTTAGCTTGCTGACGGTTCCCTTTTGTGCTTCTACGCTTTCGTCATCACGCGAGACGATAATCCCCCTAAGTATATTCGTTCTCATACACGCCGCTTTCTTCGAACATTGAAACAAATTAACACCGAGCATCTGTTTCTTGATCTGTTTTAGAAGCAGAAATCGTCGGGAAAACCGATCTGTGAAGGTTTCACCGATCTCCACTAGGGGTACTTTACTCCATTGAATATCGGGAGCGGTTAATCATAAGTGGGAAAAAATAACGGTACCATTGCGAAGTGACGGCACCTCGAAAAATATATTATAAATGTGCAGCTCTTGTACGACCATTGAGAGGGAACTCTACCGAACTTCGGCAGTAAATTAACAAAATATTTCTGTTGAACAGCGCAATTAACGAAACACTGCTGATGCATTGAAGAAATGGTAAAACGAAAAAGCCATAACAAGACTATCATTGTTGTCTCACATTTAACTTCTATGTGCAACATAATTAATCGTTTATTTGTGACGAAAGCGATACTACAATATTTAGAGAAACAAAACACGGAAATATGAGGTTTTTAAATTAATCAAACGTGACTGCCAATGGCTCATATCAAAATTTTATTTAATGAAAACAGATAAACGGTCCCTAACAGACCCCATAATGAAGCTATCAACACTCTGCGTTTTGTAGGAAAACGAGGAAATCATGTTCCCGAACACTGCATGAAAGTTCCATGACAAAATGCAAAAAAAAAGACATCAAGCGACACGTAACAAGGAATATTAAAGTAAACCAACAAAATAACAATCAACGTTTTGTACCAAAATAGATAGTGAAAATGCATTAGGGTATTCGGAATATAAACATTTTATTGTTCATATGGCCAAATGTGTAGTTGAATATCGTATATAGATATAAAATGTTAAAAACGTGGATTCTCCACATGTAATAACGTGCGATTTAAATCGCCTGTCCGGCCATACAAAAATGCATCGCCCCCGACATATAATATAATTATTTTTTTGCAAATCCAAGACCTATCAATTTTCAACATGTTACATTCAGCGTGAGATGAGAAAAGATCACCCGAAAGAATACAAAATATATTATAATTGTTACTCTGTACACACATCGAGCTTTGTGTTTTGTAAAGTATAATGATGTGAGATTACGAATGTTGTGACGCATTTTTTCGAACTGGTTGCGGCATCGTCGTCATCAAGGAGATATAGGTAAATGATGAAATGAAAAAAATGAGACGGTAATCGATTTTGCATAAGTTTTGTAAATTCAATTGCACATTAGGTCTATTGATTTATTGATAATTAAGCTTATTGATGTTGCATAAGTTTCATAAATTTCATTGCACATTAGGTTTATTGATATCGTGAAATGATGTTTCCAGGCGTTTTTTAGATGAATCATATTTCAGTACCGATAGATCGGTGAATAGTACAGAATTTATCGAAAATGTATAGTTGATTTGTCAAGTACTTTGATTCCCCGGTGCCAGCTGCTTCGACAAAATTGCGTTCCGATTAATTTAAAAACACACATTTGTACGAGCGACTACGATATCGCGGTTTGACAGTTTATTATGACATCGTTGGTTGTGTCGCAATGTTTATTTCCTCACTTGCCATGGATCTGTAGAATGTGAGCGAAAATATGAAAACTTCGTCTCTTATTTAGTTCCTCCATATCGAAATTCGTATACAAATATATCCTTAGCATGTTCGTCATTGGCATCGAGCCTGAAAGAAAAATATGGCAATCAAACTATTGACACCCAGTGAAACGTGACTCCTCATACGCCACTGATCGAGCGAATAGAAAAAAGTTAGATAAAAAAGGCTGACACCTAAATATTGAAGATAAAATCGAGGAACATTTTTTTGGGCGCCAATGTTTTCCTCACCCTTTACCTTTTTTACTGTGTAAGTGAAAAAGAAATACCAGACGGATCGGAAAAATACACATTTGTCTGTCTTTTTCGACCTCTCGGAAACCGCGTAAAATTTGGTCAATAATGCTACGTTGCTCCATTCATTCCCAATGAGTACAATCCATATTCATATTTCGGTGACATTTGCAGAAGACATTCCGCAAATGTGATGTTGAGCGAAATGCGTCATGCCGTGGATGACAATGACGATAATGAGAAATCGAGGAAAATCACCGAATGTCGACGACACAGAGTACAATACAATTCATTGTCGATCGTTTCGGAGTCTGATCAAACACCCGGTTCAATGAAATATAAACATCTCATTGGCACAGCACCGTTCACTTAAGGCCAGATTATGAAAAACGGATGTACATCATTTCCTTTCATTTTAGGTATATTTAATTCCACCATTTTATTCAACACGTCTATGCAGGGTGAGTCACAACAACCAGAACGCTTGAATATGTCTGTTGGATTTGCAAATACGAAGTATGTACTGTGACGTTAAACCCTCACCGTCACAAAAATCCTCCGCCGAAAAATAATCGGCCGAGAGAAAGGGAAAGATTCATGTTTGCCGGCTAGCCGCAGCCTTGGGCTAAGGTAGAGGGGCAGGGTTTAAGCTAAACACCAATTTAAAAAAAATATATATATATAAAGAGCATGCATTACGTTAGCACATTACGCACGCGACAATTTTTTCCGCGGGGAAGCACCGTCTCGCCGCTTCTCTCTCACACAGATACACTCGCACTGCCGGGACCTACACACCGATACATAAAACAAAAACCTGTGACAATTGTGGATCCCCGGCGTCTACTTACCCTGAGCGCATGCACTCACTCTCGCAGTCTTTCCCGCGGCACACGATTTCCCAAACGCACGACGGACGTGACGGGCATGCGGCACCCTAACGGCGCGACTTATTAGAATCCCGAATCGCGACAGACAATTATATAAAGTTAATAAAAGAAAACCGTCCGGTTTAAATCCGGTAAAATAAAAGGACCGTTTCACGTCCTCGTAGTTCCAATTTGGTTTGCGTAGCTTTTAGACGGCCCTCGCGTTCCTTTCCATCGCACCAACGCCGATCTCGCGGAAAATAAATCGGATAAAAGCAGAAAAACAGAATTATTACGAAATTCGCTCGCTAATTACGACCTATGGGCCCGATTCAGGGTAAGCATCGAGCGAGAGGGTTGCCGCCCTATCCTGGTACTCCCCAGAAGATGTCACGTGACTGTAAATATCGGAATTTGAATGGTTTCGAAAGACGCACATGGCTATCACAATATTTTTTTCTATTTTTTCCAGGTCATCAAAGTTTTTGAAAATTGAATGGCATATCCAATACAATATGCAGGGGGGGGCTGCATATTGTAGCCAGCATCCAAACGAATTCAACCGTGTAACATAGTATTCTAGATTGAAGGTCATTTGAAGGTCATACTATGTTACATGGTTAAATTCGTTTCGATGCCGGCTACATTGTGCAAGGGCGAAAAATATACCATTCAATTTTTTTTAACTTTGATAACCGTGAAAAAACGAAAAGAAAATAAATAAAAAATATACTGTGATAACCATGTGCGTTCTTTCGAACCGTGCATATTCCGATACGTACATACTTCGTATTTTCAATTCCAACAGAGGTATTTAGGTGTGCTGTTTCTCGGTAGTCACCCTGTATATGGTTTTCGTAGAAGTGACATCGGATGCCTCGGTGGAAGAAAAAAAAACAGAAAAATATTGTGAATAATAATTAAGATGAAACGCGTACAGGTCATGTGTATATAAACCCGCATTGAGTTATAGATTTATAATACTAGCTATACACAGTGTAAAATGCGTATCGCACTGTTCGTTCCAGTCTAAGATACGGATAGATCTTTTGCAAAAGGAAAAATATCGAAATCGTCGCGAGTATGGGCCACTTGTTATCTCCGAGCCCCGGCGTTTCCGTTTCAATATTGATATTACAGACCGCTGTATATACGTAGAAGTTTACGCACGTAGAGGATTATGATAAATTTGCGATACAGCAGACGATGAAACTTTGCCGATCTTGAAACACGATAAGGCCAAAACGTAATAATAATCCTATTCGCGCACTTTTACCTTATGTGTCATGTGCAAATTCCATTGATAAGTTTTGATACGCATTTCTCAGCCATTGCATACTGTAACGAAATTATGTAACAATGAGAAGAATTGTGATAGCGTCCTGCCGTCGATACTCATCAATGTATATTCCGATTTTGTACAAACAATGCAGACCAAACAGTGTTATTTTCTTTTCTCTTTACGATTATGCGCAAGGAACATTTGATCAAGAAATAAGCAAAAATGATCGGCGAAAAATATCGATGGCTCGAAAGTATCGCTCTCCTGTATTAATGAGCCATTCTGATCGGTGAGTGAATTTGTTCCTGACATTTTCCTCTCCTTGTGAAATGTGTCCCTGATCTTTTTTAACGATAACGAAAAAATGCGCGGGTTCTTGAGAATGTGGGTGTGTGCGTCCATACATATATACACGTATTCCAAATAGTGAATAAAAATAACTGTAAATAAGGCGCGCTACATTTAACTTTGGACGTGATTATGTTGGAAATACACGTGTCTACGTTAATGATAAATTTCTCTCATCATGTAATTACAAAGCGAAGTTGTAAAACTTAATAAAAACATGCATCCTCATGCTCTTAAATTAATCTTGTTTGTTTCTGCAGCGCTGCAAACGTGATTTTTTCAACGTATTTTGCTTTCCGACAATGAAAAAGTAAGAATCAGGAAGCAAACTCGTTGCTTCTTCGCGATCTAGCAAATTGCTTCTGTTCTTTTTGCTGCTAATGCAAATTTTTCAATTTCTTGTGAGATGTGTAGTCATTTTGACACTAATCAAATTTAACGATTCAATGAACTGCGTTCTAATTGAAGTTCTATCATGATTGTACGTAGTCCCTCTTCCGAAGAAGTATATCGATATATAGAAAACTTCGGAAGCTTACTGCCATACCGAATTTTGTTTCTATAAAGTACTACAGTAGATTGACTGGGCCAGTTCTAACGGTGGGATTCCATAGTGGAGCGGTGCGGTGGGGACCAGTGCGGGGGTATACCTGGTGGAGAGGGAGGGGTAGCCGAGTGCGGGTATGTGACGTGACGGAGGGGGATGCCAGGGCTCTCTGTGGAAGGGGTAGCCATGTGGTCCGGAGAGCGACTGACGGGAGGGGAAAGCCGCTGTCGACGAGTTTTTTGTAGGGGCGGGGGTCAGGTAGTGGTGGGTGAACGCCGAAAACCCATAAATCTTATAATTTATTACAGACATGAAAAAAAGATTATCATCGATTTCGAAGCGGAGTGTTTTCCTTTCTACACTATTTGGTCTGTGTGAAAAAAAAATTACACACACGATGTGTGCGTGTAATGACTATATATGGGTCGGAAAATTACGGTATTTGAAGACGCTAAGCGGTACATGAAGGGGGCGGCTTTTCAAAGCCCTTTATTTATGAGATGCAGGTGTGACGACTTGGTTTTGTTTCCGAAATCCATACAATGTTTGTATGCGTGTTCGCCCCTGTAACAAGTCTCGCCGACACTTGAGACAGGTCCTGACAAGTCAGGATTTCTTGGAAAAACTATAAACTTTAGAGATCGATCGTCAAAGGCTTTGACCGCGGATGTACCACTTGAGCACAGCTGCACTCTGCGAAAGAAAAGTTTCGATACATCGAAGATTCGGTTTCATTTCGAAATATAACGTCGAGATGTTCACATGTGCGCGTGTGTACGCAGTGCATCCGGCCAAGCACCCCCTGGACTTTACCAAAAACGAGCTCAAACAGGTTTCAAATATCTTGCTCCTAAAATATTGGGGTGAATATGTGGGCTTATTGTGGGATCGTTTGCCAGAGCATCATCGGAACGACAGTGAAGTGTGTGACGTGACGTCACAAGATGTAGAGAAAAAGCCCCCGTAACCACGCTCAGGCTTAGTTTCCGCTACGCGCCTTCATTCAATTTTGAAATGTTAGTTTTAAGTTTAGCCCTAAGAGTATTATTATATAGAATCCACGGCGACATCCTTCCCTTCCCTCCCTGCACCCCCTCTACGACGACCCGCACGCATAGACCATGCGGACTATGGCTACGTCGGCACCAAGAAGACTAGAGTAAAGGAGTCCAAACTCCCTATCCTAGCCTGCATGTACGAAGTTCTTTCAAGCGGTCGCAGAGGTGTAGTGCCCAGTTCTGCCGCCGGCGTCGCTAGTTTTCTCGGGAAATGATAATATATAGTAATACAAAACTGCATAAGGTCCGAGCTCCGCCAGAACGACCATTCACAAAACTGGAGTGATCGTGTTTCTCTCTCATACTCACTTGGAAAGTCATGGCGCGTTCTCTTGCACACCCGAACGATAATCGGACGTCGAGCCACGAGCTTCGCGATAGAGAGATGTGTCGTGTCTCTCTCGCGCCCGTGACGTCGCGCCGTCGTTCTCGCGTTAGAGGCACGTTGTTGTGCTCTCTCGCTCCCGTTCGTATGACGTTTCCGCGTGCATTTCGTGTTCGCGATTAAGTTTCGTCTACGTATAAAGTTCTCGGATGGTTAACCCACCGGTTCCCGCATTATAAAATAAAACCAGTATTTTATTTTATTAGTGACGTTTTCGGTGTGGCGAAAGTGACAGATCCCGTGATCGTTCACACTACTCCCCGGTGAATCCCGACCCCTCTACCGCAACCCACAGCCTGAGCGGCCGTGCAGTACCGCAAGCGTCCTCCCCCGTACAAGTGCATCCAGTTAGTCTGGTTACACGATTCCGGCGATTAAAAATCGAGGACAGCTTTAGTCTCCAAACCCGGTTAGGATTCCGGGAGACCAAAAATCAAGGACAGCTCCAGTCTCCGCTCGGTGGGTCGGGTTGGATCCCACCGATCCCAGTTTAGTCCGGTTGAGACGTCCGGCGAAACAAAGTCTCTGGCGCCCCGGGTACTGCGGATGCACGTGCACGGGAGGGACGGCCGAAGGTGACGGTTTTTCGCACCAGATCCGGATTGAGTTCTCGTTTTCGTGTTGAGAAAAATATCCCCGTCGTAAATGGCGCCCAACGTGGGGTCTCGCCGGTGAGTAGTTGTTCCCGATGAAGTGGAAGGAGGGAAAAAACGACGGAAATGAAAGCAAAAATGAGTTAATTATTTTTTTTAAATTAAGTTGTCTTTCTTTTGTTTATTTCTTTTTTTTCTGTTCCACTTCACCCTTTCGCTCTCGATTACATCTTCTCCTGAGATCGCTCTCGAGTGAGTATCCTGTTCCCTTTCACCTCCCCTTCCATCCCTTACAGCTACCGGAGTGCTCTCGCAAAGGGTCGAAGACGTCCAAGATTTTCGTTCGCGAAAATGACACGGTCTCCGACTGTACGTCCGCGCTAGTTGTCGCGCTAGGCCTGGTAGGCCGAGGGCGCGGAGCGAGCGGCAGTGAGGCTCTCATGAACTTGTGACAAATAAGTTTTTCATGTGGCTCTCGAAATGCCCCCCCCCCCCCGCGAGCCCTTCCTCACGTTCCCGAGGTGCGAAAATCCGATAGATCGCCCTCATTATCACGCGATCTTTCAAACGGTCAACACCAATTTCGACGAGTTCCCGTAATTACAACACTGAGTAAGTTCCCGTTTGAATTTTCGAGATTTTCTGCTCCCGTTGTCCTTGTTCGCCTTCCCTTCGATCGCCCAGCGAGTGGAAAGAAGACGTTATCGCGTTATTTTTTTTTTATTCCGCGTGGCTCTCGTGACACACGGTCCTGCCGGGCCAAGCCGTTCCGCGATCCCGACGACCCGAACAAAAAATCGGATCGGAGTAAAATCATTTTATTGATAATCTTTTTAAAAAAAAATTCTCCGCGCTCTCGTCCCGTCGCATCCGCCCAACGATCCGAATAACAATTCGGATCGCAAGAGGATAATTTTATTTAAAAATTTTCTTTGAAATAAATTTTCTCCGCGTTCTCGTCCCGTCGAACTCGCTCGACGGGAGGAAATAAAAGGTTCCCGATCCCGACAATCCGAATAAAAATTCGGATCGGGAGAAAATAATCTCATTTTGAATTTTTTTTAAATAAATTTTCTCCACGTTCTCGTCCCGTCGAATTCACTCGACGGGAGGGAGTATACTCCTAGCTCCCGTGGATCCGAGTAAGTAGTTCGGATCGAGAGAAAAATTATTTCTTTTTGTTTATTTTCTTTTTTTTATCAACTTCTCTCTCGTTACCGTTCTCGTCGTATTATTTCCACGGACGGAAGGGTCAAGCTCCCTCAGGCCCTGGTCTCAGTCGGTACGTCGTCGCCCTCAGATCCCCCAAAGGCGCTCCCCATGGCAACCGGAGGCGCAATACCGAAGGTCTCGTCACGGCTCTCGGACCCCGCTGACGATTCAGCGGATGACGTGATCTCGATCGGGGACCTGACGTGGGTCGGCAGGTTTGCACCGACCCGAATGGATCGGACCCGGGCGGACGATATTCGGCGCCCAGCCCGGCCACGAAGCTCCTGGTGGAGCGATCCGGTCTCTGTCGCCGACGGGGAGCGACGCTCTTCGGTGAGGCCTACGGGGGGTTTCCCATCGGTCGCCCCGAGTTCCGGAGGGGACGAGAGACCCTGACCTACCGGACCAGGTCGTAGGGTCGTAACTCTGAAGTGGAGTGATTTCGAGTCGTCAAGCGACGAACAGATCTCTCGTCGGGGTAGGAGGTTTGTATCTCCTCACCAAGTCCTCCCAAAGGTGCGCCGATGGGAGGCCACGTTCTCGGGCCGTCAGGGTGAGGATGTAGAGGGCTTCCTCTCCCTCATCGACAAGGGGGGGGGGGGGGGGGGGGGTTCTAGCTCGTATTCACGACGAGGATCTGCTCCAAACGCTCTCGTTCTGCCTCAAGGGCATCGCGCGGATTTGATACCGCCAAGCCCGAGGCACGTTGTCGAGTTGGCCGGCCGCGAAAACCGCGTTTCGCGAACGCTTCGCGGACCCCGACTCTAAAATCGCCTTGCGCGAGGCGATCTCGTTCCGGATCCAAGGCGAGTCCGAGTCCGCTCTCGTATATTTAAGTTGCATGAGCGGCCTGTTCTCCCGACTGGACCCAGCCTGGACGGAGCGGGAACAGGTGCGCTATGCGCACCGCAATATACTCTCATCCTACCGCCTGGTGATTCCTTTGCAGGACCACTGGGCGATTAAGGATCTCGAGCGTGCCGCCGCTCGTCAGGAGCAAATCCTGAAGAGCATGAGTACGCGGCGTGTACTGCCGAAGCCAGAGGCCTCCCTTTGCCCGGCGTACGCGTACCGAGAACAGCGGCCGGCGCCGCGCGGTTCCCGCCGCCCCGGCCTGTACCTTATGCAGGACCCGACCGCGTTGTCTCCCGAAGAGTCCGCCTCTTGCGAGGAGGAGACTGCTAAAATGCTCGAAGCTTTGTTGCCCCCGCGTAACAAGCGGGCGTCAGCTTCCGAAAAAGCAACGCGCGAGCGGAGCCCCTTCCAGCCTCCGCCGGCGCGCAGATCGTTCTCGAAAGCATCTAAGGGTAAGCTCCCGAGGGACGTGTCGGACAAAACCACGTCCCCGATACCGAATGGCCCTGTAACGGCCACCCCAGCTACCGAGAAGCCCGACGAACTCAGTTGCTGGAACTGCGGCAAAACGGGGCATCAGCATCGAGAACGCTCTGATCCCTGCCGTCGCTGCTGCTACCACTGTGGCCTATCAGGCACGTCCACGACACGCTGCCCCTTCTGCAACCGGGGAAACGGGCGAGGAGGCAAGTGAGAAAGTCTCCTCTGCCTCCCGAGACGAGCCTCGGCGGCATTAATTTCTCGAGAGGTTCCCGTGTAGCAACGCCACGCCAACAGGTTACCGAACGCAAGAAAAGGCGCCGGCAACAGCTACAGAGTCGAACAGCTACCAGTACGACCCTCCCAGGAGAGGATTCTCCTCTTGAGGAGGTTGTCGTAAATTCGGCTTCAGACCACAGCGCTATTGCGTTCCGGGTGGAATCGCTTTTAGGCGGAAACCTGTCCCAGCTTTCGTGGACACTAGCGCAACCAAGACCTTTATCGGCCCCATTCTCATCGAATGGGTAGCAGCTCTCGGCACAGAGACGATCAAGATCCCACCGCGATCCGTCGTGGTCGCAAATGGTCAGGTCGAAACTGTGCACCTGGCTTCCCGAGTGCCTTTGACCTTAAATGGCCGTCGGGTCATGGTTGTCGCACACCACCTGCACTCGCTCTCGGAGGATCTAATCCTGGGGTTAGATAGTTTGCGGGCGGCCCGGATGGTGGTGGATTTCTACAGTGCGTCCTGGTGGTTCCGTGACGCACCAGAGACCCTGTACACATTTACCCCGGAAATCGGCACCCCCCGCATCACAACGTGTTGTGGGTTGTGCTCGCCGGATCCCGATGAGGCGATCCGTCTCGACGAGCTCCTCCAATGCTCACGTACCGCAAACCCCGGCTGAGTCGGCGGTCAAGTCGCTCGTTGCGCACAGCATTGACGTGGGGGACAGCTCCCCGGTGAAGCTGCGGCCATATCCCGTTACCCCGGTCATCCGCGACATAATGTGGGCGGAGGTGGATCGGATGCTCTCGACTGACGTAATCGAACCGTCAAGTAGCGACTGGGTTAGCCCAGTCGTTTTGGTTTTTTCCTTAGGTACACGCTTTTCGCGTTTGTTACCTATTCTTTCCCATCATTATGACCGTTCTTTCCTCTACTGTTTACTCCTTTTTGTCTTTATCTTTCTCCCTGTTCCCCCCTGTTGCGGCCGCAGCCGACTTCCCCCTCTGTATTATATTCATCATGACATTTCTGTCATGGGTATAGGGAAACTGCGGAAAACCTATACCAATACAGCCGGTCATCGAGTTCGCCCCCCAGTCGTGGAACTAGTCTTATTTCGCCGCGAAATGCGGAAGAAAAACATTTCACGACGAAATGTACGCGACTGGGATTCGAACCCGGGACCTCCCGGTCCGCTGGTTTAGTGGCGAGCACGCTAACCACTAGACCATCGCACCAGTTCCCAGTCGTTATGGTTAAAAACCGAACGGTAAATACCGTTTTTGCATCGATTACCGAAGGGTTAACGCAGTCACGGAGAAGGATGCTTACCCCATCCCGAACATGACTGGTATTCTCGACGAATTGAGACAAGCCAATTACATCTCGACTCTGGATCTGAGTCAGGCATATTGGCAAGTCCCAATGGATCCCGCTTCCCGTGAGGTTACCGCTTTCGTTGTGCCAGACAGAGGCTTGCTCCAGTTCAAGCGAATGCCCTATGGTTTAACGAATGGTCCCGCAACGTTCCAGCGAATGCTGGGTCGGCTTTATCGGTGTGGAAATGTATCCACACGTTTTCGTTTACCTGGACGACATTATCATCGTCACCAGGACCGTCGAGGAATACCTAGTGTGGCTTCGGAGGGTTCTCGACAAGATCTCGGACGGGGGGCTGGCAATGAACCGCGAGTTTTGCCGCCCCCGTTCGCTATCTCGGCTTCCTGGTAAACAACCAAGATCTTGAGATCGCTCCCGAGAAACTGGCTCCCGTGCTCGACTATCCCACCCCCCGAAATCTCCGGCAATTGCGTCGATTCCTTGGCATGGCGTCATGGTACCGTCGCTTTATACCGGAGTTCGCGACCAACGCCGAATCTCTGACTCGCCTTACCAAAAAGGATGTCGGGTGGCGACGGGATCCCGAACAGCAAGATGCTCTCGACCAGCTGAAGCGGTGCTTGACGAGCGCTCCGACGCTCGCATGCCCCGACTTCTCGCTCCCGTTCACGCCGCAGACCGATGCTAGCGGAGTGGGTCTCGGTGCCGTTCTCACGCAAGTCATCGACGGGCACGAGAGAGTTATCGCTTACGCGAGTCGCGCTCTTACCGTCCCGGAGCGGAAATATTCCGTAACGGAGCAAGATATGCCTCACCGTGCTCTGGTCAATACGGAGATTCCGTTGCTATCTAGAGGGTAAAGCTTCACTGTGATCACTGATCACAGCAGCCTCAGGTGGTTACACAACCTGAAGAAGCCCACTGATCGGCTAGCCCGATGGGCATTGGAGTTGCTGGAATACAGCTTCACCATAATCCATCGAAAAGGTGCGCTGCGCCATCTTCCCGATGTGCTCTCGAGGACCCCGGAGGGTCAGGATGACGCCTTGGCGTGCCTCCAGGATACTCGGGACCAATGGTACGGACGCCGGGTCTGCGATGTCGAGCGGATCCCGGACAAGTTCCCAGATTGGAAGCTAGTTGAGGGTCGACTGTATTATCATCGACCCTCCTACTGGGCAGATCTCGAGTTTGAGGATCTCGACGCGCGGAAGCTTGTATTTCTTCGCGAGCTCCGTCAACGCGCTTTCAATGAGTGCCACTCGCTACCGCAACCCGGCCACTTGGGAGTCGACAAGACGTATCGACGTCTAGGGACCACCTATTTCTGGCCCGGTATTTTCAAAGAAGTCGTAGCTCACGTGCGGAGGTGTGACACCTGCCAACGCTGCAAAGTCGAGCAGCAAGCTCCCGCCGGTTTCATGGGTCATCGCATTGTCGAAGAGCCCTGGACGACTGTAGCTACCGACATTATGGGGCCGATCATCCCAGGGCGATCCGGCCATGCATACGTTCTCGTGATCCAAGATCTCTATACCAAATGGATAGAGGTCCAGCCCCTTCGCAGGGCGAATGAAAAAGCGATTGCGAAGGCTCTTGACGACCTGGTTGTCACGCGCTGGGAGGCGCCCAAGGTCTTGATCACTTATAATGGCACCGAAGTCGTCAACCGCGACATACGCGAGTTGACTGAGCGCGTGGGGATGCGGCATAGCACTACACCGCCGTACCGTCCCCAAGCTAATCCTACCGAGCGGGTGAATCGCGTGGTGAAAACCATGATTCGCGCCTTCCTGGATGGTAACCATCGGGAATGGGACGCGCACCTGCATGAGTTCCGGTTCGCGTGTAATACGGCGCATCACAGCTCTCTACAGGCTACGCCTGTTTTCGCGAACTTTGGCCGCGAACCCTCACCAGCGACATCGCTGCGCCGAGGGGCCGAAGGCGATCCCGAAATCACCCCACGTCCTCCCGAGGAGTGGGTAAGGCGTATGGCTCATCTCGGTACACTAAGGACGGCCTTCACGCACGCTCTCGATGAAGCGTTCCGTAGACAATCGGAACAGTACAATCTCCACCCTCGGGATCGTACATCCCAGGTTGGTGATCTCGTACTGCGCCGCGCGCATCGGCTCTTGTCCGCAGCCAGAAATGTGACTGCAGCTCTCGAGCCCCCTTTTGAGGGGCCCTTTTTTATCTCGAAGCAGCTCTCGCGGGTAGTTTACGAACTATCCGATCTCGATGGGCGATCGAAGGGAAAGATCTCCGTACAGGACCTCAAACCCTATCGGACCCCGTGATTCCGGGCTAATATTTTTTTATATTTTCAGGTTACTGACATGTCCTCTAGATTGACCACCCTGGACCGGGAAGTAATGTTGGTGGAGGATGAGGAGACTAAGACCGGGCCTTGGTTCGACGACCTGGTCCGGATTAACGCCAGGCTCCCTACGCCGGTGGCGGTGGCCGCAGCGGCGCCCGCGCCCGCTCCCGGGCCCCAGAGTTCGGTGGAGCTCCTGCGGGCCTGGACTCGACGGAGGGCCTTATTCAGGTCATCCGCCAGTTGGCCCAGGACGCCCTTAGTCCCGAGCGGGCCGCGCAGCTGTCAGACTCATAAGCCCCCACGACTCCCGAGGAACCTACCGGGGTCCAAGAGCTCCCGAACCCTGTCAACGCAGGCCCGGCAGCCTCGGAGAGGGCTCGAGGGCCAAACCTGGTTGCCGATCGCCGACCTCCGGGCGGCGGGCCCAGTCGACAGCGCGGTATTGCTCTCGAGCGGGTGTGCTATAGTTGCGGTGTGGTTGGCCACCGTTATAGTAACTGCCTTCACATGGGCTTATTATATAATAAGCACATCAGATATAATAATTATATAAGGACAACACGAGTTATTTTATTATGGAAACTTATGATTTGCCTATTATGTTTAAGGGGGGATTGTCTTTTTTTTCGCAAAATTTACCGCTTTTTGGGAATTTTTTTGTGAAGAAAGTATACAACGGAAAACTTGTGAAACTTGGCATATAGTTTTATTGATCTGTTTACTACATACAAAAAAATTTTTAAACAATTTCATCAAAAAATCCGCCTCCCACCCCCCTCGACGCGCGATGGTCCTTTTTTTATGGTGTGCACGATTTCTCAAAAACTATTCAACCGATTGCCTTCAAATTTGGACAGAATGCTCAGCTGACATCCTTTTATCGTTTGATGAAGCAAAAAAGCAATACGTTTAATAGTTTTTTATTTATAACAAAAAATCGATCAATTTTTTTCGAAAAATCGATACTTCAAGTTCAAAACGTCACCAAATCGTCAATTTTTTTTTCCCATTCATCGAACGATAGCTATATGTGTCTAAAGTAAAATGCTTTTTGGGTTTTTGTTGCAGGATGAACGTGAAGGCTGTAATCGTGCACACCATCAAAAAAGGACCATCGCGCGTCGAGGGGGGTGGGAGGCGGATTTTTTGATGAAATTGTTTAAACATTTTTTTGTATGTAGTAAACAGATCAATAAAACTATATGCCAAGTTTTACAAGTTTTCCGTTGTATACTTTCTTCACAAAAAAATTCCCAAAAAGCGGTAAATTTTGCGAAAAAAAAAAGACAATCCCCCCTCCCGATGTGCTGATATCAGACCAACCCGACACACACACGTACCTCCCGATGTGCTGATATCAGAGGCAAGCACGCTAACCACTAGACCAGCACATCGGTTACACAAAAATAAAATATTATTATCTTATAATGAAAAAAAAAAAATGTATATGGTATTAGAATTGTTTGGTTGATTGTTCGGTAGGAACAATTTTCATATTTATTTTTTAAACGAAGAGGAACTTTGTACTATTCGTATTGATTTTGTGTTCCTTCTCCGATATTATCACCAAAATACGTATCACAATATAAAAATTGCCAAATAAATTTGTCAAAAAGATTAATCCCTTATCAAAAGACTAATCCCTTATTAAAAGTTATACTATAAAAAATTGGACGATTTATACTAATGGGTGAAAAAAATTTGAAAGGATGAGCACGTCTGGTGTCCAGTGATGTTTCGACGATATAAACTTGTATACCATCACTTTTACAGTGCTCATTCTTTCAGATCGCATGCTTTTATGTGCTACAGTGCTTATTCTTTCATAAGCATGCGATCTAAATGGGGGATTGAGCGTTTATAAACCAGAAAATTTAAAAAAATATGTGCATGCTGATGACAATTAAAGAACAAAAATGTATAGCGCTTATTCCAAAAGGCTGTAATGATGACTAGTTCTAAGGTATATATATGTTCTTTTGTATAATCAATTCATAATGAATATATGAAAAAAAATACTCAAAATGAAATGTGTTTTATTTGTAATTTTGCAAGCACCTACTAAATATTGAAACACACCAATAAAAAGTGAAATTACTTAATAGCAATAAAATGATAGTGATATGCTGGCGTTAGAACACAAAATACATGATCACTCAGAAAATGTATATGTGATAATGCATAATCTTCAATTACTCACCAGAATATCGTATTTATTGTCAATTCATGTAATTACTGATTATTACAATCAATGTCAGTAAATATCATAAAAAATTATAAATATATCTATCAAATTATCACACATTCGTATACTAGTTATTCGATTTTATCAATAATAACACGTTTTATGAAAGATAGCTATTTCCAAAATATATAGTAAAATGTAATAATGTTCGATTATATTTAAGGTTATATTGCATTTCTTGGTGTTGTCTGCGAGATTATATTATATCATGTAATTTTGTTTTGCACAGAATTGATCCAAATAGGGCAATTTCTCATAAAAATGTTTGATATTTTAAAATAATTATTGACACTTTTCATATTAATTCTGATGAAATAATACAGTATCTGTTCACTTATATAATTTATTTCTTGACCTATGGTAATAATTTTTGTTATAAATTGTCAATATTTTGTTATCAAAAGATGCAATAATCTCTACGAATTTATCATCTTTGATAGATTCTGCCAATTGTTATCAATTTAAAAAAAAGGTACACCAGGGCAATAGGTGAAATTTGTTTTATAATTCCTACCTAGAGTGTTTCCTTTTTCCTTTTATCTCATTGACTCGCGAGGAGTCATCTCCATTATTATACACATAGTTCGATAGCTGCTGTGCTGGTGTACACGACATATATATTTGTGTTTGACAGGCGCAAACAATTTTGCCGCCATAACACGGTCAGTTTCACCTTATGCAGTTTCGTTTTACTATATATTATCGGTTCCCAAAAACACTAGCGACGCCTGCGGCGGAACTGAGTACTACACCTCTGCGGCCGATTGAAAGAACGGTTTGAGTAGGGAGTGTCGACTCCTTCTTTCTAGTCTCCTTGGACGGCACGGTGATCAGCAGCCTCGTCACCAGCGCCATCTCGCATCTCCGAAGATCATCCGCCTCGTCTCCCGGGGTCACACTGCTGCCATCTCCTGAGTCACCGCGACCGAAGTCTTGCGGGGAGCCAGCGTCCCTGGTGCGATAAGCGGTTCCTTGCTTGGGTTATTGTTGCTCCTGCTTTTGAGAATAACCGCTCACTAGGTACTGAACTTGCCACGATAGGCAAATATTTCATAGCTATTTTGAATAAAGATGAAAATAGTGATCGCATGTCATCCCAAATGTCGATCGCATCTCCTTTGATAGGAGTGACTGGTGATGATACAAACATATGGAATTCTGAATCACCTTTGGTTTTGTCCGTCATTTTACTTTTGATGTTTTTATGTGTTATTTGCTTATGGTAATTCCATACGTCAACCGCGTGTTCATCCTTTTGGATTCGTCAGAAGACTCAGTTCTTAACGTCGTTGTTTGCATACTGCTAACGTAATTGGTTATATAATAGAAGACTTTAGCTTTAGCAGTCGCATCTCTAAAATGAGTCAGTTTAATAGAAACAATGTAGTACTAGAAATAAGAAAAAGCAAAGACAATCCTATGAAGACAATATTGATAAATATAAAGCTGATCCGAAGAAGATGTAAGAAACTATGAAAGAAATAATAGGTACAAAAAACCGAGAGATATGGCGGGAGATATTGTGTTCGAGGGTAATGACGCAGTGGAAATTGCAAAAAAAAATCAATGATTTTTTCATCAAGAGTATTGAAGACATCATAAACGAAATAGAAGAAGTAGAAGATGCTATTGGCAATATAACAAATAGGAATTACGCAAAATTTAGAGAGTTTAAAAAAGTAGACTATAAAGACATTGAAAATATTATCTCAAATTTCAAAAACGAAGAAAGGAACGGAAGAGGGAATAACAACAGAAACTATGAAGTCAACGTGGAATACCTCGAAGAAGCCACTGCTGACGCTAATAAATAAGTCGCTCGAAGAGGGAGTTTTTCCGGAAAACTAGAAAACCCCGACTATAATTCCAATACCGAAAGTGGCCGGTAGCAAAAGAGCAGGAGAATACCAACTTATTAATATTTTACCAATATATGGAAAAATAATTGGAAAAGTTGTTAAAGAACAGCTATCATGTTTCTTCGAAACTAATAATGTTATAATAGAAAAACAATCAGGATTTCGGACAGGCCTATCATGCGAAACGGCAATACAGAGAACAGTTATTGAATGGAGAGAGTGCATGAGCAGAAGTAAAATGATAGGAGTAATTTGTATAGATTTCAAGCGCGCGTTTGATCCGGTAAATTGAAAAATACTCATAAGAAAACTAAATGACTACGGATTAGAAGGAACAATGCTTAAACATATGCAATCTTATTTGACTAATAGAAAACAGAAAGTACATTATACACAAGAACTTTTAGATGAAGAAGTAGTGAAACATGGAGTGCCGCAGGGGTCAGTCCTGGGACCCCTCTTGTTCATAACTTACATAAATGACATTAAAAATAAACTTAAGTACTGTTCATGTAACATGTTTGCGAACGATATGATAATGTATAGAAGTTCCGACGATACTGATGAGATACCATATAAGATAAATTATGACTTAAGGGGTGAGATGCAGTCAAAATTTTCTAAAAATCGATCTTTTTACATTTTCTTGAAGTATGATGCTTCGAAAATATTCCCTGAAAATTTCAAGTCAATCCGATGAATAGTTTAACCCCACTAATAAATAGTTTAGTCCCACTAAGGGGCGTCGGGTCCCCATGGCAGGTAGCGGCTGACGAACGCGCAAACGATAATACCCGGGAAGGCAGAATGCTTTAAAGACAATAACAAATTGATATTTTGGAAGCTTCCACATCGGCAGAAGCCCTGTTGTATGGGTCAGGAATTGATGATTCGATGTAAGTAATTTTTTAATTAGTATTTCTATACATAAATTAAGTGTATAATTAGAAGACACCTTTAGAAATTTTCAAAAATGTATTACTCAAAAACTATGAACTTTAGCAAAATTTTATAAACAATACTTTCGTTTTAAAATTGCCTAGAATGTTTTTTTTTTAAATTCATCCCGAAAAAATTAAATTTTTTCAAAAATTGTTTCAACAATTGTCTATAAACAATTGAATGCTCGACTTTTCGGCAAAAATTGTGATATTCGGATTCAGCGGATCCAAATAGATTTAAAAAGTTTAGCTTCATCTATCGAGCTCAACATTTTACGAACATATAATACCGTATCCAGATTGAAAAAATGTAAACGCGTTTTTCTCGAAACTATGTTTTTCGAGTCGGTGACCACTATAATTCAAAAACCACTCGATGGATTTTGATGAAAATTGGTGTGCTTATTGATAGCATTAAATCCTAGTCCTCAATCGAAGGATTGTCATTTTTGTTGAAAATTCCTTTTTTTTTAAACAATAACCGAGTGATTTTGTCGTCGAAAATCGAAAGTTATCTGTCGGAAGCCGCCATTTAGTTAATTTTTTTAACAAAAGCTTCGATTAATGACTAGATTTATTATTAAACGAATGATTTTTTTTGGTTTTTTTAATTTCAGATGATCCAGTAAAATTTTATGACGGTCACCGGAAAGCACTACACGCCGAAGGGGGTCCGACAAAGATGGCGATATTTTAATAAATAATCAATATTTTTCTTTGAAAATTTGTACAAGTCACGTTGAAATATAACACAAAAAGTCTTTGTAACCACTGTCGTAAAACAAACTTAATTACTATTAAAAAAAATATTGAAAATGCTCGTTTTTCACGCCTCTGATTGCATTTCACCCCTTAAACAACGTATCGAAATGGTTAAAAAATGCGCTCAGACTGCATGTGACAAAAACAAATTTTATGCTGATCCGTGACCCTCGTAAAAGGATAATACAGAATACACGTGACATTGTGATAGAAGGAAATCGTATGACGGAAATAGAGATGACCAAATATTTGGGAATTGTAATAGATAAAACTTAACATTTAATGCACAGGCGGAGTACATGTCAAAAGTTAAAAAATAAATAAAAGTCAGAGCTCATGTAAATCTCTGTTTGGATCAATGTTTTTTACAGTCGGGAATTAATCCCAGTGCGAATGCAAGTGGTCTCGTTGTGGAACAATTTCTACAATCAGAGAGAATTGCACAAAACATTGGTTTTATTTATTTTAGTAGCTTGGTGCAATGATAGCGGTTCAAAAACGCTTTTGAGGGCATTGGGTAGCGTATCTTTTTCTCAATTATTTGAAGGAAACGAATCCAACCACTGTAAACATGATTCCAATAAACAAACATGAAACATTTTTTAAATAAACCAATTTGCACATTGGATTCGTCTCGATAGTGGAAAAAAATATTTAACGTTTGCGTATTTATCAAAGCTAAAAAATACCAAAGCCGGTTTCCTAGTAAATCTGCGTTTGGATCAATATTTTTTTACAGTTGGGAAAGCACTAGGATTTGGATCAATATTTTTCTACAGTTGGGAAAGCACTAGGACACCTGCATACGCACTTGGATTAATTCCCGACTGTAAAAAAACATGGATCCAAACGGAGATTTACATGAAATCCGACTTTTATTTATATTTTAATTTTGATAAATACGCATACGATGTTTTGTTCCGAGATCGAGACGAATCCAATGTGCAAGATGATTTATTAAAATAATGTTTCATGTTTGTTTATTGGAATCATGACTAAAGTGGTTGGCTTTGTTTCCTTTAAATAATTTAGTAAAAATGTTGCTCCTCAATGCCCCAAAAAGCGTTTTTGAAACGCTACCATTGCACCGGTCTACGAAAAGAAATGAAACCAATGTCTTGCGCAATGGTTTATGATTGTAGAGTGTATTTCACAACAGTATCGCCTGCACTCGCACTTGGATTCATTTTCACCTGTATAAAATATTGATCAAACAGAGGTTGACATCTCAGGGAAAACACTTCCACGCGACGAGAACGGTTGGTTCAGTCGATTTTTGATCAATCCCTCGAATCCGTTCAGGCAAGACTCAAGGTGGCTATGTTTCAACTTGCCCTGTGAAATGGGGCTTTCGAAAGGCGAGACCTGGCAGAACTGCTTCAGAGGATTCGAAGATTTAGTCGTCAGCCACGGCTCGACATTTCTCGACGACGTTCGTGGCCTTATGACAGCCGTGACGAGAAGATAGCAGCGGAAGCTCCAGCGCCTATGCCTTTCGCGGCTATTCTAATTCCACCATTCCTCCGAGTTAAGTTTGAATTATCGTTCGATTTCGAGTTTTTGATATTGGTTTTCTCTATGAAAACATTTTTTCAACGACTTCTATCCACGTTCTCCGTATTCGAAAACGATTCGACTTTGCTTCTGTAAACGCGCAATATCATTTTTATTTTTTTTTCAATATTTAAAAAAAATTCTGTGAAATCTATTTTTCTCACATGGGCGCTATATATATTTTTTCAAACAAGGCTCGAAAAACCATTCACAAAGCGCACTTCAACCGTCCCAAAGTGGCCGCGCAAGAATTTAAACAAATGGGTGGCCACTTTATGATTGTCACCCAGGGTGTCAGGGTGACAATTATAAAGTGGCCACCCATTTTTTTTTAAATTCTTGCGCGGCCATTGTGAGACGGCAGAGGTGCGCTTTTTAAATGGTTTTTCGATAACTCTTTGGAAAAAAATATAGCGCCTATGTGGGAAAAATATAGTCCACCAACTTTTTTTTCTCTCTAAAAATGAAAATGGCATTCCGCGCTTACAAAAGCAAAGTGGACTTGATTCCGAACATGTAGGACCCGGTTGAGAGCCATAAGAAAATGGCACCATTGAGAAAAACCACATTCAAAAATCAATATAGAACGATAGTTCAAACTGACTCTGAGGAACGGCGGAATTGGACTGGCCGGGAACGGAGTGGGCGTTGGAGCATTCGCCGCTATCTTCTGGTCGCGGCTGTCATGAGGTTGCAGAAGTCACCGACAGATGTCGGGTCGTGGCTGACGTCACGGTGACAGGCGGTCGAGTGTACGAGCGTAAGGTGGAAGATAAATGTCGAACAGGCTTCATTTATTTGCAGTCCCGCGGAATCGGCGAAAAAAATACGAAAGCACCTAAAAACCCTGGCCATGAGTCAATAATTAGACGAGCAATTTTTGTGAGACACTCGACGACTGCCCTAACGATTTGAGCCGCGCCGGGTGGATGTACCGTTTGTGAACGTAAAGAGGGAGCGGTTTAAGGGGTTGAATTGCAAAATGGGACGCGTGCAAATTGTTATGTCCAAAACGGTTCAGAGGACTTCCTTCAAACGGGGCGAACGTTTCGTTTTTGGGGATGAGAAAGCTCCTCAGCGAGATGTTGATTATAGACAAAAAAATGTTAAGGGGTTCACGCTGAAGAAGCGTACGCGCGAATCTTATTTTTAATCGAAGTAAAGAATTTTTACGAGATAGGGTACATTTATCGACTTGTGCCGTGGCAGTTGAAACTTCAACCAAAAGTCGACTTTGGGAAACCGCATTTAAGGGGCCAAATTTAAAAAAATGCGGCATTCGCGTTTTATCGAGGAACGGATTTAATGGGCCTTTCAACCAATCAAAAAATTAACGCCTGACGAAAATGCACTTTTCGAGAAGCTTCTTCTCCCACCATCCCAGCATCCAAAATGTCCTACAAGCTAGGATAGAAAAATCTTGGAGTCAGTGTTCCATCACCACTCTTTTAGACCTAGTCTCCCAACAGTGTTCCATCATCACTCGTTGAGTAAAAGTCTCCCATCAGCATCCGACGAGTTCAGACGTTAACTTTAAAATTTATCATATATCTCCGGTATAACTGTTACAAATTCTGTTCATATTTTGAAAGGCGCGACTCATAAAACGTCCAATATTCATATTGAGTGTCCACACTAACATCGATACATCGATTTGCGTAAATTGACAATTAATTCGAAAACGCGGCTCGCGATAAAAACGCATGAGTTAAAAATTTGTTTCGACGTGAACCCAAATTGTTACCAAGCGTGCGCAACCGAGGGGTCCGACCTACCTGCGGAGGGCCGAACGCCACGTGGACACTGCGGTGTCCACGACGCATCATCAATGTAAGGGAAATATTTTATGTATATTTTTTGTATTATTAATTTAATCGAATCAACCAAATTGGTTAATTATAATAAACTCCGAATTGTCAATCATTTGCGTAAATCAATTCATTTATCAATCGAGTCACTGCGTCATACCCACATTTGCATGCACCTTTCCCTTTTACACCCTCATCCCGAGCTAGTGCGCTAGGCGTAGGCTAAAAAGAGGGAACCGCGATAGATATATGCCCACGTCCCCTCAGGACGTGACACTGATTACGAATTCGAAGTCAAAATTCAGAAAAACACAATGGCGGAAAATGTCTTCGGAAACGTATTCAATTTGAGTGAAAGTCTGAACTCGGGGCGTTTTCGAGGTCGCTGATTACAAATTCGAAGTTAAATTTAAAAAGAATGGCGGAAAATTTCTTTATAATCGTATTCAATTCGGCTGAAAGTCTAGACTCGGGGGTTTTCGGGGTCGATGATTACGAATTTGAAGTCAAAATTTAGAAAAACAAAATGGTGTGGTCAGCGACCCCAAAAATCCCCGAGTACAGACTTTCACCCCAATTGATTACGTTTTTGAAGAAATTTTTTGCCGTATTTTATCCGCCGTTTTGTTTTCTTAATTTTATCTCGAATTCGTAATCAGCGACCCCGAAAATCCCCCGAGCCCGGACTTTCACCCGAATTGCATACGTTTTCGAATAAATTTTCCATCGTATCTTATCCGCCATTTTGTTTTTTCTAAATTTTGACTCCGAATTCGTAATCAGCGACCCCGAAAACCGCTGAGTCAAGACTGTCACCCGAATTGAATACGTTTTCGAAGAAATGTTCTGCCGTATTTTATCCGCCATTTAGTTTTTCCAAATGTTGACTCCGAATTCGGAATCAGCGACCCCGAAAACCCCCGAGTCCAGACTTTCACCCGATTTGAATACGTCTTTGAAGACATTTTCCGCCGTATTAAATCCGCCATTTTGTTTTTCTAAATTTTGACTTCGAATTCGTAATCAGCAACCTGGAAAACCCCCGAGTATAGTCTTTTACCCGAATTGAATACGTTTTTTACTTTCGGGCGGCCTTTTGGGATTTGGGACCACGGTGTGACATCTTAAATGAGGTTCCGGACTGGAGGCAAAGTTAAGTCGCTATTTTGCATCTGGAAAGAGTAGATTGATTCTTTTCCATATTTTCACAAATCCATTACCGGGGTCGTCTAGTGTAAAGGCCGTTTTTAATGCTTTTTTGGGGATTTTTTTAACAAACAATTTATAAATTGTATATCATTTTTATAAACATTTGAACAAACTTTATGAATTTTTTGAAGTCTTTATATAGAATATAGTCGGAGATACACCGCTCAACAGGAACACATATATAAAAAGAGGTGCTTCACTGCCGCCATGATTCCGGCCGTTCTGCTTATCTGAAGTAAAAAAAAACCAAACGAAATTTTAATCGTGAGACTTGAGGCTCTGCATGGAACTAAAATAAAGTTAGAATTCCAAAAAAATATTTTTTTTCACGCTTTAGAAAAAAATTAATTTTTCGTGTTTTTTGGGGTCTTTATAGCTGATAAAAAGAAAACTAATGAAGCAATCTTAATTATTTTAGATTAACTTGTAGTTATATATGTACTAAAGATGCTGTATAAATTTGAGCAAAATCAATCAAATAGTTTTTGAGATATCATGGCAGCAGTTTGAAAAAAACTTGTTTTGAGAAAAACGCGTTTAAAAGTAGTTGTATATAATTCATAATAATAAAATGGACTCACCATCTGCTATGCCTGGACCATAGAGTACACCTTCCTCTTCTTCAAAGAACTCATGCAAGGCCGTTTTCTCTTCTTTTGATCTCACACACTAAACGACCCCCTTAAACCCGTTCCTCGATAAAACGCGAATGCCGTATTTCTTCTTAATTCGGCCCCTTAAATGCGGTTTCCCAGAGTCGACTTCTGGTTGAAGTTGCAACTGCCACCGCACAAGTCGATAAATGTACCCTGTCTGGTAAAAATGCTCTACTTCCATTAAAAATAAGATTCGCGCGTACGCTTCTTCTAAGTTAACTCCTTAATTTTTTGTCGATAATCAACATCTCGCTAAGTAGCTTCGTCACACCCAAAAACGAAACGTTCGCCCCGTTTGAAGGAAGTCCTCTGATCCGTTTTCGACATAAAATTTTTCACGCGTCCCGTTTTGCAATTCGACCCCTTAAACCGCTTCCTCTTGCTGTAAAACTCTAAGGTGAACTTACTTCCTCATAATCTTTAAGACCGCATTCACTTTTAATCGTCACGCATTCTTTGTTATCTTAATTGACCCCTTGAACCAGTTTTCGGGAAGACCGCTTCCTTTACGTTCACAAACGGTACATACACCCAGTGCGGCTTGAATCGTTAGGCCAGTCGTCGAGTGTCTCACAACAATCGCTCGTTTAATCATTGACTCATGGCCAGGGCTTTTAGGTGCTTTCGTATTTTTTCTTCGCCGCTTCCGGGGGACCTGCAAATAAATGAAGCCCGTTCGACATTCATCTTCCACGTTACAGTCGCACACGCGAACGTCTGTCATAGTAACTTCAGCCACGACCTGACATCTCTCGGTAACTTCTGCAACCTCATGACAGCCGCGACAAGAAGATAGCGGCGAATGCTCCAACGCCCACTCCTCTCCCGGCCAGTCCAGATTCGCCGTTCCTCAGAGTTCAGTTTGAACTATCATTTGATTTTGATTTTTGAATGTTGTTTTTCTCAAGGGTATAATTTTTTTAAGCCCTTCAACCGAGTCCTACATGTTCGGAATCAAGTCCACTTTGTTTTTATAAGTGCGGAATGCCATTTTCATTTTTAGCTAGAATTTTTTTTTCTTTTTTTTGGTGGAATATCCTTTTCCCACATAGGCGCTATATTTTTTTCAAAGAGTTCTCGAAAAACCATTTCAAAAGCTTACCTCTGCCGGTCAAAAATGGCCGCGTAAGAATTTTACAAAATGGGCGGCCACTTTATAATTGTCACCCAAGGTCATTACATGCACACATCGCGTGTGTAAGTTTTTTTCTCGCAGACTAAATAGGGTAGAAAGAAAACCACACTCCGCTTACATCGATAAGAATCTTTTTTATGTCTATAATAAATTATAAGATCCATGGATTTTCAACGTTTACCCACCACTACCTGGCCTCCGCCCCCACAAAACACTCGTCGACAGCGGCTTCCCCCACCCGCCAGTCGCTCTCCGGACCACATGGCTCCCCCCTCCACAGAGACCCCTGACATCCCTCTCCGTGACGTCACGACCTGGCGCTGGACCCCCCCTTCCGCCGTATATACTAGGCTTCCCCGCGCTGGACCCCGCCGCCCTGCTCCCCCCTGAGATCCCGGAGTTAAAACCGGCCCAGTACATCCACTTGCAAGCAAGCCCTTAATCACGGTAATGGCTTGTTCGAGAAAAAAAACATACCAACGTAAGATCATTTTTCAATGTAGATTGCCATTTGAGTTGCAAGGGACGAGGTTCAGTGTGAAAATTATCGTATCAATGTGTGAGACATACTTAACTTCTTAAACTCGCTTTCTTACTAAAATACAAAAATTCCTCTGAAGTAATACTTCCTTCATTGAAATCAATTCGCAAGTTCTAAACACGGAATGGAAAAAAAACAACGTGGAGTGATTGTTCAACCCCTTAAGATACTTTTTCGGTTTAAATATTTCGTAGGTCATTCCCCCTTTAAACAAGAAACGTTTTCGTTTTTTTTTTCATTGAAGCCGGTATACTCCTTGTATGTGAAATTGCGTTGTTACACCTTGATGTGCCGAACTGTGAAAGGTTTCACCTCCTAAGAGAAGTTAGGCTCCTGTGATGACCTGAAAATCGGGGTTATTTAAAAAAAAAATCATTTAGAAGGCATGGGTAAGATGATTGAAAAATCGTTTGGACATTTATTTCTATATACACCAACAAATTGTCTGCCAAATTTCATAAGAAATATTAACAAATAAAGAAGTTATAAACAATCTCGTAAAAGACCTTCCAATGTGAGGGGCTCAACGGTGTACTTGATTTCAGCCACCCGGTTGATCTGAAACGAATAAAAAACGAGCTTTTCCCCAAAATAGATAATATTGGGTAACAAAGACTTGACAGAGCTTTTTTGTTACAATCATAAAAAAAAAAAATTTATTTTCGATTTTTCGAAGTGAAATCGAAAAATCGAATTCACTTCGAACAATAGTCATTCGATAGAACAATAACGAAATGACATCGTTATTGTTCGTAACTAATGGAAAAAATATTGAGAAGAAAAACATCGGCTCAGATTAGACTACTATCTCACTGAATATGTGTACCAAATCTTGAATCAATCCGTTCATAATATGTCGAGAAATCGTGTACACCGTTTTGAATAACATAGTTTCGAGACGAACGTGTTTAAAGTTTTTCTAACAGTTATATCGTTATAATCGTGAGCTAACCATCAATCTGCGATTCCTTCGCTATACGTTGAACCTTCCTCTTCAATTTGAGTTGCCTCAAGCGACGAACAGGTCTTTGCTATGTCTGTTCGACGTTCTTTTGATGTTTCAAACGTTCGAGTCTCTCAAATAGAAACTCGAGTTCGGTCGCGTTCGGTACACATGGCAACTGCATTCGGCCCAATCGTAACGTTAATGACATTTAAAATGCGAATAAAAGCTTGCATTGCCATGACTCAATATAATACCCGAAAGTGTGACGCAATTACAGCGGTCTTAGTCCATCTAAATACGTGTTTCGGAGCAGCCAACCAAATGAGAGAATTGAGACTTGTTGAGAGAATTGAGAATGTTCGTTCGTTGTTATTTTTATCAAAATAACAACGAACGAACATTCTCACAGTTCAACTTTAAGAAGGTCCTCATTGATTTTCTTGCGGGATTTCAACACATCATCATGCTGTGGACTTTCATCTGTTTTCGGACTTATGTTTCAATGTAACCTAGATCGCTTTCTTCATCTCGTCAACAAAATGTTTGTGCCTTCTGCAGACTAGTCCATAATATGTACCTACTAAGCTAATTGATGAACGCCAATATCAATTTACCTAGTTTTTTATGATTTTACCAAGGCCGCGAATGTTTTCTTCCAACTCACGCAGTCGGTTACCCATTCGTTTTTTAACATGTTCTACACATTATTCTTTTGTGATTATTTCTTCTTCACCCCATGGTTGGGCAGTATTACGATATCTGTGGCCCCTAATTCTGACCACGCAGTCTTCATATTTGACCTAAAATAAGACTTTTTTCAAGAGTGGTAAAAATCGAAATTCGACCCTTAAGGGGGTGAAACGGAGGTTTCAAAGTTTATATGAGACAACATATTTTTTGGTCAGATTTGCTCGAAACTCGGTATAAATACACTCCAATACAAATAATTACACATGTATTTGTTTGGTATATTTATGCCAACTGAAACAAACACAGTTAGAGGGCTAAAAAAGTACTACTTGACTGTCTACACGCACCAAACACAGACGAAAACATCTAGTGTTCTATATCAAATCAATTTAGTAAGTTTCAAGTAAATCTGGTAAAAAAATGTTTTCTCTTATCAACGTTAACACTCCCGTTTAACCCCCTTAAAGGTTAAACTTCATAAATTGTTGAAATACGTGTTTAATTATTTGTATTTTAGTGTATTGATGCCAAGTTTCAAGTAAATCTGACAAAAAAATATGTTGTCTCATACAAACTTGTACCCTCCCGTTTAACTCTCTTAAGGGTCCGCTTTTAGGAAATGCTGAAATACGTGTTCAATTATTTGTATTGTAGAGTACTTACACCAAGTTTCAAGCAAATCTGTCAAAAAAAATATGATGTCCCATACAAACTTTAAAACCCCTGTATCAACCCCTTAAGGATCGAATTTCGATTTTTACCACTCTTCAAAAAAGTCTTATTTTGGGTCACATATGATGGCTGCGTGGTCAGAATTAGGGGCCACAGATACCGTAATATCCCCCAAGGTTGTGATGCAACAACGCTTTTGTGAGTTTCGCTGTCCCCATCTCCAACACGAAACAAATATTTGACGTGATGTAACTCTTCAGATCGCTTTAACATGTTTATAACTCCATCTTTCCATTATCCTGCGCTACCATCGTGATTGTTCGGACATCCATCTTTCACATTTCGAAATTCTCTTGAGGCATTTTGATACGTCAGTATTCGCGCTTTAAAAAAAATTAGATTTTACAAGTAAATCAAAACGTTCCCTGTGTAGTTGCCACTCAATGTAATAACGCCATGCAACGATGGAAATTCCAGCTTCCTCCATGTGCCATCCCCGGATACTGTAAAAACTTCAGATACTGTAGGACTTTGCACAGATGATAGTTCGTTTTTTCAGTGAAAGCCTTAAACATCAATAAATTGGCCACAGTTTCAGAAGCCTAAAACATATCGGACTTATGACTTATAAACGTGCTTATAAAACACCTTCGGAGAATCCATTATCCTACGAAATATTTCCAACCCATCATTACCAACACCAAGTAATGTCATGGCAAGAAAATACGCCTACTCATTTCATATGCGTTTCTGATGAGCGGTCGAGAGTCAACGTATCGCGTTTCACAGTGGTTTCAATAGATCTTCAACTTGAATCCAAGACCACGAATGCTCGATTCGGCAAATGTTAAATTTCTATCGCAATCCTCACCGTTTACGATTTCACTTAAAATCGACAAGGAAGCCGTTTCCGGGGTTCCCCTCGGGTTTCGTTGAGTTATTGATATGTTATTTTTCATCGAACTCTAACTAAGAGTCGTGTATGTTTTATGTTTGCGGAAAAACAGTTGTACGTGATGAAAACTATTGTTGAAGTTGGACACCCTCCGAGTGACTTTTGCTGTTTCGCAAACTACCAAACTACCACTTTTAGATTGAAACCAATTGGAGGATAATCCTTATGCTGAATAATGAAAGATGCAGTTTTTTTAATTCCAAGGGGGTGAATTGGTAGAAATATACGGGGCTCTAAATATAATAATCGAAAATGTCGTATAACTTTAAAACTTCTTTATATTTTAACGACGCCAATTGCATTTAGGAGAGCTGAAAAAAGTAGACAATACGCATTTTTGCATTTGCAGAAACACCCGTTTGAGGGGTGGATTACTATGTGTACGATACCATTTCGAGTGTCCCCCTCCGATTTTGCTCAGTTTGCGGTATCTTTTTAACGGCGGACACGGAATCTTTTTAACGGCGGAAAACGGTTTTAAGGAGTTGAATTCATCCTTAAAATTAGACATCTTCCATGTGATTTTTTTAGTTACGCATATTTTTAATCGAGATATTAAATTGAAACCGACTGGAGAATACTGCTTTTGGCGGATAATGAAAAATGATTTTTTTCAATTAAAATGGGATGAACTGCTAGGAATGTGTAGGGGTCGAAAGTTGAAACGCTTTTATAATAGAAAAGTATTCTTTGTATTTTAACTTTGTATTGCATAGTATACAACATTTGGAACAGAGTTAATTTTCAAACAGAAAAAAGTGGTAAGAAATTGAATTTTTCACTTTGAGAAGGTTTGATTCTTACTTTTCAATGAGAAATTGGCAAACGAATAAAATTGCACCTTTTAAAATAAAGATTTTTTAAAAATAAAAATAATTGTTTTTAAAATAAAAAACCTATTTTTTTACAAAAATTCCAAACATAGGTCATTCGGGCCACTAGCAATAAATAATCGGCCTGACAGCGTCATTATCAATAAATAAAGTGCTTTGGCTTTAAAACTCGTTGAAAAAAATTAAAAATGTCCCTTTACGATCTGTCCCTTTACGGTTTTATTAAATTAATTAATAACAAAATTTCAATTAATTAATAACAATCGAATTTGAAGCTAAGCAATTAGTGATATCAAGCTTTAAAATACTTTTCAACATATTTCCTACGATGTTTTTCCGCGGAAATAAGAGAATTTAAAAATGACCTGAAAAGTGCGGAAATTTTTTAGTCCCCTTATGCGGACTCGGCAGCGAAAACAGCCAAAAATGGGATAAAAATCAAATGGCGTTTGTAAAGAACCGAAATAACATACATACATTCTTTTTTTGAAACGTTTTTATCCCAGTTTTGGCTATTACATTCAGTGGTTGCGGTTCCGAAACTATAAGAATTTAAGGAAGAAATGGGCGGATAAAGACCACGCGTCTCATCCCAGGTAGGGAATCAAAAGGCTGACGATCGAAACAAACTTGTGTGAGCCTTGTTTCACCGAGCCTGAGTTAGACAGACCTGGGCCAGGTTTGATTGCATCGTTTCGAGCAGCCTGGAACCAAGACTGGCTGCTTAGCCTAAACTCAGGGTTATTTCAAGCTTTATTCAGCCAGTGAATTTTAAGGCTAAAAAATCAAGGCTGGATGCAGGCTTGTTTCAGGTTGTGATAAAATAAAATAAATTTTAAATAATATTTTTTCTGTACTTTTATGAAGAAAAAAAATTAGCAATAAATTTGTCGTGTGCGAAGGCACGAAAAACGAAAGCGAAGGAGGCAGCTCAGAACATTTAAACATATTCTCTTATCGATATTTATGAGGTACACAAAAAAGTTTTTTTCTCGTCACATACACATTTCGTATATACTCACTCTCTGGGGTTTGCGTACACTCTGTGTATTACGTGTCCCATAAACAATAAATAAAATAAAGTATTGTGTTTAAAATATTTTATATATATTTTATATATATTTTATAAAAAATAATATAATGAATAATAAATATATATAATAAATAAAATGAATTCTTTACAAATTTATTAAATTTATCCCAATGTAGAATATAGAAAACTAAAAAACAGGCCTCATATAGCCTCGAGAAGAGTTTGGAATAAGCCTGGTCATAAATGCTCGTGAAGGCTTCATTAAGGCTCGTTTTGAACCTTGTTGTTTCGTCGTTTGAGGCTTAGTACAGGCTTTTCTACCAGCCTTTGGTCAAGCCTGTGAGCAACAGCCTGAAACCGCGTTATCATTCAGGGGTTCAGCTAGGCCTGAAATCAGGCTGGTGCTCAGCCTGAATAAAAAAATGTGAGCCTTGTTTCAGAGCTTGGCGAGCCCTTTTTTCATCGTCAATTCCTACCTGGGATGCACTGCGACGATTCAGAGTGACCAGTTGAAGTTTTGAGCATTTCTAATCGTCGTTCTCTTCAGGGGATGTTGCTCCACAGACTGAATCTAAAATTTTCGAAAAAAACATAAACATTTTTTAAATGGCGGCTAAGATTTGAAAAACATCGAAAAATGGAATACATTTGTTGTAATAACAATAATAATAAATTAATTTTTTTACATAGACGTTGCTTCCTTTTGTAGAGAAAGCTTATATCTCCAATTGAAAAAGAAAAATCAAGGCGACATCTTCAATAGTTCTTCAGTTATCGCGGCAAAACTAGTACAAAACGCTGTTTCCAGAAAAATTGCAACTTACGTACGTTAAAAGGTGCCGGCGCTGTATAAGGACTTCTCGAGTTTAGCTTTTGCGCTGGCAGCAATCCCGGAACATAGGTTTTTTTCCACCCTAGCTTATTTTGTCGATGCTTGCGATCTGTTGTCTGCATCCAACCAGTGTTCCCGATCAACTTGCATAATTCAACGGCGCGTGCTCCGTGCTCCAGACGATTTTATAAAATAATATTTAAAAAAGCATTCGACTCTTTTCAGGTGTTTAAAATACATATATATTTCAACGTCAATATGTATGTCAAATTTATATATATATGTATGTACTATTTTTATGTAAAAAGGTGTTGTTTATGATCTCGTCCCAAAAAACCCACTTTTCGATTATCCGAACTTTTGATTATCCGAACTAGTCTCGGTGCCAATTGGTTCGGATAATCGAGGTTCTACTGTAAGTGCTGAAATATTAATAACCAGTACTTGTGGCAGCAACTATGGCTATAAAATATGATTGTCCCCCAGGGAAATATAAAATATAGTTTAAAAAAGGGTGAAAATACCATATATTTCTCTTAGAGTAGCCTTAACGATAATTTATAATTGCATTTAAAATGGATTTACGGTTATTTGCGTCTTCTCGAGGATTATTATACTGAAACTTGGGAAGGTTGTTGTTCCATGGAAATGAAATTGGAGATTGTTTTTCAAGGGAGACCCGAATTAAGATTCTTCACCGTTGTTCTTCGAGTACAACTCTTTGTGGTGATAGTTTTAGTCGATGCCCATCAATATTATGCACTTCCTATGGAATCCTCGTCGATACGAAACACATCGTCATCGTCATCGCACATCGCGGAGGCTGCCATAACTCAGTGGGCTGCAGATCAGATGGGGGGAAGCAAAGCGTGGTGGTAGAACCTTTAACGTAAGCCATGTTAATCTTCACCTTCTCATTCTCCGACTTTATAATCACCATGCGGTCCATATTTTTCAAGTGCGAATTCAATGTATACGGGAGAAACATACTCTGAGAATAATTCTTTCAATAGAATAACAAATACAAAATCGCAGTGAGTACTTACAAAATAAGTTTTAACTATAGAAGAAGTTGTGGACTGGTGCGATGGTCTAGTGGTTAGCGTGCTCGCCACTAAACCAGCGGACCGGGAGGTCCCGGGTTCGAATCCCAGTCGCGTACATTTCGTCGTGAAATGTTTTTCTTCGGCATTTCGCGGCGAAATAAGACTAGTTCCACGAATGGGGGGCGAACTCGATGACCGGCTGTATTGGTATAGGTTTTCCGCAGTTTCCCTATACCCATGACGGAAATGTCATGATCAATATAATACAGAGGGGGAAGTCGGCTGCGGCCGCAACAGGGGGGAACAGGGAGAAAGATGGAGACAAAAAAAGGAGTAAACAGTAGAGGAAAGAACGGTCATAATGATGGGAAAGAATAGGTAACAAACGCGAAAAGCGTGTACCTAAGGAAAAAACCAATAAAAAAAAAAGAAAAATAGAAGAAGTTGTAAAATACAAATAGGCTAGTGTAATGTTCATAAGTGAAAAGGATAGCGACTAAAAATCATGGCTCTGTGAAAAAATAGAAAGACTTTCATTTTAGCCTTTTTTTAATCCTTAACAATAAAAACTCCTGCACAGTTATCATTCAAGACCGAATTTTGAAAACATGACACCCTCGATGAGTTTCCCAGGTAGCGTCAAAAAACGTAGACGAGAGGGAAAATACTCTGGAAGAAGTTGAAAACAAGTTACGAAATGTTGTCTAACTCGACTCGAGCTGACGAAATCAGAAAAAAAATCGATTTTTGCAACTCACTATGCACAAGTAAGGCAACAAATTCAAACGATCGGCTAACAATATTTTCGTGCACGAGGCTGTGTTAATACAACGCATGTGCAATAGTGTCATGATCCTGAGTGGGGCAGGGGGTTCGGTCCGTATGTGGGGTAACGAAGGTCACGGAACTTTTTGCAGTGATTGAAACACACGGTAAAAAATCGGAAGAATACACGGTAAATAATCTGCACATGTAAACGGTACGATAAGCGTGCAGTATGTATGAGGTACGAGTCACCGTCAAATATTCATCAGCTCATCAAAAACATGTGAAAAACATGAAAGAGAAGGTGACACTGGTCTGCGTATAGTCATAGCGGAAACGATTCGGTGGTAAAATGATGTGCAAGGAAAACCAACGCCGCATACCACAATACGGCCGTAACGAGTAAAGTCCGAGCAAGAACTAGCATTGCATCGTGATTCGTACGCGACGCATGCGCAGCTAGTCTTACCTATTAGAATCCCAGTAGGATAATAGGGGTCAGTCGAAATCGCAGAATATCTTTGTTATACAAGTAGAACTCACGAATAGCGCCAGGCTTCCGATAGTTTCCGTGTTACCTGAATCAAAAATGATCCGTTCTGTAAAGCATACACAGTTCAGGAAACTTTTGATTGTATAAGTTGTTGGATGGGCAAATGTATGGTGAATAACTGCATCATCAGGAATATGAAAAAACATCAATAAAATATCCAAAAAGAATTTTGTTTAGTGTCATTCATTCTATTTATTCGGCAAATTATTTTCCAAAAAGTACTCGATACAAAAAAAAACCTGCCGTCAAAATACGATCATGAGGAAATGAAAAGTGAACGTGGTGGGGGCAGTGAAGAAGTCTATAACTGGAGCTCAAGCATTTCTATAACGACTTGCGAACGCAACGTTGGTTTTACACTGACTATCGATAAACAAAGTAGAAAAAGGGAGAAAACGGGAAGAGTTTTGTTTACAGTATCGCGTGATTATCTTCCAGTAATTTACTTGTTAGAGTGGCTTGACTCCCTCAAATTGGACATAGTTCATCTGGGTAAGCCAGGCTTTCGTCTTTATTCCCACAAGCGTTTGTTTGTCTTTTTTTCATATAGATTGCGGCTTCCTGCGAAAATGTTTGATCTTTCGATTTAACGGACGCATAGAATTGATTGACTATTCCTCAATCCCGATTGCCATGACATTCTTACTGGAGCATACCGGGCCTCCAGAATGTTCATATGGAGAAAAGAATAAAACTACAATTACCGTTGCGAAAAGTTTGCAAAAAAGAATTACTCAATAAATGAAGCGCAATTTTGTCGAACGTTTCAGTAAATTCGCAAGGGAATTTTTCTTATAATTTTTTTTTTTCGAATCTGCATCGGAATGTGTCTAGGGAGAGATCAATGAATATTCTGAATATTGGTGGAATTGCGATGCTTCGAAGTATTGAAGAATCACGATTAGATCAAGGCTGCTTGATGGAAGGAAAAGTATGTCACTCTCGAAAAGCCCGTTCGCATCGCGACGCATACCGTCTAAATATATCAGAATCGTTATTCGCTTCATGTGTATGTGCGTGTGTCCATGAGTTTCTCCCACTCGACCATGTCAATGAAGACCCACCAAAGCTAAACATGTCGTTTAACCAAGCTGCGTGCATGTAGGATTTCAGACAATGGTGCAAAACTGACAATGCACAAGTTGGTCGGTGTGCTGGACGTTAAGTTACAATCAATGACTAATGTTTGCACGAACAGTCTTCATGAATTTGTATAGGAAGCTTATAGTGATTACACCGAAAGTGAAAGCCATGTCCATCTAGCTGGTTTACCATTATTTCTAAAAAACACGAAAGGAAGATTAGCTAGATATTATTTCGTTTCATTGCAGCAAAGATCGTTATTTGTACTCAAGCATGGTGGTAAAAAACCCTTAAGAACGTATTTCACTACGTTTATTTGATTTATTCATGTTATAATTTGTATTTTCGGTGTCTGGAGGCTGACGAAATGTTTTCAAATATACAAAACCCTGTCGAGAGCATTTCTCGATCTCGAAAACATGCTCTATCAATCAGGCATGGCGTTTAGAGCCCGGCACGTCTCGTTGAGCGCATCGAGTAAATGTTTACATGTATTTTAAGAGCGAAGTTTCGAAGCTGTGTCGAACGTTTACACGCCACGCGAAGCTTCGAATAACTCTCCACTTTTGTGCACTCCGTGCTAAATATATAAGAGTGATAAATTTTGCGAGCAGTGTCGATAGATTCACAAGATTTCTTTCAGCGGTAGGAAAATAATGATTTTATTTTTCATATAGCGAAGGATTAATCGGAAAATGAAATGGATAATGGAAAAAAATAGGCTCGTACTTTTTTGCACGTAAAATTCATACAGCAATTTCAATGTCGCGTGTTCTTTTTTAGGGTCACCGTAGGATGGTGGCGAAATGTTTTCTCGTTTTCTGTTGCGTTCTGATATTCCTGCCAGTCCTATTAGGATTTTCCAAGAGAATAAAGTTGGGTAAGAAATATCATCAATGCTGTCCTTATCGTACATTATGATTATATAGATTTCTGCGATTGATACAAGTTTGCCTAACTTTCAAGGCAGCCTTTTCGAAGCAGATGATCCCTGCCAACAGGCATTTGCACTTTCGGTGAATGCTGTCAATGAACAGAGGCACTCGTCGGACGAGCTGGCAAAGGTTTTTTTCGTTGCAGATCCCCAAACGATTGTCAACGATGTATTTGACGTTTCACAAAGTGGTGAGAAAATTAATACAAAGAAAACAATGTATTACCCGTCGCCAACAATAAACTGTGCATTTCATTGTGGACGGTAAGAGAACCGGCGATAATTATATTTACGATGAATCATTATGATTTTAAGCATGCACTCTTCTGGGAAAGGGTGTTGCCGCGATTTTCGGGCCCTCGAATAAAATCGCAGCGGAACACGTGCAAAGCACGTGCGAAACCGTGGACATGCCGAACATCGTTGCTCGCGTGGACGTTGAACCAGCTAGAATGAAATCATTTAATCTTTATCCGCACACTGATGGACTTTCGAAGGTACGTTGAAATCACCAATCGAGTGTTCTTTACGAACAAACTGAGCCATGTACAGCCTGGACTCCTCGAATGACATGCGCACGTTCTTAAATTTCAAAAACGGTACTGCAACTTAATACAGGTGCTCCTCGAATTGGTGTCCGCGTACAAATGGAAATCATATACGATACTCTACGACACTACGGAGAGTCTCGTGCGAGTCAATGAGTTGCTCAAGAGGTGGAGTCCGAAAGGGTATCCGGTCACTATTCGGAATTTGGGTAGTGGACCAGATTACCGGTATGATAATGAAGAAATATCGTACATTATAATTCGTAGAAGAAAACAAGTTAAGGGGTTAGGCCAATCTGGAGGCCGAAAAAATGGGCTTTTTGGGGATTTTTTTCAGAAAGACTACGAAACAAATCGAGTTTACAAAAAAGGATGTTTATTATGCATGTCAGTGACTGTATAAAATAATTTTTTTGAAGCGATTAATTTCAAAATGGCGGCTGTGCAGCGTTTATCTCAAAACTGCATTCTTTAATTTGTCCGGAAACATAACTTAGACAATTTTCAACCGATTCACTTGAAATGTCGAACATAACTTGAAAAATACATTGTCTATGGAAGTACGTAGGATTTTTTTTATATTGAATAGTTCATTTGTTATTAACAATTATCTGACATTTTTTTCGGCAAATTTTTCACTTTTCAAAAATTTGCCTAAAAATCGTCAGATAATTGTTAATAACAAATGAAATATGAAATATACAACAAAAAAATTGTGTATACAGTATTATTGTATACAGTCACTGATATGTATGATAAACACCCTCTTTTTGTAATCTCGAATTATTTTGTAGTTTTTCTGAGAAAAAAAATCCCCAAAAAGCCTATTTTTTCGGCCTCTAGAGTGGCCTAAGGCATTCAGAAGACCCCTAACTTTCCTGTCTCGTATTGACATGTTACTACAGGAATATATTACTAGAAGTTAAAAAGTCTATGGAAGAAAACATTGTTTTCGATTGTTCATTCGAGGTACTGAGTGAAGTTCTTAAACAGTCGCAGCAAATTGGTATATTATCGGATCGAAATCGAGTTATCGTCAGTAATCTGGTGAGTATGTCACGATAGAATAATCACAATGAAATTATTATAAAAGTTTAAGCCGAATGTTTTGACAACAAATTGTCATCGTAGCTTCTCTCTCTCTCTCTCTCTCTCTCTCTCTCTCTCTCTCTCTCTCTCTCTCTCTCTCTCTCTCTCTTTTCAATGTACATAGGATCTGCATAACCTCGATCTAGAGCCCTATCAATATTCCGGAGTGAATTTTACGGGTTTTCGTCTCGTTGACGTTGAAAATCCACTCTGTCAGGAGACATTCAACAGCCAACTGTTGGATATGGGTCTCAAGAATTTGTCCGAATTAAGCACCATGGCTGCTCTAACCTACGACGGTGTGCAATTTTTTGCAAGAGCTTTCAAACGTGCCACGGATGCTCTCGATGGAAACGTGAAGGAATTGAAGTGTGATGGTACGGACAATTGGGAATTTGGCGCAAGTTTGAGCAATTATTTGCGTACGGTAAGTCAAAAACGCTACTAAAAATACAATCGCACCAACGTCCGCCACTCAACCGATCCAATGACCGGCGATTAACGTATTGTTCTCAAATTTTTCGGCAGACGGAAATGAGGGGGTTGACCGGTTTGGTCAAATTTCAAGCCAACGGATTACGGAGCGATTTTCAGCTCAATATAATTCAATTGAATGCCGAAGGAGTTAAAACGGTCGGTACTTATAACAGTACCAGTGGGATCGATTGGCGTAGCGATGAAGCGCTCTTACCGCTGGTCGAAGACGACGACATATCCAACAAAACATTCAAAGTCCTGATTGCATTGGTAAATAAAAATCGGAGGTGTCAGGAAAGACAAACAAAAAAACATTCTCCGGTATGTTTACTATGAAAAATCATCGTATGTCCATTTTCGTTTGCTTCTCCGTCAGAATCCTCCTTACAACATGCTCAAGGAATCTTCCGCACTAAAAGTTGGCAATGATCGATACGAAGGCTTTGCGATAGAAATAATTCAAGAACTTAGCAAAATCCTGCATTTCAATTACACATTCATCGAGACAGATCCCGATTATGGGAGCAAACTCAAAGATGGAAGATGGTCCGGTATGTTGGGTGCAATTATCGCAGGGGTGAGTGATCTCCGAATAATCATGCCAACTTTTTTCGATTTCGTTATTAACGCTCAGTGAAAAAAAAACTCAATAATTCTGAGACGACTTTTAGGAGGCAGATCTAGCCATAACGGATCTCACCATCACTGCAGAGCGAGAAAGTGCAGTAGATTTTACGATGCCATTCATGAATCTCGGTAAAAATAATATTTATATACTCAAAACCATTATAAGGATTGGTTTGTAAATCACATCCGTGTATTTTTCGGCCAAGCTAAGATAATAAAAAAACAAACTCCTGCCAGGTATAAGTATACTCTTCAAAAAACCAACGAAAGCACCGCCGAATTTGTTTTCATTCCTGTCGCCATTCTCGAATCAAGTCTGGCTCTATCTAACCGTGTGTTATCTACTCGGCTCGTTATTGCTCTTCGTAATTGGTAGAATGTGCCCGGCCGAATGGAACAATCCTTATCCCTGTATTGAGGACCCCGAACAACTGGAGAACCAGTTCACCCTGAAGAATTCGTTTTGGTTCACTATCGGTGCTATCATGCAGCAGGGCTCAGAAATTGCACCAATGTGAGTTTACGGCTTTACATTTTTCCCTTACCGCTCAATATCCCAACTTCAGGGGCAAATAAATTGTCATGTTCCCAATCTCTCACCACTTTGACGAAACAGTGGAATATCGACGAGAGTTTTTGCTGCATCGTGGTGGTTTTTCTGTCTCATCATCGTCTCTTCTTACACGGCTAATCTTGCGGCTTTTCTCGTGGTTGAAACCCCCGTGAAAACGATCAAATCTGCTGAGGATCTCGCTGATTTAAACGGAGCGATCAAGTACGGAGCTAAGAAACGTGGTTCGACTTTTTATTTCTTCAAGGTCAGTTTATCAACGACATCCAATTACTTCGGGTAGCTTTACAATATCTCATGCATAAGATATACTTCAGCTTACAGTTAGTCGCTTGTGTGTGTGTATCCCTCGAGTCCCACTCTTATTGGTAGAGAACCGAAGTTTTTATATGATTATTGATTGAGACTCGATTGATGCCAATTTATGACGTTCCTCAAAGAACAGTGAAAGCACACGCTTATAAACAATTATAGCATGGTATTATTCTCGCTATATAATAAGATGCGTATAATATTCGATGCATTTCTTCCTATCATTATATCTTAAGAATTGACGCAGCGTGATTTCTTCGTTTATGAATATTTTCTTCGTATCAATCGCAGGGCGCTAATTACTCGACTTATGCAAAAATGTACAAGTACATGGAGGAACACGCCGACGAAGTTCTTCCGGACAGTAACGACGTTGGCAAAGACATGGTACTAGATCCAAATCAGAATTATGCTTTTCTCATGGAATCGTCATCCATTCAGTACATTGAGCAGAGGGAGTGCAGCTTGACGCAAATCGGCGGTCTATTAGATGCGAAGGGTTACGGTATCGCGATGCGAAAAAGTTCGTCACCATTTTTTGAGATTCACCTATCGATCAATTATTTACGATAATGTAGCACCCCTTTTTCCACATTTTGAGTGCAGACTTCAAGTATAGAAATAAATTCAATACGGCTACGCTTCAACTTCAGGAGTCCGGAACACTTTCACTATTGCAGAAGAAATGGTGGGAGGAAAAGCGCGGCGGCGGCAAGTGCAAGGTGAGAACAGTGCAACGGATAAGATATCTCTCTCACTTCTCGTGCCTGCCTCAAAGATTGGCCGAAAGCTTGAAAAGAATATTCATTGTATATCAAAGTTCATTTAACTATCATTTAGACAAGTGAATTTTTAAATTAATGTTTGTTTTCTTTCAAATGCAGGAGCAAGGTGGGTCGGCTGCAGCTTCGGAATTGACATTAGACCACGTGGGTGGTGTTTTCTTGGTGCTCGGAATCGGTGTGGGTCTTTCCGTTCCCTTTTCGTTCTGGGAGTTAATTTGGGACATCGGTTACATCGCTTACAAGGAAAAGGTGCGTGTTCCGGGAAATTAAACTCAAATCAAATCCGTAATTTCAATCTGTAATGGGCTGAAAGTTTGTTTGAAAATGTTGTTGTATTGAAATATTTGTATTACTCGTGCTTCTAGTTGTCGTTCACGAAGGAATTCATGGAGGAAATGAAGTTTGTGCTGAAGTGTAAAGGCAGTGTTAAGCCAGCGAGACAACGAAAGGCGCCATCGCGTACGACTGAACCGAGTACCGAAGGTAGTACACCCCCTTACGACCCCGTGCCCACACTAATAACTACGGTTGCAAAAGACGATTGAAATTCTGAGGGCGTTCGACACCCCAACGTTCGATCCGTTGCTTTTCGTTAAAAGAATATTGATATCGAAGTGAAAAGATATATTTGACAGTGTTGAAAATAAAAGAATGTCGATTAATGGTATGCAGAAATAAGAATGCGTCACTCCATTTGAGTTCAATGTACCCGTTCCTTAGATAAGGTATATTTTTTTAATACAGCGCCGCTTATATTTTTTTCGACGCATATTAAGTATAATTCGCCGTAATAGGGAAAATACTGCTTCGAACATATTTTAAGGCCAGATAGTGATAGTGGTATGAAACTCGCACGCACGCGCGCGCGTGTGTGTGTGGGTGTGTGTGCCTGTGTGTTGTGTCGACTTGGCGTCAAGACGCTGCCGCGTCTCTTCATATATATATATATATATATATATATATATATATATATATATATATATATATATATATATATATAGATAGATAGATAGTAGCCGAATGGCTCCTTACCCAACATTGTGTACACCCCAATTTCTTTGACAGGTTACGGCCACGTAAGTGTTTTTTAAATCGTTTTCTGACCACGAGCTAGGAATAGCCTAAAGCGGAATTTTCGTGATTCTTTTTCTAGGAAAACGAGTACAGGCTTTCAATTCCTTTTTTTACATCAAAGAGTATTGTTTTAAGTATCTTTTACATTTTTTGTATTAAAAAATATTTATAAATGTGGTAGACACAATGATTTGTGCTTTTTGAAAAACGTCCATCGCGTTGACCACTGACGCTCGGAAACAAATCATCCGAAATGAAACAAAAAAACCAAATGCAATGCGTTTTTGCATAAAATTATATAGTGCTTGAACGGAGAATGTGAAGTATTCATTTTGGAAAAATGACCAGCGTCCAAAGTGGAGGTATCGATTTTCGGGAAAAAACGCTATATTTTCGTTGATAAAAAAAACTATCCGCCGAAAAAAATGTCCTCGTTCAAGCATTGCTGCTTGATATGTGAAACAAACTTGTAAAATTTGAAGTTGATCCGTGCAATGATTGTAGAGACACTGTGGTCACCGATTTTGAGAAGTCGTTTGGAGGAAAACGCGTTTCAAGTTCGCCGGTTCGTGGAATCTACCTACGACCATAGCATCTTTAATTTTCAATGGACCGACTTGGATTTTTCAGAGAATACTTTGAGAATCTGGCGAAAACCAAAAATCAATACTTTAAAAAATGTCAACTAGGTGTAAGCCTTCAAAATCACCTTTGGATAGACATGTATGCATGTTATATACATAAGGGTGCATTTCGAGGACCGTCTTGCTGCCGATAAGTTATCATATATACACAGGGTGAGGCACATAAAGCGTTACGGAACAATAGCACTCAAACTATTGATCATATGCGAAAATGTTTCAGACAAAAGTTTCAGTGTTCGAGAAGGCCGTCATACTGGACCACCCTATTTTTTGTCGGTGGAGGCGCTGAAGCTACGGCAAGGTCAGCTCCGCTTTTTTAAATGGGACCATGTATTTTTTCCCGATGGCATTATTACCGATTTTAAGACGAAATCAGCGACCTACAGCACAAGGTCATTCTAGTCACGCAAATTGTTGATTTAAAAAAGTGGAGTTGCCCTTGACGTAGCTTCAGCGCCTCCAGCGATAAAAAATGGGGTGGCCCGGTATGACAGCCTTCTCGAACACTGAATCTTTTGTCTGAAGCATTTTTGGATATGATCAATAGTTTGAGTGCCATTGCTCTGTAACACTTTATGTGCCTCACCCTGTATATATATAGGTATACAGATCATCCTTAGAATAGCCAGATGTGCTAGCAGTCAAAATTACATAGACCTAACGGATTTGTGGGGAAGGGAAGTTACTTCCCCTTGTTACATTCCCCACGATACTCCACTTCACACCCCCACCTTGCGTCATGGGTATATGAAAACTGCGGAAAACCTGTACCAATACAGCCGGCTCCAGGTTCACTTCCCAGTTTCAGAGCCGGGCCACGGCCATACACGGACCAGTCCGTGTGCATGACATCCATGTAGGACGGTCGCGCCCGTATTTATTGTTCTCCGATACTACGAGACTGGGTTTTGAGCCCGCAACCTCCCGATATACTGGTTCAGAGGCAAGCACGCCAACCACTGGACCAGCACACCGGTTACATATATACACACGTATTTTGAACAGATTCATGAGAGCAAGAGCAAATAAATCAGACAAATGATTAGGTTATAGGAACCCATGTACGATTGTAGAGTCGGGCCAACCTTGGCGCAACGATGATCGCCTGAGTTAGACAGGCGGCCTCCGTTCACCACCGTAGGTTCAGCGTCCAATAAACGCCGGAATGATAAAATCGGCCCAACGTTACACCCAAGCGTTGGGCCGCAACATATAATCAATACTGGCCCTTCGTTTGCAATCTGCCTTACGTTGATTGCGGCATCGGCTCTACGTTGATTGCGACATCGACGGTACGTCAAATTCAGCGTCGGCCCTACACTGCCGAAAAAATATTTTATTTAAATAGGATCTATTTGAAGCGGATATGTTTTTTTAAGCGAATCTTTTTAAATAACGAATATATGCAAATTGAATAAATAAAGATTCGATTCAAATAAATCTCTATCTGCTCACAATGTACACTGAAAATCTGAGTGTATTATATGTATAAAATATTTCATAAATCCAAAATGAGCTCAAACACTTATTTGATAGCTTTACGACAACGATTTCGTATCGTAATTCGTCATTCCCTGGCTTTCGAGATGATTTCTATCAAATAAAATATTTCATCTACATGGGCATCGAACCTAGAGCCTACTTATAACTAGACACGCTGCCCCGAGTGCTTCTAACATCTTAGCCGCAGATATGGCATAACAGACCAAATGCATTCCTATAATTATTTGTTGTATCACATAAACAATATCAATTAGTCAATATCAATGTGATAATTAGAGAGTTCTATAGAATAACATGCTATATATTTTTCAAACATAACCTATATGTGTATATATATATATATATATATATATATATATATATATATATATATACGAAAATTTAAATCGGCGCTATGTAAAACGATGTAATTTTCAAGCATTAGAAGCACAGTTCAGTAGATTTGTGTATGATTTGAAGAGTGATTTTTTAATTCGTCGATTATTATTTCTTATAATTAAAAAAAAAATTGTTTTCTAGCTTTCAATGAAGAAGGGTGACTGCATATTTTTTCTTAAGAATATTAAAAAATATACATTTTGTCGAAGTCAGAGCCGGAATGTTCTACCGAAGTATTCACTCGTTTTCCCAATTCAAATATTCCAAATTATTGCTCTTAACGCTGTTTAATTCATCCCAGCGATGATCAAAAAAAAATCGCACCGAAATACTGCAAACATCAAAACTTAACCGTACTGTAAAATGTCGATCCTACTAACGTTTCGCGCTACATTGTGCTGTTGAGGCGAAGCTCAAACGGAAATACAAACAATACTGCTGTTTTACGGTCAAGCATCGGCCGACCTCTGGAGCTACAAGCTATAGCCAACTACACCCGGGCGATGATAAGCCAGTGTCGGGCGAACTGCAGAGCCTAACGTCGCCTCGATGGTCAAACGAGAGTTCAGATATCGCTGGGACTTAGTTGCATTCTGATCGTCGGCTGCTGAGCTAACGCCGCCTCACCACCAAGCGTTGACAGTACACTGGGTCTACAAGCGGTAGCCAACTGCACCCGGGCGGTGATTAACCAAAGTCTGATGAAACATGGTAGCCAGCGTTGCGCAAACTACTGAGCTTAAGGGGTTACCCCCACTTGCGATTTTGAAAAAATCGATTTTTTTTATTGTATTTTTTTTAAGTATAAGGGTAATTATTCGGAAAGTGACCCCCACCAGGGAGGGGAGTGGGAGGTGGGTCAATTTATAGATTTTGACCCCCTAAACACGATGGTGGAGAGAAATCGCGGCGGTCACCCCCCTATAAAAAGTTATGGGGTGTTCAAGTTCAAAATTTATTACTTACTTTTTCAATCTGTGTGTGTGTGTGTGTGCGTCTGTGCGTGTGTGTGTGTTTGTGTGTGTGTGTGTGTGTTTGTGTGTGTGCGTCTGTGTGTGTGTGCGTGTGCGTGCGTGCTCGTGTGTGTGTGTGCGTGCGTGTGTGTGTGTGTGTGTGTGTGTTTGTGGGTGTGTGTTTGTGTGTGTGTGTGTGTGTGTTTGTGTGTGTGCGTCTCTCTGTGTGTGTGTGTGTGTGTGTGTGTGTGTGTGTGTGTGTGTGTGTGTGTGTGTGTGTGTGTATTATTTTTCAAAACCCCATAACTTTTTATAGGGAGGTGACCGCCGCGATTTTTCTCCACCATCGTGTTCAGAGGATCAAAATCTATAAACCTTCCACCCTCCTCCGGGGTAGGGGTACGTGTACATATGCAAATCGTAGGAGGTATGTCTATTATTTTTCAAAACCCCATAACTTTTTATAGGGAGGTGACCGCCGCGATTTCTCTCCACCATCGTGTTCAGGGGGTCAAAATCTATAAACCCCCCCACCTCCCATCCTCCTCTCGGGTGGGGGTCATTTTCCGAATAATTACCCTTTTTATCGACTATCGCCAAACTCCGGGATGTGAATAAAATGTAAAGAATTTGATAGGCACCGTTTGTTGAATAATACAGCAAATAAATGTTCAGAAGAGGCAAGCCAGCGAAGAAAAAACGCTCTCGTGTTCTGGAGTTTTTACTCACCGAGTGGTGAAATATAGAACCTATTGGAATGGGACGGAAAAATAAAAATAAGACAGCGTAAGGCGAAGCGTTGACGAGAATGAAAAAAGGTGGCAGTAGTGGAGCAAAGAATAACTCGGGAACGTCGAGTCGTGCACTTCTAAAACGTCGCGCTCCCGGCACATTGCTCGTTTCAAAAACGCCCGAACGAGTTTAAATTCGATCCGAATTCAACGAGTGTGTGTTTCGTTCCTATCTTTGTTTTTTCAAATGAACATTTAATTTAGATACTGACATTATTATAACATTTCAAGCCATATAAGTCACCTCTCAAGTAAGCGAAACTCATACATATTTTTTTGTCAAAGTGTGTGCCAAGCTTTGGTTTTAATCGTTTTCTGTCGTATCTCATTCAATTTGATGTTCTAACATTTGCTAAGAGATTATTATATCCTGTCTTCCACGATAAACGTTTTGTTTACTTATGTCTGTAACAATTAGCGGCGAAAGCTGCTTATCTTTATGATGTTTGCGCGGTTTATACTTATCCACATTTCAATTACGCAGGAAAGATATCTTCTATTCGTTACGTTGATCAACTGAATTATAGGAACCATATACCATTTCTCCCGGATTTTGTAGCGTACTTATAAAAATCAGGTAATTTAAAGCCTCTACTCAATAGTATTGATAAGAAAAAGAAAACTAATTAAGAGGCTACATTTCGTAAAAAAAACGAAGGAACGTCACATTGAAAATCGAGCAAAAGCCTCCACGCCGCGCAATCTAAATATATCCACATCTTTATGTACTTCCAGTGTTTAAACTCTTCGATACTGTTATTCCGAAGCCGAAAGAAATAGAGACCAAGTCGGTTGTTTCAACTGTCTAGCCCGGTTATGAAGATGGAGGAAAAAATATTACATAAACAATCATTTGAGATAGTACGCTACGGGAATTAATTTATTCGCTTTCTCTGCCTCTGAATATTAAAAACAATCAGTTCATCATGTTCAATGAAACCGGATGAAACTTTCGAGCGATAAAATTCGATGAAGATAGAATGGTAATATCCCGGAAGTCATATTTACGGGAATAACAAAATTCGAATATTACAGGACGCTTTGATTAAATAATGTTAGTGCTACGTTGTTTATAATGTTCATGTATCATTTTCAGGGTTTAATTAAAACAAATAGGCTTGCTTTTAATAAAGTTTAACTTCTACGTTCCGCACTAATCGGTTAAGGTATGCTGAAAATTCCAATGAAATCCACCCTTCGAAGCATCAAAAAATTACGCCTGTCTGCGCACAAATGTAAACCGAACAAATAACTTCCACATTCCTGCGCATATTTTGCTCAGCAAAAAGGTATATTTTTCCGTTCAAATTCGATTTCCTATGGTTTGTAAACCCTTAGTGTAGCATTTATATTTCGTCAATATGTTCCTATTCTCGTTTATTTATCGACTACACCGCTCGAAAATTAATCAACTGTCCAAACCTGTCGATGTCATGATCGGATATAGGTTCACGCTTGCTCATCTCCGTTAATCAGGAAAATGGGATTTTCGAGTGTTGTACGCTACGTATAGTGCAAACTGTGACCAATTACTAAACCATAACTGACGATTATTATAATTGTAAAATGAAAGTTTCCTGCAGTAAACATTCTCCTGCAGTTACCAGGATCCGTAACATTTTTAGAATCAACATATGATGTGGGAGAAATATTTGCTTACCGTATGCTGTGCAATAGTGACAACTCCCCTTGTCCTAGGACTCCCCAAACTTCTCAAACTGGGTAAGCAATTTGCAGTTCTGCAAGAGTTCTTCGGTTATTCGATGCAAGATTTTCAATCATATGCATTTTGACCATATGATTTTTCAGGAGGCTTATTCGATAATAAAGATCCTTGTTATGGCGCTTTCACTGCATCCGTGGATGCGGTCAATTACTTAAGAAACTACAACAGCGATCTGGTAAATATATTTTTTCACGCCGATCTGTACGATGTCAATTATGATCTTTACAACATCGAGCGAACAGGTGAGTAACACCATGAAAATAAATAATTACGCGCATTGTCTGGAGTTTGAAAAAGTCACACTTTGCGAATATGTCTGCATTATTATTTTGTCAATCATATGAATATAACGTTAAGGATGAATTAAATGAAAAAGATGAAAAGATAACGTTAAATTTTACTTCTTTAAATTGCACGAATACTGTTTACTGGTTTTATTTCAGTTTGCCATCTCCTTGAAAAGAAAGCAGTTGCAGTTTTTGGACCGACCCAAAAAGACGCCGCTGAACACGTCCAAAGCATTTGCGAGAACGTCGATATGCCCAATATCGTTACCCGTTGGAACATTGCACCAGTTAGGAATAAAGCTTTCAATTTTTTTCCTCATGCGGAAATACTCTCGAAAGTAAATGTCCTTGTCAGATTTAAAATAAGTTTTAAACAAACTGAGAGCATCAATGTCCTCCTGAAAGAAATTTCCTCTGAAAAAGAAGTCCTCATAAAAATATTATCAAATAAAATCATCTTCAAATGAAAATATCACAGACAGAAACGAACAATCAAAGCTGCAGGATATTTACATTTAATTCACAGATTCCGGATAATTGATAATTCAATAAATAAATAAAGATTAGAGTATTAGAAGTAGAATTCGAGGTATAAGTACACCGCGGTATATTACAACGTGAGAGTATTCGCAATACTCTTTGTAAATTTCAAACAATAATAAAGTTGAAGTTGAAAGACCTTAGGAGATATTATGAGGTAACAGTATCCGCAATGGTTTTCAAAAAATTATCGTTTGGAATCGACCGCGCCGGTATGATTTTTTTAACGTCTTCGAAAAAAACTTATTTCTTTAAGAAAGGGAAAACTTCACTTCCTGTCTGGGTTTTCTTAGCTTCAGTTAAATCTTGCTCACATCTAATTGTGTCCAATAATTTTGATAGACAAATCAATTTGTTTTGTGGATAGATTTTTATTAACGGGGAAACATTTTGGAGAGTTCATTAATCCAGCTTGGAGGGAGATTAATTTTTGGGCTATTTATTTTTTAGGAGATTTTCGCGGGGCAAATAGACGCTGCCCACCATTTATGTACAGTATGTGTGAGAAGTGAGAATGAATTTTTTTTTTCCTAGACAAAGTCATTGCACATATGCGAAAGAGGATATCGGAAGAATGCGAGTAAATTGACGCATGCTTCTTTTCTTCCAAATAGGAACATAGTGCTCGCGAATTTGTAGAGAATAAGAAAAAAAGCGAAAAGCGTCGTACGTTTTAAATAATCAGTACCATTCATTGCAGTTATTCGTTCGCATCGTGACGGAGTATCAATGGAAAGCTTACACTATACTATACGACAGTTCTGACAGTCTTGTGGGTATGAACGAGTTGTTAAAGAAATGGAACCCTAAAGGTTATACAGTAACGATTCGTCACTTGGGCAATGGAACCGATTTTAGGTGTGTAAAGTCCATCAAGGTCGTCAAATGTTTCATTTTTACAGACGTGAAAGTCCACGTTAATTTGCTACTTTTTTGGTACCATCCATAGAGATGTATTGCTTGCCGTTCGACAGTCGGAAGTGGAGAATATAGTTATCGATTGCTCATATGATATTCTTGATAAAGTACTCCGGCAAAGTCAACAAGTTGGGTTAATGTCTGAACGTTACAAAATTCTCGTTACAAACTTGGTAAGTGGCCAGAAAAACTAGAAACTATTAATCAATTAGGAAAATTGAGCGTGCCAATTGAAAAGAGGAATATTTTCTTTTCACCAACAAAACGACTCACGCAATTCGACAGAATTATTGCTGTCATTATATGTAAGTTATTTTTTCTGTTGGTTCATTTGGGCAGGATCTCCACGCGGTCGACTTGGAGCCATATAAGTACTCGGGTGTAAATTTAACGGGAGTTCGTTTAGTTGATGTCGAATATTTAGATCCTGAAGGGGCGTTCGAAGATTTTTTATTACGAATTGGTGCAAACGACATTGGACATTTGCGAGTTCAGGCCGCGCTTATCTACGATGCTGTGCATTTTTTTTCGAGAGCTCTAAAGCGTGCTGTCTACGCCAGGGACATAGAAGTCGAAGCATTGCAATGCGATGGCTCCGATTATTGGGACTATGGCAGTATTTTGAGCAATTATATTCGTACTGTACGTAAAAATATTTTATTTCAAAGAATCACGTAATTCCAAGATATTTAACGGGTAAGAAATGAGCGTGACTTGGCAAACACCATATTACATTTCATCACTTTTTACACTCTCACAGACTGAGATGAGAGGAGTTACCGGTTTGGTCAAGCTCAACAATTACGGATTTCGAGAAGATTTCGAGCTTGATATCGTTGGTCTTCATCGCGACGGATTAAAGAGGATCGGAGCTTTCAACAGCACACAACAGTTTTCCATAAATTGGGAGAAGAACGACACTTTCGAATCGTTGGCCGAGAAGGGTGAATTGTACAACAAAACTTTCAGAGTTCTCATAGCGCTGGTAAACGCACTCCTAAAAATAATTCTGAATGAAGACGGCGATGACGACGAAACAAAAACGATCGTCTAAATATCGCGATTCTAAATCGCTTCTTTTTTTGTCTGCCGAGTCAGGTTTCCCCGTACAACAGGCTCAAAAAGTCTATAGATACAAGAAGTGGTAACGACCGTTACGAAGGATTTGCCATTGACATTATTCACGAGATCAGTAAACTTTTGCACTTTAATTATACCTTCATTAAGACGGATCCCGATTATGGAAAGATGATCGATAACGCCACCAACAAATGGTCCGGAATGATCGGTAAAATCATGAATGGGGTGAGTTTTGGGAAATAAAAATAACGCGATGGCTTGTTCGAAACGAGCTGAGAAAAGTCTACGGAACCAACATTCTTTACCAATAACCATACAATCGGGCCAAGTATCGTCCATTTGTTTCCCATCAAAGTTAAATAGATTTGTACCATCGAGTCTTGCACTGCATGTGCTTTGTTATTATTCAAAACGATGCCGTTATGTCTCTTAACTTTAAAAATCAGCGGTTAATCGTTATCTTCGAAAGGCAAGACTTTTCAGACGGGCTCAATCGGTGATTGTCGTCAAATATCCCGCTTAGAGATCTTAAGGGCTAGCACCGTGCGGACGGGAAAATCGGAATCATAACAATTGCGTGCAATTCAGATATTCTACAAAACAACATTGGAAACGTCTTGGCAAACTTATTACCTTTCCTTGGCACTAAAATTTGATGACGCGTTACACAAAATTGACTGGCTTCTCATTTATATGACGTGCATCCAACAGTCACTGTTGAAATAGCCTCGCGAATGTGTCGATACTCCAATGCCATGTTGCAGGAAGCTGAACTGGCTATAACGGATCTAACGATCACAGCCGAGCGTGAGAGGGCCGTTGACTTCACGATGCCTTTCATGAACTTAGGTTAATAATTTTTAAAGCCAACACCCCCCTCCCTTCCTTCAAATCAAAGTAAAAGTGGAGAACTCCTTATCTACGCAGATAAATCGATATTTCTTTGCAGGCATAAGCATACTGTACAGAAAACCAACGAAGGCAGCTCCAAGTCTCTTCTCATTCCTCTCGCCGTTCTCGACAAATGTGTGGCTCTACTTGATGGCTTCGTACGTCTTGGTTTCATTTTTGCTCTTCGTAATTGGTCGTATGAGCCCTAAAGAATGGACCAATCCCTATCCATGTATTGAAGAGCCTCAGCAGCTTCATAATCAATTCACCCTCAAGAACTCCTTGTGGTTTATGATCGGTGCCATAATGCAACAGGGTTCCGAGATCGCACCGATGTAAGTTTACCTTCTCCATCCCATGAACGCGTGCGTACGACAGAGAGGGGGGGGGGAGCTACATCTACCCACAGGCCCCAAAAAACGGCCAAATTTCGTTTTTTCTCAGGGAAACGATTAATGAAAAAGAAACGCATTTTTAACACAAAGGTACATAGATTGAGAGCTTTGAAAAAGGCACAAAAAAATACAGAAAATCGACAAAAACATGGCACGGGTTATTCAAGTTAACATTAAATAAGAGTCGTTAACGATGTCGATTTTTAAAATAATTGTTTTCACAACACGGTAAAAAGTCGTTATTTTCGCCGTACTCTTTTTTTTTGGTTTTTTCCTTAGGTACACGCTTTTCGCGTTTGTTACCTATTCTTTCCCATCATTATGACCGTTCTTTCCTCTACTGTTTACTCCTTTTTGTCTCCATCTTTCTCCCTGTTCCCCCCTGTTGCGGCCGCAGCCGACTTCCCCCTCTGTATTATATTCATCATGACATTTCTGTCATGGGTATAGGGAAACTGCGGAAAACCTATACCAATACAGCCGGTCATCGAGTTCGCCCCCCAGTCGTGGAACTAGTCTTATTTCGCCGCGAAATGCCGAAGAAAAACATTTCATGACGAAATGTACGCGACTGGGATTCGAACCCGGGACCTCCCGGTCCGCTGGTTTAGTGGCGAGCACGCTAACCACTAGACCATCGCACCAGTTATTTTCGCTGTACTCTTTATGGTACACTTCGCCCGAGTCAACCCATCACGAGCCTTACGTATGAAGCATTTTCTATTCTTTGATAAACGGCATGTTCTCATTGAGTATTTGATGTCTACTGAAACAGAGGTGTTTCGACAAGAATGTTGGCTGCCTCGTGGTGGTTTTTCTGCCTCATTATCGTATCGTCGTACACGGCCAATCTTGCGGCTTTTCTCGTGGTCGAGACGAACGTGAAGCCGATCAAGAGCGCTGAAGATCTTGCCAACTTGAACGGTGCGATAAAATATGGAGCTAAGAAAAATGGCGCCACGTCGGACTTTTTCAAGGTAATTTCGTCACTCATCAACTACGGTTACGAACTTACAATGAAAAACGTGTAACCGTTTTCCGCAATGTCATTGCACACAAACACGACCCGTGTACTAAGCGATTACGCTGGTACATCGCGACGTGGCCAAGTCCTGATCATCCTTCCTGATTGACTGTTGCGGTCTATAAATTCAGTACGCAGTAGGATCATTTTTCTCCCTACAAATCCCCATGATTCCTATCTCCATTCACCAGTGACCCACCCCAGCTTGGATGTTCAATTTTTCTAATTGATACTTTGAAAGACGTATGCAGAATCTCAGCTCAACGGTTACTCTACGTACGGGAAAATGTACAAGTACATGATGGAAAACAGCGACGACGTGATGACGGAAACTAATCAGCAGGGTGTGGACAAAGTACGCGATATCAATCAGAATTATGCGTTCCTCATGGAATCATCTTCGATTCACTATATTACACAGAGGGAATGCAACTTGACCCAGATTGGTGGTCTATTGGACGCAAAAGGCTACGGTATCGCCATGGTCAAGAGTTCGTAAATTATTGTTTTCTTCTTCGTTAGTGTCCGCTGTGAACGACAGTGATTTTCCAGTTACGAAGAACATTCTTTGACCATGCAGATGTAATTATGTACATGATATTCGTTTCAGACGCGCCATACCGAGACAGTTTCAACGATGCCGTACTACAGCTTCAAGAGAGTGGAATGCTTTGGCAATTGAAACAAAAATGGTGGGAACAAAAGCACGGAGGTGGCGAGTGCAAGGTAAGGCATAACTTTTTATTTGTATTTCCCTTAGTTTACTCAGATGAACAACTTGTTTAATCACTTGAAGGGCGAACAACCCTCGGTCGCATCCAAACTGACATTGGATCACGTGGGTGGCGTATTCGTCGTTCTCGGATTCGGTGTGGCTTTCTCTGTTCCAATCGCGTTTTTGGAATTCATCTGGAAAATAGCGTACACCGCTTACAATGAAAATGTAAGTCATTGTGAATCCTACTAAGCAAAAAACGATGTCTCCATAAGTTACGAGAGAATTCGTAAAATTCTCATTTTGAAGACTATATTTTCAACGTTCAACGTAGCAGTTCAACGTAGCATTTTACGAAGAAAAACAAGTAATTCGAATCGTTTTACAGATTTCGTTCAAACTTGAATTCCTCGACGAAATGAAGTCTATTATTAAGGCAAAATCGAGCGTAAAACTGGCTAGAGGAGGAAAGCAATCTTCGAGAATGATGAATTCGAGTGAGACGGACAGTACACCGGGATACATCTTCAGTGCCGCAATCGTGACATCACCCGACACAGAATGATATTTAGGAGGCATTCTGTTTTTTCTGGTTGAATCAGACTTCCGTAAGATAAACGGAGCACCCAAACTATTAGACAATTCACTTGTGAGGGAAAATTGATTTTCTTACACCAAAGATGATGAAGTAACAAATAAAAAGTGAATCGTGAGTATGCTTTGGTAACGTGTTAATTCTCCAATATGTATATGATATATTTTTGTTTGTGTTTTGCAAAAAAAAATTTCGATATACTGTAATTAAACATTGTATCTACATGAACTAAAACAGCAATAACTTAAAATAAAACTGTCTCAACGATATCACTTAGAACGAAACAGAATAATAATAATAATTGTATATATACAGTACGGGACAACAAAAGTACCCAACGGTGTAATTACCATATTTGTGCTAATATGGATCCGTTTTGAAAACTTTGAAAAAATAGAAATAAACGCCAAGTAATAGAAAATCCTCCCGTAAACATTGTCGCTTGTTTTACCGTATTAAAAATTCTGATTTATCTTAAAAAAAAATATTTTAATTTGAAAAGTGGTTTTATTATATTTTTCTATTAAAATATACAAAAAAGTGAAATTACTTTTTATAAAATAGCCGATTTACTAGAAATGTTGTAAACAAAATGGTAAAAACCTAGGAATAATACTTTTCTGTATATTTTTCACTATTATAGTAAAGTACAGTGGAAATGCTGTGCAACGACTTGGAGGTATGCATGGTTAAGAGGAAAGGCTCGAAACGATTCATAATTATCCGTTCCTTTCGCCTGCATAAAGAATTTTTGCGATACTGTGTGTGTGTGTGTGTGTGTGTGTGTGTGTATTCCTGTGCGTGCGTGTGTGTGTGTGTGTATTCCTGTGCGTGCGTGTGTGTGTGTGTGTATTCCTGTGCGTGCGTGTGCGTGTGTGTGTGTGTGTGTGTGTGTGTGCGCGTGTGTTTGTGTGTGTGTGTGTGTGCGCGCGTGTGTGCGCGTGTGTGTGTGTGTGTGTGTATATTCCTGAGCGTGAGCGCGCGCACGCGCTTGTGTATATATGTGTGTGTGTGTGTGTGTGTGTGTGTGTGTGTGTTTGGGTGTGTGTGCGCGCATGCGCCGATGTGTGTATATATTACATCGTCGGTCAACGTAATTCACGTCACTGTGTCAGAGCTACGTTATATCCCCTGCAGATAAATATTCGACCATTAGTCCGCGCACAAAACATCGACTATAGCGCCATAGGTATCAGGAATAATACTGAGGTATTCGTTTTACCAACAGCAAGCCGACGGCACCTTAATTCGAACCGTAATTCGATTATGTGGCTTAGCAACGGATACTCCAAACGTTACACCAAAGTCTACGCGACAAAATATATGTCATGCAACGTTTAAGGGGGAATTACCGTCTAGAAGCTTGTTTTTTAAGTGATTTTTAGGAATTAATTTAGCAAAAACTATAAAACGTACAGTGCCGGGGTTTTTGACGCATATTAAGACATGTTTTAACTAGCAACACAAATTTTTATGAAATACTTTATTGAAATCTATACAAGTTATGCCCTGTTATGCTGGTCGGGGCGTGAGGCGATCCTAGTCGTCTGGAACAGAAGAACAATTTTTTTTTATCTATTTAAATGTAGTAATCGTCTGAACTAGAAGGAAGTAAGTACGATTTTTTTAATCGGAATCGCAGCTGTTTGAAAATTAGGGTAACATTTTCCCGGGAAATTGTCAACTAAAACATGGGAGCGGGGCTAAAATATTGAAGCTATCGGTATCATTCTAGTTCAGACTATAGGTGAAGGTTCCTTCGAAATGTGTGCAAAATCCGAAGTCAATCGGTCCAACATTTTTTTAGAAAAACGTGAGCCTGACTTGAAAAATGTCGTTTCGAGAAAAACGCGTTTAAAGTTTGCCATACACTTGGCACTGATACGGCTAAACTTACGGTGGATAGCAATTGATTTTAGTAACTTACCCTTAAGAGGGAATGGTACCCCATCGCCGTCGGCATAGCAGATCGGAATAGTAGATACCCCACGGATTTTCTAAACGGCTCTTCCGAATTTCACGAAATTTGACCAGACGATGTCAAATTGATAGACGAACTGTCTTCTCGTCAAATTTCTCGAAACGAAAAAGCTTGAGTACATTGTATTACCATGCTGACGCCGTGATAACAAATTATGTAAAATACAAAGTTTGGCTAATGCCACGACTTGGAGGGGAGAAGAGCCGCGTAGCCACGTTAAAAACACGTATTTTGGCACCTCAATCATCTCATTCCTCCGCATATTTCAGGAAATCCGTGGGTGTCTATAATTAGTAGGTAATTGCTGATAATTTCGAGCAAATCTCGCACGATGTTGGTGAGACTTAGTTCCCACGAATTCCAGCGCTGAGAACTCATTATCTGCAGACGACAGTGCAGCCAGATCGCGCGTAAAAGTTACCCCCTCTCTAGTCTCTTACGCGCCCATCACACAATCATAGTAGCGCGTGTCCGTGAGCGAGCGACGCTCGGACATCTTCGGAAAGAGCCGAGCACGGTCGAAGTTTCCCGACCGCGCCTTCGGCAGCTACACCAATACATGGACACTGAGCACGTTCATGTGCAGCCAAGCCAAAACGAAGGATTCGAGGGAAAAAGCAATCTAAGCACGACTCGCGCGTGACGTCACCCGAAGGCACGCGCGAGACTTTTAGATAATTTCAATGCTTATTTAGCTCTTGATTCTCTGCGTTATTAATGTATACAAAAAAATGTATCGCGCACTCTGATCGCTAATTTTTTAGGTTATACGTTTATTTAAATATAATAATAAATCTAAATTACAACTTATTTATCTTATATAAAATTGTTCACGCTTTACTCACACCCGTCCTTATGCCAAATAAATTATAATTCATAAAAGTAAGCGGAAATATATTTATATTCGTATTATTATATTAATTCTCATACTTTCATCAAGCGATAAAGCATTATCCCCAAAAACAAGCCAATCATCCATCCCGCCGCGAATCGTAAGTACCAGAAAGTGCACATATTCCACAAGCGATGAGATGGTCCCATTGGTAGCGTTGCTGGCTTCGGTCCGCAGGGGCCCCTAGTGCAAATTTTTCATAATTTCTCATAATTTCTCATATTTTAGTCATATTTAAGATTTTCGGAGAAAAAATGATTTAAAACAGATTCAAGTACTGATCTATTTCCCAAAAACACATTTTTTTAACTGAAAATTCATGATTTTTCATTTTTTTCCCGGATATTTCTCTTTTTCCTATGACCTGAGTGAACGGCTGCGGAGATATTCGGAGAAAAGTTAAAGATGAAAAGAAATTAGTTTTTCGTAAAAAAACTTATTATTATTTTTTTCCGGAAATTTCGCTTTTTCCTATTACCTGAGTGAAGCAGCCTATTAGGCTGCGGAGAAATTCGGAGAAAATTTAAAGATGAAAAAAATGAGATTTTCGTAAAAAAAAACTTATTATTTTTTTTCGGACCTTTTTCTTTTTCCTATATAGATGAAAAGAATGAGATTTTCGTAAACAAAAACTTATTACATTTTTTTATCCCTTATAATTCTGAGAAATAATGAATTTCCGAAATTTTTGCAAACATTATTTTCCTCAGGGGGTATCCATTAATTACGTGAGGTGATTTTGGCGATTCTTCGACCCTCCCCCTGGTGAGATGTCGTGAGATTTTGCTCGACCCCCCCCCCCTAATCTCACGTGAGATTTTTCAAAATGCATACGTTCACGGAAAATAAATTGTAGTAGAAGTAACTGCGGTTGTAGTACCATTTACTCCACCATGTAAAGTAGTAGGGAGACTCTCCCTACGTGATAAAAATTACGTGATTACTAAAATTACTAAAATTACTAAAATTACGTGATATTTGCCGAAGCCCCCCCCTCCCCTACGTGAGATTGGGTGAGATTTCGCTCGACCCCCTCCCCCCCCTAAAGGCCTCACGTAATTAATGGACGCCCCCTTATCACGGAACGTTTTAAATTCAAAGAGTGTCGCCAGAGGACAGACGAGGACATAAAGTCGTATGTGGCAAGTCTAAAAAAACTCTCTACATACTGTGAATTTGATAATAATCTGGATTATCATTTGAGAGGTCACTTTGTGTGGAGCCTTTTAGTCTAGTCAAATTACGGCTCACAATGGAAAAAAAAACATAAAATTATGTAGTTTGGGGATTATGAAGGATCGATAGGGGGGTGTATTCTGAGCATACATTCCAATTTGCGGGGTTCTCCGGAGGTCAGCTCAAGGTCATTTCGATGAAATCGCGTTTAATTCGATATCTCGAGAACGGTTAGTGTTAGGCCAAAAATTGCAGAGACCTTTTCTCTTCTAAATTAAATTTACTAGCTTTTTGATCTAAAACTTTTTTTTATCATCAATACTTTTCAATTTATTACTTCCGAAAGGGAAAAATTTTACTTTTTTTTTCTCCCTATTTTTCATTTTCCGCCATTTTCTCCCCAACCGTTCAATTTTATGAAATTTTACCGTTCATCAAAGTTGTAGATCCTTTGATTATGAATAACTTTTTTCTACAACTTTTTTTCTAATACCAATATCTTCGGAGTTATATATTACTTTACCGAGCGAAATCCGCGCCAATGTCGCAATATCATCGACATCAGTGGGTATTCAGTACTTGAAAGAAATATTAAAGTATTCCATGATAATTTATTAGCCAACTTACCTGTATCAAAAGGTGAATCGATTAAACTATTTAAAAATTGTACTTCATTTAAATATTAAATATTGTAATCATTCAAATATCATTTAAATATTGTACTTCTTCAATTTGGGTATTTTTTATTCCATTCAATGAGATAATAATGTGAATAAGGATTACAAAAAGAAGTAAATGAATAATTGAAACTGTTTCACACATTTATTGATAAAAAAATAGATCATAAAATTCGTAAAATTAAGCACCCGAGGTCGATGGAAGTGATTCGTTAATATTAAAGGCCCTGACGGTATCGGGGCATGAGTCGTCCTCGTCCATTGCGTCAAAAATATTATCGTCGATAACATTGGCGATATTAGAACAATAGTTCTCTTGGCAATTAGTGCAAATTACTGAGCAAAACAGGCCGGCCTTTCTACATCCGCACGCTTTGCCGCAGTTGGTTTGGCATTTGCACGCAATCGATCTGAGTAATTCTTCCGGAGCTGGTTTCAGTGACATTGGTATCGGCTCCAATCCACGGGGGGTGCGACGCCAGCCCCACTCCTCGGGTTCCAGATAATTTTCGAGCCAGTATTGCCCTTGGTAGTAACACCTCAACGAGTGAAAAAATGCGGCATCAGAGGTAGAAGGAAGGGATTCTAATCCCTTCTAATTCTATTATTAGAATAATACTATTAGAATTAAATTCCCATCTGAGAGCGACAAACAAGAGTACTCCGGAACAAGTCAACTTCGTCGGAGCAGAAAGGTCATCGCAGTCATCGAGAGGCAAATGGAGCGGCAGCAAAGGAATCCGTTGTTACTGTAGCGGACAACCAAACCATCGGTCTAGCGTATGTAGATATAGACAGTATAAATGCAATATTTGCAAAAAAGAGGGTCACGTATCGAAGGTATGTGAAGAAAACAAAAGTGAACAAAGTAAAAAAGCTCTAGCGTATAGAAAAACGAAGTCTAATAACAATAATAACATGAGACAAAATTATATCGGTGAAGAGGACAATTTTTCAAACGATTTTGATCATGTTTTCCATTTAGAATCGGAAAAAAAGCGAATTAGACAAAACAATGAGCGAAGGAATTTTTAGCATTAAGCCAATTAGAGTAAATTTGACAATTCTGAACGAATTAATAAAATTTGACGTGGACACAGGGTTCGATGTGTCCAATTTCAGAATCGTTTTTCAAAAGTCATAAGAAATTGCGAGAATTGGAATTGATAAAATCAAATCGAAATTTTCGAAAGCACCCAGGGCAGGTTATTGTGCCTTTGGGTTATTTGGAAATAGAGGTGACATTTAATAAAATAAAAAAGGAATTAGAATTGTTTGTTCTACCAGGCAATGGTCCACCTCTTATCGGTCGCACTTGGATTCGTGCACTGAGAGTGCCGGTTTCAAAACTGAAAAAGAGGAAAAATCGAGTATCGATTGGCTTGATAGCAAGGGGGAGGAGAGATTGACGCTATCATTAGCGAATTCGATTCGGTTTTTTTCTGGGAATTTTGGGAAATATACGGAAAGAAAATTTAAGTTGTATTTAAAGGATAATATCAAACCGATATTTTGTAAACCGCGACCAATGCCGTACGCGATGAGGGATAAAGTGGAAGTAGAATTGAATCGTTTGATTGAAACCGGTATTATTGAGCCGGTAGAAAGCAGCGAATGGGCTACGCCTATAGTTCCGGTGCCAAAAAGCAATGGGGACATGAGGATATGCGAGGACTATAAAATCACGCTCAACCCCCGTATTAAAGTTGATCGTTAATCCAATTCCTCGAGTTCAGGATCCTTTAGCTACCCTGAATGGAGGATCGGTTTTTCCGAAAATAGATCTCTCTCACGCATATCAGCAAGTAGAATTGGATGACGAATCGTATCATTAGTAACGATTTCCACACGTAAAGGTCTATTCGTGTATAATAGACTATGTTTTGGCATAGCGTCGGCGCCGGGACTGTTTCAAAGGGAAATGGAACAAATACTTCATGGATTCGAGGGAGTCATATGCTTTTTCGATGACATTCTTATTTTGGGGCGAACGCGTGAGTCACACAACGAGAGGTTTAGAGCAGTGTTAAATAGGTTGAAAAATTGTGGCCTAACCGTAAAAAATGAAAAGTGGAATATGGAAAAAACAGTATTGAGTTTTTGGGGTATGTTTTAGATGCTCGAGGTACTCATGTGTGGCCAGAGAAAACAAAAGCGATCAGCGATGCTCCTGCTCCAAAAAACTTGACTCACCTGAGGGCGTTCCTCGGTATAATGAATTAGTACGCGAAATTCATACGGAACTATTCGAGGGTTGTCGGTCCATTGTACAACCTTTTACAAAAAAAAACGTAGAATTGAATTGGGATGCTAATTGCGAAAAAGCTTTTGTAACAGCAAAGCAGAGCCTGATTCAGTCGGAGGTCTTGGCTCATTTTGATTTGAAATTACCGATTAAAACAACTGGTGACGCATCGCCATTTGGCTTGGGGGCGGTACTGTCTCATGTATATAAGGATGGATCCGAGAGACCCATCGCTTTCGCGTCGCGGACATTGTCGACAGCCGAAAAGGGTTATTCACAATTAGACAAGGAAGCGTTAGGTCTTATATTCGGTGTGAAGAAATTCCATCAGTACGTCTACGGTCGTCGTTTCATGTTAGAAACAGATCACAAGCCGTTGGTATATATTTTTGGATGAAAACAGGGATTACCCCAAATGTTAGCTAACAGAGTCCAACGTTGGACTGCGTCGCTGTCAGCATACGATTTCGAGATAAAATACATTAAAGGGACCGACAACGTGCGAGCAGACGGTTTGTCATGAATGTTTCTGTGTACTAATGTATTGGATCGTGAAATGGAAAAAGAGGAATATTCATATTTAAATTTGGTTTCAGAAGAAATAAAATCCATAGATGCGGTAGTTGTCGAGGAAGAAGCAGGAACTGATAGGCAGTTGAGTTAAGGCAGGATTCTACTTTGAAACCATGAAAAAAACGCTATTTTCGTGAATTTTATCTGAGAATACTATTAAAGATATCGATATGGGGTTTAAACTGTTCAATAAATACACTCTTTAAGTACATAAAAAAAATTGTTTAAATGGATTTTATTCATTTTTTGTACACGTAAAATATGTTTAAAGCCAACGCCTCGAAAAGCAGGTACCGTTGCCGTAGTCGTGAAATCTTCCCGACGGATGGTCTGAAACAAAAAAATCAAATAGTTTCATGTTCAGTATGTCTTCAGGAACCGACCTAACTAGAATATTTTATATACGTGCAAAATTAACAAAATGGCGGCTAAAATACGAAAAAAATGCGTTTTTTTGGGTCTTTTTTTGCAATAAAAAAATAGTTCTAATCAAAATTTTAAGTTGATTGTAGTTAGGTCGGTTGGTACACACATATAGAATATGTGTTCCAAATTTCATAAGGATCGGTTCAGTACTTTTTGAGTTATCACGTCCACGGTACTTGAAAATGTCGTTTCGAGAATACGCGTTTAAAGTTTTGGTGAGTGATAAATCGTAGAAAAAATTATCTTACCCTCAATCAGCGATGCCTGGGCCATATAATATTCCTTCGACGTGTTCCAGGTGGGTGTTTTCATCCAATTTAGCCTTTTTTTTTTAATTCTGCCCTCCTTAGAAGCCTCAGTCGAGCGGCGGTTCGCTCGAACGATGCGATGCTGGTCGCGCATAGTGGCGAACTGCATGACGGTTGGGCCGATTGTAATGCCCATGACTTCCATTATTTTTAAAACTGGGCTGAATCCTTCATTAAAAACGCAGGCAGCAGTGAGGCACGCAATTTTGACGATTTTTTTGCCATTAAAGACATGTTTCGGTGCCATAGCCCAAACTGTAGAGTTGAAACATTCGTTGTTATTTTGAGTGTTTCCACCCAAACATCTCTCCAGTAATTCCGTTTTTGTTAGATCTTCGTAGATCGGCTTCAGCACCTCTTGTACGTCACTAGCAAGAGCAGGAGGATGTTTATAATTTTTTAAAGCGTTGTTTGCTTCGGCCTTCTTATACTTGCACCAGCCGTCTGAACGAGGTAGGTACGTTCGAAAGGCGAAAAAGGATAGTTAGACTGCTTGGAACTTTATAAAATTTTGACCGAACATTCTTGAATATATTTACTTTCGAAAAATGTAAAAAAAAAAAAAAATTTTTTTTCAAAGTTTCAAAGTAGAATCCTGCCTTAAGTCCGTGAGTTTATAAAGAAAGGATGGCCCGAAGGTGGTCCTAGAAATGTATAAAGCGTATAAAAATAGATCGAAAGAATTGACGATAGAAGGAGGTTGCATAATGTGGGGTCACAGAATTGTTATTCCCCAACAATTACGCGGCGCCCTTCTAGACGAACTACACAGTATACACATTGGGGTAGTTAAAATGAAGACGATAGCGAGGTCATGTGTGTGGTGGCCGAAGCTGGATAAAGATATCGAGAAAATCGCTAGAACGTGTGAATTGTGTCTTAAGTCGGAGTCTTAAGCGGAGTCTACTTACAGATTACATGCGGATTTCCTGGGTCCGATAGAGGGAAAGATGTTTTTAAAAGTATCGATGCGTTCTCGAAATGGGTGGACGTAAAAGAGATGATATTACGACAGAATCCACAATTCGAGCTTTCCGTGAATATCTCTGTACCTGGGGAATTTCGCTGACTTCGGTCACCGATACCGGCACGAGCTTTTGCTCGAAAGATTTTAGCGATTTTCTGAAAATGTCTAATATTAGACACGTTCGTACAGCGCCTTATCACCCTTATCAACCTTATCAACGGCTGAAAACGCCGTTCGTAATTTTAAGAACAAACACAAATTGTTACTCAAAAGCGGTAACTCGAAACATGAAGCGCTTTGTAAATATTTGTTTTATCGTAGAGCTACTCCGCATTGTACGACGAATTGCAGTCCTGCGGAACTGCAGATAGGGCGTAAATTTCGAACTAAAATAGAGTTATTACAACCGACGACGCGCTACGAAGTAGAGCAAAAACAAAAAAATTAAATTAAAGCGTTTCATGGAATTAGAACGGGGGAATGGGACAATGAGCAAATTTTTATGGCCAAAGATTACGCAAACAACGCGTGGAGAAAATCAAGGGTATTTGAGCGTCTGACACCAGTAACTTATTAACTCCAGACCGATGGTAATCGCTCATGGGAACGGCATATGGATCAACTACGATCGTGTGAGCTAACGTTTAATGATTCTGCTAGCACTGCCTCTTGCAGCGCCTTCGGTACCACGATTCTGAAACCCCACAAAATGCATCCCTTTTCTATATGCAATTATTTTTTTTTCCATAAAATATCCTTTCGTTCTCCGATAACTTATATTTATCTAGTGGCCAACCCTCTCGCAAGTACATAATTATTTTTCTTAATGTCTCATCTCGCTCTGTTTCTTTCGCTACTTTTGCGCTGTCGATTGTTCCGATATCCATTCCTATCATGTTTATATTACAAAACGATCCTTCGAAAACTGCTAGTTTTCTTTAGTGTTTACATATTCAACCGTGTATCGAAATCCGAATAGAAAATAAGCCCATCTTTGCAATCGGCTTGCGGCCGTGGGAATTAGTTCGTTGTTGGGGTCGAATACATACGTAAGCGGTTTGTGATCTGTTTTTAGTTTTATTTGATGCCCGTATATGTAGTTATAGAATTTACGAAATCGAAATATTATCGCGGCTGCCTCTATCTCTATTATCCCTCTATTTCTCTCGGATATTGGAATAATCTTTTACGCAAATGCTATCGGCCTCTCGGAACCCTCGCTGTATTGGTGCGATAATATCGCCGCTAAACCACGAGTCACAAAAGTTTTATATTACATCATTTCTATCATCGGTCAGCGAATATCAGTCTCAATTCATCGACCTCGCGCGCCGTTCCTATTTCTATCTACGCGTAGTGCCGTCGTAGTAAACACGTCGAGTATACACACGACCAGCGTAAAATCTTGCGAGCGCCTTACCAGCAATTGTACCAGCGAGCGCACCAGGCCAAAAGCGAAGGCCCTTGTAACGCGAGCGACAACAAACATGTACGCGAGCGACCGAGTGTCAAACACAACCAATGTAAGCTAACTTTACCTTTTCTTTTTGTATCATTCATCGTAGGCCTGATCGCTTTAAGCCGTCTAGTAATCTTATAATAAATAACACAGTGTCAATCGTACATCAAGTCTGTCGAATTATTCCTCAATACCGAAATATCGCGTCAATTCGTTTATTCTATTCTTTCCCACGCACTACCCCTTTTTACCCTCATCCCGTGCTATTGCGCTAGGCGTAGGCAACAAAGAGGGAAGCGAAAATATTATGCTCTCATCTCTTCCGGATGTGACAATTGATACAGCCCTTGATGCGTTACAATAGTTAACAAATCTCTGCAGTCTTCGTGCACCGCAATCTGCATGTACGCGTGTGTTAAATCAATTTCTGAAAAATATTCGCCTCGCTGTAACGCCGTGAAAATATCGTCGATCAATGGTAACGGATAATTATCTCTTATTATTTGCGGATTAAGCGTAAGTTTAAAGTTACCGCAGATTCTAACCCGCCCGTTGTGCTTGATGATTTGTACGATCGGTGTGCCCCATTCGCTGATTTCTATCTTCTCTAGGTGGCCTTCCCTTTCCAGACGTTCCAATTCTTCATGTACCTTGTTTCTGATCGCGTACGGCACGTGTTTCGGCTTTAGTGCTTTCGGAACCGCCCCTTCCTTCAGCGAATTTCGTATCTGCCCTTTGTTGTAACATCCTCGGGTTGGTCCAAACAATTCCTTGAATTCTTTGCCGAATTTTCCGTGCCAGTCGACTGACTTCATGCTGTAACAGGTCCGCGACGCTGCTGGTTGGTCCCTTTCTTGTCTTTTCAACGGCCATTCTCCCACCGCGGCTAGCCATTGCCTGCCTATCAGTGGTCTATTCGACCGTGGCATAACGAAGCAGCTGAGCGTCTCCGTTCTTCCGTTGAGTTGTATTTGTAACCCTTTCAGCATTCCCACCGGCTTCAATGGTTTGTTAATGTAGTTCTTGAGCACTATCGTTGGAGATTCCATGCTCAGTTCCGGGAAAAACGGATTTTTAGTGGCCTCTGTAATGACTGTGACGTATGTCCCCGTGTCTATCTCGAATTTAACTGTTCTCTTGTTTATTTTGACTTCTATGAGCATTGGCGCCGCCTTCTCCACGTCTTGAGACAGCTTGAACAATTTCCTCGTGCCTCCTGCCTGGTGTGGTTACTCCACGAGCGCATCGAGCATTAGGAATTCGTCGATTCTTCCTCCCTCTTCTTTTTCCTCGCCGATATCTGGTTCCTCCACATACTTCAATGATCGATTCCGTCCCTCTTGGTTTTGACACGCTTTCGCGATGTGTCCTCTTCTATATCATGTTGTACACGTTCTGCCTCGGAGGCTGCAATATCTCGCGAAATGGTTAGGCTCCCGCAACAAAAACATTGTACAGGGCCGTCGTTTGTTCGCACTTGTCGTGTGTTCGAAACTCTCCAATTATCCGACGTCGAGGCGTCCATTCTCTCTTTTGTTTGTTGTTCTCGCCCCGCCGTTGCCCGCTATCCTCGTTGCTGACTTCTACCATATCGCGTACTGCTTTTCACGAAATGAATTGATTGTTCGTCTTTTGCTTTTCTTGTCTTTTCTTCTTCTGTTTTTTTTCCTGTTGCCATATTCTCTGCTGTTCTGGCGTTTTTTGTGCGCTCTCTAATGCTACTGCAATTTGAGTCGCTTTCTTCAAGTTGAGTTTCGTTTCTTTAAATAGTTCCGTCCTTGTTTGCGAGTCTTTCAGCCCTATAACGAGCTGGTCTCGCAATGCTGCGTCCAAGTGATCGAAATTACAATAAATACTCATTTTCCGGGGTCTCGCTATGAATTCTGCAACCGATTCTGTTTGTGCCTGTGTTGCTCTTTGGAATTTGCAGCGCTCCATCGATTCCGATGGTTTCGGGCATAAGTGATCTTTAATCATTTTTACCAAATCCGCGTACGGTTTATATTTGGGTTTCGCAGGGTGGCACAAATCTCTCATTAGTACATAGGCTCCTTCATCTACTCTCGTCAATAAGTTTATAATTTTTTTTGCGTCCTGAGTACTCTCTATTTCGAATAATAATTCTAGCCTCTCAATAAATACATCCCAGTCGTCTCCCTGTTTATACGAAATGTTCACCAGTTTACTTGCCATGGTTGTCTCTGTACTCTCAAATGCCGTTTTTCTGCGTCTGCAACCGAGCTGTGGTTATCTTTATCCCATTTGTCGTTCTCCAAAGCGGCCTCCGGTTGCTGATCCGTATTGCTCTGATTCGCCTTGTCTTCCTCTTTTATATGTCGAGAGTTGCTGCTTTAAGCTGTCGATAGAAGCTAATTCATCTGCTTCCAAGTCTCTCCGTTTTATTTTTTCAATTAATTGCGGTTTCGGAAAAATTGTATACCCAACTCACTCGTTGTCTGCCTGCTCTATCCATTCGATACTTTTCTTTTCATCCGTCTACCATTCATTCGCACCGTTCAACAACCCTTCGCGTACTTCGTTCGTCTCCTGTTCTTGCGCGACACTCATTTTCACTTCGTGCACGCTTTGTGGATCCTCGTCGCCAAAATTGCAGTGTCCATCATCAGAAGAGAAGGCGGGGAATAAGAATGACACTCGACCTGGTCCATAAGGCTACCCATTACCAAACACTGACTGCCCACCGTGTGTTAAGCTCACGACATGGCCCATCCTTATTTCACGCGCTCCTTACCCTAATACTCTACAGTAAGCTTCCCATGGCTCAAGTCACAGAGGATTAACCCCCACAATGGCCGGCTTTATCTCGGCAATAAGGAGAGATTTTCGGTCCAGCTGATCGACTCTCCGATACCTTAGAAACAAGAAACCAACTTCATGTATCATCTCTGCAAAATGGATTCCCCGAAAACCGGATGTCGAAATTTAACGAGCTACTTGAAACCTTCAGGGGTCATTCCAACGATTCGGGCTCATTTAAACAGACGCAGAGCACTAACAAGGAACATCACTTCGGTGTCCTCCTCCGATTTTGTTGAAGCTTTTTATGTGGAAGAGTATCAAAAACTAAGAGACACGTTTTTTTTTATCGGCGTAAAAACGGTTCTAAGGGGTGAAACGCACCCTCAAAAATGCGGATGTTTTTTGTTTTTCGTCGATAACGTTTTAACGATACACGATATTTAAAAAATTCAAATTGCAACAACCTTTACTTTTTCGCGTACTATACATTGGAGATGAGAACGATGCAAATAACAACAAATTTCATATTGTTTATTGCAAAAATGCAATTTTTTCATACGTATCTCCGAGAATTTTTAATCGATTGGGATGTAAATTTGCATACATATAAAGAATGGGAAAGTAGCGGATACGTGTTTTTCCTTTTTCCGATATCTCTTAATTGAGGGGTTGAAACTACCCTTCGATTTTTTAACCAAGAGCATCGTATAATCAGCTAGCCTTTTGGCATTCCGGGCTAAATTCACGTCAATATAAGTTCGTTTGCATATTTGTTTGCGAGGGCATATTTGTAAATTTCCCCCGTACGAAACAAAAATTAAGGGGTGAACCACCCCTGTGTTTATCTTTTTCCCACTCTGTATCAGAAAAGGGTGGACCTAATTGAAGGAAACCTGTTCTATTCAGATGAAAACACAAAAATCTAGTTGACGTGTTTTTGCATTTTTTTCTCAATAGCAACCTTAAGGGGGAAAACTCCCCTTTACCTGAACTTCCTTACCGCAGTCGTCTTTTCTTGTTTAACATGTCTTTGCTGATTAAAAATATTTCTACTAACTCCGAATCGACGTTTCCTCATGTTGCGAAATCAATATGAGACCCTGAAAGGGTAATCCACCCCCGCTCTATTTCCCTTTTTATTGGCGATTTAAAAATTTGCCACTCTATTTTGATGAATCTGCTTTCCCTTCGGTGACGATCCGAATTCTATGGTTTTAGATACGTGTGTATATTTGCATTAATTTCAACAGGGTCGGGGGAGGGGGACGCAGAGATCTGCCCCTTATTCCTCACTATTCTAATGTTTATGAGAAACTTGTATTCTATATGTGCACGAATAGGTACTTTTTTACTTTACTTTTTTAAGGCAATACTTTTTTTCATTTCAATAAAAAAATAGAGACCCGAAGATGCGATCACGGTGTTTATACTAGATATTTTCATCATTCTGATTGTGAAACCCACGAAAGAAAGACAATATTCGTCATCTCCTCTCAAGGTGTTTTTCTACCTCACCCGTATTTACACATAAAAAAAACATGTGCGATTTGCACAACTCCGCACGCTCAGCCGTCCCGTGAAATGACGTGATACGCGCCGACCTTAATGTTGTATATGGAATACGCTTTTGGAATTTATATCGTAAGGTGAGATATTAAAACGATCGTGCTGGATAAAAATATTATCAGGTGTTATCGGGTGTTATATTTCGCCGCACCTGATGATATTTTTATCCAACGTAATCGTTTTGATCTCTCGCCTTTCGCTTATCTATTTTGATACTCCCTTTAAAAGGCGGTAACCATTCACAGTCTACTAGTACAGACGTACGAGTACATAAGCGAGTTTCAAATTGTATTCTGTTTTTTTTAACTTGGTGTGTTGCGTTGACATCATTACCTTAATGAAAGTCAATCCGATCAACGTAATTAAACTTTTACTGGCTACGTTTCAGGCTATGAATATTGCACAAACTCCTATTAATAAAGCAGAAATAGAACTGAAGGAAAAATTTGAGATCATTTTATATGACTCTATGCAAGACTACAATGGAGTGGAGATGACAGAGAAGGAGACTAGATTTTTAAGAACCGTTTAAAGAGTACGAAGAAATTACCGTTCAAGATACTTTATGGCAAAAGGATGATAAAGATGTTAATTCGGACGCTTGTTCGAGAGACGATGACCTTAGCTATGATTACAAAAGGAAAGCTGTGGAATACTGGAGATTTGGTAAAAAAAGAATTACAGTATCGAAACCGTCAAACAAAAATAGACCTCTGTCAGAAGCGTACGACAGCTGCGCCGCTGGGCAAATCAATTTAATAAAGGCGGCACTTATAAAGAAAAACTAGCTCGAGCTTCCGAATACACATTGCAGAATATGAAAACTGCTATAGATGCCGGTGTTATTATTCATGATATAGACCTTATAAATTGGCCTCTACAGACACAGGAATAGATAGGCCACGAGGATGTACGATTGAAAGCTTCTCATGGCTATGGAAATTTAAAACACCTAACCCTAGTCATCGAACGATTAGAACTCCATGGACTTACCTGCTCCGCCGAAAAATGCATTTTTGGAAAAACGTAGCTCAAATACCCGGGTCACACGGTAAACACGATCGGTAACGAGGCACTACCGGAACACGTCGCCACCATCATCAACTTCGCCACTACAGCTATTTATGGATACCTGCAACTGGCTACGGGAATATATTCACCATTTTACCGCAATGTCAACACCGATTACCCACCGCCTAGCAGCAAAGGGAAAATTTGGTCCGAACCAGCACAACAAGGCTTCGATCAAATAAAAACTGAAATTCAGAAACCCCTTAAACTAAGCCGACCCGACCCGTTCTTACAATACACCTCACAGACGGATGACAGCGAAGAAGGCATGGGCGCCGTCCTCTACCAAGGCCCAACTGAAGGTGCGAAAAATATCATAAGCTACGCCAGCGCCAAATTTGACGCCACCCAAAAACGCTACCTCAGCAACGAGCAAGAGTGCCACGCGTTAGTATGGGCCGTAAAGCGCTATCGAAACTACCTTAAAGACAAACCTTCCGTCCTGAGGACTGACAGTCGGGCGTTGCAATGGTTAAAACGCATGAAGGGTCATGACGACAAACTTAGTCGATGGGCCATCATGCTAGAAGAGTTAAACTTCACCTTGGGTCATGTACCGGGAAGAGCCAGTGATCTCCCTGGTGCTCTTTCCCGACATCCCGAAACAACTGGAAGTGGAGTACTGGAGGAAAGGCGCTCGTCCATCCACCCGAACGATTAAACGTATCGGCATTAACAGAAACAGCAATACAACAATACAACCTAATGTACGAGGTCATGGAAGACCAACGAGATAATGAGCTCTGTAATATCGTCAAAATCCTCAAATGTCAGGAACACAACAATAACTACGAACCACGGGAGGGAACCGTGTTCAAACGAATCCACGACACGATGCAGACGAATTCTCTTACGTCCGTCTGTCACTTATAGTTGTATGATCGCATGATGACGTCAGATTATCGTGATAGATGACGACGATCGTTATGATCTTCGTTATCTTCCGTTAAGGGGGGATTGTCTTTTTTTTTCGCAAAATTTACCGCTTTTTGGGAATTTTTTTGTGAAGAAAGTATACAACGGAAAACTTGTGAAATTTGGCATATAGTTTTATTGATCTGTTTACTACATACAAAAAATTTTTTAAACAATTTCATCAAAAAATCCGCCTCCCACCCCCCTCGACGCGCGATGGTCCTTTTTTGATGGTGTGCACGATTACAGCCTTCACGTTCATCCTGCAACACAAACCCAAAAAGCATTTTACTTTAGACACATATAGCTATCGTTCGATGAAGGGGAAAAAAAATTGACGATTTGGTGACGTTTTGAACTTGAAGTATCGATTTTTCGAAAAAAATTGATCGATTTTTTGTTATAAATAAAAAACTATTAAACGTATTGCTTTTTTGCTTCATCAAACGATAAAAGGATGTTAGCTGAGCATTCTGTCCAAATTTGAAGGCAATCGGTTGAATAGTTTTTGAGAAATCGTGCACACCAATTGTGAAAAAGCTGTTTCAAGAAAAACGCGTTTAAGGGGGGATTTTTTGATGAAATTGTTTAAAAAATTTTTTGTATGTAGTAAACAGATCAATAAAACTATATGCCAAGTTTCACAAGTTTTCCGTTGTATACTTTCTTCACAAAAAAATTCCCAAAAAGCGGTAAATTTTGCGAAAAAAAAGACAATCCCCCCTTAATGCTCGCGATCCAGGTTATCTGGGATTGGCTCTACTTACACGTTCCTCGTTGATTCCTCTTCCGACTCGCTCGGGCTCCCTCACTCTTGCATATGGGTTGACTGTGTTACTCGTGTATGGTGCTTGAGTATTGTTGTGCGTATTCACAAACGCGGGGTGGATGTTTCAGGCTCGCTGTCGATATCATGGGTTGGATGCCAAATATTCGTTCAATAGGAATATAATACTCTAATATGTCTAATATAATATAATAATATAATAATATGTCTGCAGTTCTACGCGCATATCACGCACACGGACGGGTACGTGTGACGTATGTGTACGAGTGTAGCCCGTGGTTTGTTTCTTGACGGAACGCGACTAGCTCCGAAACTGGGAAGTGAACCTGGGACCGGCTGTATTGGTATAGGTTTTCCGCAGTTCCCATATACCCACGGCAGAAATGCCATGGTGAACGTGATACAGAGGGGGAAGTCGGCTGCGGCCGCAGGGTGGGGATGAGTAGTGGAATATGGCAAGAAATGTAATAAGGGGAAAGGCCCCGTACAATGGAATCTACAATAATAATAAATAATAATAGGCAATAGGCAACAACATTGCCTTTTTGGATAATATTCTTTATTTTGACGCGGATCATTGCGATAAGCCCCGACATTTTCTCCTATGTATCTTGATTTGCTTCGTTTCTACATTTATAATGTATAACATACTACCGCGTTTCACTCGAAACAAACATTTCACGATAAACAATACAAACTACACTGTTTTCAATCTTTCACCGTAATATTCACGTGTTTGCTTTTAATGTTGTCCTTCCTTGAGAACGTTTGCCTCTATTTATTGAATATTTTCCATATTAGCATAATTTTTCATAAAATTTCATCCCCCCCCCCTGTATCCTCTTCCGCTGCAAATGCTTCGAACGTCTCGTTTTATCTTTTACCAGATCTTTTAGCTTTATTATATCCTTTGTACTGAGTGAAGTAAAAATGAGTCCAAATTAAACAACTTAAAAAAATTATTTTATATAATGAAAAGGATGAATTATTTTTGTGGTAAGTTTATTGGAACTTTATAACGTTTTTTATAATATCTGCTTGAAATTAACAAAGGATAACGAAACCCCAGTCTTTAAAGTTATCATCTTTCAAAGTACTTTTTATAACAGTATTCAAAGCTCATAGAATGATCTGCTTTATTTCACGATAAATTATCATCCCGAACGTTTCACCATTATCATGAAAGCAAAACACCTTTACTGAAAAATAGAGAGGATATATTGTTCAATATTATTTTCGATTGAATATTGTAAGATGCAAATGGTTAAATTTAGGCAAGAATACAAACAAACCAAATGATTATTCTTTACGTAAAAGTAATAGGCTCCGAATTAGAGATTCCGTTTATTCCACCTTTTATACATAAGAGTCGGTACCCAAAGCTTCAAAATCTTTGCAACCCGATTGAGCCACGACCAAATTGATGGTAAAAGAACGACCAAAAAAAAAATAAATGCCTCATTATGACTGACAATTCGGCAATCAGTCCACCTAAATTTAAAACTTAACCTTTCGGAATTCTTTAATGCTCATGTGTCTGCTAACGGCTCTCTCGTCGATCATGATTTGCAAATGACACGGACTTATATTTACACCCATCGTAGGAGACAAATGAGCCTTTAGCGACAGTAAAGAAGCGAATTTGACGAAACACGGTTTTGTAAAATTGAAACTAGGCAACGTTACGCCTTGTTACAATTTAAATAAGTAATTTTCAACTGATTATGAAACATTATAAGATTCGAAATGTTCTTTACGTGGATTAAAATATTATACTACACTCTCCTCTATTATCGTTGAACTCGTTCAACAAGTCACGAACTTGCGCTTATTTATTTTACATTTTAATCAGAAAATAGTTCTTCGAATCATAAAATATTGAAATTACAGAGCTACAATAATACCGAACTAATTTGGTTGAAACAGTGAACAAAAGATGCCGTGAACAGCCCACTGCAAAAAAGTAATGGAAAGCTTTATAAGCCAATGTATCATATTTACTTACATTATTAAATACGTGTTATAGTTCTCTCACATTTTTCTTGTTCTATTCGCCGTTCCTACAGATCATCTCGAATTTTCACAGTTAATACAAAGTGATTATGTCAATAATCATCTTCGAGATGACTAAGAGGTCAATGATTATACAATTAGGAACTCATGTACTCGTATTCCCATCCTCGAATGGGTACGAAAGTTTCCTTGATAGATTGCGGCGATGCCCAGCGCAGAGCATAGTGGGGCCCGCCCGCCTTGTCGTTGGTGCCGGACATCCGGCTTCCGCCGAAAGGCTGTTGGCCAACAACCGAGCCGGTGGATTTATCATTCACGTAAAAATTTCCCGCCGTGTACTTCAGCTCTTCCAAAGCAGTTTTCGCCCAGTTCCTGTAAGGAAATATTGTTATGAAAAAAATCAGCGTTTAAGTGAAGATAGATTGGATCGTTTAATTAATCTACGTCTACCAAGTAGTCCCGTATGTCCACTGATCGAAAGTATATATATATATATATATATATATATATATATATATATATATATATATATATATATATATATATATATATATATATATATATATATATATATATATATATATATATATATAATAATTTATTTAATGAACAAAATTAAAGTGGAAGTGTGTTCTCATAATCACACTTACATATCTTGCGTGAATATAGCGCCTGTTAGAGCGTATGGCGTTGAACTTTCAACAAGTTTCATAGTTTCCCTCAATTTTGAGTCTTTGAAAACGTAGACGGTTAATATCGGCCCAAATATTTCTTCAGTCATCATTTTGTCCAGTGGGTCTTTCGATTGAACAATCGTTGGCTCGATGAAGTAACCACGCCTAAAAACAAAAAATAATGATTACGAACCCTCGTCTTACTTTATAAAATGACGCTTTTTCTCTGGTCCTGATCTTATGTACATCTAGCTACATATTATGGATATTATATGATATTATAGGACATAGATATATGATTTGATATGATACAGATATTGTATGGCCTATAATTATGTAGATCTTAGCTACATATGATTACTGACGGTTATTATATGGGATCCAGGCCGCATCTAGAATGACCTTGACGTTGACATGTAATGTAGTGCTAAATATGACCGGTGTGCTGGTCTAGTGGTTGGCGTGCTTACCTCTGAACCAGAACATCGGGACATTGCGGGTTTGAATCTCAGCCTCGTAATTTCGAAGAAAAATAAATATGGACGTGTGTATATAAGCATGTAGGCCGTGATTCATTTCTGGACGAAACGCAATAGCTCCGAAACTGGGAAGCGAACCTGGGACCAACTGTTTTAGTGTATGGATTCCGCAGTTACCCTATGCCCATGGTAGATATGTCATGGTGAATAAGGTACGGAGGAGAAAGTCAGCTCGAAACACCCTTGAGAATTGAGTATTTTGCGGTTTTCGGCGATAACTTTTCAACGGTCCGAGATAGGAAGAAATTCGCAATGGCAATAATGTTCCATTTAGCGAGTGCTATACTTCTATGATAACAACTACGTAAATAACAACAAATTTCAAATTGTTGCATATGTACGAAATTTATTATCTCATTGGGGTGTAAATTTGCACATGTGCAGAAGGTGAAAAAGTAACGGATACATGTTGTTCCGATATCTCGCAATTAAGGGTTGAAAACAATGCTTTGATTTGTTGGGCAATATCGATGTACAAGTTGGTTCCGAAATTGTGTATGGCCGGAATATCCTGGGTTCGGCAGGTTAGTCGATAGATTTCTACATGGGCCTTTTTTCGATCGCATCATTAAATGGGTGGAATTATAGAATAGGTGTTCGATTTCCACCAAGAACGCGGAAATCCATCACAATGAACAATCCGAAAGGGCCAAGGAGGTGAAGGGTCACGTAGCCGTAGCTGACGGCAGGAGGGTTCTGCAAAAACGCAGCGTTTGACAAATGGCGGCGCGCGTGATTCGGTACGGTTGCCTGGTAGTAACCCAACCACTTAAAGACTCATGACGGGCAGCCCGATTTGACGTTTCATATGGCGTTTGCTAATACTCTGCGTATTGCGTTCCGAAGTGTGAAGCTCGCCAAAATTCATGAATAAAAAATAACAATGTCACCAAATACTTAATGTTCCTCAAATTACTAAATACGGAGCATTTTTTTGAATATTCTCCAGCGTGCTGGATATTCGAATTGGAGTTCTGCCACTTGAAAGAAAAAGGAAAACTATTAGTAAATTTGTGTGACGTAATTCTCAATAATTTCACGCTAAATTTCCGATGATCAGATTTTTTCCGGACTTGGTCCGGAACCATTTTTCATTCGTCAACCAGTCTGTCGAATCTCATACTCGGATTTGTCTCCTAATATAAATTGTCTGAAACGCATATCAGCGCACAGTGTATTCGACCTGGGTTAGGAAACACGAGGAAAAGGTAATGATGAGAGATCGCATTTTCTTGTGACGCTCCCACACGACTCCTGTCCCCAAGTCGCTCTCACGCCAACATCCGACTCCTCGTGCCCGCTAGGTCGTTGTGTTGCGATATTTGTTTATATTACGATTGGGTATTCTTAACAGATGTCCAAGCTATGAAGACACCCAATTTCAGACCTGTATGTCGACTACATGTGTCGCTAGCGCCATCCATGTGTGAAACCCGGGAACTTAGTTGCGCACCTAGTAAATCGGAGACATCGACCTCGCAACGTTTCCTTGTAAGTAGCGAAAAATGTGAGTCTACTCCTAGGGTTAATTAGACAATACAATCAATGCGAATCAAGTTTCAAGATTGTGTCGAAAGTGGTGGCCATCGCTTTGAGCACCATTCATATGAGTAAGTATTTGCACCGCTTGTTTAATTAATTCTAGGCTAAAAACATTTCAATTTCTTTTTGATGGATTTTTTATACAAAATCTGGATCAATCATCTTGAAATGAGGTGTGTGAACTCATTGTTACTGCGTTGCTAAAGTGCTCATAAAAATAGTGGTTCCATTAAGAAAAAATGGAGGTGACTGTGAAATCTCCGAAGCGCCTGGATGAACCTGGATGAACATCGTAGTTGCCGCTCGATGACTTTCTTTGAACTATGCAACTTCCGTAGGAAAAGTTTTCTCCTAAGTCTGATAGGTTAATAAATATTTCTACTTCTAATAGCTGTTGCCTCACCCAGCGTACCAGAGGAGTATGCCTTTAGCAACACAACACTTATCGAATTGTGAAACATTCCAGTAAGCAAAGATCCAATAACCTTCAGGCTCGAGCTTTTTATCTTTCGTTGAGCCTCCTGATAAACTTTCTTTATTTGGAAGGAGTTCTTCCGCGATCGAGTTGACCACGGCTTGTAGCTGAACTTCGGCTTATACGATTGTTATTCTAAGTCGGCTTCGATAAACTTTATCGTTAACTTCGTCGGTCACGAGATACTAACTTTTAAAAAATCGCTTTGAATTACTAGGCTACCAATGAACTCAGAATTATACCTCGGGATCAACCGAGGGCACGGCTAACTTATCTTTTTCAGTGACTCCTAACTCCTGCAATGCCAACTGTTCTGAAGGTACTTAGAAAGAAAACAAAATTTGTATACATACGTATCATCGTAGCCACCACCGCCAACGATCTCGAGGTCGGGAGACTTCTTCGCATGTTCGATATAACCAGTTATTCTCTTGAACGCCACGGCATCAATCACGGCTCCAGTGAAAATCGTAAAGTCTCTAACGTCGCCAACTTTCAATTGATCTCGGATTTTCATTAAGCCGTCCTTGATCTAAACAGTTATAAACACAAAGTATTTAATGATTTTTAATATATATTGCGGACCACGAAAAAAAAACCAACATATGATTTTTTAATGAATGTACATAGACGCAATACACTCGCATGAAAAATGCGTACAGAAAATAGGGAGAAAACAGCTCTTTTTTTATTTTCAAGGTAGGTTACTATTGTCACAGGGTCGCTTCATAAACAAGACATTGTATTTCGAACAAAGAGGGCAGATGGGCTAAATATTACCGCTAGGCACCGGGTTAGCCGAGACTAAAAGAGCCATGATCACTATTATGAGTACACTTTTCGTAGAAACTTTCTTTAGTTTATTTTCGACGTTTATCGAAATTCAGTATAGCTACAATTTTGTTTTCATATCTGCACTCACATGAATGCCTTACAGGTCTACTGACATAAACGAAATAAGATGGTCCTGCGCTGTAATTGAAAATAACCATCAATGTCCATACATGCCTTCACACCCTAGAAACCACGTTATGAGCGATATTAAGCCGCTGCCATTGCCGCCTACGGTGCCCACGTTAGTATGCCTCAAGAGCAATGTGCAGGGTGCCCCAGGGATTTTTGAGTTTTCGTCGCTATAGATTAGAAGAATTTTGGTTTTTGTTTTATTCTGATCGGTGGACTGCTTGTGGGTGAAACTGCAAAACCACCCCTCGACACGCATTTCTTTGAGGGGTGGTTTCCCCCCATCCAGGGTATTTACCGACTCCAACCATTGGCTGCCGTCTTTTTAATGATCGCCTGGTCGATTTTATCGCGGGCCACGACTTTGGTGGTGGCGTCGAAGGTAAAGAACCGATCCGTTTACACCGATGGCTCGTAGAATACGGGCTTGTTCTCCAGCTTCCACATGCCGACCTCCAGTACGCAGACATGCTCGCAGCCTTTCCTCTAAATTGGTCCGAACTCTGGCAAAGAGTTGTCGGTTTCGTCTCAACTGGGCCATTCCATCATCTATCCGGCGTCTCAGATCCACTGGCGTTCTGATCGCTCTGCCAGATATATAAACGATGGCTTTTAGCGTATCCCACAGGAAAAAATCCAAAGGATTAAGGTCTGGAGAACGTGGTGGCCATAAATGTGGCGCAGGCCGACGGTCTATCCATCGCGTACCAAAGGCTTCGTGAAGAAAAGCACCAACTTGCCGACCAAAATGTGGTGGGGCGCCATCGTGCATAAAGAAAAGGCCTTGGCGATTCTGCCGCGGAACAATTTTTCGTAAGCGATGGATTAAATCGCGCTAGAGATAAACCAGATAATTTCGACTATTCAAGCGCGACTGACGATGATGATGAATGATGTTGTCACCAACGATACCTGCCCAAACATTGACGCTGAATCGACCGTGGTGGACTCGTTGCATCATCGCACGAGGGTTCCTGTCAGCCCAGATGTGAATATTTTGCATATTCACAATGCCGGTGCTGGAGCAGGTGACCTCGTCAGTGAACAGGACGTGCGCAAGAAATCGAGGGTCTCTTTACAATTTCCGAAGCATCCAGCGGCATTACGCGACCAACTGTCATATGCGCTACACCAACGCGAGCGGCTATTCGGCGTAAGCCCATGACGGGAAAGGCCCGTGCAAGAGCAATAACACGCTCCTCGATCCGCCAATGAACTCGAGGACCTCCTGCTCTCCGATGTCCAGCGCCCTGAATGGCAAACCTTTCCTGGCCATTAAAGCGCTCATCAAGGCGTTGAAATTCACGCCGATCTGAAATTGCATCAGGCCTTAGCCGTCCCCCTTGGACACGCTGGAGCAGCCACTCTCCATAAATTTCGGAAGCTCGAACATAATTTCCAAAAGCCTGATCAATAGCGCGAATCATAAGGCGTTGGTCTTGTCCATCTCGCAAACGACCACGATGGTTACGTCGGTAACGATCCATGGTCACACACGATACGACCAAGATAACACGACCAGACGATCAAACGACAAGGCAGCTAGACACGGCCAGACAGTAACAGACGATAATACCAAGAGATACGACCAGACAGTTAAACAACCAAGACAGTCAGACACGATTGGAGAGAGAGACAGAGACACGAATAAGCAGTCAGACATAATCCAAGAGAAGAAAGAGACACGACCAAACCATTCGAATCCCCTGGCTGAGTGATGGAGGGCTTTATTTTGGTACTTAACTCGCTATTGTTGTGTTTCTCCTATCGACGATACGGGAAACTCATATTTCCGAATTTTTAATATTTTATTTTTTATTTTCTGGGTGACGGGCTCATTTGCGACTCACGGTTCCTTTCTAACTTTTGATCCTCTCATTTGGTGGAATTTTCCAAGCCAATACAAGAGTTGACCTTGAGTTTTGGGAGCAAGGTCAATTTTGCGGGTCCATGTTGGGGGGTGATCTTCGTCGAACGTGACTCAGGGAATCACCTGGCGGAGTGGTGACACATAATTTTTATACACTGTGGAACCCTTGCTGGCTCTGCCGAGCTCTTCCGTCTTTTTCGCCAGTTCTGCTTTGGTGTCGATGTGCTTTCGACGCTCCTCCTTGTAGAGGTCCAGTGTCGCCCTCAGCTTGTCCTCGGAAGCACTTGTCTTACCCAGGAAGTAGGCGATGGTGCTTTTTGTCACTCTGTTTGAGTCTTCGTAAAGGTAGCCCTCTATGATGAACCAAGCTTTCTCGATCCAGTCGTCCATCATTATTTGTCGTTCAGCGAGTTTGGTTTCTCCAGTGCGATCGCCAGGCTGCGACCTGACAAATCCTTCGTCCATGATCCACGAGGTTGACTTGGAGGGTGACTCAGAGTCCAGGGTTGTCCAACTCTTCGCTGTCGAGGTTCCCCTCAATACGCGAACGCTTCCTAGCTCTTTGGGGGCGTCTCTCTTCAGAGCCAGTAGACGCCACATATTGTTTTCCGGTTCCCATTGGTTTGCCAGAGGACGTTGCCGTTTCTGTCCGCACCGTTTCCGGTTTGGACGTTGTCTTCTTTGTTTGTTTTGTTTCTTTGTTCTCCATGTTCTAATCCTACGAGAGTGGTCGGTCCTAAGAGTCCACCCGGGCCGCCCGCCTTACCGGGGTAAGAGGACTTAAATACACCCGCGAACCTGCCCCAACGGAACCAGGGAGGCAGTTCGCGGCTCCCACCGTTGTTTTTATCCAGGTAATCTCGCGTCCGAATGCACAGGCACTCACACCCCGGAATTAGATGGAGCTCGGCCCCCGGGAGCGCTACTTCCTGAATCTCCCAGTGAAAGCAACCTGGACCAGTGACACCGGACGACTCGTGAGGGCCCCTTAAGTACAGTGCGTGCTTCCGTGCGTGTTTTCGGCGGCCTCCCTGGGTAATTTCTGCCTCGCTTCCACTTCGATTTTGCCGTAGTCCCACTCGGCCGAAGTCTTCGCCGGCTCGCTGTCTCTCTCGCACTTGTGACGAGCCTGTGTTGCAAAGCAGGCCAGCGAATGACCTCGACCAGCGTACACAAAAAACACAAATCGTAGCAAGGCTGCTCGCTACAACGGCCGGAAAATTTCATCTATGGAGACGCATCGAGCCCCCCCCCCCCCCCCCCCCCGATGGCCATACTCTTGTCAATTAAATATTGCGAAGAATTCCTGCGTCCCCGAGTCTTGCGATATTTGCTGTTTGCGATGCTTTTGCGATATTACTCATACGAGGTGACGCCCAACAAGATGATTATTGGCCAACATTGAAATATGATGTGGAACCCGATTAATCGTTCCTTCATTTCTCCTGTTGGCTTCTGCTCACCGCTTTTTTTTCGTCGGCACTAATGCAGCAAGGGCAGTCATAATATATCTAAAGGCCCAAAAAAGGAAATTGATCCGCTCAATACGCAGATGAAAATAAAAAGGAAAAAAGGTGCTGGGATGTTTATCGTTGGTGTGTTTCCCGAGCAAGCGACGGACGTGTAACGCAACATTAGAATCTATATATACAGGTGGCATACGTGGGTCATTTGATAAGTACCTAGCCTACAAATGAAAACACCAAAATTTTGCTAAAATTAAAATTTATTTTTCAATGTAGTCTCCTTTCAGTTGAATACACTTGGCCCAGCGCTGTTCCAATTTTTTTAACCCCGTTGAAAAAAATGTTATCTCTTGGTCTGCAAAATAGGCCTCCGTGGCGGCGATTATTTCGTTATTGGAGTGGAATTTCTTCCCGGCGAGTGAATTTTTTAGATTCGGAAACAAAAAAAAGTCGCACGGAGCCAAATCTGGAGAACACGGTGGATAGGGCAGCAGTTCATAGCGTAATTCGACCAATTTAGCCGTGGCGAGCGCGGAGGTGTGAGCCGGTGCATTATCTGGTGGAAAAGGACTTTCTTTCTCGACAAATGGGGCCGTTTTTCTTTTAACACGGCGTTGAATCGGCTCAATAGTTCGGCGTAGTACTGTCCCGTGACCGTCTTGCCCTTCTCCAGGTAGTCAATAAAAATCACACCTTGAGAATCCCAGAAATCAGTGGCCATCACCTTTCCAGCCGACGGGACCGTCTTCGCCTTCTTTGGAGCAGGTTCACCGGGTACGGTCCACTGTTTTGACTGCTCCTTGGTCTCTGGAGTATACCAGTGAATCCATGTGTCGTCGACGGTCACGTAACGACGCAAAAACTCTTTTGGATTGCGATTAAACAGCTCCAAACACTGCTCTGAAGTGGTCACACGAATGCGCTTGTTGTCTGCAGTCAGCAAACGCGGCACCCACCTTGCCGACAGCTTCCTCATGCCCAATGTCGCATGTTGGATATGCCACACGCGTTCTTCTGAGATGCCTACTATCACAGCTATCTCGTGCACCTTTAATCGGCGGTCTGAGAAAACGATATCGTGTATTTTTGTCACGTTCTCCTCCGTAGTGGCTGTTTTTGGAGCACCTGGGCGTGGATCATCAAAAACCGACGTACGACCACGTTGAAACTCGTTATACCAAAATTTAACGGTCGCCATCGAAGGAGAAGCATCCCCATACACTGCATCCAAGCGTTCTTTAATTTCACTGCGCGATTTCCCTTCCAAAAACAAGAATCGAATCACCGACCGATATTGTTCTTTCTCCATTCTTTCAAAAATCAACGGACACACTTGCTTTCATACGCTCTCAAAAGAGAACTACAAGTCCGATCCGGCTGAAATTTTGTCAGTAGCCGTCTACAAGACGGTACTACACTATAGTGTATTTCTCTTGCAATAGTGGCACCATCTAGCGGTGAGGCTAGGTACTTGTCAAATGACCCACGTAGACCAATCACACGACATCAATATTACACATGTAGCGGCAAGAAATCTTTATCGAAAACCAGCCCCCGAAACCACTGAAAACAAACTCGCCTTGCGAGCATCTTTCTGAAACTACGATCTCTGCCAAAGCCGATCCCTCCCAATAACCACTGTAAAAAAGAGCGCCTATTTCTCGACGGCTCGCCCCGCTCTTTCCCACCTTTGCGATAAGAAATTCGAAGTATGTTTTCGTGAGAAATAAGGGGAACATAATTTCATGATTTTTATACGTATAATATAGATCCGTGATTTCACGAAAAAAATGCAATTAAGAAAATTTCCTTTAGGCTTATTGGACCGGGATTGAGTTCACAGCTCGAATCTAGGTAACATGTCTAACATTCTCTTTATAACCCCAACATTTTTATTTGAAACCATAAAAAAACACTATGCTTCTCAGTTAATAGAATGCCCAACTTGAAACGGAATACCGTGGAAACAAGTAATGTTATTGTTTGGTCCGGAGTCCAAACAATACACGGAGTCCAAACAGTACACACTTAGAAGACGGTGGACACCTATCAGGATACAAAATTCAACTTATCGCTTTTGACAGTTTCCTTCAAGTTTGATATATCAATCATTTGTGGTTCGGATTTCGGGTGACAATTCCGAAAGATGACAAATGCAGTAATAAAGCATCCATCAAAATATAAATACATGGGTATAAAAATACCGATCCCGAGAAATACCGATAAATATGGTAATATACCAATGCATGAGGCGAAAGTAATCCCCACGAATATCATACGTACATATGTTCATATACTACTGTGTCCAAAAAATAAGGTGACATTTGAATTTAAACTGCGCGCGTCGAAGGATTTGGAGAATTTTTTTTTTTAGGTTGGTAGTACTGTCAGTGACATCTATGTCACATTTACATGTCAAAATATTCATTAGTGTTTGAGATACGCGTCGTTCTGTGAGCTGCTAAAAGTGAGTTTTTCGTTGCCACGATAATGCACTATCCCATACTGCACTCGTAATTCGTGATCATTTCGCCAAAAACTCAACCCATATCGTTCCGCAACCACCGTATTCACCTGATCTGGGACCGTGCGACTTCTGGCTGTTCAGCAAGCTTAAAAGATCGCTCCGGGGACACCGTTTTGATACGATAGAGGAGATTCAAGCCGCAGCGAAGACGGAACTGAAGGCCATCCCGGAAAGTGACTACAATCAGTGTTTCGAAGATTGGAAAATCCGTTGGCATAAGTGCATTGCATCGGGAGGGGATTACTTTGAAGGGGATGAAATTGATTTGGAAAAATAAATAAAGAATTTTCGAAATAAATACAATGTCACCTTATTTTTTGGACACAGTAGTATACAACGGAGCCGCTTGAGGAGAAACCTCAATTTTTATATAATTTTAATTTTGCGGATGCGTTAGAGTGTAACTGTAGACCTTGCACGCTAATTTCCACAATCGAAGCCTTCGTTTCCGAGTGTTATGTGTATTCCACATCCACTACAGAGTACCTACCTGATGTCAACCATTTTGTGTAATTTAAAAAGATTAATATTTTACGAACGAAAACATATTTAAACTTTTCACAACATTACATAAAAGTTTACCCTAAATTTACAAAATTACAAGGTACCACCAGAAATATATCGAAAACAACTGAATTGATTGGCTTGGAATTTATTGCTGAAAATTCTTCAATCTGTATATATACAGGGTGAGGGACATAAAGTGTTACAGAGCAATAGCACTCAAACTATTGATCATATCAAAAAATGTTTCAGACAAAAGTTTTAGTGTTCAAGAAAGCCGTCATACTGGACCACCCTATTTTTTTTATCAGCGGAGGCGCTGAAGCTACGTCAAGGTCAACTCCACTTTTTAAAATGGAATGGTACATTTTTTTCAGCTATCTTATGGAGCACCTCTGGCCGCATAAAAAACATCGGGGAGTCAAAGTCGTTCAAGGTCATTCAAGATCAGTATCGGTAATACAAATCTAAATAGGTGACCTTGGATGACCTTGAACGACTTTGACTCCCCGATGTTTTTTATGCAGCTAGATGTGCTCCACAAGAGTCTGCAACACTTTATGTGCCTCACCCTGTGTATATATATATATATATATAAATGTGTGTGTGTGTGTGTTTAACTACGAAAGACCCCGATCAAACAACATGATTACTTTCCCAGAAAAAAATGCCAGAAAGAGTGTTTAAACCCCTTCAGGAGATATATGTCTCTTAAGGGGTTTACTTTCCGATAATCCAGTAATGTACACGTGTAGCGGGTTCAGAATCTTCTCCGAGACATTTTTCGCCCAATTTTTAATATGAGCATTCATATTAGCATTTTAAAGTAATATACCTAAATGAAAGACGTTTATCACAATTAAAACTATTCACTACACAAAATAATAAGTGCGACATGAATTAAATAAGCCGAGAAGAATTTATAATTTACCCACCTTAGGCCACATAGACTCTGGGCAATACATTCTACTGCATGCAGAACATTTTTGCCCATTGAATTCAAAAGCACTTTTTATAGTACTAAAGATGACGCTTTCAGGATCTGCAGTTGGGTGAACAAAGTGGAAATTTTTGCCGCCGCATTCACCAATCAGTTTTGGATAATTCCTGTACTTGTCGATGTTTTTGCCGACCTGCGTCCAGAGACGATTAAACGTCGGTACTGAGCCCGTAAAATTAATACCAGACAGATACGGCGACGTCGTTATTGTGTCGCCAAAATCGGGGCCATATGCGGGCACAAAATTTACTACACCCGGTGGTACGCCGGCTTCACGACAAATTTTAAAAATCCACCAATTTGAAAGTATCGCAGTGTCCGATGGTTTCCATAGGATCGCGTTACCCTGAAAAATAAAATGTCGGGATGTGGCTAAGTATATATTTCAAAGGAAATGTGAGTTTCATGAATATTCAAAATTTACAGTAGATATTCCAAACGATTTATCCATTCTTAAAACATTGGACTTTTAAAGGAAGCACCTTGTAATTAAAATCCGTTCGAGCGCTTTATATGCGGATTATTTATTACAATACTCACCAGCTATTGGTCATAAATTAATCATTTAAGCATCAGAGAAAAATATCCATTGTAGTTGACCACTGAGAAGTTGATCGAGCAAATTGAGACGAATTTTATAAAAGACTAAGCTTAAGCTTGACATGTTAGGAGAAAATAAGTTTAACAATGATTTTCGATCATGTAAATAGCAATTCAATTGATCCTCGGGTGGTCCCAGATGTTGGAGTTTCATTACCATAGTACCAATAGTGAAATTCATTTAATGTTAAATCATTAAATTTACATACTTCGCTTTTTGTACTACTTATTTGCGAGTACGCAAAAGCATGTAAGCATACAAGTAATGACATAGTTATTCACTGATGTAAGCATGTAAGCATGTAGTAATGACATAGTTATTCACCGATTTTGCAAAATAAAATATGTTCTTCCGTCATGTTTTTAGGTAATTAACTCTTAACTAGGACGAAGGGCAAATCCCTCGGGGTGCAATAGAAATTACATGCACACATCCGTTCGGTCGTTCAAAGTATTTATAACATTTTGATTACTGTAGCATAAATAAATTTGATGTTTTGTGATAAAGCAAAATGTAATATTTACTTTCGTTGCCCTTGACTGATGCAATTAGATAGGCCAGTGACACAGCTACTATTATCGTTCTTGTCCACTTTCATGATGGTTTTGACAATTTAATGAATTCATTTGTCTTAATTATATAATCTTGTTCATCAGAACAGGTGCGAGCTATGAATTCAGGCCCATGTGATAACCGCTTTGAAAATAAATACATGTTTTTGTATTTTTCTTCTAATTAACAGACAGTTCTAGATAACCATGAGAATAACATGGTAGATAAATTAATATAGACCCCTTTTCAAAATGGATTCGCCATAATTGATGACGATATTATAGCAAGGAAAGTCGATTGCATATATAACATTTAGTGATAATGTTGAGCGCAAATTCCATCTACCTAGGTGGGTCAAAAGATTGTATTTTCCAAAAATATTTTTATTCAATACTATCACCTTTGAGCTATAGTCCCTGATAATTTCATTGAAATATTGTCAAAGTTGAATGAGCTACAGCTTCTAACAGTCGGCAGGGCGAGCGGTAGCAGCACCATACTTCAAACTTTAAACGCGTTTTTCCTGAAACACTGTTTTCAAAGTTGGTGGACATGATATCTCGAGAACCATTTGATGGGCTGTTTCCGAATTTACAGGAGATACGATGAGAAACATTTAAAGGTCGTTGACGATGTCCTTTTTTTATCGATCTTCATTTTTTAATAGTTACGTGAAAATGACAATATTTTTCATAGATGCTGTATACTCGAGTTTCAATTCGTCGCCACGTTCTTAAAAAATAGTACACTGTGTACCAAGGAGACAAAGTGGGACTTGTACGCCAAGCGCGATGTTTTCAGTAAGAGTCGAAGACAAGCACGCGAAGCGAAGACGAGTACTGAAAACATCGCGCGAGGCGTAGAACCTCCTGTCTCCACGGTGCACATGAATATTCATATAAGTAAACCATGTTCTCGGAGCTTTTGTATTATTAAATACATATGGCTGCAAGCACGTGCAAACGGTACATTGCACGCGGAAGCTGTATCGCACATGGAACCTGTATCGCGCGCGCCGCGCAGGGTGGAGGGGGCGGCGGCCCCCTGTAGACACCAAACGTAATTTTGAAATGTATCAGCATATTTTTTAATATTAATTTTGTATGTCACGGCGATATCCACGATGCTTTGTTGCGGTGTCACGTGTAAGTGGGGTTATGTTTCCTCCCGTAAATAACGCCTCAACGTACGCAATTCCTCGACCTAACGACTAATAACAGCACCTAACGACTGACAGCTGTTCCACAACGGCGTTCAATGACCGTCAGCGTGAGAAATGCGCACGCGCAAATATTTAAGGCCTAGGCCCTAAAATACCGCTTTTTTGGTCCCGTTTACACTCACGAAAAAGCGAGGAAAGCATGGTTGTGGTATATAAAATGATTTTAAAATTCTCGATCGTCAACGACTTGTATTTATTGTTAACTTGAATAACCTGTTTGGTTTTCCGATTTTAGATGGACCGTTTCAGCTAGAGAGTGTGAACCGCCAAATGTCGCGAGAAAAATTTCATCATCCGCCGGCGGCAATGTTTTTGTTGTTTTTCTGGTGTTTTTTTTAAAGGCTCTCATTATATGTACCATTGTATTTAAAAAAATGCGATGCTTTTCACCAACCGATTCCCAAAAAAATAATCGATATTTGGCCTTTTTTCGGGCCCTTAGGTAGATGTAGCCCTTAACTAGTCAGACTTGAACCTTGCAGGAGTGAGTGGCAACGAGGAGGACACACTGAAAACATTCTTGTGTAAGTGATATTTGACCTGATGGCCGCCAACTTCGGCAAAACGAGCTTTGCGACTCTCGTCCCCCTCCCCCCCGTTGCTTTCACAACAGGTCGGGAGTTTCGTGTTTTGAATCAAGTCGATCGCAAAAAGGACTCCTTAAGGAAGCGAAAGGAGCTCTTCGACGAAGATATCCGTCTAACTCAAAAGTGCATGCCGGGTCTAATATAGATTGCGGAAGAGTTTTTATGATTAACAGCGCACATGCACCTAGCACAGTCGAAAAAAATCAATTTGGGGATTTTCACATGTTGTTTTTAAGTTAAATATGTTAAGTGTAAATGCTACAAACGTTAAGTCAATATTCCATAAAACGAAAAAGTTATAGCCCTGCGAGTACATTTGTGCGTTACACGGACACCACGTCACACCGTACCGTTCAAGAAGCCTGGCTCGACTGTCACTTCAATATCACTGTAGCCCATTGCAGCCCTCTTTGGGTTGCAGTTTCATAACGGCTATCGAGATAGAAATTTAGCGTGCTTCGTCAGTCGCTTGCCGTTCGTGATGCTGCGAGAAAAGATGCGAGAAAAGAGCTCATCAAAAAATATCCAGCGAGCGGTAATTGTAACATGGCATTGAACACGTCGGCCTCCAAATCAGACTATTTTCAATCACTTTTTCAAAATCGACTCGGTGCAGCAATTAGCGCCGTAGGCTCCTTGACGGAGCTTGTCAATCTCAAAGAGAAAACGATCAATCAGGGAACAAGCTCTTCCCTAATATCTACGATAAGCAACGCAGGAAGAATTAAGGTCGACCTCCATCGCAGAATTTCAATGGCTAGAAGACATAATATCGTGCCAGGCTTAAACCCATTGGCCAAGACCGTTGCTGAGGAGTGCCCGGTCGACTCTTTACTATTCGGGAAAGAGTTCACGAAAAAAATTAAGTGTGCCTAATCGGTAGAAAACGCCAAAAAGTCACTCACAAAAAGGTGAGAAGAAAAACAATCCACTTCATCTGGCCAGCGGTGGGGAAGAAACAACGCACCATCGGGAAACTGGAAAGGCCCTCCCGCAAGATTCTGAAAAACAACTACCACCAGGGAAGGCAATGATCGAAATACTCCGAGCGGACCCACCACGGGAAACGATAAAGGTAGTAATGCTAGCGGGAAGACTCATCAAATTTTCGCAGACATGGCTATCTGTAACGTCAGATCACGACATAATGCAGACGGTTTCAGGATAAAAATGCCCTTTGCATCACGCGTATTTCGAAATCAGATCCCAGTAGAACCAATTCGACCTCGCGAGGAAAATATATCGCTCCAGTATTCAATTGCCGAACTAATCAGCAAAGGTGCAGTTTCTGTTTGTAAGCCAGTTACAAATAAATTCCTCTCTCCGTACTTCACGGTGGATAAATCAAATGGAGATAAACGTTTTATCCTAAATCTCCGAAAATTGAACGATTTTATCATCGCTCCTCACTTCAAAATGGAAAACATGAAACTAGTGTCAAAATGACTCTTCCACCGATGTTTTATGACGACAATAGATCTAAAAGACTCGTACTATCTGATTCCGATAGCAAAAGAACACAAGAAATACTTGCGATTCAGATTTAATGGAAAAATCTACGAATTCAACTGCATGTCATTGGGGTTGTGTACCGCACCATACACGTTCACAAGCGTTAAAACCAGTCATACATGCTTTGAGATCTGAAGGAGTGATATTAGTGATGTATTTGGACGACCTCCTCATTATGGATACATCAATTCGAGCATGCTCGAAAGTGACAACAGAAGCTAAAGAATGACTTGAGAAACTAAGATTCGTACTTAATCTTGAAAAATGTCAATTGAACCCATCCAGACAATGCACATTTCTAGGCTTTGTACTACATAGCGTGGATCTTTGACGGATAAGGTTGACGGATAAAAAAAGTAAAATATCCTCGAAATGGCTCACAATTTTCGGAAAAAGGAAAGATGCAAAATTAGAGAATGTGCTGGTCCTATTGGAAGACTAGTTGCCGCGTGTCCTGGTGTGAAATAAGGCCAGGTATACGTTAAAGGTCTAGAACGTGAAAAGTTTCTGGCATTAACTCGTAATAACGATAATTACGAAAAAAAAACTATGAGCATATCGTCAAATGCTGAGACAGATATCGAATGGTGGATAAACAAAATTCCAAACGCCTCGTGTCCTATCCGCGAATCCGGCTACAGCTTCCAATTTTTGTCGGATGCATCCACGACGGAGTGGAGTGCCTTTTGTAATGGAAGAAAAGCACATGGTTGGTGGACGTCTGAACAAAAAGATGCACACATAAATTTTCTCGAATTACAAGCGGTATATAATGGCCTCAAATCTTTCGTAAAAAATATGCGATCATGTGAAATCCTCTTGCGAATCGATAATACCACGGCCGTTGCGTATATTAACAGATTCGGGAGCGTTCAATTTCCAAAACTTGCAAATCTCAGTAAAGAAATCTGGCAATGGTGCGAGTCCCACGACCTCTGGATATTTGCATCATATATCAAGTCAAAAGATAACACAGAGGCCAACCACGAATTTCGAATGCTGCCTAAAGAAACCGAGTGTGCATACATTATTTGGCAGGCAGTCTCAATGCGGTTTATCATGTGGAGTATCTTTGCGGAACCCCCACAGAATAAAGTCCGGGTATGTCGGATCGGGTGAACTAGGAGACTAGGAGACTGGACCTCCTCGACCAATCCGCCGATTCTCGAATGTTCCATTCAAGTGATCCCAGCACGTGCAACATGTGGGTCGCACTATCGTGCTGGAAAGACATCCTCCGCCTGGTACACAAATCGGACTCTTCCAGAAACCGCGGCAGGTCATTTTGGACAAACTTCACATACCGCTGACCATCGACGAACCACCCGGGAAAAAAAGCCTAATTAGATAGGAACTCCACACCACCCATCTAACTTTCACCAATGCTGGTGCTTCGAGTTGACGCATCTAATGCGAATTTTGTGCGGCCCAGTAATGGCAGTTGTGACGGCTTACGGCCGCGTTGGTATGAAATGTGTCCTCGTCGCTAAAAAGGACATAGACCTTAAAATCAAGTTGATTTGGAATACGTCGGAGCGCCCACTGGCAAACCATAACCCAATTCACCATATCCGGCTCCGACAGGTCTTCGACCGCTGTTTTTGGCGAGTCCATTGGCCCCGCCAAGCTCTCTATTCGATAGTCGAAATGATGGTAGCATTGAGATGTTGCCGATTTGGGTAACTTGAGCGATGGTTAATTTCCGCCCGCCTGTAATTCTGTCGATACGCTTCGAGTGACAAGAGAATATCGATAATTTCATTGGGATCGTAATCGGGTATCGTCCAGATAGATAAGGATCTGTTCTGAAAGAGATCGTTCTGAACAGTCGAACCAAACTCTTCTTCAATCGGAACGACAAGATGCAAAAATGGTATGTGCCCCGGTAGGTGTTTTTCTGTCGAACGTGGCCTCCTCGCATGGGTTTAACGGCTCACCAGTAATAGAAGAGTGGGGAGCGTACGAAGCATCGCACAAAGAGGAGATGCCGAACATACGGAAATTGCGTGCGATATTTCCAAAAACTTCTACTTGCCATAATATTCTTCATTTTAAAGCTAGAGATCGTTCCGTGGGTTTCGTCTCAAAATCGGCTGTCTAAAAAAAATATAAAAACCATGGCTTTTGATGTGAAAAACTAAATGTTATCGCGGTACCTCGTAGAGGTGTTGACAAAAAGAAAAATGTTGTATTATCATCGAATATTTCCCTTAAAACCATAAAACTTTTGTAGGAAATACTTTTTTTTACAATATCATCTCTGCGATTTATTTGATGGCTTTTCTTAATGGGCACCCTGTATATATTTTTCATAACACGTGGAAGGGGAAAAAGTGAAAAAGTCGATAATTAATGTTAAGCGTAGCGCCATTTGGTACCAATAAATCACTCCCTAAAGAGCACTCTGCACAACAATACTGTCTTAATAGTCAATTTGAAAATATTCAAAGTTAAAACATGAGTACTAGAAATGTACACATAGTTACTATTGAATAACAATAACCAATAGTAAAAACATATTAAGCTTTGAAACTGCACTATCGTTATTAACCGTTCTTTATCGTAAAGTTGACCCTTTTTTATACTGAGAGTTTATGAAGCATCTGAATAGCATAAAGGTGGTTTATGAAGCACCACAATTTTTGCTTGTAAGCAAATTTAATTATGTACTTGACTTTTAGGCTACTCGAAATACTCTTTGAGATTCTTGTACGCCTATGTGAGACGCGCAATTTCCAAAAAAAAAGTGGCCGGGTAGCCGGGTACCGCCACGGCATCCCTCGACCGGCTTACTTGACTATTTCGATACCTCCCTTAAAAATGATCGTAGGAAGATGATTTTTTTCAATTCTGCATATTTTTTCTCGCGCGTTCGGAGATGCCCTTAAAAATAAGGGTTTCTCAGTATTCAAACCAACAATTGTTGTTAACCTGTAATTTTCACGGGTACGAGCTGCAAATCATTTAACATTGGAAAGATAAGCGTTAACTCTTTTAATTTACAGTATTTCTTATTATAATAAGTAGATATTTGTTATTTTTACAAAAAACAATACTTTTTTTCCGCGAGTACATAATCGCTTTCGTCGTCACATACACTTGGTTCGGTGATCGCAAAAGTGATCTCATCGTCGCTCAAAAAGATGTCGTGTTCGACAATATTCGAGCAATTTAAGCCATTGCATTTTTTGCACAGTATTTTACATTCCAATCCAACCCTTCGACAAGTGCAGTTCGAAACGCAGTTGCTGGTATCGCAACCACATGCAATGATCTCTGATAAATTGGGTGAAATGGGGTCCTTTCGGCATGGGATGGGTACCAATGCATCACAAGTCTTTTTCCACCCCTTTTGCATGGGATCTTTGGAAATATCTCCTTGCTACTCGGATACTTGCAGGTACGTGCAAAGTGAACGGTGGTTGCACGCATCAGCGGTGGGGGGAAGATAGCCATAGGTCTTCACCGTTACAGCAAGGCAAATTTTTGTTGCATGAAAAGAATGAGCTGCATCTCATTGTAATGCTCTGACAAAAATTGCGAAAGGAGGCCTTCGTCGTTAACGAAGCTGGCGAGGGTGCCGACATTTTCATCATTCATACAGCCATCACCATTTGCGACACATACGATTCAGGGTACGTTGTAGGCGGAGACGTTGATTTACTCGTAATATTATCGCATATTGCGTAAGCTAAGCCGAATATATTCTTAAACCAAGTTGCCAAAGTGTGGAGGCGAAATTGTATTCTGCGAAGTTTAAAGTATTCGTACATACGGCACTTGATTTGCTTTATTCACGCCTTTACTGTTTGTGCAGTTCTCTCCCGAGAGTTCGATACAGGCAGCCGGTGAAAACGTCATCATGACCTTATATGATGCTCGAGAAAAATATAAGATTTCCTTCGTTGACTTTCGATACATATGCTTTACAAAGTCAGCACTGCAAAGAACGCTTAATTTGAGCTATCTTCCCCCAACCACTGATGCGTGCATCCAGCATTCACTTCGCACGTACTTGCAAGTATGCAAATGGCAAGAAGATATCGCCAAAGATCCCATACAATGGGGGTGGATAATCCACTATCACGTGTTGGTACCCTCACCACGCTGCCCGGTCGCACCGACGATTCCGTTCCCTAATTCGCGCGCGCGGTCGCCTTCGATCTTTATGTGCATTGCTATAAACACTCCAATGGTTTTTTTGTTATCATGTTGCATGTGATGCATGAAGGTATCACGAATGCTCACGAACTTGAAAAACGCGTTAATGTTGATAACAACAATAATAAATTAAAGAAACGGAAACATCACTAATTTCCTCTTTTAATGAAGATATCAAGTTACTTGTTGTTTGGAAATTGCGCGTTTCACAGAGAACTGCAAGAGTCTGAAAGAGTATTTCAAGTAGCCTCAAAAGTCAAGTACATAATTGAATTTGTTCATAGGGAAAAAAATGTGATGTTCAAAGAAAAAATCACTTTTTCGCATTGAATGTTGAATGTACCTGTTAATGACCATCACGTAATTTTTTTCCCCATGTGGTGGTTGTCGATCCCTTTCTATGAGGGGCGCATTTACGTAAATTGGTAATTACTCGTTAACTATATGACCTAACTCATTAAACTTTAAATATATATTTTGGGGATAAATTCTTCTAGATGCTGACTGACTTACAGAACACTAAATTCATTAATAAACGAAGTACATGCAAACTTTTTTTTTTCGTCCACCGGTAATTTGCCATTAAACTAACAATCATACGTAATTTTCACATGGGACATATTTTATAGGTGACATCATTCCGCACATCTTTTGTACAGAGCATTTTTCGATAAAACCAATTCCAAAAAATATTGGGAGTACAAATAAGTCTCCGCCGTTTGGCAAAAGATGGCCGCACCAGGAGGTTATGGTTGAAATCATCAGATGTAAAACGTCTTATTGTAAGGTTGGACACCTGGCATGACCGTAACCTTGAAACATTAGCGATTTTGTATCAGCATCACATAATTTTTTCGTGCGAAAATGTCGAGTTTTGAGCTGAATAAGCGTAATTTGCGGGAACTTTGTAACTCTGCTTTACTTCTTTAATTTGAAGAAATCTGCAGCTGAGGCGCATCGATTGCTTGTAGAAGCATATGGTGGGGCTGCTCTAAGTGAGAGAAGTTGTCGTGAGTGGTCTAAAAATTTAAAAGACGGTGAGTTTGACGTCGAAGACAAAGAATTTAGCGGAAGGCCGAAACTCATGTACATTCCGACTGGACTATCTGCGCTCTACGTGTACAGAAGTAGTCTCGGTTATTCAGCGTTTTTCTTAGACAATAATCCCTTTTCAGCCGTTTTTCTACGGCTATTTTTGAAGCATAAAGTTTTGAATATAATTTTTTTTTTAATGTATTCTAAAGATTTGGAAACGTTCGTTTGGAGATTTCGCGACTTCACGACGTTACATGCAAGCTCTAGGAATGTATACTTCGACTCGAAGAATTCAAATAAAACACTCGTCTTTTCGAATTATTTTATACGGACAGGTTCCCATCCGCGATTGCTCCTACAATTTTCTCACCGTTAACAAGGGTCACCCAAGACTTCTCGCGAAAGACCCGGCACGAGGTATCTTCTTTGCCTAAACGATTAGTGATGATAGGTATATGCGAGGACATCATCTTTATCCATCAATAAATTCATTTAAAACAATCAAATAAACGAGATAAGGAATAATTAGTTAACAACAAAGCATACTCATGCTTGATCCGATATTCCATTTTCACAAAGCTCTGTCCTAAAACGTTTTCCGGACACGTATAGGCAGTACAAATACGGGACGCCTTTTTAAAAATTCCAGACACTCATATAAATTGCTAAACTACGCTTAGCCCAGCATTAAACACGACTTTTGAGTCTCTCGAATAAAGTCACATATTTGTCAATGGCATATCAAAAACCAAGCGCTCCTAATCCTCTTATTGTAAGATCAACTAAGGGTTTCGTAAAAAATTATTCTAGCCTTTCCTCGAATTCATAGATATGCAGATTCAATACGTCCGGTCCTGAATCTCGAATATGGCGCGACTAAGCATTGCATCCAGTAAAGCCTCATGCTCCGCGATTAATCGGGATCAGTCTACGAACTTCAAACCAATAAAATGTTCATAACTTTTTAACAGTTAGGCCTTTTCATAAGACTTTGCCTACGCAAAGACAGATTATCTTAATTTTTCCGAAGCTAGTCGACGCAGTCACAATTTTACATTTTCAACTAGCTGGGTTATTCGACAAAAGTTACTCTCTGCGGTAAACTTTTAGCGCACTATTAGGTTGATAAAAAATCTATGTCTAAAAAATGAGCCCAACTGCGATCAATAATTCCGCAGTCCGGAATAAGCTGTATGGACAGATTTTAATCCCATTGAATTTCGTTCCAACTTTTCGCAAAACAATGTTAACAATTGTAAACCGATATTGTTAAACTCAATAATAATCATGAATGAATCATATTTGTAATTGTACATACATACCTACTACTGTTGCATACTTAAAAAAACATAAAGTAATCCTGTGTAATCTGTTTGCACGGAACATGTATTTGCGAAAGCTCTCAACGCGACCATCGGCGACAACATGCCTTGAACTTTGCCCCTTTAGCATCATTAAATTGTGATCGGATATAGCAGGCAAGCAAAAAAAATTTACTGATGAATGGTCATTCACATTTAAAAGTTCGTGTCCAAATTCAGTAGTTTCCCAATCACTAAATTCCTTTGCCACAGCGGTACAAATGGGATCAGGAAAAAGCTTGACAGAGATTGCCATTAACCATTTCTGGACACTATCAATGTTAAATATTATAACAACAAAAAACAACAGTAGCAGAGATACGAACCATCAGTGCCGGCGTGTAACTAAGGTTACCGCCAATTGCAGTAAAGTTGAAAGGTGATACCGCCGCAACGAAGCCGTCCATACCACGGTACCTCATCGAATTGAGTGTTTCCGTTGCATTTGGCGATATAGGTTTATACTTAAGAGCCTCCTTAACGAAGTATGAATGAATTTTGAAGAAATCTATGAGTTCTGCTGCGCTGTCGATTTCGGCCTGTATGACAGTTTTGCTCTGCCCAAGCATCGTGGCTGCGTTTAATTGTTGTCGATATTTATTAGCCATGAGATCGGCAGCTCTCAACCATATCTCCAATCGTTTTTCTATTGGAACCGTTTCCCAATCTCGTTGAGCCTTCGTAGCAACATCTATTGCTTTTTTGATCAACTTCGGTGTGGCCCAATGATACTTCGCCACTTTTGCTTTGTGATCATGAGGCTGCAAAAATTAAAAAAAATATTACTTGCTATTTCTTAGGGTGAGGTACGGGTTTAGAACTTTAAATTATAACGTTCGCATAATTACAAGTGACCAAATCCTTAATTTTCTTTTTATTAAGAACAAAAATTATTCGTTGATAAATCAATATTAATTCTCATAAAACTAGAATGTTAAACATTCCCCACGCATACATATGTAAATCCTTATAATGACAGGTACGCCAACTGGTAAGCGAAACTAGCTCCACGATACCTTTCCATATTTCAAGGCCCAAACTGTTTACGAATCCTCGAGTTTCGTCAACGCTTAGCCTTAGGCTTATTCTTTAAACTTGAGAGGCGAACACTTTTGAACACATCAGATAATACGACTTGGCGTGAGTATACGTTTCCCAATCACGAAATTCGAACTAGTTCGAACATATCGCCCTCACCAATGACGAATTCGGAGATGAGTTTTTCATTCCCTAAAGGGGAAGCCTTTATCGGCTTAAAAAGGGGGATACCTTTATCGGCTTAAAAAAATAGAAAACAATGTATTGCATAAAATGTTGGTTTAACATCTAAAGATTGTAAATTCAAAGTCCTAGAACAAAATGCGAAATTCCAATATTACAAGCTGATAGCATAACGTATCTATCCGGAGCTCGTCGGGGCGCACCGCAGGTGTATCCGAGCGCTCAGCTCTGGGGGGAGCGTTCGACCCCGGCCTTTTATTATCCCTTCTTTCAATTTACTGTACCGTTATTCAACGTACTGCAGATGTTCCGAAATGTGCAATTCTTGCCAGCAGGTCAGTTTGCATCGTTCAGTTCTGAGTTGAAGCGACTAATACAGTCAGTATAGCTCTGTGCTTCCGTTCATAGTAGACGCATTTAAAAGCTGCAAATGTGTTCGTACCCGAAAGGGAAAAAAGAAGAGTCAGATCTTCCATCAAAACCACGCAAGAGGAAATTCAAGGGCAATCAGTTTGCGAACGAACATGGAAGTCCAGAACGAAATGCAGAAAATCCGAGTGAAAGTGCAAATGCCAAGAAATCCCCCAGTGCCAGCAATGAGGATGTTCACTGGAATCCTCTCCACGGATACCGGATTATTCAATTCTTCGCTGTCTTTGCAGTGTTAATAGTCATGGTTATTTGCCGAGAGTGTAAAGGAACTATAAGATTTGAAGGTGTAAATTGGGCTCTCGGTTTTAAAGTTTGGATTTTACGTTGCTGTGGCTACAGATAAATCAATTCAAGATTTTAAGTAAATCGTATAATTGTATTCATTATGCGTCTACTCGGTGTTGGCAAAGCAAGAGTCAGTCGATTTCGCAATCTTATGGGAATCTGCCGTGGTTTCCACGAATCTTCGTACAACAAAAATTGTGGAGCCTATTTATACAACAACAACAATGGTATCTAAATCTTACCATCCAGATTAAAAGGTTTTCTGGTGACGTGTATTGGAAAAAACGTGGTTTTTAATCGTCGCTTGTTTAATGACTCTTATGGGTTACGATTCCGGCAACGTTGTCGATTTAGTGGTGAAGAGTAATTTATGTGCAGCGTGTATCGCTTAGAAAAATCGAGAAAACACTGCAGAATATCATCAAGGTACGAGGAACACGAGGACGAATGCACAAAAAATCACGATGACTTCGGGGTCAGATGGGAGTCGACGGAATCATGGAAATGTTTTCGAGATCGTTGGAATTTTTTCAAGTCAGATACAGTTATTATATTATCTTGTTAGATTATTAGATTGTTAGATTGTTAGATTATATTGAAGATAGACCTCGAATACTCTCAGGGCAATTTTTTATTTAAATAAAACCCGTAACGTAACGATATTAGATTGAAGAAAGATTAATGTATCGGGCACGTTGAAAACCGAAGGGGAAATCGGATCCGAAGTGTAAAAAAATCACGTATAGTAAACTTAGCGGAAGAGAAAAATTAACCGATAAACTCATCAAAGACATGACAAAAATACGGTTTAGCAATTAGAAGAAATGTCGACAGTGCTGAAGATATGAAAAAAGCTATAATGGCCACTTCCTACCACGTGAGCTCTACGGATGAGAATCCAAGGCATGAGCGCTGGTCGGAAGAAGATGAGAGTCGGTGCAGGTTGCAAAAAGGTCACTGAAGGAAATGTTTCCAAACACCCTGGTCCGCTACATCCCGATGTGCAAAAGCATGTTCTCCCTGCCTACAGAGACTGGTGACAAGATGATCTAATTCACAGGTGCTTAGGCGGCCACACGCAAAATGCCAATAAAACATTTACATTCTCTACGGATGAAAATCCGAGGCATGCGTTCTGCTCGGAAGGAGATGAATGTTGGTGTCAGTGGCAAAAGGCTCAAGCTGAAGAAAATATTTTCAAACACCCTGCTCCACTACATTCAGACGTGCAGAAGCATGTTCTCCCTATTTACAAAGACTTGTCACAAGATGTTCTACTTCAAAGAAACTTGGGCGGCCACAAGCAAAATGTCAAACCAAAAATGTACATTTCGGATGACGCTGAAGCTGGCAAATAGACCTAGCAGACGTGCACCGCCCGAAGCCAGTACATTTATAGCGTGACTGTACGCGCTCGGGTCGTAACGCAGCAAGGGAGCATAGGGCTTACCCCCACCACTTACCCGCTCGTGAATGAGCCGAATGTATCTGACGGGCGGAAATAATGTTTTTTTTGTTGCTCAACAAAAGCCGTCACCGGGATGAATCATGGGTCGATCGTTTCGTGTATTCATATAGAGTAAGCATGTAAATCGTCAAGTCGCAATAGTTATGCGTGTTGACGGCAGACAACTTTAAACAAAAATTTCGTTCGAGTACGGAGACCCGAATGGCGGATAACGTTTTTTGTTTGTTAATTAACAAAACCGGTCATCGAATTGAAACATAGGGGGATGGATTTGGCTAATTATATATAATAAGCACATCAATAACAAAAGTCGCTACTGTCATGCGTGTTGGCAGCAGACGACCCTTTTTGAGATTTTTCGTGCGATTAAGGAGGCGCGGGTCGTGAATAACAATTTTTTCATTAATTTAAAAAGGTCGTCACCTGGATAATCATAGGTCAATCGATTCATCTTATTATAAACAATAAGAATCTGAATCGAAAAAGTAGTTGCTGTCATGCAGGTTGGCAGCAGACGATCTTTTGTGAATTTAGTCGTGCGGCCAGCACGACCGTTTTCGCGGAGAACTATTTATTTTTGTTAATCAACAAATGCCGTCACCGGGATGAAACATAGAGGGATCGATTCGCCCAATTATATAGGATAAGCACGTAAATAGACAAAGTCGCTACTGTCATACGTGTTCGCAGCAGACGGCCTTTTTGAGATTTTTCGTGCGAGGGAGGAGGCGCGATTCGCGAATAACAATTTTTTTATTAATTTAAAATGTCGCCACCTGGATATATCATAGGTCGATCGATTCGACTCATTATCGAGAATAAGCAGCTAAATAGAAAAAGTAGCTGCTTTCATGTGGGTTGGCAGCAGACGACCTTTTGTGAAATTAATCGCGCGGCCAGCACAACCCGATTCACGGATAACTATTTATTTTTGTTAATAAACAAAAGTCGTCACCGGGATGAAACATAGGGGTACCCATTCGGCAAATTATATAGAATAAGCACGTAAATAGAAAAAGTTGCTACTGACATGCGTGTTGGCAGCAGACGGCTTTTTTTAGATTTTTCGTGCGAGGGAGGAGAGGCGATTAGCGAATAACAATTTTTAAACTAATCAAAAAAAGTTGTCACCGAGATAAATCATAGGTCCGTCGATTCGCCTTATTATCAAGAATAAGCAGCTAAATAGAAAAAGTAGCTGCTTTCATGCAGGTTGGCAGCAGACGACCTTTGGTGAATTTAGTCGTGCGGCCAACGCGACCCTTTTCGCGGAGAACTATTTATTTTTGTTAATCAACAAATGCCGTCACCGGGATGAAACATAGGGGGATCGATTCGGCCAATTATATAGAATAATATATTGAATAAGCACGTATTCTTATATAGAATATAGAACATATAGAATTCTTATATAGAATAAGCACGTAAATAGAAAAAGACGCTACTGTCATGCGTGTTTGCAGCAGATGGCCATTTTTGAGATTTTTCGTGTGAGGGAAGAAGCGCGATTTGCGAATAACAATTTGTGAATTAATAAAAAAAAGTCGTCACCGGGATAAATCATAGGTCGATCGATTCATCTCATTATCAAGAATTAGCAGCTAAATAGAAAAAGTAGCTGCTTTCATGCAGGTTGGCAGCAGACAACCTTTTGTGAATTTAATCATGAGGGCAGCACGACCGATACACGGATAACTATTTATTTTTGTTAATAAACAAAAGCCGTCACCGGGATGGAACATAGGGGGATCGATTCGTCTTATTATGAAGAATAAGCAGCTAAATCGAAAAAGTAGCTGCTGTCATGCAGGTTGGCAGCAGACGGCTTTTTTTTAGATTTTTCGTGCGAGGGAGGAGGCGTGATTCGCGAATAACAACTTTTAATGAATAAAAAAAAGTCGTCACCGGGATAAATCATAGGTCGATAGATTCGTCTTATTATAAAAAATAAGCAGCTTAATCGGAAAGGTAGCTGCTGTCATGCGTGTTGGCAGCGAACGAGGTTTTATGGGATTTTTCGTGCAAGTTAGAAGGACCGATTCGCGAAAAACAATTTTTTAGGTAATTCAGAAAGTTGTCCCCGGGATAAAACAGAGCGATCGGTTCAGCGTACCATAAAGAATAAGCATGTAAAAAGAAGAGGTCACTGTTGCATTGCATGTTGGCAGCAGCCGGCCCTTTATGAATTTTATCGTACCCGTAACGCGACCCGTTTCGCGATAAATTAAGATCAATATATTTTGTTTTGCGAATACAGAATAGCTCAATGCAATGTTACTCACTCATCAACGTTGCAAGTAATCCATTAATACAACAGTTTCGAAAGTAGCACTTATGTCGTTCGCTGTACAACAATATTTCTTTAAAAAATGTATGATATGCGATAAGTTATTGTATCCTCGACCTAAGCACGACAAGAAACAGCATGTTTCCGCGAAGCATTCGACGAAGAAAGACAAGACTACCTTTACGTTTTATATTGTGATAAAGTGAAATGAATTAGTGAGCTACTGTTGAAACTGTTGTATCAATGGATTACATTCGGCGCCACTAAGGGGGCATCCATTAATTACGTGAGGTGATTTTGGCGATTTTTCGAACCCCCCTCTCCCCCTGGTGAGATGTCGTGAGATTTTGCTCGACCGCCTCCCCCCTCCCCTAATCTCACGTGAGATTTTTCAAAATGCATACGTTCACGGAAAATAAATTGTAGTAGAAGTAACTGCGGTTGTAGTACCATTTACTCCACCATGTACAGTAGTAGGGAGACTCTCTCTACGTGATAAAAATTATGTAATTACTGAAAATTACTAAAAGTACTAAAATTACGTGATCTTTGCCGAAGCCCCCCTCTCCCCCACGTGAGATTGGGTGCGATTTCGCTCGACCCCCCCCCCCCCCCTAAACACCTCACGTAATTAATGGACGCCCCCTAAGTGAGTATCATCCTGGCGAACCGTACTTCTTCTTCAATCAAGTAAATTGGTGTTAATTTATATTAATTCAATAATTGGGCGAAGCGCAAATTCTCAATGATGTAGTGCACTTGAAATATTTTCTCTCGAAGAAAATGAGCGTTTGAGATTAGGTTTTTTTAATGGATCTTCACTCATAAAATAAAATAATAAAGAGCTTCAACCCTGGCCCCGAAGGTGCAGACGCATGATGAGCAAATGAACATAAATTAATTAACAAAAAAAATCTATCCGCATAACGAGCTACTCTACTCGCACGAAATATCTCATAAAAGGTCGTCCGCTGCCATCACGCATAGCATTAGTGACTTGTACTATTTACAGGGTTATTCTTTACGAATAGATAAATCCATCGATCTACGATTTATGGCGTTGACGACTTCTCCTAATTAATTAACAAATTGTTATTCGCAAAGGAAGCCTCTCTACTCGCATGACAAATCTCATAAAAGGTCGTCTGCTGCCAACACGCATGACAATAGCCCCTTTTTATATTCGCGTGCTTATTTTATATAATTAGCCGAATCGATCCCCCTACGTTCCGTCCCGGTGACGGCTATTGTTAATTTTAAAAACAGTTATCCGTCAAACGGGACGCACTGCTCGTACCATTAAACTTATAAAAGACAGTCTGTTGCCAACCTGCATGACAGCAGCAACTTTTTCGATTTAGCTGCTTATTCTTTATAATGAGACCGATCGTTGGACCTACGATTTATCCCGTTGACGACTTTTTTTCATATATTAAAAAATTGTTATTCTCGAATCGCGCCGCCTCCCTCGCACGAAAAATCTCAAAAAGGCCGCCTGCTGCCAACAGGCATGACAGTGGCGACTTTATCTATTTACGTGCTCATTCTATGTAATTGGCCGAATCGATCCCCCTATGTTTCATCCCGGTAACGGCTTTTGTTTATTAACAAAAATAAATAGTTACCCGCGAATCGGGCCGTGCTGGCTGCACGATTAAATTTACAAAAGGTCGTCTGCTGCCAACCTGCATGACAGCAGCTACTTTTTCGATTTAGCTACTAATTCTTTATAATAAGACGAATCGGTCGACCTACGATTTATCCGGGTGACGACTTTTTAAAACTAATTAAAAAATGGTTATTCGCGAATCGAATGAATTGAAAGCGACAAAAATGAATTGTTATTCTTGAATCCGGGCCTCTTTACTCACACGAAAAATTTCACAAAAGGTCGTCTGCTGCCAACCTGCATGACAGCAGTTACTTTGTCTATTCAGCTTTTTATTGTTTATAATAAGACGAATCGATTGACCTATGAATCATCCCGGTGGTGACTTTTTTAAATTAATTTAAAAACTGTTATTCGCCAATCGCGCCTCTTCCCTCGCACGAAAAATCTCAAAAAGGCACTAACAGGCTGCCAACACGCATGACAGTAGCGACTTTTTCTATTTACGTGCTTATTCGATATAATTGGCCGAATCGATTCCTTTATGTTTCATCCCGGTGACGGCATTTGTTAAGCAACAAAAAAAAATATTATTTCCGCCCGTCAGATATATTCGGCTCATTCACGAGCGGGTAAGTGGTGGGGGTAGGCCCCATGCTGCCTTACTGCGCTACGACTCGAGCGCGTACAGTCACGCTAAAAATGTACTGGATTCGGGCGGCGCGCGTCTGCTAGGTCTGTTTGTCAGCTTCAGCGTCATCATTTCGGGCTGAAAATGGTCGAAATTGCCGAACTTTTTGCGGCCATAATATTCAACGGGGGACATTCTGAAATTCTGCAAATCATGAATACTTTAGGGATTGTAGTTGGGACGTGATATAAGGACTACGCCAACAGCGTTGATCAGGAACGATTAGTTCGACAGCAGCGCCGCACCTTGTAGTAATTGTACCGAAGAATTGCAATTGTAGTAATTGTACTGAAGAAAAAAAAGTTTAAATATTGTTTTCTTTGCATTATCCCTTTGCTTTGAAGACACAAATGTCAACTCCGGTATTTGAAATCGATTTTTGATCATTCTTATTTTTGGTTACTTTTATGTCAAAATCATGGACAACCCAGTGGAGCAGTTCCGCCGATAAGCCTATAGTAAAAATAACGGTGATGTGTACCAAAAAAAATTAGGAAACGTAGATCACCATACTTTGAACACTTTTATCGGCGCCTTGTGCCAGAAGCTACCTGTTCATGTTAGGGATCGACCCATCAAAGGACGATAGGCCCCATTCGCCCGAGGAATTGTAAAAATGCCAGCCGCTAATTTTAAAGCATCCAAATTTTGGGTAAGTACATTCAAGGAACATCATCGAATATTGTCACTTAAGATTACCAAAAATGTAACAAAACAATAATTATTGAATGCTAAAACATTTTAAAACAAAGCTACAGAACTTATAGAAACGGTAAAAGTGAGTATGGCAAAGGCTGGCAACCCTTGCATTCTGATCAAAGTGCATTCGATGTCGAGCTACATATAGGACGAACAGTGGCAATAGAAGCAGAAAAATTCATAGAAACAATGGTGCAATCGAAAGCACCAACTTTTGTAGCACCTATGTCGATCCTACTATAATTATTAAATGATCCTACTGTCGAATTTGAACAAAGCAGAAAATGTATTCCTATTGCTTTCGAAATCTGAAAAATTGACCTCTAGATATTATGATGAATGCTGATTCATCCTTCAATCTATTTATTAATCCTTAATGAAGAAATGATCCTACTGCGGAATTTGGACGAAACCGAAAATGTGTTCCTATTGGTTTCGAAATTTGAAAAATTAATGATTAACCATTTCAAGCGTTGTTTTCAAGAAAAATAAAGACATTTGATTGGTTAAATTCGATAAAGAAAAGATCTCATTTAATTTGAACAGTCCGCTTACAGTCACGAATTTTTACAAAATCGTCCATAAGTTGCAAAATAAGGCGAAAATGAGTCGGCTTTTTGAAGATATATGTTTAAATGATTATTGCCTTCCGTTGTACATGCTTTGTTTTTCATTTTTAAGAAGAAAACATGCATAGAACAGTATCGTATGCGCCAAGGTATATTTCAAACTAGTAGAGAAAAACCCATATATATAGCTTGATTTTGAGTCTCAATTTGGGCACGGGCAACTTTCCTTTTGCTGACTGTGCTTCGCATGGTTGCACCGGCTTGGCGCTGTTGTGGGCCTCATCGTTGATCGGTCCTCTGGCGCACTTCATCCGGCAATAGCATAGAGACTATTCCGAGTACTATCGGCGCTATGGTGCTTAGCGAATAATTTCCTATTATATGTCCGCATGCGATTGCAATTACTCAAAACGTTGTTGAGGCTATTTTTATGGTTTCTAAACTCTCATCGATTCTATTTAATTATTTTTGATCGTTTATGATTTCGTGCTGTAATACAACTTTTGCGGACGCGTGATCGAGGACGCTCACATCTGTTAATTGAAACGATAGGTTATATCACGGTAAACATTCGGCATATACGTTGTGAATTGTTTCCCCGAGAGTTTCTAGTCTACGACTAGGGGCCGTGACAGCACCTTTTTCGTCCAAAGCCGGATATAGTGCACCCATATGAGTTGCACATTCCACGAGTTTCTTTTTGCAATGTATGAGGAGTATTTCGGGTTCCAGTGCAACGTATAGCCACCAGCCATGGCGTTCTAACGTAATAATCAATGTGTTATTTATTTGGCGTGTCTTTAATCACAATTCGCGTAGTTATCTTTAAGCAAAATATACATTAGTACCTCGTACGATGCGCAACTCTGAGCGGAACGTACTGCTTGCTTTGGCCCGCAATATTAATGCAACGATATTGCCTTACAATCTTGTAAATCGCTTTTAGTTATATGGGTAGACACAATTTTCGCGTTGTCTCGAGCGCGACAAGATCATATTCTATTTCGAAAAATGGATAGCTATGATTTTTTATTTAGGCGGGCAAAGGATAAGCCTTGCTGTATCTATATTCTTCTCTGCCGAATAACGGTATCTTTACTACGAGTACAATGTATGTTTTCGTACTACGCACGTCTAGGGGAGACCGAGGAGGGTTGTGTCAATTTTTACTCAAAAGAACATATCTCAATAACGAAACATACCACGATTATGAACTCTATGCCTCAATATATCTCAGTCCTTCCTCTTTTAAAAACAGTCATCAAAGTTAATTAAAGTTATAAGGTTTCTCAGAAAATCCGCGAAAACTGAAACTATTCCCTTTGTCACAATTCTCCTATCACCGAGGTAAGTTGTGACAGGTACCGAGGTAAGTTGTGACAGCTGTGTATCTAGACTATAGATAAAAATACTTTTATCTGAATTACAAGCAAAACTCACTTTTATTTTTGCATAAAAGTACTTTAATTATCAGCAGACAGAATTGTGCTACAATAACACGAATTATTAACATAACGAGTATTAATAAGTAATTATGGCATAATAACGAGACCAGTCGTTTTAACATCAGTTAAAAATCTTAATAATTGTAGCAACTACAATAATATGGAACATTAACACAACAATTATTAAATCTTTTATAAGTAATTAAGGCATCAGTACGAGATTAGACGTTTTAAAATCAGTCAAAAATCTTAATTTAATCTGATAAACAGTTATGACAGACTTCCGTGTATAATTATTAGGCATTCTGAAACAAAACAATAGCAATTCAGCATACAACACCAAACCACATGCATAAATAGGTTCCTGACAAAAATGTCATTTTGAAGGCAGACTTTAATTGCCGAATACTTTTTATGTCAAACGTAGGTTATGAGAATTGACTAAAATAAACGAACATTACATATAAACGCAAAAAAACATTGTAAAAAGCATGTAAAATAAGCTAACCAGAAAATAAACTTAAATAGGAGAGTTGTGACAGCGTGTCACAACTCTCCTTGGTGCCAAAAATCGCGACCTTGTCAGAATAATAATTCGTAATCTCGAAACAAGATGCAAACACAGCAAGACAATTTTACGCTTTGAAACTTCAAAAACCACACAATAAAAGAAAAAATAGCAAATTCGCATGACTGTAATATATTACAATATAAATACAATCAAAATTTTGGTAAAAAATTTACTTTTCGGTTTTTTTTTCATGCAGACGTCGTACTGACGCAACCGCTTGCTGTGCGTCTCTGGCGCCTACTGCGTGAAGTAATGCGCCTCTAAAGAAAGTATCATGCGCTGTTGCCAGCTCGCTAACGGCCATAGGTTCCGAGAAATACTCCCTGTCACAACTCTCCTCTGTCACAACTCTCCTCGGTCTCCCCTACTTCCTATAATTCCAACAATTTTGGCATTTCCGTGTGATTTATCGCGATGGGGAACCTATGCTCTCTTGGCACGCTGAGTAAAGCGTCAGCCAAATAGTTCGTCAAATGTCGTGGAGAGAATTTGCTTGGGCTCACCATTTCTTCCGTAAGTCCTACTAGAAAATCAACTATTTCTCGTACATCACTTAGTAGCTGTTCCATGATGAGGCTTACGGCCCTCATTCGTTCGTCCAATTGTTGGCGTTCGTAGAGGTACGCGTTAACCAGAGCCTGTAGGATCTTTTGGTTTTCTTCCAAACGGGGTGATGATCGGTTAAGAATTTCTATCGTTGACTCCAAAATTTGCACATTCCCCTTCACGGCATCTGCCACTGTTTTTTGGCTTCAGTTTATTTCAATTATTTTTCTGGCTAATTTCGGATGAGTTTCAGGAATCCATATTTCCTGTAGTTGCCTTTATATTCGATAACGATTTTTTAAATCCCGATGATATCATATGCGGCTTGCAGTTCGCTGTTAATTTTGTCGACCATGCGTGCTGCAGTTGTGGTTGCCATATTAGAGGACCTGGTACGTTGGGCTCTGGTACGTTGATCCTCTATAGAGTACGTTAACCTGAAGTTCTCCACCGCATAGATCTGCTATTTGCTTCATGGCTTCGATGAGCTGTGCTTCCTGTTCCGTTATTCCGCATAGATCCACTTTTATTATCAACTTCCATGCATGACTGGTTATTGACATGGTTTCTATTTCCTCATTAAAAAGGCCGAGTGAAAACGTGAATTTGTCTAGCCGGTACGGTGCGATCGGCTTATCAGCCCCACCGTAGCTAGACCCAAGGGCCAGAGGTAGCACCCTACAAAAATAATTCGCGGGGTTGAGGGGGGACATACCTTTAGGCGAGGAAAACAATGCTGACATCCATGATCTTTTTTTAAGGTAAGATTTCTTCACCATTTTTTAGACTTAGGATATGTTTTATTACTACTTTTGGCTGTTACATGGTAGTTCTCTTTATTAATAATTAAAAATGGCGGATGTATGGCACGGTCTTCTAAACGGGTTGCGGCGGATGTTGTTAGACGTTACACGTAGCGTCGGCAGGATTAATCTGAAAAAAAAAACCAAGGAAGTTTTTTCTCTATTAACACTCATATGCAGAATATGAACCAAGAAGAAGGGATAAATGTTGAAAGTTGATGAATTAGTACGCTTTTAAATAAAAATATTGAATTTTCGAAAAAAATGGCTACATTTTGCAATAAAAAATACTTTTTTTTTTATTTTCAAAAACTTCTATAGTTACGTTTTAGACAATAAGGCTAGAAAAATGTATATCAAATTTCATAAGGATCGGCCCATTAGTTTTATTAGCTATGCGTCACACCACTTTTGAAAATGCAGTTCAGAAGACCGTGTCATCCCTCCGCCATTTTTAAAGATTAATAAAAAATGCCATGTACCAGCCAAAAGTAGTAATACAACATACCCTAAGTCTCAAAGATAATAAAATCTTGGTTTAAGACGGAATTACACCTCATCGCGGTCGGTATGGTAGAACAATTATAGATACCTAAAAATCTCTGAAACGGCTCTTCAGATCCCGTTGAAACTTTGCCAAACGACGTCAAATATATAGACGAACAGATGTCTGCCCCTCAAATTTTCTGAATTTGAGGGAAAAAAACGTAGATTGGCTCATCATGAGTCAATCTGATTTTTTAAATCAAAAACAGAAAATTTGAGGGGCAGACAGCTGTTCGTCTATGTATTTGACGTCGTTTGGCAAAGTTTCGACGGGATCTGAAGAGCCGTTTCAGAGATTTTTGGGAATCTATAATTGTTCTACCATACCGACCGCGATGAGGTGTCATTCCGTCTTTAAAAATAAATCATAAAAATCTGCAAACGTTTTCCTCGCCTAAAGGTATATCCCCCTTTAAATCTTTTCGGACCTATCCTTTTGAGGATTATACATATACGGGCGATGCTCCCGAAATGATCACATTACAGAACAACGAAATGTATAAAGAAAAACATTTAGTTTTTTTCATTTCAACAATGTAATTGACTTTGGTTCTAATTGATCTAATATATTTCCCTATGGATCACGCTCATTTTTCGGTTTTGAGAAATTTATCTATCATCGAGAGAAATAGTAGTTCCAGAGGATTGATGCAAACCTTTTCCTATCAACTTTGCATTGATTTATTAATAGCATCTTCTCCTTCTTCTTTGAAAATTGATCTCGCTCTTTTTGTTTCAACTTCTTTTTTCTTACGGGAATCTGTTTAAACCTTTCGTGTTTCCGTTTTCCAGCTTCCCTTTTTTGCAGAGCCTTTCTAAGGAGATAACCTAAAAGAATATTTTTGATTTCGCCGCATGTACACATGCGTAACCAAGATGTACACATGCGTAACCAAGATGGTTTCATTTCTCTGGCGCATCTATCATTCCTCTGGATCACACATGCCAGGAGTAACCCAGAGGGCTGACGATTCAAACGGGTTTTCATGAACAGCGGGGCCTGCTACGTTTTTCTGAACTTAAAATCTGGCAGTGAGGAGGGGTCTAAAAGTTTCACTTGAACAGGTAAAGAGCGATTTATTTAATTGAAAAATCATACGGTTAAGAATGACCAGTGCAATGACTCCCTCACCTGTGACACCACCTCATAACACACAAGGTCTGTAGAAAAAAGGGCAAGCTACAAAACTGATTCGACGAAATCAGTCCCTTCGAAAATGTAGATCGAGAAGGCACTGTTCTGGCAAACATGATTAACTAACGCCACCCGTCACACGACATATGAACTGATTTACAGCTCTCAAAGGAATGATTCAGAAAAACGTTTACGGAATTTCGTCATTTATTGTGAAATAGCTGTGCTTATTTTTTTTGTTTGTTTAAGGGAGGTATTTAATAAATGTCCAATGGTTTCGAGGAATATTTTAAAATGTTTAGTCCCTCTTCAGCTTGCTAGTGTATATGAGGTCTGGATAGTTACACGCCAGAGAAATTACTTTCATGGTTAAAATGCAGGTATAAAGGATAACGACAATTGTTCTGCCAAACCTGTTTTGTAGGAAGATTTCGAAATATTTCGACCTTTATATTTTTTAAACCCCTCTTTCTCCCCTTAGGGGTTGAATTTCTAAAAACGCTGAAAGACGTGTTTCATTAATTGTGTCAAGAAGTACAAACACCAAATTTCAAGTAAATCCGACCAGAGTTTTTAAATTTCCGTATAAACTTTGCCACCCTTTTTCTTCCCTTAAGAGCTGAATTTTGAAAATCGCCGGAATACGAGTTTCATGAATTGTGTCACAGAGCATTGATACCAACTTTCAAGTAAATTTGACCATGAAAATAGGATTTCGCATACAAACTTTGCCACCCCTTTCGCCCCCTTAGGGGTTTAATTACGAGAAATATCTTCTTAAACGATGCTTCCAATATGAAATCAACACCCTCTCCAAATTTCATGTTTCTACCTCCAGCGGTTTAGGCTGGGCGATGATGGGTCAGTCAGTCAGGACTTTGCCTTTAAATTTTGACGTCACGTCACAGCCTGTATATATATATATATATATATATATATATATATATATATATATATATACACACACACATACATACACACACGCACATATACAGGGCGAGGCACATCAAGTGTTACAGAGCAATAGCACTCAAACTATTGATCATATCCAAAAAAGGTCTAGACAAAAGTTTCACGGTTCGAGAAGGCCGTCATACTGGACCACCCTATTTTTTTTTATCGGTGGAGGCGCTGAAGGTACGTCAAGGTCAACTCCACATTTTTTTTAATGGAATGGTACATTTTTTTCAACCATCTTGTGGAGCACCTCAAGCCGCATAAAAAACATTAGAGGGTCAAAGTCGTCCAAGATAATTTCGAACACCTATTAAAATGAAATACAAATCTTAACATCTCGGATCACTACCAAATATTTGGTAGTGATCCGAGATAGGGAGCCGGGTTGAAATTCCATACTTTGAATGCTCCGACGGTTTACAATTCCGAATTTCAATATTCCGCAATTCAAGATGGGGCCGGGTTGAAATTCCGAACTTTGAATGATCAGAACGCTCAAAACTCCGAAAAAATACTATCCCGAAAGATCAAAACAAAAGAAAAAACTTACACGAGACCAAAACTCGGAAAATCTGAACACCGTCAAAATAATTCGGCTATGGAAGTTTTAAAAGTTTTAACATTTACAATAAATCGACGATTTATTTCAAGAATTTGTTTTTATTACGAAGTGATTTTGCGTCAATTTTGAAATTTGTCTTGACCATGTTATACCTTCCACATAATTTACAGACCATGTTATACAGTTCGTGTAGACTTTCGCTGGCATTATCTTGACATGGAGGCCGGGTTGAAATTGCGAACGTTATTGTTCCGAAATTACAAGGTTCGTCAAGATTATGCCAGCGAAAGTCTACACAGTTGACTGTAAATGATGCAGAAAGTATAACATTGTCTAGAGAAATTTCAAAATTGAAGTAAAATCACTTCTAAATAAATAAATAAATTCTTGAAATAATGCGTCGATTTATTGAAAATTTTGAAACTTTTAAAACTTCTATAGCCGAAGTATTTTGACGGTGTTCAGATTTTCGGAGCTTTGGTCTTTCGTTTAAAATTCTTTCGGAGTTTTGAGCGTTCTGATCATTCAAAGTTCGGAATTTCAACCCAGCCCCGAGATAGTTAGATTTGTATCATCGATACTGACCTCGAATGACCTTGAACAACTTTGACCCTCTAATGTTTTTATGCGGCTTGAGGTGCTCCACAAGATGGTTGAAAAAATGTACCATTCCTTTAAAAAAAAAGTCGAGGTGACCTTCCCTGTGCGTCAGCACCTCCACGGAAATAAAAAAAAATTGGTCGCATTTGATGGTCCCCTTCACACCGTACAACTTTTGTCTGGAACATTTTTTTGTGACGTGGATAATTGCCGAGTTATTTCGGGTGGCAGAGATAAGAGGGACACCCTGTATATATATACTGTAACGGGTCGATTTTCCTTACAAATAAATTTGTTTGTTCCGAAATCGAACAGGGAAGAAATTAGTTGACACTCTGGTGTTTTTGGTATTTTATAATAAAAGAAAATTTATTCAATTACTATCGATTTTATATAACACCAAAATTGCCGCTGTGGATCAGTGTAATGCGCTTTTCCTGTTGTTGTTGGTGTAATTGAGATGCACCGTCGATAAAATGTGAGCTGATCATTTATGCAACTCTATATAATGCAAAATTGCCGCCGTGTATCTGGGTATGAGTTGTTTTCATGGGATTTGTCGAACGCCGATTATCCGTCGGTAAAATATTCAATTCCGCGGGTAGTAAATTCTCAATGCGCGATCGGAATTGATTATCACTCGCAGATAATGCCCCCCCCCCTTTCTTTATACAATCGCCTCGCGGGGCCTGGGTCGCGACGCTCGGGGTATATGATCGATTATTGTGCGTCAGTACCACGGTCTTACATACAGGTCTGGACACTCGTCACAAAATCAAGTGGTGGGGGTCGAACGCTTATGGAAGCACCGGAGCAGTTCGTAATCCCGTCATCACTCGCCTCTGCGATCTATCCACCTACTGCGTTTTCTCAAACCTAACCTCAAAATCCCCGTGTCGGATATTTTGCTCTCATAAGAAAAGAAAAGATTTTTGAAAAATTGGCAAAAATGCCAAGACGGTGCGCAGTTCCTTATTGCAATACCGGCCGCAAAGCCGATAATGCAAACGTGTCGTTTGCCACTGAGCCAAATTCGATATCTCGTTCAAATAACTCAAAATCGCTCATGTTTTTCGCACCCGCTTGCGGTCAGAGGGTTGGGGTCAGAGGTTTTGTAAATTAAGCATTTGCGTTTTACAGCGAGTTATAATAGTCTACAATAATATTAAAAACGAGTAATATACATTGAGGTGAGACAGAGATTAAAAAGCTAGCGCTGTAACAAACTCACTTCACCCACCCATCGTCATCGCGCCGGAGTTCAGATCGCAGCGATCATAGTGGATAATATATGAACTACACGTCTGGCATCCATAAGCGAACTACCCACACGACAGGAGTTTTCAGACCTGTATGTAAGACCGTGGTTAGTACTTAATTCCCCTTCCTTGTTCACGCTTGGGCTCGCGGCGCCGGCGATCGGAGCGTGCTCCCCCTGTCGATCTACTCGAGCGCCATCGATTATCACGCGTCGATTATTGATTACCGTGATATTGATTTTCGGCGCGGGATATCGCCACGTACCGGTCTGCCGTGGCCGGTGCCCGCTGCCGATCTATCTCGGGGTGTCTATTGTTCTTTTTTGTGTTTACGTGACGCAGAGTTGGGCGTAATTCTATTTATAAATACGAATACGAATTTATTCACATCGTGATTTTCATGTGAATATAAATACAAATTTATTCATGCTTCACTTATTTGTATTCACATGCATGCATACAAATACAAAATATTCTGTATTCACAAATATTCTGAACATACAAATGAATTCACAAAAAAAATTGTGAATATTCACAAAAAATGTGAATATTTATAAAAAAAATCCTCTGAATTAAAAAAAATCCCATCAAAATCTGCGAATGCAAATGTATTCACAAAAATTGTAAATACAAAAAGATTCAGAAATTAAGTTGTGATTTTTTTCGCATTTAAGACAAATTAAAATCAAATTCACAATGATTAGATTAGAATTTATACCAACAGTGAGTTCTTGCGTGTTTTGAGAGAACATTGCGTCGAGGCAAAGAAATTTTTGCCAAAAAAGTTGTGAGTTTCAAATATTACAAATATGAAATATGATAATTTCAAATATTATAAATATGAAAAAATTCACAAAATGAGTTGTGAATTTCCTCAAGTTAAAGAAAATTAAAATCGAATTTACGACAATTATATTAAAATTTCAACTTGAGGAAATTGACAACTCATTTTGTGAATTTTTCATATTTATAATGTAATATTTGAAACTCACAACTTTTTTTGCAAAAATTTATTTTCCTCGACGCAATGTTTTCTCTCAAAATACGTAAGAACTCACTTTTGGTGTAAATTTTAATCTAATCGTTGTCAATTTGATTTTAATTTGTCTTAAATACGAAAAAAATCACAACTTATTTTGTGAATTTTTTTGTATTTACAATTTTTTGTGAATACATTTGCATTCACAGATTTTGATGTGAATGTTTTCTAATTCACAGGATTTTTTGTAAATATTCACATTTCTTGTGAATATTCACAATTTTTTCTGTGAATTAATTTTAATGTTTAGAATATTTGTGAATACAATTGTATTTGTATTTGTATTTACAATATGTGAAATATGAATAAATTTGTATTTATATTCACATGAAAATCACGATGTGAATAAATGCGTATTCGTATTTATAGATAGAATTACGCCCAACTCTGACGTGACGCACTTGATTTCGGGATACCTCCTTGCCCTTTATGCATTCTTGATCCAGTTTCTTCAATAACGGTGTGTATGTGAGTGCGCGTGTGCGTGTGAGTGTGTGTGTGTGCGTGCGCACGCGTGTGTGTGTTTGTGTGACTATCGCTCGCAATGTTCGAATACCTCTTCGCCATTTATTTTCTTCAAATATGATTTCTTCAATTAGTTCCTGATAAATATTCTCCTCTCTTTGTTTATCTTACGAATTATTTTGCGTTTTATCCTTAGCTGACTTTTTAACCATTCTCAATTTTCCCATGCTTTTTCATTCCTTCTGGTGCACTTTCCTTACCCTATAGTTCAGTACTCGTGGCGACAGTGTACCTGTCCAAGCCTGGGGATTTCAAATAACCTCCTAAGTAGTGAATCCGCTTTCTCTGTTCTTTCGTATTTCCTTCCTGCAACACTTTCCTTGCCTTATGGGTCAATACTTGTGTCACTGTGTACTTTACGATTTCCCAAAAAGAAGTGCTTTTCCCCCAAAATTACCATCCCTATATACTCTTATTTTACCGCCTTCACGATCCTTTTCCCTTACTTATTACCCATAATTCTCTTTGTTGTTAAGTGATTCTTAAATTAAATAAATCTTACTTTTTCTCTGTTTTCTTTTCACTGTCTCACTTCTTGCTTTGTTGTGCCGCCTTTGCGTTCCTCTTCTCTTATCCCTAATCATTGTTAACTTTTTCCTACTATTTATAAATCTTACTGTTGTTGTTCCTTTTCTGGTTTTTCTCTCTACCGTCTTTCTTTCCGCTCGTTGTTTTGTTTTTCTTATGTATTTTTATGATCTTGCGTGTCCTATGAGGGTCGGGTCAGTCGACTCTCTCGGATTTTGCTTTTGACCTTAGTTTTTCTGTTGGTATGTTATTTTCTTCTCTCCCTATCCTGTCATGATGTCGGTTACTTTTTAATACATGGTGGGGCTTTTTAGTTAATGAGACGGACCTGTACGTCTAAATATATTATTTATGTTAATACATTTTTTTTTTCTATTTTTTTATGACGAAACTTCATGCGGCGAAGCCGCTGGCCGCGCTGCCGCGTCCATCCACTAGCCTTCAAGATAGCTGATGGGTAACATATTTCTTAATGCGGTTTGCGTGAATCCGTATTTCTTTGCGTCCGTGGCCGATAAGGTACGTTTCACCTACCTCTCGGCTTCGGACCGTATGAGGCCCTACCCCCTTCGTGGTGAGCTTCGCCGATCTCCTCTTTGCGGTTTCATCTTACAAGCAACATCTATCAGGTGTCGTCCTTCGATTTTGTTGAAACTTATATATGTTGTGAAGCATTGAAAACTAAGCGACATGTATTTTTTTATCGGCGGAAAAACGCTTTTAACGGGTGAAACCAGGTCTCGAAGAAAGGCATGTCAAGGGGTATTATTGCAGTTTCACCCACGAGGAGTCGACTGATCGCAATAAAACAAAAACGAAAATTCTTCTAATCTGAAGCGATGAAAAATCCACCAGAGAGTTATCGCAAAAAATAATGAAGGGGTCAATCACCCTTATTCGAGGGCTGGTTTCACCCCTTAAAACGGGTTTTCCTCCAATAAAAAAATACGTCTCGCTCAGTCTTCAATGCTTCATAACATACAAGTTACAACAAAATCGACTTGATCACCCGGGCGGTACTCTACCCTGTCAGCCGTGTGATTATATTGATGCTTCGATTTGTCCTTTCTACGTTTTTCGAAAACGCTTTCTACGTAATTTTTTATTACTAAATTTTCGTAAATTAGTACATAATTGTTATTAATATCACAGTTGCATTAATAACGATATTTTTTACTGCGGGCACAGCCGCAGGGACGGCTAGTAGAATAATATTTTACATTTGATCAATAGACGCTCGACGGAAAGGCCTTACAGCTGCGAATTAGTACGCAAATGTTCGGCTTTTCATTTTTAACGAGCAAGGCAAGGATGGAATATCCACAAACAGCCGACGAGCCGAGAGACCGCGTAGGCACTCACCGGGACGCTATCTCCTCCACGCAGCCTTCGCAATGCCCCTCGGTCGATTCTCGTGCAAATAGCGGCACTTTCAACAATTATTTAGACGCGTTTCCCTATCCGTTTTGTCAGGCGATTTTTTACCGGTCTATGTAATTAATCGTCTCGTACTGAAAAAAGCCAGAACTAATACTATTACCCGAAAATTAATTTATTTTCATTAGTTATAATCGAGTCTGGCAACGACTTTCCACCACGCGATCGATCAGGCAATTTATTTTGTACGTTTTTGAAACATCAATAAACAATATGGGACAACATTTTAGACTAATACAGTTACCTGAAAATTTAACATTTTCCCCACCTCGTAACATCTGTTTCCCCCGGCGAGCCTTGCCATGCTCAAAGTTTTGGCATAAGGGCCCTTCAGGCCCTTATTCCAAAACCTTACCTGACCTTTTTGGTCGCCAGCTCTCAGACTATCTGTCGCTCTCGTGCGATGACCGGCGGCCATACTGTCTTCCTTCTCTCTCTCTCTCTCTCTCTCTCTCTCTCTCTTTCTCTCTCTCTCCCCCTGGCATGCGGGCATTTTTGTTTCAGAATAGTAGCATGTGCCTTTATGCTCAAGCTTCTCATTAATAAAGCTACTAATCAATCTTTTCGTTTGAGGCGCAATTAATCAAACAAAAGTTGACGTTTTCTCTAGCCTCACTTTTGGAACGCTATTCTGGAAGTCCGGTGGTTCGGAGCTCTTCGATAGCTTACTGGACACTGGCGCCATCACTCGGCGGTTGGAGGCGAATAGTCCTCTTTATCGACGTATCGATCCAACAATCGAGACTCTATTGCGGTAGCAGTAGCGGTAGCGGGGTATTGTAGTACCCCGCTGCGCCCAAATAGCGCACGGCGGTAAAGTTCGATTGAACCCCACCATGGATCATTTCTCACCGGTCAGTGAGAGGAGGATGGCTATTACACCCCTCGGTCACACTGAGATCGATCTCAGGGATGTTGAATCGTTGTACGAGGAACCTGCGGCTCCGTCTGGATTCTCTCCACCCTATGACGTCAACGACATCGAACTGCTGAAATCTACTCTAAAGAGTAGTCAGGCAGCTCACACTGGTGAACTATTGACAAGTAAGACTACTGTGGAGAGAAGGCAAAAAAAACTATGGAGGGTTCGCACGAGCATATGGATGCGTTCAATGCCATGGCAACAGCGTATCTACAAGCGGTTACTGCTAAGTCCTAAGTACTACTAAGTCCTTAAGGACCTCGGTCAAGCAGGAAATTCAGTCGGTCGTTAAAACGGCAGTTGATGCTGCGATCACTCTATTAGACGAGGGGAATCGAGCCCATCATGCTGGTATACGTTCCTTTGCAGATGTCGCGTCCACGGGTGACCTGGGTGAAGTTGGCAACTGACTTTACAGAAAGTAATTTTTTTTGTATTCGTTTGTACTCGGTTTGTACCAGTTTGTACCGCCATAAATTTCGTTTGTACCTTAAGGGGGAAAAAGTAGAAGGGTATAGAAAAATGGACCGCAACCCATTTAGAGCTAAACAATTTTAATAAGCGCGATTGAAAAGAGAATCGTTTGCACCCGCTTGTACCGTTGAACATTTTTTTTTAATTTTTTTCAAATTTTTTTTTGGAAAAAACATTTCGATTTTTTTTTCCGTTCGTACCGACAAGTATATCGTTTGTACCACCTAGCAATTGTTTCTCCTCATTCGTATCGATGAGTATATCGTTTCTACCGTCGTGTAATCGTTTGTACCCGTCTGTACTATTGAACAAACGTTTGTACTCGTTCGTACTGACGAGTATGTCGTTTGTACCACCGAGAAATCGTTTGTACCCGTCAGTACTATCGAGCAATCGTTTGTACCCGTTCGTACTGACAAGTATATCGTTTGTACCAACGGGAAATCGTTTGTACCCGTTCGTACCGGCGACTAATCGTTTGTACCCGTTCGTACCGGCGACTAATCGTTTGTACCCATTCGTACTAACGAGTATATCGTTTGGACCACCGAGAAATCGTTTGTACCCGTCTGTACTATCGAGCAATCATTTGTATCCGTTCGTATCGACGAGTATATCGTTTGTACCGCTGAGAAATCGTTTGTACCCGTCTGCACTATCGAGCAATCATTTGTACCCGTCTGTACTATCGAGCAATAGTTTGTATCCGTCCGTACTGACGAGTATATCGTTTGTACCACCCAGAAATCGTTTGTACCCGTCAGTACTATCGAGCAATCGTTTGTACCCGTTCGTACTGACAAGTATATCGTTTGTACGAACGGGAAATCGTTTGTACCCGTTCGTACCGGCGACTAGTCGTTTGTACCCATTCGTACTAACGAGTATATCGTTTGGACCACCGAGAAATCGTTTGTACCCGTCTGTTCTATCGAGCAATCATTTGTATCCGTTCGTATCGACGAGTATATCGTTTGTACCGCTGAGAAATCGTTTGTACCCGTCTGTACTATCGAAGCAGTCGTTTGTACCCGCTCGTACTGACGAGTATATGGTTTTTACCACCGATAAATCGTTTGTACCCGTTGGTGTCGACGAGTATATCGTTTGTACCACCGAGAAAACGTTTGTACCCGTCTGTACTATCGAGAAATCGTTTGTACCCATTCGTACTGACGAATATATCGTTTTTACCACCGAGAAATCGATTGTACCCGTTGGTATCGACGAGTATATCGTTTGTACTACCAAGAAAACGTTTGTACCCGTCTGTACTATCGAGAAATCGTTTGTATCCATTCGTACTGACAAGTATATCGTTTGTACCACCGAGAAAACGTTCGTACCCGTCTGTACTATCGAGCATTCGTTTGTACACGTCTGTACTATCGAGCAATCGTTTGTACCCGTTCGTATTGACACGTATATCGTTTGTACCGGTGAGAAATCATTCGTACCCGTCTGTACTATCGAGCAATCGGTTGTACCCATTGGTATCGACGAGTGTATCGTTTGTACTACCGAGAAAACGTTTGTACCGGCTGTAGTATCGAGGAATCGTTTGTACCCATTCGTACTGACGAGTATATCGTTTGTACCACCGAGAAATCTTTTGTACCCGTTCGTACCGGAGATTAATCGTTTGTACCCATTCGTACTTACGAGTATATCGTTTGTACCACCGAGAAATCGTTCGTACTCGTTCGTACCGGCGATTAATCGTTTGTACCCATTCGTACTAACGAGTATATCGCTTGTGCCACCGAGAAATCGTTTGTACCTGTTCGTACCGGCGATTAATCGTTTGTACCCATTCGTACTGACGTGTATATCGTTTGTACCACCGAGAAATCGTTCGTACCCGTCTGTAATATCAAGCAATCGTTTGTACTCATTCGTACTGACGAGTATATCGTTTGTACCACCGAGAAAACGTTTGTACCCATTCGTATCGACAAGTATATCGTTTGTACCCGTTGGTATCGACGAGCGTATCGTCTATACCACCGAGAAAACGTTTGTACCCGGCTGTACTATCGAGGAATCGTTTGTACCCATTCGTACTGACGAGTATATCATTTGTACCACCGAGAAATCGTTTGTACCCGTTCGTACCGGCGATTAATCGTTTGTACCCATTCGTACTGACGAGTATATCGTTTGTACCCGTTCGTACCAGCGATTAATCGTTTGTACCCATTCGTACTGACAAGTATATCGTTTTTACCACCGAGAAATCTATTATTATTTGTTCTCTACATGTGCGACCTTAGATATGCGCTCTCTGCCTGTGCTTACAATCTCTATGCGGATGATCTCCACATATTTCTTAGATGTCATGTACCTGATCTTGATCGCTGCATTACCAACGTAAACAAGGACATAGTTCTAATTCGGATATGGACGTCACTCAATGGGCTCTCACTTAATGACGACAAAACAAATGCCATAATACTTGAAAGTAGACCTCTAGTTCGCGCTCTCGAGTCACATGACACTCCACCCATCGTTAATGGCAAGACCATAGTCCAATAAAGTTTCTCAGTCAAAATTCTAGGCATCCGGCTTGACAACACGTTGTGTTGGAAACAACAAGCCATTAACGTAGCAAGTATGGCAAGTGCGAGGCTTTCATGCTGAAATCGTGTCGTGGATTTCTTCCACAGCGAGCTCGTGCAAAACTTATATCTGTTCTCATCCTGCCAGTAGTTGATTATTGCTGCTGCGTCATATTTGGGCTGGCTGACGAATATAATACTACTCTCAAAGTTTCATTGAATTCTTGTGTTCGATTTATTTTTGGCGCCAAATGATTCGAGCATATCACTCCGTACTGGGAAAAATTATCGTGGTTCACGCTAGACGCAAAACGGAAATTTTTCATGCTACGTTTAGCCTACCAAGTCCCCCGCTTAGGAAAATCCACGTATCTCTGATCGCTGCTTGAAAAAAAGATCCAAGAAACGGCATGTCCCTTCGGCAAACACCTGATTTTCTTGACATTCCCCATTTTCGCACGGAATACCAGAGGCACGCTTTCGGCATCTCCGCTGCGGATCTGTGGAATGCATTGCCACCTGGTAGCATAAATCTCAAAGAAGCGCGTTCTCTACCTTGGTACACGAACTACTCATCACAGGTGCGATTTAGGCGCGGACATCTCGTCAATTGCCCGCTAGGGAATGGGTAGCTGCAATAAAGCCAGAAAGGATTCCCTGTCATGCGAGCGTCATAAATAGTGTTGCATGAACACAGCTCTACACATAAACACTGTAAAATGTTGTACTGCCATCATGTTATATTGATTTATATAGAGGCTTCTAAAAAACGAAATGTTATTATTTGTGGATTGAGTGCCAGAAGATATGTTCAATCCTAGAGCACATATAAACTATCGATCTATCTATATATCCCTCCCTCTCCCTCGTGTGAGTGCTCGGAGAACAAGAAGATCGGCACGGAGAAACGGACGGACGAGAAATTGTTCGAATCCGACGTTTTACTTTTTGGCTGCAATGAAAATCCTCACGCTTCGCCTAACAATGTAAGTCGTCTTTATTCTGAACATTCCTTCTTGCTCAACGTGCTCTTGCAGGCTTTCGCGATCCCGTCTCTCGCTTTTCCCCACACTTGTCGCTCCGCTGTTTCCAGTGACTTAGAGAAGCCTGTCGACAGTATTGGCCATAGCCACTCGTTCCTCGATGCACCGTCTTGAGTAAAACTGCTCATTTGCCAGTGCAAAAGTCAGTGCGTTTGTAAAATTTCCTCAGAAATTTGATCATATTTCAAATGTCCCTTCGTACTTTTAGGTTGCTTCACTCTTGGCGCAACTAAAATAACCCGTCACCACTGAGCCGGAGGATTTGCTTAAGCTGTTGGATTCGAACGCCGACGGCAAGAGCTTAGCGCCATAGCGACTTCTTACACGGTTCGCAACATTAGTGGCCGAGGAGGAGGCGCTGCTCTTCTCGAACAACAAGAGGAAAGTCGACAAGCAGAAATTCATCGAGTCGTCGTGAAGGAACAGGGTTTGTAGGGATTTTCGATTTTTGTGTGGAAGGATTTGGTTCCATTTAGCGCGTAGCCAATTAACCAGTTGCTTAGGATTAATCCTGATGATTTTTATTCAGTATTACAATCCAAGGGAATGTCAAGTACAAAATAATACATCAAAAGCAAATACAGAACCTGCTCTTTATTATAAACAGAAGTTTTTATGTCGGTGCCAATAAATAAAAGATAAATATAAACACGTATCGACAATAATAATTGTGTGGTTGGGTATCGACAAATCGAATGCAAACGCATACAGCTTTAGAGTAAATTAGTTTTAAAAATTTCCAATGTTTGGCACTGACATCACTTTTATTTATATTATGAAAAATGATATCAATTTTAAAAATATACAAAAGTATTGATTTTTATACTTTTCAGTTTTTTCTTCAAGTTAGTTTTATTTTTCCTAATTCTTGCAATGAGTAAATTCTGAACAAAATCCAAAGAATTGTTAAAATTCCCTGACATCTCGGATTATTTCAGGAGGAAAGAAATTCCTTAAGTTTTTCCTGTTTCCCACATGCGTAACAGCCATGTTAAAGGGTTAAAGACTACTGTGGAAATAACAAATACTCGTTCGTCTCTTGATGCAACTCAAATTGAAGAGGAAGATCCAACATATATGGCAGGAATCGCAGATTGAAGGTAAACTCGTGAGTACAACGATAAAACTGCTGATAAAACGTTAAGACGGAATGACACCTCATCGCGGTCGGTTCAGGTTTTTTCAAATCCAGAAAATTTGAGGGGCAGGCAGCTGTTCGTCTACCTATTTGACGTCGTTTGGCAAAGTTTCGACGGGATCTGAAGAGCCGTTTCAGAGATTTTTGGGTATCTATAATTGTTCTACCATACCGACCGCGATGAGGTGTCATTCCGTCGTAAAAGCATTTTTCTTGAAACTATGTTTTTCAAAGGGGTGTACTCGATTTCTCAGCATCTAATGGACGGATTGACTTGCCATTTGGTACGCCTATTCAATTTAACAGTAACTTAGCCTTGACCGACGTTTTTCTTCTTAATATTTTTTTTCATTAGTTATTTACAATAATGCAATTTTTCCTCGGAAAATCGAAAATAAAATTCGAACATGTTGTTTATTAATGAAATACATGAACAAAAATTCGAACAAGTTTTAGCTAATATTAACTATTTTATGGAAAAAATATTTTCTATTGTTTTAGATAAACCGGGTGGCTAAAATCAAATACAACCTTGAGCCCCTCATTTTCAAAGGTCCTTAAGGAGTTTCGTAATTTAGGATGCATTAACTGTCCAAAATTAATCGGTTTCACTATATAGTTTCGGACATGTTTAAGGTTCAAGTTGAACCTTCATCCACTTGGTAATACACGTGGCACTTCGTAAACACTAGTTATAGGGCTGCAGGGTTGAAATAATGCTTCGATTGAAATTTAAAATAAAAAATGAACAAACTGCGATTAGGGTTAGAAATGTCGTGTTAAAAAAATTAACGATTTCTTTACTTGGTTAATTAATAATCATCGAACAAAGATGTGAATTTTGAGCTCAAACGGTTTTCGGACATTATCGAAACTGTAGGTGAAATTTTATTAATGTTATAGAAAGAATGAATAATTACATTTCGTATTTCTTTTTAAAATACCGTATTTTGAAATACCCGCCAGCTAATGCTTGACTTTGTGGAGTAGCGTACTCGGGAGAGCTCGCTAACGCGGTGTTGCCACACTTAACCTACAAGTTTCGTTAATGTCCGAAAACGAACCGTTCGAACTCAAAATTCAAATCTTTGTTCGAGTATTATTAATTAATCACATGGGGGAACCGCTTAATTTTTTAACACCACATTCCTAACACAAATCGCAGTTTGTTCAGTTTTTTAAATTTAAATTGGAGCATTAGTTTAACCCCTACAGCCCTACAACTAGTGTTTACGAAGTGTCACGTGTGTTACCAAGTGGATGAAGGTTCAACTTGAACCTTAAACATGTCTGAAACTATGTGGTGAAACAGATTAATTTTTGGACAGTCAATGCATCCTAAATTAATCTCTCGGTGATATAAATTTCTATCGTCTACAAGCATTTCGATTTTAGTGTTGGAACTTCTTAATCCGATCGTTCATAACTTATTTAATTATTTATATTTTTTAAATTAAATTTGGTACATAACTTTGTTAATATACATACAAATAAACGTCTAAACGACTTTTCATTCATCACATTCCTTCAAAATTGATTTCTTTTAAAAATAAAGTCAAAGTAGCCTAACCCCTGGGGGTATAAAAACAATTATAAATCATAAACATGAAGAGATGAAAAAAAAACAGAACCGAACGTTCGTTGCGTTCCAACGATGCACCTCAACGCCATCGAAAACTGCCAATTGTGGCACCACGGTACCGCGAGCAATCAATATCGGTATCGTTGAATGTTTTTTTTCAGGCTACTGGTTATTGATCACGATCCCGTAAAAGAGTTGTAAGGCATGATTTCCACTATCACATAATCCTGTAATGCTTTATGCAAAGTGAACCATTTTACTGATGAGATATTGTTTTTTTAAGTGACGGGTAGGCAACATTAAAAATTAATTTAAAAAAAACTGTTGTATGGAACCAAACTTTTTTATTATTTGTAGTATGAGGACACAGAAACAAAGAATTATCAAAAATAAACTAGTAATAATTATAATAATTGCAGAGTTTTGGACCCGTGATTCGAAAATGGTTACAGATTATTCATATTTTATTGTTGATAATTCTTTGTTACTGTGTCCACAAACTAAAAATAATTTTTAAAAAGTTTGCTTCCATTCAACAGTTTTTTCTTTTTTTTTTTAAGCTTCCATCTGTACAGAGTCCATCCCCCTTAATACATTCCCCACCATATTCCACCATATTGCACAAGACCAGCACACTTCTGGTGTGCTGGTCTAGTGGTTAGCGTGCTTGCCTCTGAACCAGAACATTCAGAGGCCGCGGGTTCGAAACCCAGTCTCGTAGTCTCGGAGAAAAATAAATACGGGCGTGACGTAGTTCTACGCGGATTTCGCGCACACGGACCGGTACGCGTGTGTGTCGTGTGTGTATGACTGTGACCTGTGATTTATTTATCGACAAAACGCGACTAGCTGCAAAACTGGGAAGCGCACCTGGGCCCGCTGAATTGATATAGGTTTTCCGCAGTTTCCCTATACCCATGGCAGAAATGTGATGGTAAATACGATACAGAGGGGGAAGTCGACTGCGGCCGCAAGGTGAGGATGTGAAGTGGAATATGGTGTGAAATGTAATAAGGGGAAGGAACGCGTACAAATGGAAGCAACAAAAAAATACAACAGTTCTTTTTTATTTATTTTTAAAGTTGCCTACACCTCACTTAAAAAAAATTACGAAGATATCTCAAAAATTGTTTACTTTTGCAAAACATATTGCTGGGTTGTTTGGAAGCGGAAAACGTGTCCTACAACCCGCTCAAGGGATCGTAATCAATAACCAGTAGCCCTGTATATATATTTATTCCGTTTTCAAAATATATGAAATAAAATGAAAATAAAATGAGATTTCAAGAGTCGCGTGGTCTAGGAGTACATCACTTATTTTCGAATAATACTTCGCGGAATCAGAAACTTGGTTTGCACTTACATAATAAATTGCGTTAATTTATGTCTTTCTTAGCATGATAGTCAAGTTCTTGAGAAAACGATATCATTGACTGAGCTTTTATTCTTAACCATGCACGCCATGTCGTTGCATACCATTTCCAGTGTACTTGTGTGATAAATAGGTTGTACTTTTATGTAATTATCATTCGTATTTTCTATTATCATAGCTATATGCGTTTTTAAATAAAATGTTGAAAATAATATTATTTCTAAGATTTAATCATTTTGCGTACATTTCTAGTAAATCTACTTGGCTTTTTTCATAAAAAGTTATTTCTCTTCTTTTGTACGTTTATATTGAAAAAGTAACCATCTAAATAAAACCATTGTTTGAAATAGAATTCAAGATATTTCGAGTTTAATTGGAATTTTGGAGATAGTGAAACAACCAAACTTTTTTAAGGGAACTTTTATTACTTGGCATTTTTTTTACTAGTTAACGTTTTTAGGGAGATTGGTTATGTATATACTCGTGGACTCGAGTTCAGGGTGAATACCTGATGTCTTTCAGAGCCCTGGAAGTGTACCCTTCTCTCAAGCTTCGTCAGCTGCCGTACAGTACTGACCCAGCTCCTTGCGACTTCTGGCACAAGAAAGTTGTGGCTTTTAAGGGGGTCTCTATCGCCATTGACCAAAATTAACTCTTTTTCCTGCTACATCACAAAACCGGATACTTTCCGGACAGACGTCGTAGAAGTTATTATAACTTGTGGCTCCGTCAAGTACGCGACGCTTACAGGTTGCACATTGGTCAGCGCCATCTTTAAATTGAATACCAACATGCCATTGCGAGAAAAAAAACCAATGTCGATACCCACACGGTGATTAATGATAGTTCGTCATAAAGGTGCAACTTTTGCTCAAAAGGGTAGGTCATGTTTATTTCAGATAAGACATTTTTTATCAGAATTGGAGATAAACTGAATTATTGTGAATTGGTGAATATTGAATTATTTTTTGATGGTAGGCAATCAATCTTGTTCGGTATTTTAGCATAAATAAATTGTTTATATGACGCCCATGCATTTTTTTTATCAACCAAAATATCAATTGGTAAATTCCGTAGAATATCATACCACGACTTTTAGACTTCTGTATTTTCACATTTTGGGTACAGTTAACGAAGGGTCTTATTCCACCAACTGTCGCGATATAGAGAAAAACTATTATGTTTTGGGTAAGAGTCTCCATTCTTACGGGATACCGTTAATTGTCCTAGATCTCGTTGCTACTAAAGGAGTAGCCGATAACGTAAGTTTTGTTAGGCTATTCACTGCTGGATCCTAACCCTCTTCGCCATAACCCGAAGCGTGTTCAGAATTGCTTGCCCGAAACCGCTTGCCTGCGCGCGAACCCACAATGGCATACCGGTTTGTAATTTTCGGTAAAACCAGTTTACATAGATTCAATTTTTCGTCAGTGGGTTTGGGTTCAAATTCCCCCCATATCCGTGTGATTCCCGGCGAAAAAAATTAACTATGCTCGCCGACAATTATGCATTCATCCGGGTGAACGGCCGAAGGTAACAATTTTTCGTAACTAAGCTCTTGACGGTATTGTTTGCGTTACCTATTCAAAATTTCGGGGAATGTCGCGTCATATTAGGCGTGAATAATTCATGAAAAGGATACATACCATAACTTGATACTTGACGTCATCAGTATGAATCTCTTCTGTTCCGATAACCAAAGGGACCTCTTCACATTCATTTGACATCGTTACTAAAACTTTTTCCAGTTCTGCTCGTTCTTTGCTGCCTTTTTTGTAGGTTAATACCGGTTCGTTTTCCAGACGGATATTTGGAGGTTTCGACCCAGGTATAATGCTTCCCAGACATCGCGCTCCTGACCTGTTGGAAATGAAACGTGGTATGAAATTATTAAGACCGGTGATAATGTACACGTACAATATACCCCTGTGAGCAATCGACCCATCAAAAAGAAAACATGGTCTCAAGAACGCCAGTAATGTTTATAATGTTACTACGCTATTATTTTTATTAACAACCTCGCCGTCGGTGACCACAGCATTGGTTCAATTCCATGGAATTGTTAAAAAAATAAGGGTGGTTTGCGTCATAACGATTGTCTGGATCTGGCTAGTTCTCGCAGCAGCACACCAAAAAAAACACCAAAGCAAATACGATACAAGGAAGATCAAATGAAATGCAACTATTTAGAAGAGCTAGTTTTCACGATTGATCGTATAACAGTCCAATTATCTGCAAATGGGGGAAAAATCTGGTTAATTTACAGAGTCCGTCCCAAAATACGGATACATATAGTAACAGGGAAGGAAGGTATTTCATTAAGGGGCATCACTAGTGTGACACTTTTTAAAAATTGATATTTTGTGTTGCAATTTTCAATATACGATACCTTCAAGAATAACATACTAAAATACTAATAGACACATACTAATAGACATCAAGTGCGGATCTCAAATAGTTTTTGAACTGCAGCCCTCTAAAGAGTCTTACGGGCGATCCAACACAGCTAATCCTGCATATGAATAGATTTTAATTAGTTACTTTTGTATATTTTGTATTTCGCGCAAGCAAACGGCTGTCTCCCGATCGACAACGCGACCGTCGAGAACGCCTGAGAGAAAGGGGTTAAGGCTGCACGGAGCGCCACACTCAACGTCATGGCCGTCGCTCCTTGTTATTAAGGCGAGAGCGCGAGAATCCGAGCGTCCAACAACCTGGCGCTAACTTTGAGACTACGATAGCGCCACCCTGGTCGTCATCCTCGTCGCTCTCGTCATCATTTAATCGAGAGAGCCAAATGTTGAGTCTCCAGCAGGGAGATGCTCCCACTCTGAGCTGTCGAGCTCACGGTCACTCCAACTCCGCTCTGGACCGAACGTTACCGACCTGCAACTTCGTCGAAGCGATGGGGTTCTAAGGATCCTGATTCTCACCGGGATCTGTTCCTATAATTTCGTTCCGACGCGAAGATCTGTTAGTCCATCGATAGGTCGATTCGAAATATCCACCGGTTACAAGGAGTAGGAGGGGGTTAGATCTCGCAGTAGCTGAGGCGTCCTTCTCGATAATCTGGGAGGACTCGAGTTTTGGTATTTGACGAGATAAGACGTGTTTTCCCAAGCCGAGCCGTACCGGCGCCCAAGAAATCAACACTCTCGGAATTATTCGAGGATCGAGTCCGACGTTTCACTGGATCCCGATCCAAAGAAAACCGTAGTGGCGAGCTGTCGTTTCGCTCTAGTTTAGTTTGTCGCATAGTGCGCGAATTTTCTTTGGCCCCAACCCTTGTGAGAAATAATCGGGAATATTGAGTATTCCTTTATTCACATTTATTTGGAACCGCCGCACTATGGGGCCAAATCCCAAAAAGCTGGCCAAAACTCGAAAACGTTTGAAGTTTGACTGAAAGTCAGTACTCGGGGGTTTTCGGGGTCGCTGATTATGAAGCCGAAGTCAAAATTTGACATAAAAACAAAATGGCGGATTTAACATGAACCTCTTTTATAGAGAAAGTACAAAACAGATACATATGTCGTATAATACGATAAAACATACAATCGGTTGATTTAAAATTCACGCATCGTCATTCGAAGAATAATTTGATTCACGTTCAGTTGATTCAACTTTTAAATCGCTGGAACGTCCAGTACTTGCTGGTATACGTGGCGCAACTAATAATAGAACTGCTTCTTGGAGCAACGACTTTAAGTTTTTTCGAGGCAATTCGCGCAAACTTGAAATAAATGGATCTGATGTTAATAATAAGCGTGAAGTAATGTCTTCCATCGTTTTGGCTCGGAAACACTTTCTTGCAAAATCTTTACGAAACTTTTTGATGTATATATTAGTAGACTCTTGAGCGTCTTCAGACATTTGTCCTATCGGCGATACCGATAAATTTATCACTTCTGCACCATTAATTAATACCTACCGAAGTTGACATGTAGAACCACGGATATAACTACACAAAGTAGCGAGCTGTCTGTAAAGCACAATCTTGAAAATGTATTAAATCGATTTCATGGCTACTCGAAATTGTCTGCAGTATGACATGGAAACGCTTAATCAAGTCCTCATCAACCCCTGTAATAGCAGCAGAAATGCTTGAGTTTTCGAAAAATCGTAGAGCGGTGTTCCCATCATTCGAGCTACCGAAACCAGGCTTTGATTGATCGACTATTAGACCCAATTCAATACGGAAACCCTTCTGTATATTTGTTTTTCGGATTCTTATTTGTTCCTTTTCTTTATCACTACGCGCTTGCCCCTTTTTAATTTCAAGCTTATATACTTCGTGCAAACATTCGAAAAACCGCATCCATGCATGCAAAGTTGATAATCCAAACTGTAAATGATCTTCAGATACTTTCTTTTCTAGAATTGCATCGATATTGTTAAAGTCTTTTGAAATTGCTTTGCATAAATAGCATCGTTGAGTAGACGTATTATGCGCAATAGCATTACAAACTTCACCGTCTACCATGGTGAAAACAAGTCGGAAACAAACTCTTATTTCTTTTCCATTTACGATATTTTCGAAAGGGACAAGATTGTTCTCTTGCTGTTTAATATAATCCATGTCCTCACGAGTGGCTTCAGGACTCTCGTGAAAACATTGGATCCTAATTGGTATACAAAAGCGAGATGACGGTCTCGGGCTTTTCCATACAACAAGCCTAGCGTTTGCTTCTTGGTTGTTTGATACAAGCTGCTGTGGAGCGATCGAGGTAAAAAAAAATATTAGCATCGGATTTGCTTCCATCATCATTGGTGAACTTTTGTTTGTACGTACTTTAGCCAGAAGTGCCATAGCAGCCCCACTTACAAATTAAATTCAAGTTGCTAACATTTTAGGGAGACAAACTTTTGACAACATCCATTTGTGTTAATAATATTTTATTAGCTGTGTGATTCAGCAAAGCCTGCAATTTTACCTCAGTACTACATTCATTGACTGAAATATCTGACTTAGGCGGATAATATTTGAGCTTAGCTTGATATAGCAATTTATACGGTGGAAATAAATTACAGCTGTTCTCTTTGCTTCTATTGCGAAGCCCCTGATATTGTCATTTCGATAATTTTAGTTCCACTATGAGCGACAGAGCAGCATCGGCAGATAAAGTCGTTTCTTAAATCGCATCCATGGACTCCTTATACTTCTTAGCTTTAGATGGGCTCCCCAATCCCACATCACGGACAATTTTCGCAGCATCTGATTTCACAGATGAACGAAGGCTCATTTGAGTCGCATACGTCAATTCTTCCATAATATGTCTTGCGCGTAATTCTTCAGTCCTCCTTCGTTTTGTCCGGTCACTAAACTTTGCAAATTCTGAAGAAGGCCGATCCAAATTATGGGATTTTTCTAAAGATTTTTAGTTTCTTCGAAAGAAACGAACACGCGCTCCACCATTCAAAATATTTTTGCAGAAATTTGCCTTCAGTTTGTGATGCTGGCTGCCACTTTTTATGCGTCATGCAACAACTTGCGGAGGACAGGTTTTGCATTGTCTGATAGAGCAAAGGGGCGTTGCAATTTAGCAGATATGAAATTTTCGATCACTGCATATGTTTCAGTCGCTTTGTCATTCAAATGACATTTCAATATCGAAAAAATGTCCTCTCTTTTCAGACCACATGCTTCACGTTCATCAGCGACAGATTCTAAAAATGAAAAATATAATATCTTTATAGATGGATAATTTCATATTCAACCTCGTTACTATTATTTATTCCAAAATATTATTTGAAAAGAAAACATGATATTTATAAAAGTGAATTACGTATCATAGAACTCAATACATTGCAGACTGCAGACAAATTCAAGAAAAAGAGCAAAACATTCCACGTCGTTAATGTACGAAATTAAGAAAACTATGTTTTACATTGCAAGAATTCGCACCAATGACACAATGGCAAATAGAGTCAGCAAGTTTTTATTTGTTTCATTCAATAATACTGCCATCTACAACATGTGATCGGTCAAGTCGCAGAACTCTATAGAACTTATAAACTTTTCTCTATGTGTTTAAAATTGTCCGTTGTAATCTTCCGTTCATTTTCGTGCAAATGATTCGTTTATTGTTATCGCATAAACTATTATTATTAATTTTGTGGTACATAATGATTTTCTACTTAATTGCAGCCGCTGACCCCGATTTAAAAAATCGAAATCGATTGATTTTTAGAGATTTGGCGTCCTCTTGAATATAGCGTTGAAATATTTGCTTACTGCACGACGCGTCTAGCTCGATTGAGAGTCTCCTTTCAACTGTCCCACAGTAACAGGTATAAGGTAATATTTTGAGCTTTGTTGGTACATGTTTAAGGTATACCTTTCGCGGAGGGGCGTATTTTGTGGGGGCATAAGGAGGGCCCTTCCGAATAATTGGTTAAATGAAGTGGCGCTTAATAAAAATAAGTCACAATCAATTATACCCAACGATAAACTGGAATAAAAAATTTCGCGCAAATTTAATAGATTTAAACATTCTTACATTTTCTCTAAAAAGTCGCGGCTACGAAAATGCTTCTGCTGATCACATTTTTTTAAGTTTTATCATTAATATTTTCGTTAATGATTCGGTGACCCCCTGTTTCTATGGTTGTTACGGAATCTTTAGATTTTTTACACGCGTGAGCAGTTTGAATCAGGCGTCTAGAGTTATTTAGTGTATAAATTATTAGATAAAAATGTGGCCAGCGTGTAATCTCCATACACCACCGTATAAATGCGACGATTTTTAGTTAAAAGTTCGGCAACTTAGCTTGAAATTTTTCCAGTATACTAGGATGTATTTTTTACTTGACTATAGACGAAAATCAGCTAATTGTTAAAAAATCGGGTTCGTGAACGGGAACCCGATTTCCCGTGAAAATCGGGTTTTACCTTAATACATTCATATAACAAAAATCAAATGCGCTTATCTCGGCCATTTTTCCATAAAATCAGTTGAAACAAAGCTCAAAATGTGTTTTTTCACGGTCTGGAGTTCATGCTCTTCGAATTTACATAAAATCAATGCATCAGTTAGGAACTCGTAATTTATCCCACTGTAATTTTTGCATAGTTCTACCCGCGGTCTTACATGCAGAAAATCCGCGGGTGGATCGCTAGATTCGGTGGAGCAGGTTTACCCGCATAGGCAAAGGACGGGGGTTGCGGCGGCTGGGACGGGGGCGGGGTCTCTGTCATAGTCCCACCCGTAGGCTTACATACAGGTAAGTCCGCGGGTGGAACTGCGACAGAGATCCCCCCCGCAACCGCGTCCCTCGCCTGAGCGGGTAACCCTAAACCGGCGACTGTAGCGGCCACTACGATATTACCAAATTTCTACAAAATGCGACCTACCATGCGTACCGCGACCTACGACCAGTGGAGTTTCTAGACCCTTGTGTAAGAGCGTAGTCCCAACATTCGCTACTGATCCTGCAAGCGGTTTCCTGCAGTAAAATCACTATTTAGGTAACATAGTTCTGAAGAATATAGTCTCACACCATTCGAACAATGGTGTGAGACATAATGTTTTGTAATGTAATACTAATGTTGGCCAGGGTATGCTGCATACGTCTGTGAAACTCGAAATACACTGACCATCTTGTTATCGACATATTCGCGTATAAAATGGGCATTACTAATACGCGCTGCATGAGACAAGTCCCGTAGAACATCATATTTCTGTTGATAATGAAAAAATTACGAGACAGAAGCTCATAAAAACGGAGCAATAATAGATGCATGTTTTAGGGTTATTATGGAGAAAAAAATGATCAGTTTTAACCATAAGCTTTTCAATTTATGAGTGCCAAAAGTGTGAAATACGTGATGAAGCGTGACCGGCCGAATGAGTTGATGCAGACAACTCGGCAACGCTGTGCACGATGCTTGTTTCACGGGCGGCTTTTTTAAAACTTTAGTTCATACAAATCGTCCTTTATAAACCAGCCGATTTTCCATGTTATGATATTTTTTATTTATGCACTACACGAGTTGCAAAAACTACACTGTCAATAACGGTAATGAGTATAGTTAGGATCAGGGATTGATTGTGTTCGCCAGTAACGTTGCCACATGTACGGATCGTATGCCCGGTTAGTATGCAAGCATGCGTATACACAAACTTTCTAAGCGTTGGCATAGGAAGGGTAAGCCCTGCTAGAAGTTTTTTTGACCACAGACAAGAAGACCGCTCTAAACCTTATTGTCAATTAATTTACTTATAATATACTTATAATATTTCAACTTTTACATAGTCAGATATTCTACGTATAGTACAGTCTTGCTGTCGCTGGAAAACCCCGTGATCGGAAAAAATTAGAAGAAGGCTAGTTTTTTGACAGGTGATTTTGTAGGTGCCGCGGGTGCAAAATCCCAGTTTGCCTGAAAATCGGGGTGTAGGTTTTTTTTAGGGGATGAAAGGGGATGGGTTGGATTAATGCCAAACTACAACCCCTACGAGGTCGGCACCGTGAGACAAAATGTGCAGAAAAATCCAGGCTTTAATTTTTTCCACAGCGCCGAAGTCGTGGAAGTTCATTTTGGGGGTGAAAAAGTGGGGTGAAATTCTGAAAAATTAGTTTTATTTCAATAACTCTTTAGAAAAAATTCTTACACTTTTTGCTCAAATGGGAACGTTGTAGCCCTTGAAAAGACGCATCGATCAAGTATTTGTTCATCACTCTCCAATTATATCTTCACCCCCAAAAAAATTGGTTGAAATACCCAAAAGAATTGATTATTCAATAACTCCAAAACAATCTATCTTTCGGGTATGGTTCAAATGTACGAAATGTACAGAATATTTTCTCTATATTTTCGTTTATATGGACCACCCTTGAATTTTTATTTTTCAACCCCTGTCGGGGGTTAAACATTCAAAATGAAATTCTGGGAAAACTATTGGCCGCACGAATTCGCCGCCGTGGAAGAATTTGTAGCTTGAACCCTCAGCTACATTTTTGTCCACAGCGCCAAAGTCGTATCTCTTTATTTCCGGTCAATAGTCTCCGGAATTTAATTTTGAATTTTCAACCACTGAAAGGGGTTCGAAAAAGCAAAATTCAAGGGTGGTCCATCGGAACGAAAATATAGAGAACATTATTCTCTACATTTCGTACATTTAAACCACCCCCGCAAAATCGATTGTTTTTTAGTTATTCAATAAACAATTTTTTTCTTATACTTCAACTATTCTGTTGGGCGTGAAGATATTATTGGAGAGGTATGATCCATCCCTGATCCCCACTTTTTGACCTCCAAAATGAACTTCCACGACTTCGGCGCTGTGGACAAAAATAAAGCCCGAATTTTTCTGAACATTTTGTCTCCCAGTGCCGACCTCGTGGCGGTTGTAGTTTGGCATTAATCCACCCCGATCCCCTTTCATCCCCGAAAAAAAACCCTACACCCCGATTTTTAGGCAAACTTGGACTTAGCACCCACGGCACCTACAAAACCACCCGTCAAAAAACTAGCCTTCTTCTAATTTTTTCCGATTCCAATATACAGCACGACTGTACTAGTATGTATTCTGAAAAGATGTAAATTCATTATCGTTTCAAAATGATGGCCCATTTAAAAACTTCAACGGATGTTTGCTTCTGAATGCGACCGACCTGCATGTTCTTACCTTACGGCGATGGATCACACGGACCGAGCGTCAATGAGAATGCAAAAATAATTGTTTGAACAATGATTTTTTCTATTCTTCTTGACCACGATTGTGATCGGTGCGTGCGGTACTTTCTGTACCTCTCAGCAAATACGATTGCCGTTAACGCGCTGCATAAATCAACGGTTATAGATAATTGGTTAAAGAATTTTTTTTGTATTTCTTCTTGACCACCACTGTGATCGGGAGGTGCGATACTGTCACGTCCCCGCGAACTTATCGGATTTAGAGAAGACGTAACGCGGTGTTGACTTTCCTTTCGGGTCAAGACATCAAGCCCTTTAAAAGTTACGAGGGTTTCGAAGCCGAAAAGGGTATATTTTCTCTATTCAAAACAAAATATAGTATATAAATTATTTTATTCAAAATATTCAGCACATAAAAGAGCAATACTTCAACAACGTTTCAAAAAAATGTTCATCCAAAAATTTGGGAAATTCAGCCGGTCGGACCTGGATTCCGGAGACCCCTTAAAAAAAGTGTCCTCGTGGTGGTCAGGATAACTCATGATAGCTTCATCTGAAAATAAAGAACCAATTTTTGTCTGTTAGAAGATAAGCTTAGTACAGCTCGTGATTAAACGAAGGATTTAAAAAAACTGAAATTTGAATTTTTGGCAGAGTTGTATGCAAAATGGTTCAATTTACATTATGTACAGCCTTGAAAAATTGATTGTACTCGAAAAAAAACCGTCTTTCAATCACTATTCAATGCTATTTTGGAGAAGTGTGCAAAATTTCAATAAGATCGGTACATTATTTTTTAAGACATCGTGTCCACCGACTTTATAAATAGTATTGTGAGAAAAATGCGATTAAAGTTTTAAGTAGAAATAAAGCGAAGATTTTTTTTTTTTAACTTACATAGAATCCTCGATTTCCGCTCCATAAAGCAAAGATCCTACTGCAGCTGCGATGTCCAGAGCATCCTTCTGTTCCTGCCTGAGACGATTCTTGCTTCTCGAGTCCCAGTCTCAGCTTTTTTTCTCAGCTATGAGCATGCGATGTTCATCCTCTTTTCGCGCATACTCGTGGCTATGTCGGTCAAGTGTTATGTCCATCCCGATCAAAAAAAGTAACAGAGCTGAGATCCCTTCGTTGAAAGCACAAGCAGCAACTGATGCAGCAATTTCAACTATTTTGGAACCAGTAGAGAGTATTTTTGGAGTGATTTTCCAAATTAACTGGTTCAGACTCTCATTATTATTTTGCGTAAAGCCAACAATGCACCGCTCTAGAAGCTCATATTAGCTAAGCTCCTCATAAATAGGCTTGATAGCTGATAAAATATCACTCGGCAGTGGAGCATAATCGTGTTTGAATGATGATCAAATGTCCATTACTGAAGCACGCTGCCAAACGCACCATGAAGCAGGGCCGCTTAGGCATATTTTGTGCTGTGGGTTCTGGTCCGTAGAGCTATAGTGGAAGTAAGTTGCCCATATAGCGTCCTTCGTGTTTTAAACTGAATCGCAATTTCTTCTTATAGCCCGTCCGTAATAAACTGTTGAATTATCAATTAATTTACCCGTAAGCTTGCCTTTGCCAGATGGAGGTTTTTTTAAACCGTTTTACCTTTAACTTTTTTTCATCGACAGTTTTTTTCACTAAATTGTGTAAACGGGTGTCCATCCTCTTTTGCACGTGTCCTATTCATTCTTTTTGATCTATTTGAACATTTTCACCATGAGGTTTCGAATTAAGAAGTCCGGAATATTTTTTGGAGTCTTCGTCTTCAACGTTATTGACGTATCTCAGGCCGTATTTTTCAAACGAACGTTAAAACATTGCAACGATTGATGAAATGTCCATATTACCAGCTAGTCCTTGGTGATTGGCATGGCAATCGTTTTTTTTTTCTAAATGATCCTCCTGCCACTCTTCAAATTCTGCCCAATCTAGTTGTTTCTTCCAAGTCTCACACAATTTACAATATGAGCTTTTCACAAATTCATCCAAAACTTTTCCAGAATAATAGCAAATCAACGTGGCCACACCGTAAAATGATAAATAACCGCGCTTGTTCCAAGTGCCATCGCCTGATACAGTAATATCTGTCGTATGTTCAACATCGTTTACATCGCACGTTACATTCTTTTCTTCTTTTGCAGCTGAGGAAAAGAGTTTTTCGGCAACCGTCTTGATGCATTCATGTATCTTACTGATATAAAAATCGCACGTTGAATTATTCAAGAAAGTACTTATTTCCATTGAGCCACCATTTTTTTACATCTGACAAGACTTAAGCCTATTATTCGAATAACAAAAATGAATTTGCGATTTATTTCATACGCTTTACCTATTGCTTGACACGATGAAATATATCTAGGCTGACACTTTTCACACTCCACCATAATTTTGAAACTAAGACCTAATTTTGCACATTGTTTAAATTCAACTTTACCATATCATCCTTTTTTCTCTCCGTTTTTATGCATAATGTTAGAGCACTTCACAAAACTAGCAAGTGTTGGAAAAACTTTTGAAAAAGTATATAATTGCATATTGAAGAGTGCAATTATCCGGCACGTTTTTCCTTCTTGGCTTCTTAGTTTTTTCGCCGATGTGCTGGCGAAAGATGCATTGTCGATTTCTGCAGTTTTAGGATTAAATGACTGTTTCCTTTTTCTTGGTCAATCTCTTCTTCTTCCTCCTGCGCCATTAACTCTACTAACTTTATGCGGCTCTACTTGGCAAAAAAATCGGTCGAAATCTCGGTAAAACTTTACAACGCACACATATAACTTCGAAGAAACCTCGTCGCTCATCAAGCAATATGAAACTAAAATATAATACGTGACCCTCAGAGAGTGAGAGAGACGAGAGAGAGAGAGAGAGACAGACAAAGAATAGCTAAGCAGCTGCCCCGATATACCTGCGTCGCTCCCGACCGGTCGTTCACACCGGGGGAATTTCCAAAGGCTAGAATTTTTCTCCGATTACAACTATGGGAGAATATTCTAGACATATTGTACTATAAGATAATAAAATATAAAAAATGAATTTTCCGAAATTTTCAAACCCACGTAACCCCTTTACTCAGGCACGGAAGTCACGTCTTCGATATAGGAGAGTGAGGAGAGAGACCATTGGATAGTGTGAAGATAGCGTAAGAGAATACCTTTCGTAGACATGTTTTACTCACTTATATTTGTCTTTATTCGTTGGACGGATTCTTTTTGTTCTCGTCTTGGTAGTTGCGGTTACAATGTTGTCGGAGATTTATACAATCGTCGGTGTACACGTAGGTTAAATACACTACTTCAACATTTTTCAACAAAGTCAATCGATTTTTTTCTTTTGTATCTCTACGTCAATTTTTTGCTGACACATCCGACTTTCAATGAAAAACTATCCTTTTGACTTTGATTATCGATATCTCAGCAACCAATAATCGCACAGGGAATTAAGGGCAGCTTTCAAAACTTGAATAAATTCCCTACAAGACCCTTTGGTGAGTGGTGAAAAAAACATTTTTTTTAACCCTCAACCTTAATATAAAAACAGTACAAAAAAAAGACTATGGTTTTTCAGTAAATATACCACTACTTTACAAATATTAATGGAAAGACTAATGTTTGCAGGTTTTTTGCAGCTTAATGTACCCACAATAGCCCTGTAAATTTTCAAATTAATCCATCAAACCGTTTTTCCGAACCGATTAAAAATGGGCCTCATCTTTAATTGCATCAATTAAAAGTTGAGTAGTGAAACTAAGCTGTATTCACTAGTCGATCTGAGAACATTTATGCGATTAATTCTCGATATTTTCTGCGAAGGTAATTAGGGTTACAAGAAAACTATTTTTTTCATAACTAGCCATGATGAAAAATGTAAAAAAAGATAAAGTTAACAAAAAAACTTTCAATTAATTTTTGTTACTAAAACATTTTTAAAAATTACCAAAAAGATTAGTTTTGAATAGAAAATTGTTTTCAGTAACCTTAATAACCTTCGCAGGAAATATCAAGAATTTATGGCATAAATGTTCTCAGATCGAGCAGTGAATGCAGCTTGGGGTCATCAACTTTTAATTAATGGAATTCAAGATGAGGTCGATCTTTAATCGATCCGGAAAACCGGTTCGTGGGTCAATTTGAAATTTCACAGGGCTATTGTGGGTACACGGAGAGAATTAAAAAGTAAATTTTGTCGTGAGTTTCACGGTAAAAATTACCGTGATATATTTCATTGTGGTGACAAGTGAGAAAAACATAATAATTCGTATGCAACAATTTTTTTCAATTCACGTTACAGAAAATTTCAAATACGTAGCTAAAATTTTACTATACCAGAAGGGTAAAAATTGGAGACAGTAAAATTTAGCACATATATTCTAAAATTTACCTACTGTCGGTTAAAAATTACCAACCACACCGTACGGTATTTTTACGGTACTGCACAGTAAAATTTACCTGCGTCAACCTCAGAAGAAAACTTTCCTATAAGGCTGGTAAAATTTATATATCTTCCCCTCATTGTGACCGTTTCTTTCCTCTACTGTTTACCTTTTTTCTCCACCTTTCTCCCTGTTCCCCCCTCTTGCGGCCGCAGCCGACTTCCCCCTCTGTGTCTTATTTCGCCGCGAAATCCCGAAGAAAACATTTCACGACGAAATGTACGCGACTGGGTTTCGAACCCGGGACACCTTCCATCCGCTGGTTTAGAGGCGAGCACGCTAACCACTAGACCATCGCACGAGTTCCTTAGTAAGATGTATTTTTTCTTCAAAAACTGGGGCGATAATAATCATCATAATGACCGAAATAATAATAACCATAGTAATAATAATAATAATAATAATAATAAATATTATTTATTATTGAAAAATTGGTACAAATTCACGCTGTTTGTTTTTTGTTGGGAATTTTTTTTTCTTTCATATAAATTGGTATACTCAACAAACGGATAAGAAGAAGATTTAATTATTAGCATTCATTTTTCATTTAATACTAGTGATGTGACTAATTTGCGCACATATTTCGTCATCATTTAAAATCGTAAATTCTTTTTAACTGTTAAAAATTTTATAAGCAGTTTATGTACGCAGTTTAGACGAAATTTTTTTGGGAACTCCCATGGCGCCATATAAGGAATAGATAGACCACTGAAACGAGCCCACGCACCCCTTCTTAGCCCCACCACGATACCATTTTGAAGTGAAAGGTATGAAGGGGAATTTTTACCATGCAGTGCCTCAAAATTACGGTACCGAACCGCCCGATAATTTCAACCAAGCGCGCACGATAATTTTTACCGAGAGCACAATACATTTTTCTATAACACTCATTACATTTTATAATAAATTATAAAATAACTGTTATAAAGACGATACTTTTTTATAGACATTTTTGAAAGGCATAAAATAATAAAATGCACCGTAAAATTTCGCTGATATTATATATTTTTTAAATTTAAGTTTTGCGTATTTTGTTACACATCAAAATTTACTCGAAAATCGGGTAAAATGTTCTATCTGAAGAAGAAATTTTATTTTATTTTCGTGGAAATCTGTGTTTTACTTGGTAATAATAAGCGAAGTTTCAGGGTTGTCATCTGGTTACCGTTACTGCAGGGGAATTTTTAACATTTAATTCTCTCCGTGTACATTAAGCTGAAAAAAACCTGGCAACATTAGTCTTTCCATGAATATTTGTTAAGTAGTGGTTTACTGAAAAACCATAGTCATTTTTTATACGTTTTTGAAATTAATGTTAAGGGTGAAGAAAAACTCAAAAATCAATGAAAGCGACTTGTACGAAAGTTATCCGAGTTTTCAAAGCTGCCCTTTAATTTCCTGTGCGATTATTGATTGCCGAGATATCGATGATCAAAGACAAATAGTACGTGAGCCCACGACTAAAACCATGTATCATAGCAACACGGCCGAAACTGTATAAAATCGTCAGATTATATGATTCTGAACCCGACTAGGTGTGTAGTGACGGTCAAAAGTGTAGCAACTGCGGGGGAGGCCATTTCTGCTGTGTCAAAAAAAGGCAGTCGGTATTATAGCGATACGTCTAATATTGAAAATGTACATAGATTTTATAATTTTATGACGAAAAAGTTTGTTTTCAGACATTTTGCACGTAGCATATAGCCCGAGTGCATTTTTGAGAATGTCAAAAAATTTAGCAGACCTGTATCATAGCAACCCGGATAAATTTTTTTTTAACCTTTCACATGTTTGCCGGGATTACCCAAAAACTTTTTTCAGGAATTTTCGATGTCGCATATACTCCCAAAAACGAAAAGAACGTTCCGGAGTCGCCTGGCAGACGCCTCAGCGCTTGTTACGCTCCTTCGACAACGTTTTCATACATCTCGGCGGATTTCATATAATAATGTCATACATTAAAGTTATTGGCTCTTTCATTGAGGATTGCGGTATTACCAATATTTTGCTGGACAGTGAAATTTTGGCGAACGGATCACTGAAGGGTTTCATTTCGGGTACAAATTTTAATCGATGCAAAAGAGACTACATCCTCTTGTCCCGCTTGCGTTTCAAAAACTGCACTTCGATACCTTCGTCGACCGGGAAAAAATTGTCATCGAAAAATCAATTGAAGATTATTTGTTTCAATTCCAAAATCATCTTTCAACGACGCCTACAATAAAACACAAAGCAACTCTCAAATTGTTCGAAAAATATGATAACTTTACCGAACAAACTTTGCAAGGAAAGCATGGATTAACGGCTCAGTTTTATACCGTTTACATACAATTAGTGTCCTATTATGACATACTGGACGAGAGTATCAGAACCGGAGATCTGAAAATGTATGTTTACATTCTTGCAAAACTCACACATTTTTTCTTCGCATTCAATCACCAAGATTATTCTCGTTGGCTTGGTATATTATGTCAGTAAACTTTGCAGCATAGACGATACCCATCCAGGACTGCGTTTCTCATTAGAACAAGGATCATTCGGAGTACGAAGTACGGAGAAACCTTTTTCCAGAATACCTGTCGATCTGACTTTAGAACAAACAATTAACGGCGAAGCAGCTCGGAGGTTGAGCGAAATTATTCACATGACAAATTCGGTGGCTGCAAGGCAACGTTGGGCAATAAATCACAGTGCTCGAGCTCGAATAATATCACATGTGCTGAAGACCGTAGGAATTGCCAAGAATCAGGCTATCACCTCGGAACTGAAGAGTTCTCGCATTCGAAAGTCACCAGCAAGTTAAGAAGTTCATAAGGACTTTAGAACAATACATGAATCCGTTCGACAATTCTTTGAACGCTGATAAGTTGTACAACGTCACAACTGGAGAAGCTGCTGCACAAAATACTACTGACTTTCTGCTCAATGTCCAATCTCGAGGAGAAACTTTGCGCGATAATTACATAACAGAGGTAAAAGAGAGACATGCACGGTTTCAAGAACCAATAAAAGAAATCCTGTCTTCACATTCAGAATTAAAAAAAAAGAAAAAAGTTTTACTCGGTGGCAAGGTCCAAGAATTGAGGCTACGAAGAGATTTATTTTGGCGGCTTTTAGCTTTGTCCTTGGAAAAAAAATAAGTATCGAAAAAGTGCTGTGTAGCCGATAACCCCAATGCCGCTATCACTTTGTCACATGGACGGAACAATAAATAAAACCGACAAATTAGCATTGATGCGAGACCTTGAAAAAAAAATTGAGAGCACTGAGCCGGAGTCTACAGATGTTTTGATTATTGATGGGTTTTTTTTTACTGCATACCTTAAAAGACATTCCACGAACATTTGGAGATATCTCGAAGAAAATTTTGCTCATTTTGTGTAAACATAATGTTGCAAGGATCGATCTGATATTCGACAGGTATTTCTGCCCGTCTATCAAGGACACCGAGCATGGATTGCGAGAAAACATAAAATCTACAGATTTTCGAATCTTAGGACCGCAACAAGTTAGACCTTCTGATTTCGCGAAAGAATTGAAAAATATCAAATTCAAAAATGCTGTGGTCAAATTTATTATTAATAATTGGTCAGAAGGTTTTGTTATCCAAACAATTAACGAAGATTTAACTTGCCAAGAACATAAAGAGGCAGATACGAAGATCGTTTACCATGTCTGTCAAATTAATCAACGGGGTCAAGTCACTATTCGATGTTCCGACACCGACATACTAATAATAATGCTCGGAAATAGGGAATTTGTAAAAAGTCTCGTCAAAATTTCTATGGATGTTAATGTTGGTAATTCTCGCCGTTACATTGATGTTTCACGTTTATACGAGACATTGGTATCCACTCTGGCAAAATCTTTACCTGCTTTCCATGCAATGACCGGCTGCGATTACAATCCCGCGTTATATCTCAAGGGTAAAAAAGACCATTAACAATGCTAAAAAATTCTAAACGCTACCAAGAAGCTTTCGCTGATTTGGGCAGCTATACTTCTGATACTGTGAAGGTATTCCCCGTTTTGGAAGAATTTACGTGCAGATTGTACAATGAAAAATAATTAATAATGTCGTTTGAGGTCGACTGAACATTTTTACAAAGACATATAAAATAAAAAACGACAAGGCTTCGACATTTCTGAATCTCGAGTTATCCAATTACGACGCCTGCAATCTACCGCCATGCAAAACGGAATTGGAAAAACATTTATTGCGAACGAAATATATTGCACAAGTATGGAGCAACGCTCATACCAAAACTCCAACCGATCTCAACCCTGCAGATTTCGGATGGTATGAAGACGAGGGACGGTTCCAGTTTTCGTGGTTCTCCGGTAACCAACTACCAGAATTGAGCGACGTTGTTTTGGACGACAAATCAACATCCCCACCAGGTACAGTGAACGTGGCTTCTGCTGTTGCTTTTGCTGTTATTTTCATAAATAAGTTCGTGATTTTTACTAATGATATTTATTTTATAGAAGAAGACGTTGTAGATCTGACAAGCGACCTCGAGAGTGATTTCGAAGACGATGATTCCGGGTCCGACAGCGATTGAATACGTTAACATTTTTGTAACTTTAAATAAACCGTTTTTTTTTGCCAACTTTATCCCAGTTTCCTTTTGTGTCATTTATTTCAGTCCTTCAACTATCGTTTACTTTACAGTTTCGGGTAAACTCTTTGTTAATCATCATCTAATAATTTGAGGGTCGCAACTTATTCATTCGCTTGTGACATAGACTTCAATATGCCTGAATGCGATTTTTAAATAATTTCGGAGTATCGAAAAGTTTTCTGATAAAGAAGGTGCTACACTAAATTTTTCTGATATAAATTTTTTCGACATCCGGACAACTTATTTTATCTCGTTCAACAATTTTCAGACAGATTGCTATGTTACCGAACGGTAAAATTTTCTAACATTTTTAAAACGGTCTCGAAATGTAATGCTTTCAAATTTCCTTCTGAAAATGATTTTTTCGCATCAACTAACCCAAATTTACTCGTAAAGAACATTTTTAGACGGATTGCTATGATAATTTTTTTTGGTCTCATTTTTAATTTTTTAAAGTGATCTTCCGCGCGCTACAGTACTGACATCTGAAAAATATGTTCTCGGTGTCTTAGAGCTATCATTAAACTACAGTCCGAAAATCAGACAGATTGCTATGATACAGTACGGTAAAATTTGTTGACATTTTTCTAAAATCCGGTCAGGTCAAACGCTACGCGGCAAATGTGTGATATTGGTATTTTCGAGTTCAGGATAATCGAATCTATCAATTTGATGCGTTTTTGGCCGTATTGCTATGAGACAAAAATTTTGTTGTGGGCTCTCGTACTAAAAAGGATCCTTTATCATTTAAAGTCGGATATCCCGGCAAAAAAATTACGTAGAGAGACCAAGAAAACCAAATTGAAGCTGAATAAACAAGCAACTGGCCTATGCATTCATTTGACTGAAAAAAAATCCCGCCCCCATGGACCCTTGAAAAACAACAAAAAAATTGGGAAACATTTTTTGACCCGCGATTTCTTATGATTGCTCGCTAACCGTAGCTCGCCAATTTTTTTGCCGAAACATCTCGAAACTAGAAACTTGAAGCTTCAAAATCCTTTTTTTCCATCTGAATGCGACCATTTTTCACACATATATAGCGCTTCAAAAGACACTTTAAAAAAGAAGAAATTATCTGTTCCTTTAATTTTTTGGTGTAGTGTAGTTCCTTTATAATATTTAAACGAGGATGATATAGTTCGTCAACTCCTTCTAGTTGCACAATGAATGAGCTTCGACTTAGTCGTACAATCGCGACTAGTTGCAGACTTAGACTGTTTTCGATAGAATTTCGCACGTCGAAGATTCAGAGTTACATGGCAGAGATTCAGAGTTAGACTGTGCGCTTTCGTGGCCGAGATGGACTGCCCTGAGTGGATGCTTGTTCCTTCCTTATATACTCGTTTTTGAAGCGTTGGTCACGGGGGATCTTCGGGGTTGTGCTCATTGGAAATAATATTATTGCGTCCTCGTAGGTGAACTAATGTTGGTTCCTGTCGTAATCGTAAATTGGGGCCTCCTAGTTCCTTCCTTATATACTCGGTTTTGAAGCGTTGGTCACGGGGGATCTTCGGGGGTTGTGCTCATTGGATATAATCTTATTGCTTCCTCGTAGGTGAACTAATGTTGGTTCCTGTCGTAATCGTAAATTGGGGCCTCCTAGTATTGAAGCTTCCATCCGTTCGATGCAATTGATTGATACTCATTGTATCTCGTCTTCTTGAGTGGTAACTTATTTCTCTCGACGATAGCGGGTATTTATTCCTGGTAGGTGATATTGGCTAGGTGCGTATATCATGTACCTTTGAGGGTGACTTGATTCTTGCGTTTTACTATGCGTACCCCTTTGATGTTGTACCGCCGTGTAGACATGGCGCCAGTGATAAAAATGGTGTCGACCTGGTAATTTTCGGACTCTTCTAGGTTATGGGCTTATTGTCACCCGGAAAGGGTTTACGTTTCTCTGCCTGATGGTCGTATTGTCCAGATTCATTGGGATTGAGGGGTGAATGCAATGAAGCGGGGCGTGACGTAACAGTACTATCTAACCTCTTAGCGAATATGAGTGCTTTCCATGCGATGCAAAAATCCAACGGTGAAAGGAATGTGAAAATTATTATTTAAAGAATTGTTAATACATTTATTCTCGGCCCCGAATTGTGATCGGTAGGTAGGGTACGTAATTCTGTTTCTTTTTTCAAACTTCCATAAAACTTATTCATGCTTGGAAAAAAATATACATACACAATTTCTAAAAATTATAGAAACGAAAAATTTTCGAAGTTTCTAGATTATGTGCCACTTACTCTATGTTACTTAAAAATTTAATTCTTGAAATCTCTAGTTTTCAAGCTTTCACCTCAACCATTTTTTTTTATTCTAAAAGGTGTACAGACAGAGGAAAATTGGTTTGATTAGTGACGCAATTGGAATATTTTTTCTCGTTTCTTCCACTCGAATATGACCTTCGAAAGAGATCTGTACGATGTTTTGTCGCAAAAGTTATAGGCTATCAAAGCCAACATGATGCTTTCGAATTTAATAATCTGTATCCCATGAACCAATCATCGTACACAAATTAAAAGGGCTGCCCCGGAAAGCTAAAGGCAGAAAAATCAAATTTGAAGGCAGAAAAATCAAATTTTATTTTTAAAAAATGTTCCCATATGAGATATTGATATAAGGGAATGGCGTTTGTTCCTCCAATTACAAAAGCTACGCTATCTTTGCAGATACCCATAGCGACTGTTATGTTTAGACTTCTCTTCCAAGTTCATAGTGTCCACAAAAAGTATGCTAAGCGTTAATTAGGTCAGATTTTTCCCCTGTGGCCTGAATGATGAATTTTTTTTATAAAAAAAAGAATTGAAGGGCATTGTTGAACGTCATTATTGTTTTAAGCATGATTAATTCGTGTATTAAGTGAAATGAATTTGTTTTCTGAGATTTGCCGGTATTTTTGCTTATGTTAAGTGGAAATTGGAAGGAATAAAAATACATTTCATTTTTTCCAAATTTTGTTGGATAATTTTTTTTACTAGATTTTTTATTATTTTTGAAAGGGTAATACAATTCGTTTTTGAATTGCTCATTGGAAAATAACAAATCTACCCGTTGAAAATTTAAAAAATCCGTTGTTCAACCAGTTTTTCGTTTGAAAAACGAACTGTATTTTAAAAGTTCAATGCCTGTATTATTAATACTTGTTTTTAATGCGAAATTTATTTTCTTTTTAATTGGTATATAAGTAAAACATTATTTTTTGGTACTCTATATTGTTTCTAAAGAAATGTATAAACGAGAAAAAATTTGTTTACAAATTTAGACCTGCCGGCCAAAAGTTTTCGGACACTAAAGATAATTTCAATCACTGGATCGAAAAACTTTCAATCACTGGATAATTGCCAAATATTGTTAGAATAATATAATTCATTCCATTTATTATTTTACGAAGATACTATACAGCTCTATATGATGAATTATATTATTCTAATATAATTTTGCAATTATCCATACTGATCGAAAGTTTTGCAATTATCTGAAATATCCGAAAACTTTTTACCGGTAGTGTACACAACCGACACTGGTGAATGGGCGATCGGAGTTCGGCTCCGGCCATACATCGAGTTAAGCAGTGTTGTGCATGGCACAGGCTGGCGCTTCAACCAGTGACTGGAAGGCCTATCTTTCTGAGACATTGGGTGCAGATACTTGAATAAAAGTTTGTGTACTAGAGAATCAAAAGAATATGAGGCCGTCTATATCGGTAGGGGTATTCCACAGTTTCCCCGTACTCCCGACCAAAGCGGTATATTATAGCTCAAGACGGCTGCGCGGGTACCGGGAGTTAGGTAAGATTAGCGAAGGGCGGATAGGGAGTAATAGGAAAAGGGTCAATTGGGAAGGATGATACGTAAAACCAGCAAGGGTATACGTTGGAACTCAGGAATTCATTCAGAATTTAATCTAATAATTCATACACAACAAATATCACAATATGCCAATATAGCAGAAAATAAATGTAGTATTGTAAAAATTGTAGAAAATACGGAGAGGTTAGTACTTTGAACATGCAGTTAATTTTTCAAACGAACAAAAATCCTAATTTTTACTTTCATAGGGTACATTTGTGATTTTCGAATGAAAAATTGATAAACAAATAAAAGTACACTGTTAAAAATAACGAAACATTTTGTTTATCCAAAAAAAGGTTAATTATTTTTTCTTTCGACAAATTCTCACTTTAAATAAGCGAAAACACCCATAAATGTAGAAAAACAATTTGTTCCCCTTATAAACGACATAATCGTCGTCAAAAACAATATCGACCTTTCTTCAATTCGTTTCACCAAATTAAAAACGTCTACAATTCGGGCTACAGGGAAAAACGTCGGAGTAACTTCACGCTTCGCATACTTTTTTGGACACTTACTTATAAAAATGCCTGAACATAATAGTCGAAATAGTTATCCGCAATGATATAATAACTTATGTAATTGAAGCAACAAACGCTATTGGTTGGTTTCCAGCCGTACAGGGCCTTCGCCATTTTACGAGCCTCAATTCGCCTCAACTTCGTTCTTACCTCCCATTCCACATCTATACTCCCTATATCAACTATTCCACAACTCTCCCCTACCTCCCATTCCACCCCCCACCAAACGGCCGCAGCCGACTTCCCCCTCTGTATCGTATTCACCATGGCATATCTGCCATGGGCATAGGGAAACTGCGTAAAACCTATACCAATACAGCCGGTCACAAGTTCGCTTCTCAGTCACGGAACTAGTCGTCTTTCGCCGAGAAATGTCGCAGAAAAACATTTCCCGACGAAAGTACACGACTGGGTTTCGAACCCGCGACCTCCCGATCCGCTGGTATCGTGGAGTAGGTATCTCCACATCCATGATACTTTGAAAACCTATATTAGGGGGCGTCCATTAATTACGTGAGGCGTTTAGGGGGGGGAGGGCGTCGAGCGAAATCTCACCCAATCTCACGTGGGGGAGAGGGGGGCTTCGGCAAATCTCACGTAATTTTAGTAATTTTAGTAATTTTAGTAATCACATAATTTTTATCACGTAGGGAGAGTCTCCCTACTACTTTACATGGTGGAGTAAATGGTACTACAACCGCAGTTACTTCTACTACAATTTATTTTCCGTGAACGTATGCATTTTGAAAAATCTCACGTGAGATTAGGGGAGGGGGGAGGGGGTCGAGCAAAATCTCACGACATCTCACCAGGGGGAGAGGGGGGGTCGAAAAATCGCCAAAATCACCTCACGTAATTAATGGATGCCCCCTTATCGCATGTGATTAAGCGATTCCGCAGAATGGAGAAATTCGTTCTTTAAAGAAATTGATAAGCGATGTAAATATTTAACCTCAATGTCGCTCGACGGATATGTCACCCAGGTGACTCGCACGATGAAACTATCCACAAGCCCGTCGGATTTGACAGGACACGAAAACCCGTTTGAGCCTTGTTTTTCGTCGAAGAACAAGGAAAAAATCAATTGTTAAACACAACCCTACAATTTTCCACATTTTATTCACACACGGTTACATCTCAGCGGTCAGTTTCTCGGCTCATCGGGTTCGACCGAACATCGATATATGCTGGCTGCGAAATGCGTGATGAGCGCCTCGCTGGAATGTGCGGGCACTGAACTACACGAATGTCGTGCGAGATTTGCTCGAAACCATCAACGATTATCTACTAATTGTAGACACTCACGGATTTCCTGAATTACGCGGCTCTGCTCCTCCAAATTTTTTATTTTTTATCATTTCAATCACGAGTTCAGCATGGTAAGACACACCACTTTTCTTTTCTCGAGTTCAAGAAATTTGACGAGCAGACAGCCTCTCGTCCATCATTTTGACGTATTGTAGTCAAATTTAATGAAATTCTGAAGAACCGTTTCGTAAATCCGTGGGCATCGAGAATCGTGTTCCGTCATACCAACCACGATGGCGTGTCATTCCGTCTTACGGAGGCTGCTCAGGGTCTTTGCGGAGTAGGTGGCAAGAGGAAAATTCCGAAAAAAAATCGATTCAAAGTTTCTTAGGCCCCTTATGAGTTTAAAATGTCAAACACTTGTCAAGCCGCTGTCTAGTCTAGATGGTTAGGCCTCGGTCTTTTGCGCCGGAGGTCTCGAGTTCAATTCCTCCTTCAGGTCTTTTTTTTTCTTTTTTTTTGTTATCTCAACAATTATTCAAAACGTTTCTCATTCGTACATTATTTTTTAAATGATCAAAATCAAAATGATCAGTTACTAGAAACATTTTTATGAATGTTAATGGGACATGTTTTTGTACGGATGTATTGCAAACTCCCTGCGATTGTAAAAAATCCGCTTTTGTATGTTGCGCAAGATGTCGCAAAAATTATTGCTTTGTTTGTTTCTACGATAATTACCACTGTGGTTTTTGTATATAATTATTATATGAATAAAAATTGAATTTTTCCTAATCGACTTTGTTATTCTCATTAAAAACCCAATGTACCTCCTCATATACTTTACAATGAAAAATAAAAAACCCACCGTTATGAACTGTTATATTGGAAAAAAAAGAAACTAATTTTAAAAAAATGAAAAAAAATGTAAATAAATTTTAAAAAATAATGCAGGAATGAGGAACGTTTTGAATAATTGTTGAGATAACAAAAAAAAGAAAACAAAAAGATCTGAAGGAGGAATCGAACTCGAGACCTCCGGCGCAAAAGACCGAGGCCTAACCATCTAGACTAGACGGCGGCTCGACAAGTGCTTGACACTTTAAACTCATAAGGGGCCTAAGAAACTTTGAATCGATTTTTTTCGGAATTTTCCGAGTAGTGCGTGCTACTACTTTAACCACGTGAGGTGCTGGGGTCCTCTTTCACCACAAAAAAAAATCGAACAAATCCCCGACCCCACGGTCGTGCCGTCTCCTTGTCAGCCACGACGCTTATTGAAGATGGAGAAACATTTATGACACACGCTTATCCATAATGTTTACTGTTGAAAAAAAACGCCGTAACGACCGCGGCAAAGGCTCAAGATTTCTTTTTGAACCTTCCACGGTCGTTTCGGCGTTTTATTTTTCAACGCGGTTCGTCGTTAATTTTTTTTAACCCGCATTCTCGGCATAAACGGCCAACCGAGTGAAAACAATGATCTCGATACATGGTTTTCTCTTTGAAATTCATTTAATGGATATTCCAATCCGCCGTACGGCCACACATTTATTTCGAGCTCGATTGGACGGAAAACCTCGCTCCGTTCGCCTGTCGAGTAAGCGAAGGGCAGACTTTTCCCCCTCCGAGATACCCATTCGTGTTCACGCTGACTGCGATATCGACTTGAGCGGTGATCACGACTCGCACGGCTACAAGGGAATCTGCAACCTCGACGGAGGCGATGCACACAAAATCATATTCCCGAACTCGCCGCCGCGATTCAGCGCCATTTCCGAGGCACGCCGAAAAGGGGAGCGTTGTGCATCTCCCTACTCTGGTTCCTACTCTGGTTCTTGGATGGCGGAAAGAGTCATTGAGGCGGATAGTGTCATTGAGGCAAAAAAGTAGTTCCACATTTATACACTGGAAGCGCTGGCAAGGAGAAGTAGTCTTGCAGATATAGATATACAGCAATGGAAAAATAACCTACTGACAGCCAGTACATGTGTTCACACGTTTCTAGAAATCTAAACTACCTGAAACGCTCCGGTAGAACAGCATAGTGTGGACCCGGCCTTATGCTTCGCTATATTTTATTATATTCGATTGAGGATGCGCCAGTTTGCCTATCAACAAAATAAAAAATGGCAAAAACAATTTTTTGTAAAAATACAAACTCGCCGAACTGACACATCAATAAAAACAGTGCCTTCTAAACATACAGAATGCGTTCACTTTTTTTTAATTCCTCTTCCATTATATTTATTTCCAGGTTCTTATTAACGTAGTTAAAAAAGCAAATATAAAAATAAAAGTTACAGAAACAAATAAGGAATTCAATCTACTAAGAATAAACATTAATTGTAAGGGAAAAAATTTTGACCGCGCAAATTTGTTCACACCGCATCTACTCAAATCGCAAAAGACCAAATAAAAATATTACAGAAGTTCGAATATACGAGAACTAAAGTCTACTGAAATAATAATTCTCATTCTGCCGGGGGGTTCAGCAGTGAAAAATACTCAATAATTTTCCATTTATAGCACTCTTAAAAATATGGGGTCTGTTCATTTTGGCTACACTTTTCTACAGTTCTGACGCCTTCTGAGGACTTTCTATTACTGTAACTATTGCAATTGTATAAAGTGTAGCTAAACCGAACAGACTCTATGTTTATTCGAAAAATCTGCATCTTTGCACAGCTGTTCGGATCTGCGTTTGATTGGTTAACTTCTGCCTAGCAGCGCTTCGGGTGACAAAAGCGAGAACTGACTGTTTGCCTCATTATCTACATCACTCTCCACCCTAGGAGTTTCCAGACCTGTATGTAAGACCGTGGCTTGACGCGAATCAGCTAAAATTTCCTGTTTTATTTCACGAATATCTCGATAACGAGACAAACAAAACACTGTACTCTTCGTTGAAATTATTCATATAAATCTCAATAATTTTTTCCGCCTATTTCCATTCAATTCTTACGATTTTTATTGTGTTGTGACAGTCGTATTATAGTTCTCATGAAGCTTTTGCTATGTCGCCGGTGTACAAGAGCCTAACTTCAATAATTAATGGCTCAACAATCACACAGGCTAAGTACTTGAAATTTTACACTGAGTCGTAATAGCTGTTCACAAATATCCTCAATAAATTTCAGCAAATTCTTACTATTTCGCGATAGCTGAGCAATCTCCTTGGAACGAAGTAGACGTTGTACCACATACATGAAATATGGATGTGAGAGAGAGCTGAAATTTTGGAAGAGAAATTTCTTAGTGAAAATAATATTCAGGCTCAAAGAAAATAATTAAGCCCTGCATCAATGGATTTAAGCTTACAGAACCTGATTTGCTTTTTCCTAAAAATATATAAGCATTTACAAGAAAACTCTTTCTGAAAATTTGTGAGGTTATGATCATCTTCTACACGCCCTACAAAATGTAGGATAAATTTGGTTGCAGCCTTAAAAAATGATATTTCACTGGCTATTGCAGATCTACAATTAATAACGCAATAAGACACTTTTTTCAACTAATTGCCAAATTATTGCATAACTGTTGTGTCTCTGTGTCACTTTCTCAGCATTTTCCAAATAAATTTCCAAAGTCCATTGAATTCAACATGTGAAGGATGCAGATCGCATTTCCATTTACTCACATTAAGCAACTTCTGACATAATCTAGAGCTGGTACTGGCAGGAATTGGGGGAGACTTGGATTCTCAATTGACCTTTCATAGAAGTACATTATCTCATACTTCCGAATGTCCATTTTACCACTATCTTAGAAGTGGTAAGACCGTAGTATGTGCTTCGAAAAATTGCAACCTTGATGTTTCACTTTTTGTCTCAAACTGGATTGTCTTTCAAAGTTAACTTTGCTAGACAATAATATATAATATCGTAGCCAGCTTATATCCATAGCCCATATGTACCTATTTTTTGTGTCAGTAGCAGCTACTATTCATTATTTTCATTTATCACTGGTTCAAAAATTCTTTAGTATACACCTGAAACTTTTTTTCTTATGTGTGGAGCAATGTATTAATATTTCGCAGAAGTAAAAGTCAAAAGTGATTGAAAAAAAGACAAAAGATAAACGCAATTTTATAGTTGTCATCCATAATGTTTTTTATTTTCACACCGGTGCATTCAGTGACAGTGTAATCTAAAGTTTTTTCCGTTGGTAAGTAAATTAAAACAGATATGCGTTATTAAACAAATAATGGGCGCATGTAAATCAAAGAACCCTGGTAGTCGGTATTATAAAAAAGACACCACAAATACACAACGTGTTTTTCATATTGGAACATGAAGAACTTGGACTTTACATCCCAGGTACAGACTGTCTTCCATTACGTGGTAGTTACGATATGGGGACATTCATAAAACACGTGACGCAAATTTTTTAAATATTCGACCCCCCTCGCCCCCTGTGTGACGTTTCGTGACGGGTGCCGGTGCCCCCCCCCCCCCCCTGCCACTCCTGAAAATTACGTGACATGGAGCCCACCCCCCCCCTTCTGCTCTCGTTTTTCGTTCAACAAAAAGAAGCAAGTAAAATACTAAAACCATTTTAATAAGCTATTTCAGAACGAACAATTTATATTGTTTACTTTAAGTAAATATATATGTAATATATAAAAACGTATAATTTATACGTGGGGTCTTCCATTAAGGCCTTAGGCCACTCTAGAGGCCAAAAAATAGGCTTTTTGGGGAATTTGTTCCAGGAAAACTACAAAATAAATCGAGATTACAAAAAAGGGTGTTTATCATACATATCGGTGACTGTATACAATAATTTTTTTGAAGCGATTAATTTCCCTTTTTTGTAATCTCGATTTATTTTGTAATTTTTCTGAAAAAAAATCCCCAAAAAGCCTATTTTTTCGGCCTCTAGAGTGGCCTAAGGCCTTAACGGAAGACCCCACGTACATTAATAATAAATAATTTGATAATCTTTTATCACGATGCACCTAGAATGCAATGTGTTCCCGAGGATGTTTCAGGTGAGTCTCAATCGATATCAGAGAAGTTGCGACTTCCTCGTAGTCGGAAATTTGGGTGGGCAGTACAGAAAATTTTCAGCGTCTCAGTATCACCCTTTTCCAGATTTAATATGCTGATAGCGTCTCGTGACTTTTGCTCAACCCCCCTCCCACCCCCCTGTGACAAAGTGTGACGATTTGCCTGACCCCCCCCCCCCCCCCCCCACTGCGTCACGTGTTTTATGAATGGCCCCTATAACCCAAAGTTCAGAATACCTTAGCATTATAAAAGAAAAAGGTAATGACAAAACATCTAAATTTAAAGAAAACCCCATCACAACACAACCATGCACTTAGCATTTTGAGTGGCGCTCTATAGTTGCGTTATAACATTAGAATATATTACGGCATTGAATGTACATAATGGCAATTTGACGTCCATAATACATGGTACTGGACTATTTTTTCACAATGAAAAACCATAAAAATTGCAATATAAAAATGTATGTCACCTGAGCACTCATTGAACATATTCTAGTGTAATCTCACTCAGCATTAACATACTTAGTTATCTACAAAGTTATGGAACTAATATGGTATTTCATTACTTGAAGCATGGCAATAAAAAAGCGTTAAATAGCAATAAATGCTGTCTTTTTTGTAATGCGATCATCAATCTCTACCTCGAAACATCATCTTAATTGCACAGTCGTATGTATAATCAACGCATGCAAAGAATATAGATAAATAGCTTTATGAGAATACAACGCACATTAACAGTGCCTCCATCAGAGCAAGAGCAATAGCTATTTTGGAAATTCTTACACAACTGATTTTAAAAAAAGCAAAGACCTGACTCTATAAATACACAGACAGTGTTTTTTCTTGTTGCTCAAACGAGAAGTCATGTGGGCAGAAACTTCTCAAGGAAATGCCGATGTGTTATCATTTACGTACTTGTACATTGTGGTACATTGTCTTGAAATAATGTCATGCCTTAGTTGGTCACTGATCAACAGATCCAGTAAGTTGAACTTTCAATGGACATTTTCAAACATTGAACCGCTGTCACATAATTACATAGACCGATAATGTTATGGTACTCATATCCCTAAAGTTGATTGAAAAAAAGCAAAAGCTGCAGAATAAAAAGTTCACGCGTGTCTATAAAATGGTTAAATTCATTCGAAGAGCTGATTCCAAAATCCAAAACATACAGTGATTTTTCTATCTGGCCCTGATATTATTCTGGTAGCAGCGGTACATTTTGACGCGTAGGCAGTTGGTAAGGGAGGTCTAGCCTTGACTTGCCTTGTGTACACAGGTGTACATGTGGAAATGAGGAGCTTGCCTACCTATTTAAAACAATTCTTTGTATAGTGATATAACAGCGCCGGTTAAAGAAAACGTAGTATAACAAGTGGTAAGAATAATAAATGTTGAAATATCCGAATGAGAGTGCCCTTTATCTGCAGTGCAAAAAAATGTATGAATCTCTTAGAAAATTTGCCCTGATACATAATTCGGTGTATCTTTAATATTCGCATTATATTAATCGAATATATCGGAGGCAAAATTAATCATAAGGCATTACCCAGATCAATTGTTAACTCCATTATATTTGCTGCTTCGCCATTGCAACTGTGTCAATTATAGGTCCGATAAAAATGGAGTGTTGCTGGAAGAAAAAGCGTAGCAGAAGAGATCCAAATCGCAATAAAGCACCGATTATTATTTTCATGACTACTCACTTTTGACTGTTGGCGAAAAGTGCGTGCCGACAAAAACCCAACATGACAGTATTATTGAGATCTTTCGTAACCCACACGGTACACTTATTTTATATCGGCGCACTTGGTTTCACTGTGCGGATAGCTCGCTCAGGATAATTGATTTTAATACGGCAATAAGTTCTCAAGTGCTTACAAATAATTTGCATGAACGGTACTCTTTGGGAAGCAAAAAAAATGGCCAAATGGAACGTCTCGGGAATAAGGTGTAACCGAACACTCGTCGTTTTGACGTGCTGAAAAAAGCAACGGCCACCGCCGAACTAATGGAGTCGATTTTGCCCGAGCGCCTGCGTCGCGGTGGTAGGAGCTCTGTTTTTTTTTTCAACATCAGTCATATAAGGACGCGAAGATTGGCTACCGTCGAACAGAGCAAGTGCGCTGTCGCCTGCTATGTTTACGCGCTTCTATTCGCGCATGCTAGCCGCCTAACGGTAACCAATAACTGCGGTCCAAAGATGCCTGTGTCGAAGCTACATTGGTACGCTATCGACGCATGAAGTCGTACCGGGATTCAGGTTTTCTTACCTCGCGTTTAATGGTCAGACGAAAAAAAACATTATGACGACATAGTTTTGTACCGTTTGCCGCTTACATACTTTGTTGATGTGGTCTTCCACGAAATCATTAATCGTTTAATCTAAAGAGATTGGCTACTCATAGATATTCACTGCATAGCATGACATGTGTACCATAAGCTTTCAAGACAAGGCGGCGAAATCGAAATTATAACGTTTTTCAAAAAACTACTTCTGCGGTCAGTTCACAATATTTTGCTTCATACTCGGAATTGGCGTTTTTTTTGTGTCAAAAGAGCATTCGTATATTCGTGGTAATAGAGCCACAATTATTTATTTTAAGTAGCTCTGTCGATTATGCGGAACTTATCGATCAGTTTTAAGTTGTAGTTCAATTTCAATTCATTTGCCTTACTATTGTTCCAACTCGGTATGAAATAATTATTTCACGACGCGTAATAATTGCCATTGGCTGTAAAATATTTATATTTTTTTGGCATGATTGTACAATGGGTAAAAATAGATGACATTTATTTTTTATATCGGTGCAACCCAATGTTTAAGAGGGGAACCGCACGCTCGAAAATGGCCGTGATTTTCGTTTTTCAGTGATAGTTAACGGAACAAGATACGAAAAAACTTCAAATTGCAACAACCTTTTCATTTTCGCGTACTATATATTTGAGAGGAGAACGGTGTCGATACCAACAAAATTCATATTGTTTATTGCAAAAATACAATTTTTGTCATGCGTATCTGCGAGAATTTTCAACCGATTGGGATGTAAATTTGCATACGTGTAGAGGATAGAAAAGTAGCGCATACGGGTTTTTGTTTTTCCGATATCTCACAATTAAACCCCACATTATTAGTGAGAAAAGCTAACATCATTTTGCTTGCTTTGTTCAATCCCATTTTTCACGGTCATAAATGTATATTACTAGGACTTGGAATTTATTCGTAGCGTTTTTTTTAAGAAAAAAAAATTTATTTTAAATGAGAATGAAAAATTACATTAATGAAAGTACTGGCCCTCGCTTTCTACTACTTTTGACCATCTTTCGGGCAGAGTATGAATACCGTGTCGGAAGAACGCCTCGTCCTTGGATGCAATCCACGAATCGACCCATTTTTGACAATCTTCGTAAGAAGTGAACTTCTGATCAGATAGGCTATGAGCCATCGAACGAAACAAATGGTAACCAGAAGGAGCGATATCTGGAGAATACGGTGGGTGGGGTAGGACTTCCCATTTAAGTGTTTCCAGATATGTTTGTACCGGTTTTGCGATGTGCGAACGAGCATTGTCCTGCAGCAAAATGCACGGGTTAAGCGCATCAATTGTAGTCGGTAGCGATCCCCAGTTATGGTTTCATTTGGTTTCCGCAGTTCATAATAAATCGCACCCCTCTGATCCCACCAAATACAGAGCAGGAGCTGAGACCCATGGATATTTGGCTGTGCCACTGATGTTGATGGTTGGCCGGGCTTAACCCATGACTTTCTGCGCTTCGGATTGTCGTAATGGATCTATTTTTCAACGCCAGTGACAATTCGATGCAAAAAAACCGGAAAAAAGCGGGAAGTGAGACTTCCCGCAAAACCACTTTTTTCGGCACAAATGCTGACATATTCAATAAATTATAAAGTATTGTTATTTAAGATTCAAAAAGAGGTTATGTACAGCAAATGACATTTAATGATAGCTGTTTCACGATGAATACATTACTGTCGGTATAACAACGAAATACTGTACTACTTACGCCATCTCTTGTAAAGCGCTACGAATTAATTCCAACACCTAATAGGTTTTCCCTGCAAATCCTATTCCATTCGACAGTTCTCAAGCGTTCGATAAAAAAATCTCTCTACGACAAACATTTCGTTAGCAGCGTTAAGACGGAATGACACCATACCGACCGCGATGAGGTGTCATTCCGTCTTAATTTGAAGTGCTGGGGTGTGCGTAATCCCAGTGTAGGTTATTTGTTTCGTACAGATAGTGTAGAGTCCTAGGGTTAAGCGGGTGAAGCTGCCCTTCGATGTTTTAGCCAGGAGCATCATATAATCAGCTAGCCTTTTGCAATTCCGGGTCAAATTCACGTCAATATAAGATCGTTCTTTGACGCGATTGCATATTTGTGTAAATTACGCTCTGTCCACCCCCTCCCGCCTTCCTCTCACAAGGAAAACGCTTAAGGTTCTTATCTTCCGGCGTGGACAAAAAATTGTAGAGTTGAAGTAGATTACATTGACAGAACAATGAGTCCAAATATTCGATACAAACTTTCTTGTGTTGTGGCGTTCTGTCAAAACGTACCACACATATTTAAAAAGGTTTGTAAGCCGTGAAGAAGAAAACTGGTTGTGTGCAAGAGATTGTAACTTAATCAGATGTGCCACACGCCTCCGACCACTTCGAAATTTTGAAATGGGAATTCTAAGCGGAATAACCAATTGGAATGAAATTTGTTATATGAATGCAGGACGCTCGCTTCGAAAGCATGGTTCTGGCCATTTTCCGAAATTTCGAAAAAAATGTACAGTTCGTGGTAACCATGCGAAAAATCGTGAATTATCAACCATTGCACCGCATATTCGGTAATTTGGCGAGAACCATACTCTCGACAGTAAAAAAAGAACACATTTTGGACTTCGTTTCACCCGTTTTCATGAATGAATGGCGAAGAAAAGTCATTTTGAATTTTTTTACATAAATGTAGCAACAAAGCTCAAAATATTATCTACCGGACCGAAAATTGAGTTCATCTGTTTTCTCACTAGCGGCGCGCAGCTCGCATCGTTTTGTTTTTACCGACCACGCTTGCATCCTCCCAGAAAAATTTGTTTTTTTACAGGTCGGAAGCAGGAGCTATAACCTCGCACATCCGTTCGAAATATATTCCGTGCAATGTCCAATAGTGTGTGGTAGAATGGAGATTGTTTGTTTCGTCGCGCTTTCGTGTTTTTTTTGTGCTGAGAAGAACGAAACGAGCGCGGTGGTCGAAGGAAACACCTCAGGGCGCCGGCACACCACCGACGAAAAATCCCGATAACGAGCCGCCCGACAAAAAAAATCGACGAGAAAACCTCCGCGACCGATGACACGGAGAAGAAGATCGAGGAAAATGGTTTCACCGAGAAGCCGGAGGAGAACGGCGAGGAGAAAACACCGGAAGTCAAGGTACATACGTGTTATGGTACTCAACAGCTTCAAGGATATCAAGAGTGTCAAGGTGCTGCGAAAAGCTGAGCCTCAACTCATCGAGGGTGAAGTGCTCATCCGGATAAGGTGCTCAACCCAAACAAAGCATGTGGCCTCAACTTTCAGGATCGTATGACACAACAGGTAGTCAGCGATTCTTCCCCGAAACCTCTGTTCATCATGGGCTCCGAGTGCACTGGTGATACCAAGGCCATTGGCGAGGCAGTCGAAAAGTTCAAAGTGGGTGACCGAAACGTCGCTCTCCCTAATCACAAAGCCTGGTCAGAGCTGATTGTGGTTCCGGCTACCATCATGTTGAAGTTTGCATCGTTGCCATGCAACGAACATTTTTAAAAATTTGTTATTTCATATCGATCCAATTCAATATATTGGAAATTCGTTGTAGGTTGCTATATAAGAATCCTAAAAAATGTTTACATGATTTTGGTGAAGTCGAATATGTCAGAGAAAATTTTGGAAATCAAGAGAAAATCAGATTCGTTGAGATCCAACGATGCAAACTTCGCCGTTATCGGCGACCTTGGATTTCGCTCTACCAGTCGGAATGAGCTACTTGGATGCGGCACCTATCACCATGAAAATATGTTCTGTATGGCTCAAGCAGTGTGGTGACCAGTGGAACAAATAGTTTCTTTTCTGCTGCCTGATACTGGTAGAAGGTGGACAAAATATCGCCGATCAAGATTTTTGAGAAGAATAAGACACTATCCGGGCTGAACCTCCCCCGTCTGATCCACCAGCATGGTACACACACCTTCATGAAGCGACAGGTGAACAAGGTGAATATTAATTGTGCTCGAGGAAACGCCGTTTCTTAGAAAATTCGATGAAATTCAGACCAAGGCCTGACAGAGAAAAAGAAATCAAGTTGAGCTCATTTGTTTATTATCTCCTTGACACACTTATATTTGGCCACAACTCTGACCGACTAGGTCAGTTTGATACAGACTTCATCGACCTGCCCTTAACAATCCTTTGGTCGGTTTTCATTGAAAAAAATCCGGGATACACTTTAAACATTTCTTAACGATGCTGAATTTTGCATCGCAGATAACGCAACGAAAAATATTTAAAAAATTTGTATTCCCTTATTTTCCTTATCATCCAGAATCATTTTTTTACATATTGAACTTGAAAATCACAAATAAGGACTTTGAAAAACGTTTGAGTGATTTTGGAGGAATAAACGTGCAGAAAAAAATTAAATAAGATACTTCCGTTGTGTTCCAACGATGCAAACTTCAATATCATCATTTCTTAATATGTCTGCACAATTACAAGGTGGAAAGTCTGAAATTGAATTGTAAAAAATTATTGAAAACTTTCAATGTTGGGAAAGTGAGCATTTTATTTCAAATTCGTCTGGGTCAAAATGACCCAGTGTGTCAAGAAAGGGTTAAGGGGTAATACCACTGCAGGATTAAAAAAAATGGAGTTTTTTTTATTTGCTTAAGAGATCATTTGAACCATCTAGAATAAGGAGAAAATTTGTATGTGAATACATTTTTTTCACCAACTCATCTATATCTGACTTCACTAAAAGGTTGGGGCGCTCAACTTGTAAAATGTTCAATAAATTCGATCAATTCAGTTTTATTAACCGTATTTAATTTGGCACAATAGTAATTAGAGGAATTATTGTCACACGTATATACTCAGTTTCAGGGTTTTTATTTAAGAAATCTAAGGTCATTTTACAGTAAATTAAATACAGTTGATATGTTAACGGATTTATGTAAAGTAAAGATTATGTCTAAATTTTGAGCGCCTCAAGCTTTTATTCATAATCACATATACGTGACTTGGTACAAAAAATGATTTTCTACTTTTTAGTACATTAAATAAAAGCTTGTTTGAACTTTTTTTTACATGTTAATCATTATCTACCTTTTAGTCTTTAATCGATTTGACTAATGGTAAAGTTTGCACCGGTGGAATGCAACGAAAATATATTACTTTCGGATTCTCGTATTTTTTTTCAGCACATCAGGGCTACAAAAGTCGCCGAAACATTTTTGAGAATCCTTAAAACGTATAGCCAAAAGCTGCGAAAAAGAATTTTAGAAAATATTAAAAATAAAGAAACAAAATAATCTTTAAAGAGGGATTATTTTTCTTAGGTTCTTTTACAAATTATTTTTTTAAATGATATTATTTGAAGAAAAGAAATGATTTATATTGTAAAGTTAGTGTTTTTAAAGGTTTTAATAACACCGTTATATAGGTCCATCAGAGATATTTTATTATGAATATTTTTTTTTAATGTTTTAAATTTAAATCATGGATTGTCACCTCTTAGATCCATGTTTGCGAAACTTCACAGCTCTGACGTAAGTAGTCGGGAAGTGGGTGAAATATCGTTTTTCTGTTTTGCATCTCACAGAAAGTAAAGTTATTTTTATAATTTTTTAAAGATTTCAATCATGCATTGTCACCTCTTACATGCGTTTTGGCAAAATTCCAAAGCTCAAACTATTTGGCAAGTGGGTAAAATATCGATTTTCCGTTTTGCATCTCATAGAAAGTCAAGTTATTTCATTGCTTCCTTTTCTTTTTTAAAAACCGAATCATGCATTATCACCTCTTAGATGCACGTTTGCAAAATTGCAGAGCTCTAAGTAGTCGGGAAGTTTAGAACAAAGGTGGCCGTGTGGGTCTGCGGTGGCAGTGGCTGGCCCGGTGATGACCGTTTTTCAACAATTTGCATTTTTTTCACTCCAAATTTTGAGCACATTTTTAAAATAAATTACACCAAAATTCATATTTTCAAAATCCCCTACGTATTTCTCTAGCTTTATTCATGTAAATTAGTAGCATTTTTTTTCTCAATTCAAATTTGCGTCAGTGATAATGCGTGCTGCAGAGCGTCTCAAATTCGTAATCCCTCGCAAGAATGGCTCTAGCGTCACCATTTTGTATAATTTTTTAATAAACATTTTTTTTGTCCACCTCAAGATATGATTAATTACTTTATTTAGACTATAAATCACTTTATTTTAGACGTTTACAGTGGTGCAAGCACTTAAACAATTCGCGATCGTAAAATTTTGCCGCTTTTCTGTAGAGCGAGACTCCTGCGATCGTCATTGCTAGACAATTCGATCCGTGGATAAACCTGCCGAAGATAAATTCCGGCAGAGAGAAAAGATTCTAAACGTATTTTTTTTTTCAGCAGTAATTATGACATTTTACCACTCTTTCGCAGAGAGAGACTCGGTCAATCCCGTTCGCTCGCGAATTTGGTCGACCACAGACAACCTACCAAGGATAAGTCATGGCAGAAATAAAATGCCGAACGCTCATTTAAACAATGAGCCTTGTCGAATTTTACAACTCTCTTGTAGAGTGAGTCTCGAGCGATCTCGCTCCCTCGAGATTTTGGCAGAGATCGAGTTCGTTGACGATAGGTGGCATCGAAATTCCAAATAGTGCTCCAGCCCTAGCAATTATGGCAACTGCAAAGTCAACCGAAAATATCACCGGTTGAATTTGGACAGCTTTACAACTATAAAGTCGACCGCAAAAAAAATCCTATTGGTTGATTCAACGGTTGTTTAACTGCAGCCATTTTGTTTTCGCTGGATGGTCTCACTCCGTCGCACAATCTGCTGCGGATGATCTCCCCCCCCCCCTGTGTTTGATTACTCAATTCTCCGCAAATTATCAATTTAATTATCAAGCGGTATAATTTCATTAATCGTTAAATATATTGCGTCGAGTCAACCATCCAATCAACCGTCGAGTCAACCATCCAATCAACCGCCGAGTCAACCATCCAGTCAACCGTCGAGTCAACCATCCACAGAAAACGCAAGATGGTCGACTTTCGAAGATGAATAGTTGAGAAGCTGTCCAAATTCAACCGTTGAACTTTTACGTTGACTCAACTGTCTTTTACAACCGGTTGACCAAAATGACAGGGAGCTTACTTTCTTAAATAAATTGAAAAAGAATGGAAAAATGTCAGCATGCTTCCACAATACGAGTCTCCAGCAAACCCCGTTTGCTAAAAAGTTCAACGGTAAAGAAATTTTCACCGATGTCCGCCGTCGACAAAATAAATCGATTCGGGGACATTCGTTTAAACATTTCGCGATCGCAAAATTTCACCGCTCTTCCGTAGAGCGAGGCTAGCGATCTTTATTGCTCGAGAAGTTGACCTTCAAAGATGCTGCCGAAGATGAACCCTATCAGAGATAAAAATGACGAACGCATTTGTTTAAGCAATGAGCACTGTAACATTTTACCACTCTTTTGTAGAGTGAGTTTCGAGCACTTTCGTTCGCTCGAGATTTTGGCAGAGATCGAATTCGTCGACGATAAGCGGCATCGAGATTACAAATAGTGCCCAAGATTATTTGTTTAAATTAATTTAAAAAGCATGGAAAAATGCCAGCACCCTTCCACAAGACGAGTATGTAGCAAACCCCGTTTGCCAGACAGTTCAATCGTAATGAAATTTTCGCCAATGACCGTCTTCGGAAAAAGAAATCGATTCGATGCCATTTGCATATACAATGTAAAATGGAATAAAGTTTTACCGCTCTCATGCCGTGCGAGCGCATGCTTCCTAGCGTACCATGGTCGCTAACCCCAGTTGTGTGTATTGTGCAATACACACACATGGATATAAGGTGTTTGCGTTACAACCGAACTGCGTGCGAGAAGGTTACTTCTTTCTGAACGCGGTCGGCGTAGCGAACAAACAGACACACACGCGTTCAGCGATCATCGTCTATTTGGCTTCGACTCTTCGTCCTAGTGTGGAGCATCGAGGCCGAAATCGCGAGCGCTGCGCCGTCCGTCAGTAGTGATTCGCAGCCAATAACTGCGAGATCTGCACTACCGACGTCACGAGAGGCCGCGTCGAAATTTTCTGGCGGGTGGCACATGGCCTTAACAATATTATCTCTCAAGTGCAGATTGACGTCGTTATTGTATAAGGTGACTATGTCAGAAAAGTGTTTGGCGAAGTTTTTCCATACGCGGAAGCCATAAACATCAAGGGACTGTATCATTCCCGTTGTACCTATAGGAATTGTCGAGAGCGAAGAAACATCGTGCCAACGGGACGGGGTCGAAGACTCCCATCAAGGAGACGAACGAACGACGGTGAACAAATCACGCGAATGGACCCTGAGTTTTGTGAAACGCCCGTAGAATCAAAGGAATGCGCTGTTCCTCATGCGTCACGTAAAACTCCGTACCCGCGAGTATTATTATTATTAGTCCCTTTAGAATGTGATGTTTGAGCTGTAGCTCATCATCATTTCGGTGCACTTTAAATTGTTAGGAAATTTCAAGATTTATTAATATGGATTAAAATGGATTAATATTATTCTTGCAGGGGCACTTGAGAAATATTACCGCTCGCGACCGCTCGCTGCCACGAACACCACGACTCGGCTCCCTCTGGGCAATCGTCATGTTGTGGCTCACTATCTGTGGATATTTTATGTTTGATAGTTGCCCAAATTGCCTTCCTCATTTTTTCAACATCATCGCTGTTCCTCCGAATAGCCAAGCCGTAATATGTGCTCAACTCGTCAATCAATTTTCCGGTGAGCTTTCCTCTGCCAGACAATCCTTTTTGTTTTTTCACGATTTCGCGGAGGCGCGTCCCCATACGTTTTTGGACATGATCGATGCACTCTTTTTTTTTATCTCGAAACCATCGTATGGATCGCTATTCGATATGCCCAGAAACGTTTTAGAATCGCCGTCACCAATATAATATTTATATTTTATGCCATAGAGCTCTTCAGACCGTTGAAACATTTCGACAGCTGAGACGACTTCCATTTTTCCGAAGGCGCCGCTATGGTTCGCCTGGCACTCATCGTCGTGGGTACTTTTCCATTCCCAGTACTCCGCGGTGCTTTCTTTTTTTTCCCAATGCTCGCAAGCTTTGCAATATTTCGATTTCACCATAACGTCGATCACTGTTTTAGTGCACCAGCCGATTAGCGATGTTATGCCGAAAAGCGGGCTGAAACCGCGCTTACGCCACGATCCGTTGCCTGAAACGATAATTCCGTCCTCCACCCCATTTTCCAACGAAATTGTCTCCTCCTCAAGTGCAGCCTTTTGTTTGCTCACTGTGCTCACAGCTTTAGTGGCAATCGAAATCGAATTTAAGATTCGATCGTAGAAAGACTGAAATGGGGCGCGGTAGGTCCATAAATGCACAAAAATTCATCAGGCCATTCAAACCGACGACAAGAAGACGCATACTGAATACAATCCGACGATTCATTTCGTATGCATTGTCAATCATAGGACACGAATTGATTTGCACTTTTTAACAATGGTCGCAATCGACCTCGATTTTGAATCCGAGTCCGCGCAAACTTTTTTCAGTAAACTTTATATCGCGATCACACACTTTGCACTTCACTAACGTCGATATAACGTTCAATGCATTGACGAGGTGTACTATACGATAACCGAAATCGTTAGTAACACCGACCTCTAAATCGTCCGACGATTTTAACTTTTTCGCCGACGTGCTCACATACTCTGCAGAACTATTTTCGGAGCTATAACGGTTCGGAGGTTTTCGATTCGAAATTTTCGTTCGACTCCTCGTCACATAGCTCCGTTTTGTTCCCTTTTTCCCCGCGTACACTTTCGGATTATCCATTTCGATGTGCAAAGAATAATTCTGAGTGTTCGATATTTATAAACAAAACGATTCGGAGCGTTTAGACACGAGTAGCGTCGCTTCTATTCGCAAACTGACGCTATGACGCTATCCCTATACCTGCCTAGAAAATTTTTCAATTATCGCCACCTATGGCTTTTTTTCGAAACTATATTTATAACAATAGCCGGTTTTTGGGAAGGGAGACAAAAGAATACCTGGGAAAGACCTGCAGGACCTGGGAAAGGCCCGGTATACTTGCCGACCCTGAGGCGCGCAGCTGCGCGGGACCCCGAGCGTCACGGAGCGCTGCACCGCTCCACAAAATATTCAATATCTCCGAAAATAATTATTTTTTCGACCTGAGTCCAACGGCATCTTAATCTTAAATGTGTTTTAGATTTTTCTAGATGGTTTTCAAAAAATCGATTTTTTGAAGCCGTCACAGTGGTGTTGTCCCTTAAGCATCCAGGCAGGCAGCGGAGTGGCAGTTCAACCTGCACGAGCTTCCATGCTGTAGCGGTAAATCTCTGTGAGGTAGCCGTTCTCTTTTGGAGAATTTGTCCCTGTGGGTTGGATTTACAGGTTCTCCGCCGCATATGCGGGCTGGGCGTACAAAGGCGAGAAAGCTGCTTGTGTATTTGACGTGAAACATCTGATACATCGAGCGGCTTGTCTTTAATCCATGGGCCGGCGTCGCCCTTATATGCAGCCTAGCCCCTTGCGAGCGCTTGGGAGGAAGTAGTTGCGCCTGAGTGATCTGCTTTCCCCGTCGCATGGTGCTGCACGGGTGTCGCATGGGTTGCCTAATCATAGGCGCTTTTTGCTCGGGCCGTGAGTGATGCTTATTTACGAGCATTGCGCTCACAGGCCCTTATCGACAAAATTATGGTTGGCCATTCATATTTGACCCTTTTTAGCTATACTACGCTATATACGCTCACGAAATCGCTTACGCGGTCGTCACGGAATTCGTATGCCTATTCGGATGTCCTAAAGTAATGTTAACGGACCAAGGTGCAACCTTCATCGGCCGAGTAATGAAACAATTAACGAAGATCTTAAAAATCAAGCAAATCAAAACGACAGCATTCCATCCACAGTCGATCGATTGCTCCTACTCTCTTACCAGAATCACGCACCTCACATTCGTCTAAATCCAAATTGTTATTAAACTGTATTTGAAACTCACGCGGAAGCCAAACAAATACTCATTGCCCATCCTAAATCAATTCAATCTTTCGCGCTCTAACTCGGCAACCTCGCGAGTCCTACCTAAATCTCCCTCCGGGACGTAACACGCGTCTGCGACGCATATTTTGGAATAAGCATAGCTTTCATGTACTTCCGCACTACCACTTACCTTGAGATTATCAAGGCACCGGGCGGATTCCGTGCTGCAATTAGAAATGGGAAAGTTGTGCAGACAGCAGATAGGAACGGCAAAAGACTGATCGCAAGCAGTGTCTTGGCATCGCGTCCAACACGCTCCGTCACTCCCGGTACTTCTGAGCCCAGCTTCACACCTGATACGCGGACAACCCGCGGGGGATAACACTACGATCATAGCATTGCATCCGCCTGCTCTCAACTACGCCCGATGAACAGAGCCCTCGAAATACTCCGATCCCGAACTCAATTCTAAAGATATCAGTGTTGGGACTCTCCGAAAGAGTTTCGAAATAGAGTAAACGTAAAACCACCAAATGGACACGTATCCTCGCACTCCGACGAAATTAAAGATACATTCGACTGTCGTCGCACACACCACGCACGAACACAGCAAAATACAGAGGGGCGGAGGCGGGGGAGTGTCGTTTATTGCGTACTCTGTAGCTCGTGCTGCCAAAGAGTACTGTGTAATTTTATACAAAAGTATACAGTTTGAATAGTAAGCTCTTAAGTACATTCGAAGATTCTAGCCGTAAAAACTTTGACTAGATATTTCCTACAGTTAGTAAAACTAATATTAATAATAAAAAATAATAGTAATAACAATAACAGTAATAATAATATGAGAATATAATGATTTTCAGGGCGTAGGAAAGCTGGCGTGCCCATCGCCCGGGGGACCACAACTCCTTTGCAATAGCCACCGACGTGCCAGACTAACCACCTAGCACGCCGAAAACTAGGTTCCAACTAGACCTAGTCAGGCCCCCCATAACCGGTCCCTCTCGGATGGGGTCCAAGGATCAGTTGGAAGGGGCACCCGTACAGGATCCACGGCAACGACTACGGCTCGAAATCGCCGCCTCGAGTGGACGGAGGAACTCAAAGTCGGCCTCATCTGCTGCTGGAGGGATAGCCTACCGTCGCGGCGGGGTTACATGGCGAGGTTGCAGGCCCTGTAGAGCCAAGTGCACCCAGAGCTTGCACACATCTCGCAACAACATCTGCGAGACCAGGCCGCCCGCTTGCGACGACAAGGTTACGATCTCTTACGATTACGATCTCTTAAGGTTACGATCTCTTACGCTCACGATCTTTTGTGACACCATTTAGGGTATAGGATACGATTAATCACACCGTAGCGTGAACTCCTTAATATATTTCTTTATTATACACCCGTAAGGTAGTGTCAGTCCATCCACCGTAACAGTACTGCCCCCTACCCACCGCTCTCGTTTACTCCAGTGGCGTAAAGTCAAAGGCTCTCGCAAATATCGCAATGGCGAGGACATTCAGGTGCCTAGAATTCGGCCAGACCTGACGTTTGCTTGTCTTCATGCCGTAATCGTTTTGCGGGTAACACAATTTTTTCTCAAAGCATATAGGGGTACAAACAGTTTTCCCAACTTGAAGCCAATTAACTGGCAGTAAAAACAATAACGAGACTTGATTATTATCGAATTACCCGATAATGAGACTTAATTATCGCTTAGTTATTCGGGGGCTGCGACGCGGGGTCTGCAAGCCACGGGCGCATGTTCGACGACGCCCAGGTTCCGACGTAGGGCTTTTGGGAGTTTTAAAATCTTTTTACATCACTGATAAAGTATCGATTATTTCTGAGGGTTTTGGTAACCTCGTATGGGCCTCTGAACCGGGGAATTATCTTTTTTGATACTCCGGGAGTACTGTCGAAATTCGTAATTATAACTAGTTCTCGGGTTTGATATACATGTGGTGGCTTTCGTTTTTTGTCGTATGCTTCTTTCTGACGAATCTGCGCTTTGGCGATATTGTCAACCGCTTCAGTGTGGTCTTGATCAAGATTTCGATGATCATTGTTAAGTTTTTCTATAACTATTTCCTCAACAATATCTACCACCTGACCTCGCTGGTCAGTTCCGAAAAGTAATTGACATGGTGTTTTGCCGGTTGACCGATTCACAGTATTGTTTATCGCATACTCGACCTATTCAACTTTTATGCCACTGCTTACCAGTTTCCTTATCGGATAGCTTCGCGAGCATTGCCGAAAGGACCCGGTTGACCCGTTCGACTTGGCCAGTTGCTTGAGGCGATCCTGTCGCGAATTCGACCTGTTTGATATTATGATCTTTCAGGAACTGCGAGAATTCATGAGAGGTAAATGCACTCCCGCGATCCGAAACCATCACCTGGGGACAACTGTAGCTTTGAAAATACTGATACAAGTGCATTATTGCTTCTTTTGAGTTGGTCGCCTTAGTTGAGTATAATCGAACGAATTTCGGAAACGCGTCGATAACGAGAAATATGTATTTCTTTGCCACTAAGCGATGATCTACTAGCCCGAAATGGTCAACATGGACCGTACGAAACGAAACAGATCCTTTGGGAATTGGGTGAAGATATCCTTTAATTTTTCCGGAAACGGACATAAAGGAGATGCATTTGAGACAATGCCGAATGTGAGAATCCCTATTTTGGCAAACAGTGAGGTTCCATTCGAATGGGTCATCTTCGACTACGACAATTCCAAACGACCTGCTAAGAGTGTCTACATGCTTCATCATTGGGCCTGGTCGGTGCATGATTTTAAAATCGAAGCTTTGGAGCTCGATGCTCCAACAAGCGATACGAGAGTTGATATCTCGCTTCTCCAATCTTTGAGTGGCCGCATTACAATCCGAGACGATCACAAATGGCAAGCCCTGGAGATAGACGCGAAATCTACGTAATGCGTGAACGATCGCGAGAGTTTCGAGCTCGAAACTATGATAACGGGACTCCAGTTCAGTAGTTCGGCGACTGAAATAAAACATCGGGTGCATCTCTTTGCTTGGCTGCTGTTGCAATAGTACTGCCCCCAACCCGTGCGATCTAGCATCGCAGTAAAGCTCGGTTGCTGCTCGGGGATCATATATCGCGAGAATAGGAGCGTTCGTAAGCTTTTGCTTGAGTGTTTCGAATGCGTTTCTTTCAACATCTCCCAAAACGAAGGTGGCGTTCTTTTTTAGCATGTTATGCAGAGGCTGAGCGATAAGCGAAAACCCCTCAATGAACTTTCAAAAATAGGAAGTCAACCCGATGAAGCTTTGAATTTCTTTAACCGTTTTTGGCTCTGGGAAGTTTTGAACTGCCATAATACCGTTATCGGTTGGGCTTAGTTCATCTTTAATCACACGGTACCCCAGGTAATCGATCTCTGTGCACAGAAAGCTGAATTTATCGAGACGTACTCGAGTTTGTTATCAACCAATGTATCAAACACGTTTTTGATTACGCATATATGTTCTTCGAGCGTTCAAGTCGCGATAAGGACATCATCCATGTATACAATGACGTCGCCGGATTTCAGAAGCTCGAACATGACTCGGTTTATAAATCGTTGAAAACACTGAGGACCTATTTTCAAGCCGAAAGGCATGCGAGTAAACTCGTATTGCCCGAATGGTGTTACAAACGAGGTATACTTGATAGAGTCCGACCCAACGCGACAAGATAGAACCCGTCCTTTAGATCTAATGCGCTGAAATAACACTTGTCTCTAAGTCCATCAAGCTGGTCCTCCATTAAAGGGAGAGGGCAATTATCGCGCACCATGATCTTGTTTAAAGCTCTGAAATCTATGCACATTCGTATTTCGCCGTTTTTCTTTCGCGTCAAGACGATTGGATAGGTGTATTCCGATGAACTCTCTCTTACAATTCCCGTTTCGATCGGATAATCTATTATTTTGCTGACTTTTTCTTTTTCGACAAAGGAAAGCCTTCTATGTCCTAATTGAATTGGCTGCTCGCTCTTCAAAGCGATGCGAGCTTCTGCTCGTATTTTTGGGACGTATCAGGTTTTACGTAGTGTTCGATAAACAGCTTTTTGAATTTATCTCGGTCAGGTGTAGAGATCTGCGGGTTGATCTTTAATTTATCCGCGATACTGGTTTGGTTAACTTCAATGATAATAATTTCTGATACCGTTTTGTCATAATCCATGCTTTTTGTGAGTTTATAACCGAATTTTTTAAGTGCGTCCCGACCTAAAGTAACAGGGGTCGACATTGCGTCGTTCGAAACAACTCCGAGAGTTATCTTTTGTGCATCCCCCTCCAAAGTGGCATCTGACTCGACCATTCCTTTTACCAGAACCTTTGATTTATTCATTCCGTGGTAACATTGCCAGTTGGGAGTGGGAGGGTCAATTGATTCTTTGTTTACATACTGTTCCTTAATCAGGCTAATTGAACATCCAGTATCGGGCCTGGATACCGTTGAGAACGCTTCGGTGTCCGTGATGTCATATTCGACGTTCTTCTGGAACTCATCCCTGCATTCGACGTTGATAACAATAAAGTAGACCTCGCTGCTACCGTTGTCAGCTGGGTCGTCATTTTCCTCGGGGTTGGTTTCCCCTGGCGACTCAGAAGACTCCGACCTGCCGATCGACCTTGACATCATTTTTTCTTCGGATCCGACTGCTGTTTATTCTGCTTTCGTTGTTTGCAGTCCCTGGCGTAGTGGCCGGTTCTTTCACATTCGTAACACTTAATCGTCCCGCGTGTTACAGCTTTGGATTTCTCGTCCTTTTTCGCACTAGACGATGGTGACCCAGGACGCAGCTCGGAGCGAGATCTCTGCTTCATTTCCATGGACGATTGAATCTCTCGTTGATGTTTTTGCTTAGATAAAGGAAGCCTTTTCTTCGCGAAAGCCTTCAGCAAATTCTCAATTTGGTCAAAGAATTGCATACGCGCTTCACTTTGAAATAGCTCAGAGGGTATGCCACAAACTACATAATCCACCATTTCATCGTCGAGTATCGGCACACGATTTCCCAGAATTAGCTTATGATGGCAATAATCGGCGAATGACTTATCAATACGCCACTCGCGAGCCTCGAATTTCCGTCTGAGTTCAATCTTACTCGGGCGCTGTCAAACATCGATTGCATGAACTCGAATAAATCTTCGGTGTTCATCTCGAAATGTTTGACTCTACTGTGATACCAACTCATTGCTTTTCCACGCAGTTTTGAACCAATCAAAATCTTCATGGCCTTTTCGTCAACTTTGTAGGTGTCCTCCAAGAGCGCCGCTTAAGCCTTCCATCTTGAAAAATTAACATCAGAACCGCTATACTCGCTGAGAATCTCGCTACCACTTTTTATGCTTATTGATGAGCGAGAGGCAGTAGATGAAATACTTGGGCGCGGCGACGCCCTCAGTGCCTCGTTTTCCCTTCTCAAGAAATCGAGTTCTCGCTGCATGAACTCTCTTTCTTGTACTAAGAATGCGGCCTCACGCTGTGCAATAACTCCATCCTGCTCTTCTTCTTGTCGTACAATATTATTGTTCTGTCGCGGAAGCACTCCATGATTGTTCGCATTTTCGTTAAACACGGGATCGTCACCTTGTTCGTCCATCCAGTTGGGTCGCGTTCTTGCAATTGAAGGATCAATTCTGCTTTTCTACCGCCGAGTGCAAGCTGCTTACGACTGCATATCTCCCGGAGTTGAGACACCTCCAGCTGTTGAGAATCCATGTCGAGCTGTCAGTTCAATTGCTATTTGTCTGATTATTCCGCCATTGTCCGTGGCAATTACGCGAGAACGTTAGTTCGGAAACAAGGCGGCGCTACGCGAAGGAGGCGCCACGCACTACCGCAGTACTATTACCCGATCGAGACGCGCGATCTCGTATCTAAGACAGCGGCGCGCGGAATCGTACGCTTATGACGCGTTGTGTCTTGCATTTCAGGTTCAACTATTCAATTTATCCTTCGTGACGTACTGAAATACCCAAGTCAGTTTCACGACAAAACACGAAGTTACACGTCGTTCCGCGTTATTGATTTGTTTTCCTTTCTTTCGCAGCACGAAGCACGGCGAAATATCCAAAACGCGTCGAAGCACTAAGCTCGGCGGCACAGAGCTCGGGGAGTCTCTCGGTACATGTTGAAGCACGCAGCTACACAACATCCGAACTATTTCTCTCGCTTCGTGTTAAACCCCGAAACTAAGCAACACTTGAATTATTTTCGCGATATGCGTTGTAGCACAAAGCTAAACAACGCTCTTTTTTCTCACAGCACACAGCACCTAGATACTTGTCTTTTATACATGCCGAAGCACGAAGCGAAAAGACGTTGAATCGTTTTTTTTTTTTAAGTACGTTGGATATATCCCAGTTCTGATATTTGTGACACCATTTAGGGTATATGATACGATTAATTACGCCGTAGCGTGAACTCCTTAACATATTTCTTTATTATTACACCCGTAAGGTAGTATTAGTCCATCCATCGTAACGGTCCGAGCGTAACTGCCCTCCACCCACCGCTCTCGTTTACTCTAGCCGCGTAAAGTCGAAGGCTCTCGCAAATATCGCAAGAGCGAGGACATTCAGGTGCCTACACTCTTGTTACTACTACCAGAGCTGTCTGTGCAAGTGCTCTGTCGCGCGTTCGGTGCGGAGCTCTGACGGAGGGCCTCAAGATCGGTCCCCCCGGCAGTCGAGATCTCCCCTTGCCGGGTCGATTTGACAGACGACTGGGGAACAAGAAGGGAGAGAATCACTGGGAAAAGTTCTCTTCAGCCTGGTTGCCTAGAAGCGGCAAATGAGTCCCTGCCGGCAGCAATCCCTGAGACTGCTGATCTCCTCAGCTTGAACTGGGCTGTGTATCACGCGGCTGTTGAGGCAAAACCTCGGACACGCAATGATAAGGCGGCGTTCGTGGTTAAGACTCAGCGGCGCGTAGCACAGCTCCAGAATAAAATCAATGAAGCGCGGAGGCAGGCATCCCGTGTTCAATGTGTGTTAGACTTCATTACGGCGGGGAGAGCATTCACCTCTAAGATCCGAAAAATCAGGTCGGAACTGAAATGCCGTCATCGCACATTGAATGAAGCTAACCTTCTTATCGTGAAAGAACACTACGTGGAAAGGTGCGGGACCTGGGGATTGTGAAGCAATCCCTAGAGAGTCGGCTGGGTCGGGCGTTGGATACCGCCCTCTTCCGCTCTCACCAGGATCTTACATTGCAGGTCTTGCAGCAAAGTCAAATTTTCGTGGTGGGGGTAGGCACGCTTATCAGCTTCACTTTTCGATTCACTAGGCGCCGCTACGCGTCGCCACTAGCGAGGGGAAATGCATTCCCCTTTCCCTCTTACCCGTGAATAGAACCAAGGTGATTACGTCTGTTTTTGTGGCGCGGTTGTCGAAATAACCTTTATTTGCAACCATTTACCGCAAGGTTCTACGCGATTTATCGTGATACATTTTTTTCGTGTTTTTACGCATAAATGTGAATTTTTTTTGGTAGCGTTTTCGAAAAAATGCGAAATGGTTAAGGCTTGCGCGGTTCGCAATTGGAAAACGGGGTACAAAACTTTTAAGCAAAAATGCTCCGTGTTTCGGCTGCCCAGAAACGTCGAACGATACAAAAAATGACTCGATGCTATTCCGGGACTGAAAGAGTCTCAGTACATGTGGGGAATACATTTCGAAGAACGATGTATTGTGAAACATTCGAAAAAAAAGGATGTAAATGGTCGTATTATCGCTTTTTATTGGTTTCGTATATTATGCAGTTTACACGACAGTACGTTACATTAAGTTAGGGCAAACAGCGCATGCGCTGCGGTCAGGAGATAAAAGGACAGAAGAGCTATTTCTCTCTTCGTCGCACCACTACTTCCCCTTGTTGTCACGCACCAAGCGGCAGAAATCGGAATAAAAAACAAAACCGCCAAGGGTGCCTATCCCCACTACCGCCGTTGTCAGACCTGTATGTAAGACCATCGCTCTCACCTAGGCCGCTGGTTCCAAACACCTACGTCCGCCCCCGACAAAGCGCCATACAGCTGTTCAGGTGGAGCGGTTTTGGGGAAAACTGTATAGCGTGGAGGGTCATTTTGATGAAAGCACTCCAGCTCTGGGGCGGTTCGACCCGTTTTGCCGGCAACAGCCGAGTCAGCGTGGCGACTGTCTTCCAGTCACGTGGGGTGAGATGGAGAAGGCGGTGAGTAGCATGAGGAACCACGCCGCTTCCGGGCCGGATGGGATTAACATCTTCTGGTGGAAGAAATTCACGTGCACCCATACCCATCTGGCCCGCATTTTCTCGTTGTTCATCGATGAGGCGGTGCCAATCCCTGCGTGGCTGACAGAGGGAAGGACAGTGTTACTCCCCAAAAAAGGGGATCTGTCTCGTCCGGAGAACTACCGCCCGATAATGTGTCTGAATGCGCTCTAAGATCTTCACAAAGATACTTTATGAGCGTGTTCTGCACGAGATCGAGCCTGCATGGCGGGAGATACACGAACAAAGGGGACCCAAGAGGGGGCTGGGAGGTTGTAAGGAGAACCTGCTGGTGGACCGCTGCATCACGCAAGGCGCGACCCAGCACAAGCGTAACCTAGCAGTCACTTGGATACACTACCGTAAGGCGTTCGACACTCTCACGAGTGAATTGTGAATATATAAGATCACACCGCCACCGCGCTTATCGAGTTGATCATTTCGAATTAGGAAATAGATTTTTAGTCGAATTAAATCATTAGAAATGAATGGGTGCAGCCATGATTCAAAAATACTTATTACATGAAATTTCTTAGATGATGCTAGTATTCTTAACAAATTGAGATGCGCTATCAGCGAATTTGCATTAAAATAAGCACACTGGAGTAAATTTGGCACTGACGGCGATGCAGCGATCTGGGTGTCTTCAATTCGAGCCTTCCGTGACATGGGGAGTCATATAATCTTATTAAGATCTCCTGGAGGTAAGCCTGGACTCCATCGCCCTTGCGGACTCGGATAATACTTGAACGTACCCATACGTATTTGTAGCCCGCCGAGGCAACTCTAGCTTTAGTTTTTCTCAGAAGCTGATATGTATTCGATGGTAAAAACTCGTTTACGTAGATGCGACCGAGCTGATTAAGACCGAATACTTTGCGTATAAACAATATTTTTTTTGTTTCCCGCTTTTTAGCAACAATATAGTCATGGACTTGAGAAAATTTGAGCGTGACTAATAGCGACTTTACTAATTTTGACGGAGAGTTCGCCGACCCGGGCACTCCTTCACCTACTACAGTCCGCCCTCTTCGCGGTAAAACCTGAATTTATTATGCTCTAGTTCAACTTTCGGGCAAAATTCGATACAATATAAGAACTAATATCTAATAGTTTTATGAAGAAATTAATTTAAAAATAACCAAGTAAATGAGTACAACTTAAATTAACATTCGATTCACATAACTTTTGAGTGATGTGATAACTAACGCTATAAAATAATAATAATGTGAATGAAATAATAATGTAACAGAAGTTATAATACTAATAATGTAAAAGTTCTATAATGCTGATAAAATAACCACCTTACGTATAGTATGTTCGCCGTAAGATGTGAAAACGAGCAAGTGAGAAATAAAAATAATATGAGAATTTAAGAAAATAAGATTGAAAAATTGCTTATAAACGGCTTTTAGCAGCCCAACCGAGCACGCAACCTTAAATACTAATCCGAATAATCAGAAATATCAGAATAAGCCTAGCCGGAAAACTAAGGAAGGCCAACCACACAGTTCAGTTCGTATAAGATGAACTGACAAGATACCACGTGCAGATGCTCAGTTCGTACTGACATTTCAACGTTCTATCCACCGCCTGCCAGCTCACCATCGAACGAGAATGCGAATAAATTTAATTAAAAAATCTCTAACGAAGGAGAGTTGGTTACACCGATTGGTAGAGAATTCCAGAGGTGGCATGCAGACACACTGACTGAATTTTGATAAATCACCGTGGGGCCGAGGGGCTAGAGGACGTGCGGACTTCGGGATTGACTCTGTCGAACAACTCATCAATATATACCGGAACTCTGTCGTAGCGTAATTTATACATTAGCACTCCCAGAAAGTATGTACGTCTGTTTTTACCGAGAGCCATTTTAACCTGTGTCTATAGGGTGTGACATGTTCGTCCCGCCTGAGATCATTGACAAATCGAAAACAACAATTTAATAATCTTTGAAGCCTAGTCCTTAGTGTCTCCGGGATATTATAATATACAATCCAACAGTATTCTAGCCACGGAAAAATTAGAGCACTGATCAGTTTGGCGCTTACGTCACTAGGAAGGGGGCTGCGATGAAACGTTAACTTGTGTAGCAAGCCACATGAATGTCCCGAGAAATATTTGCCACATGTTGCTTCCAAGAGAGACGACAAGAAAAAGTCAGACCTAGATTTCGGTGTTCGGTGGAACCGTTACCCTATGTAACCACATAGGGTAACGGTATATCTCCTACCAAGATGGGTGGGGGAGAGAAGAGAGGGAGAGAGAGATAGATAGATAGATAGATAGTTTATTAGTGCACTAGGATAGGATAAATTCTATAGCACACAATCCACGCAAGATATTACAATTTTAGAAAATAAACAATAATAAAATAGAAAAAAACCTCTATACAAAGCAAAGAAATAGGTATTACTACAGAATTTATACAATACAAATTTGCAGCTCTATGCGATAAAGCCAGACTTAGTATAAATATAAAGCTATCGATGACATGCGCATACCAGCGACGCTTTAAGCAGTGAGGCTATGGCCCTTACACCCTAACAGCCATTCGCGGCTAAATAGCTCCTGCTATGAGCAGCTCGTGTAGGAGAGCAGAGAAAGCTCCCCTGCCTAAATGAATGCTGCCAGATGACAACGAATTCCACAAGTACGTAGCGGAAATGCTGAAGGCGTGCCTTTGGTATTCCGTACGGAAATAAGGAATGATAAGAAATTCGGGCGTTTGCCGCAGAGATGAATGATCCCGTACTGGGATAATTCATTTTGAACGGCGACCTCAGGTACGCCCGTCTACCTGAGCGGAGGACTTCATTCAATGTCCGCAGAATAAAAAAATTTCGCCTAGCATCCAGCCTCAACCACGCTAGTTTGGCCCAGTATGGTGTTATGTGCTCAAACCAAGCGGCATAAAAAATGAAACGAGCACATGAGTTCAATGAGACTTTTAGGGTGGTGTTATGTACCTCGGCCAAGCCGAAAACCACGCAACAGCAATAATCAAACACCGGCAAGATAAGAACGGATACGAGCTTACCGCGAGCTCGCTGTGGAAGAAAACCTCCGAAAAGTTTTCAGCATACAGAGCCTCGAGTTTGCCGTGCTTGCTACACGGATAGCTTTTTGCTTCCAGCTTAGCGTGTTATCAAGCCAAATGCCTCGAATTGACCGATCGACGGTACTGGACAATTGTTCTGTCATTTATTATGGACGGGATGTCTGACAATTTAAGGGCCCGTACTAAGGGTCTGCTACCAAGTATCATTACATGTGTTTTCTCATCATTAAGTGACAGCCCATTTAGTGACGACCATATCCGAATTAGGACTGTGTCCTTATTTACGTTTGATATACAACGATCGAGGTCAGAAACAGGACATCGAAGAAATAGTTGGAGGTCATCAGCATAAAGATTATAAGCACAGGACGATTGCGCATATCTGAGGTCACACATATAGAGCACGGATAGTTGCGGACCCAGAACGGATCCTTGTGGGACTCCGGATTCGATCTTGGCCCAGGTCGAATCCGAGTGCGATTTGAACCAAGAACCGCTTGGAACCTTCCAGTGATACAAGATCTCATCCATTTCACAGCCGACGCGGAGAACCGTAGGTCTTTAAGCTATAGGTCTTTAAGGCTATATCAGTGTGAACGCTGAAAATTTGGGTGATTTTCCGCAATTTTTTGGAAGAAAAGTCCTCAATTAAAGGTTTCGGAAAATTAAGAATAAATTTGGCTATGTTTGACCTATATTGTATCATTTTTTCACAGAAAAATATTGAGATCCAAGCGACTTATGTGCTGCTTTCGGAGGCGCCAAAAAAAAGTTCCTCCAGTGCTGACATGATTCCGGCCGATTGAGTAGCTGAAATCGAAAAAGGAAATAATGTCGTTAAACTGAAAAGTATTTCCTGTACAATGACGTAGGATTTTCGAAAAATATTAAAATCTAACAAAATGGCGAGGTTATGAAAAAAAGTCTGTTTTGTGGCCTATTTTGGTCGTTTTTAAAAACGACCACCTAAAGTGGTCGTTTTTTTCAATGCCAAATCGTCAATTTTCATCCAATCAAAAATATCCTACGTCATTGTAGAGTAAATATCTTCAAGAGTACTCAGTTTAAATTTCAAGTTAATCGGATAGTTGCTCTTTGAGTCACAATGTCAGCAAATTTGAAAAATCTCGTTTCGAGAAAAACGCGTTTAAAGATGTAACTATCAATTTTTGCGAGATAAAATTATATTGATATAAATGATAATGATATTCTTGAAAGTATAAACTGTCAAAAAAAGCAAACAAAAAAATCGATTTTCAAAGTGTCACACTGGTATAGCCCCTTAAGGTAGTTCCTCTGCGAAAATCTCAACCAAAAGTTTACATACTATGTTCATGTTTAAAAGATTGATAATTGGTTCAATTAGTCATAAATAAAATTAAAAACTACGCAATATTGACTCGGTACTAGTAGATAATACGATGGATATAATTTATTGCCGTAAAATATATTTTATATTGTGTTTTTGATCTACCATTGCCAGTAAACTTTTTGCCGGGACTGTCCAGGCTTTGCGCCCAATTGTTTTTTTTCCAGGCTTTGCCAGGCTTTGCACCAAAACTGTGAGAGCTTCTCATGGTTATATCTTAGAAACCAGATAGTAAATCATTCTCATTTTTTTTCACATTATTCGTGATATCTTACTCTAGCTTATCCTCGTTTTTTATCAATTTCTTAATTTTAGTTTTGACGGTAGAATTAATGATGCTCTGTTTGCCCATCATAACGCATTTGTTACGTGTCAACCAAGACAACTTTAAGTGTAACTATCTCAGGTTTGGGGTGGTCAAACTTATTCAAATTGCACAGATGTTTGGATAATGTATTAAATAACATATATGTCAAATTTCAATCATTTCTTAATTCAACTCTTCTGTGGAGGTACTACCTTAAGTTTACCGAGGAGTAGACTATGGTCGACTCGATCAAAGGCCTTGTAAAAATAAAAAAGAACCATGACAGTCAGCATTCTGTCATCAATACCCTGACGCACGTAATCACATATTCGGAGTAATGCTGTCTGAGTTCCTACACCTTTCCGGTACGCTGATTGATAAGGGTCCAAAAGTTATATTTCCTCAGGGAAGGCTGTGACTCGATCAGCTGTTAAGGGGTAAGGCCACAGTAGAATTTTCAAAAAATCGATTTTTTTCGCTAAAACGGTGCCTTATCATCATAAGAATGAGTTAAGTAGAAGTCGGCCATTTTGTACATCGAAAAAAAAAATTTCTAACACCTTGATATTCGTACTAAATAGATGTGTTATTAATTATATGAGTGAATCACTTTTTCATACAAAAAAAAATTGTTAAATTCGCTCATGATTTTATACCCGTTACTGTGGCCTAACCCCTTCACTTCTAGGCCTTCCTTTTTCAGCGTAGTTAGTGATTTAAGCTTTTCCAGATCGACCGAGTCTACCTCAAGTCAGATGCCCTTATTTTTGGCTTTTTTGACGTTCATAACTTTTAGATTTGCGTCAGCAGGTCTTGTAGCCCTGGGGACAGCAGCTTTCGTCGCTTTAGAATCTGTAAAACATTCGGCCTTACTCGCTAGCGGACCAATGTATATTTTTTTGCATAGGAACACAAGCTTTCGAAACGCACCTGATTTCCTTCGTCAAATTTTGTAACCGCAGCATCAACTGCCGCCTGAACGGCTAACCGGATTTCCTGCTTGACCGAGCCCTTAAGAGTCTCGTTCTTTTCCAGCGCAGTGATCGATTGAAGATACGCCGCAGCCATGGCTTGAAAAGCATACATGTCCTCGTGGAGGACCTCCATCGTCTTTTGCCTTCTCTCTGTACTAGTTTTACTTGGAAATAGTTCGCTGCTGAGAGACGCTTGACTGCTCTTCAGCGTAGACTTTAGAAGTTTAATGTCTTTTCCGGTTTACGGTGGAGTGAAACCGGAAGAAGCAGTCAGTTCCTCATACAGCGATCCGCCATTGCTAACATCGAGCTCACAGTGACCACGTGGTGAAACAGCCATCCTTCTATTACTGACCGGTGGAGAACCTCCAGCGCTCAATCCAATCTTGCCGCAATGCGCCATTTAGGCGCGGCGGGGTGCTGCCACACTAAAGTCTCGAGATCGTTTGATCAGTATGTTGGTAAAATAGGAAGAAACGCATCCGACCGCCGAGGGATGGCGCCGCTGTCCAGAAAATTTTTTGTAGCATCCCGAAAACCGAGTGGGGTCCGAGTGGCAATCCATAAGTGAGGTTAGAAAAAACGTCAATTTTCGTTTGATAAGTTGTACAAGAAGACTACGACAAGGATCACGATCCCAAAAACGTCCATGGAAATCCAGCTGAGAAGCGTGGCGCTGCTCTCCTACCGAACCGGATTGCAGTCAGCAACAAACCAGTGCAGAAAACACCCTTTGCTACTTCATTTAGAGCGATAATTTGATCACATTAATTGTAAAACCAGTGCCGTACGATATGCAAAAAGCACCCTTTGTGTCTTCATATGGAACGGTAATTTGATCAAATTAATTGTGAAACCAGTTCGTGAAGGAAATGTGTATATATTAGATATAATTCTTATATGAGTAATATAGATTGTTTCGAAGAATAATAACGAAATGCGGAAATTAAGTCGATGTTTTTTTTTCGTTGCGGAAGCAGTAACAAACAAAATTTATTTCTAGATACACGAAAATTCATGAGAATTTTGAAACCAGACAAAACTTTCACAAATCTTCACACACCATATTCACATATTATAATACGCTGTACAGATAAACAATAATAACGAAATAGAGAAATTAAGTCAATGTTTTTTTTTCGTTGCGGTAAAACTCTTGTCTGGATTCAAAATTCTTATTAATTTTGTCTATAAATTGTGTCTATAAATAAATTGTTACTGCTTCCGCAACGAAAAAAAATATTGTCTTGATTTCTGTATTTCGTTATTATTTTCTATCTGTAGAGCGTATCATCAGTGTGAATATATGTGATAATTTTAAAAACTTTTGTCTTGATTCAAAATTCATATCATTTTTTATGCGTCTATAAATGCATTGTGTGTTTGTTTGGGTTTGTTTGTGTAGTCACTGGTTCCGCAACGAAAAAAAAAATTGTCTTCATTTCTGTGTTAACCGACTAATTTCTCCCTGCGTCCGAGGGAGAAAGACCGTGCGTGGTACCGGTTAACACGGCGATAGTTGCGGGTGTACCTAGGGAAGAGTTATGTTTGAATACTTTTTTCGGGTCCTGAAAAGGACCCTGTACCAAAAAATGCGGATCTCTAGGCGGAGCCTAGAGAGTCCGTTGACGATAAATCGTTGTAGTAGGAAGGGGAGAAAGGAAGGAGGGAGGTTGGGTACCCTAGCGGTTGAACTCGACTAGGGGCCCGCGACTGCGAGGGTTGGTGGTGACGGGGGCAGGACGAGTAGGGATGCGGGAAGGGACGTACCCGGGAGGAGCGGTGACCGCCCGGAGTGCGTGGGAGGGGATTGGCTTCTCGGCCTCTAAGGGGAGTGACTCGTAGAGGTCCTCGAACTCCGAGTCCAAGGATAGCGGTGAGGAAGAGGGACACGACGTCAACGCCTTGGGGGGGGGGGGGGGGGGGAGGTTCTCCCCACAAGTATCGGTATTTGTTTCCTCCATCGTCACCGAGAAATTTGGACTCCCGTTTTGAGGGTCCAGAGGTCCGGCCTCGGGCCGAGAAATCGAGAGGACGGTCTCGAGGTACTGATGAAGGGGAGGGAGCCGCTCACCGTGGAGAAACACGCGCTGTGCTCATTGAAAGTGGTGCACGTATTTATCCTCGGTGGTGACGGGGAGACGCGGATCGGGATGGTATTGGGTGTAGATGGTGACTGGGGTATCCGGTATGTCAGATTTTTTGCCGGGATGGAAAGTCGCGGATCCGGTCGATGCCGGGTACAGAGAGTAACCGGGGTGTAGGGCAAGCCGGCCGCCTTCCTCAGTAGCTGCCGCCGGATAAAAGCCGGGTTGCGGACGTTGCGAGGCATTAAAATGAGGAGAATGCAAGCACAAATGCCAGTAAATTTTTTCCTTTTTATGAGAATCTATGTACAAAAAGAAAAGATAAAAAACAAAATACACAGTCTAAAGATTTTAAGATTATTTACGACGAATATAAAAAACGAGACATAAGGGAAAATAAAATACAGTTAAAAAGTTTAAGAGAAGAAAAAATGATGAATATAAAAAATGGAAAAATAAGCGAAAAAAGGTATGGAGGTGATTTTTTTAAGGATGGGGAAAAATAAAAAAAAAGGGGAAAAAATGAAAGATTGTTTACAAGCTGTAAAAAGATCTTTTTTCGTTTTATCTGGACAGCAGCGTACGGCGTTTTCGGTAAAGGCGATGTGTAGGAGTCACGGGCTGTGAGCTCGCTACGTTTCGACTGATCACGGACTGTGAAGCAGTGATCGAATATCTCGTTCGCGACTCGAGACCGGACTTTTATACCCGTCTCGGGCGCGAACGTTTACGGGAAAGGATTTTGCTCGTCGCCCGCCGTCGGCGCGCGCACGAATTAGTGCGAGGCAGGCTCGGGGCAGGTCGGTAAGGAAGGGAGATATCCTCCGAGGATAATACACGGTGTAGTCCCACGGCGCGCCGTGGACGTTGTTTGGCGCGGCTATGAAACTTCGGAGTTACCCCGAAGTGTCATAGCACGAGCCATACATTTTGCTCTGACGCTTCGGTAGTAATAAAAAGTGTTTCGCGAGTGTGCGGTATGTGTTGTGTGTTTTTACAGGTGAATGATATTAACCGGCGAATCGGGTAGGCTCGAATTACGTGGCGGACGCGGGGGTCATGGGACTCAGGTGAGTATAACCTAATCATTATTTTAACCTCCAAAATCTGAGAGGACCATCACTAAATTTAACTACTTCATGATAATTAAAGAAAAACGCAGTAATAGGGTACGGGGAGGAAGGGGCTGGGGGGGGGGGGGGGGACGGAGAGATGGGATCAGTTTGGATTCGCGCCGTGGTTGGGGTTCCCCTCTTCGGCCCCATTTGTGTGCTACGCCTTCCCGATTATAAATTTCCCCTGCACACTTGCAGGTGCGGAGGGATTCATCAGGGACTCAGCGCGGCCAGGATGCACTGGAGGACCTGCGACGAGGACGCTGCGATGGCGAAGAACCCTGCGTGCACTGCTGGCGTAGGACCTCGGCGTCGCCTCAGCAAAGGAGAGTCTCGGTGTCGCGTCGACGAGGTAAAAACGGCCTGGTGGGCCATTGACCAGTCCCCGCGGCGAAGGAATTCCCTGGCGGGCCATCGGCGAGTGTTGTCGAGGGTAACGGTGCCCCGGGATAACTCCGGCGAAGGTATCGTGCCGGAGCGGTATCCCGAGGGCACTCGACGGATGACCCTTTTTATTGTATTTTCAGGTGCAGGAGCGGGACCGGGAAAAATTAGGGGAAAACATTGACCGTGCCAAAAGGCGCGGATAACATCTGTACTTTCTTATTATCCTCTATCTTTACAGCGTGTCATCAGTGTGAATAAGATGTGTGATAATTTGTAAAACTTTTGTCGTGATTCAATATTCTTATCAATTTTCTTGTGTCTATTAATGCATTTTATTAGTTACTGCTTCCGCAAAAAAAAACCATATTGACTTAATTTTTGTATTTCGTTATTATTCTTTATCAAATGACGCGGAAGTGATCGCGAACATTTTCGGCAGTCTCCCGCCAAAATACAACGCATTAAAGACTACGTGGGATAGCGTTCAGAAGGACAGACAGACCGTGGACAATCTCATGAAACGGTTGATAAAAGAGGAAAGTCGACTGGCCGTCGACGATGAGGTCACGAGCGCGCTTGCGGCAGTCAAAATTGGAAAGACTCACAAACCAGGTGACAAATCAGCAAAAACAAAATCGAAAAGGAAAGACTTCGAGTGTTATTGCTGCGACGAAAAAAGGTCATTACGCAAGAGACTGTTCCAAGAGAAAAGGTGATACGCATCGAAATAAATGGGAAGTGACATCGAAGGCGTCAACCGGAAATTGTTCATTTTTTGCCGCGAAAATTAGCTGTGAGATGCTCGAGCCATCTACCAAGCAAATAATGAAGCTCAATAGTGCGGATCAGAACGATGTCTGGTTTATCTACGGCGGGCCGTATTGGCATGTTACCTTCAGACGTGAATGGTTCACAAAGGTTAATCCGGTAAGCGGAGAGACAATTCAGCTTGGAGACAACGGTACGTGCGATGTTCAAGGAATCGGTACATTGGAAATCGAGACAGGTAAATCGCGACAATCCAAAACGTTTTTAATGTCCCGGGACTTCGGACGAATTTATTTTCGCTCGGAGTTGTAACCATAATGGGTTACGAAGTGGTGTTCATGGGAAACAGTGTTGCGCTATCGAGGGACAATAAACTGTTCGCTCAAGGGATAAAACAAAGTAACGATATCTATCGTATGTTTTTTCTTGTGACGCCTGCACAACCGAAAGTGAACGTCGCGATGGCAAATCTCAAACAATGGCACGAGACTCGGACACGTGAACAAACGAGTGTTGCGCGAGATGGTGAACTCAGGCGCAGTGGAAAGCGTGAAGCTCAGTGACGCGCGAGATTTCCTTCGAGACACGTGTCAGGAAGCAAAGTCGCATAAACTCCCGTTCAGTGTACCGAGTGACAGGTCGAGATACTAGGTTGGAGAATTCTTCCATTTGGATGTGTGCGGACCGTGCCCAGAACCGTCGATAAACGGTGCGCATTTTTTCGTTACATTCATTGACGCAGCGAGCGGATACCAGTTCGTATGTTTCATGCGGGAAAAGAACGACGTTATCGAAAAATTCAAGGAGTTCGAAAAACACGCCGCGAACACGTTTCTGAAGACAATGGAAATTCTAGACACCGACAGCGGTACAGAATATCAAAATGTCGGAATGAGGGAATCTATGAAATCACGCGATATCAAGATGGAAAATTCGGCATCGTATTGTCCCGAACAAAACGGGAAGGCCGAGCGCGAAAATCGTACGATCCAGGAAAGCGCGTATGCAATGCTGAGACTCAAATGTGTGCCTACAGCGCTCTGGGCGGATTCTGTGAACACCGCGGTGTACATTTTAAATCGAACGTTGCCGAGTAAATATCCGAAAGTCACACCATACGAGAAATGGAATGGAGTGAAGCCCGATATGTCTCATGTGCGTGTTTTTTATTCAATAGCGTACAAATACGTACCGACGGCGCTGCCGAGAAAATTGGACGTGATGCCAAAACGTCTGCTTCTCGTGGGATATCAGGAGGAATCGAACAATTATCGCTTATTTGATAACAGCAAAAGGATCGCCACCGTGGCACGCCACGTGGTGTTCTATGAGCGAGATCAGAATGAGGTGTCACCTGAACACGAGAGTGACGACGACGAGGTCAAATTCTCCGGCGTTGAGGAGCCCGAGGAAACCAAGTAAATCTCGACGAGGAGGCAGAGCGAGCGGTTGCGGCGGCAGTACCAATGGAGAACGAGGCGCGCAAACATTAGGGGTCGGAATCGAGTACCGAAGCGGCGGGAACGAAACAGCATTAGTAGGCTATTCGGAAGCCGATTACGCGGGCGATATTGACACAAGGAGATCAAGGATGGGATACGTGTTTCAATTCGCGGCAGGTCTCGTGACCTGATCTTTACAAAGGCAAAGGTCAATAACGCTAAGTACCACAGAGGCTGTATATACCGCGGCAGCCGCAACAGCCATAGAAGCAACATGGTTGCGAAAATTGTGCAGTGAGATCGGTTGTCCATGTGAAGATGCAACAGTCTTGTACGTAGATAATCAATGGGCGATTCATCTAGTCAAAAATCCAATTTATCACAAGCGCACCAAGCACATCGACATACGATTTCATTATATTGGCGAAAGGGTCGAGGGGGGCGAGATTGTCGTTAAATATATTCCTACTGCTTATCAGCGTGCGGACATATGTACCAAGGGCCTGCCTAAGGATGGTTTCCGGGAACTTTGTTGTGCTTATCACGCTTCGAACGAATGAGACAGAAGCATTCAAAAGGCTTATCACGCTTCGAACGAATGAGAGAGAGAGAGAGAGAGAGAGAGAGAGAGAGAGAGAGTGTTTCGCATGCGTTGTATGCGTTTGCGTGTGTCTGCTCGCTTCCTGCGCCAGCGTTATTAGAGTCAATTCTTCGCCAAACGCCATAAGCTAGAGGAACAAGTAAATGTTTCCAAATGATAAATCGTTCAACATCGGTCTAATGTTCTTTATGATTTCCTCAACCTGAATCCGTCTGCGTATACATGTTTCATAAAATACGAAGTGCGGGAATCTGACAGGAGGCATGCACCTGCCTCGCGCAATCTCTCTCCAACACCAACAAGACTCATACCGTCGACACACACACACACACGCACGCACACACACACACACACACACACACACTCACTCACTCGAAAGATAGGTGCGTCAGGCCAAAACAGGCGAATGACTGGGATTGGGTCAACACCGTCGAAATGAAGCCACGTATTAGAAGTTTAATACCCCGCGTACACGTCCTTATCCCACCTCGTCCAGCTCATTATCTCCAACACCAGCATGCTGGTGTTGGAGATAATGATGATAAAGTAGGATAAAGATAAAATGACACAGTAGGAGAAAAGCCCAAAAACCTGGCCAAAACCTCAAATGACCTTTGAAGGGAATGAAAATTGGCTTACAGGGGTTTTCAAGGTCGCTGATTACGAATCTGAAAGCCAAATTATCGTAAACAAAATGGCCGATCCAATATGGCTGACATGAATGTTAAAAAGTTGCCAGATGTCGACAAAAATTGGTATTTACGGGTTTTCAAGGTCGCTGATTACGAATCCGCAAGCCAAATTATCGTAAAAAAAATGGCCGATCCAATATGGCCGACATGAACGTTAAAAAGTTACCAGATGTTGACAAAAATTGGTATATACGGGTTTTCAAGGTCGCTGATTACCAATCCGATATCTATTGTTTATAACTTGCAACAAAGAGCTTACAGCAAATTGTTATAAACAAAATGGCCGAGTATCCTGCTAAATAGATAAATTAATATATTTTAAAAAATCATCATAATAAAATAAACGTGAACAGTGTATTCTACGCAATTATTATTTTTATTTCCAAAATACATACGGAACGTTTCAAAAATAGAAAATTTTATTCTTAATCAAAATCGTAATCGGAGTCGGAGTCGGAGTCAGAATCATTATCCGAGTTTGTATCTATTACAACTCCCGGCACGGCTTCAATCTCGGCGCAAAATTCGTCTGCTGCAGCAGTCACTTTAGGAGCGATCAACATCGCTACAGCTTCCGGCGACAAACTCTTCAGCTTCTTCTGTGGTAGTCTTCTGACACTTGAAATGTACGGATCAGAAGTAACTAAGAGCCGATGAAAAACATCTTCCATAGTTTTAACCCTGGAACTGTTTCGCGCAAAATCTTCTCGATATCGTTTGATGTCTTTGTTTCGAGCTTCCTGAGCATCTTCGGATAATTGGCCGATTGGTAATAGAGCATGGGTTATTATCACTGGACCATGAATTAATAGTTTGTGCACCGAAGTAGGCATGGAGTACCAAGGGTATAATGCAACGGTCTTTCTTGCCGTTTCAATAGCATACTGTTCAAATCTTTCACAGTTTATCTCGTGGCTACACGATATAACTTGTAGGATTACGTACAAGCGTTTAATAACTTCTTCGTTGACCCCCGTTATCGCAGCGGAAACCGTCGAATTTTCAAAGAATCGCCGAGCTGTGTTGCCATCATTGCTGCTGCCGTATCCAGGCTTTGGGCGATCGATATTTAGACCCAATTGTTTCTTGAATCCTTCTTGAATGGCCCTCTTGCGTTCCTGGGTAATTTTTTTTTCTTCGGCACTTCGAGCTTGCCATTTTTTAATGCCGAGTTTGTAAGACACGTGTAAGCAATACTCGAAGCACCGTATCCACGCATGCAGCGTCGACAATCCGAACTTCAAATTTGTTTCATTGATTTCCCTTTGCAATACAGTGTCGATGGCATTAAAATCTTTGCTGGTTGCTCCACACAAATATCACCGTTGAGCAGATTTCGTCAATGATACAGCGTTGCAAACTTTACCATCTATCATGGTGAACAACAACTTGTACATTACGGAGATTTCTTTTCCATCTATTACACTTTCGAATGGACGAAGTGACTTTATTTGTTCTTCAACAATTTGGACTTCATTAAGTGTTGACTCTGTGTCTTCGCGTAGAAACAGTAGTCTAAGCGGTCTACAAAATCGTGGAGACGAGGGTCTGGGGTTCTTCCAAACAACTATTTCTTCCTTCGATTGTTGATCATAACACACGAGTTGTAATGGCACGACTGAAGTAAAGAATACATGCGCATCAGATTTGCTGTCATCACTGAACGTCTGCTTATATTCACTTTGCCCAGAACTTCCATCGCAACCCCACTTGCAAATCAAGTCCATTTTACAAACATTATCTGGAGTCAATCTTTGAATGAGTACATTTTGGACGAGTAAAATACGTTCAACTGTATGATCTAATAGTGCCTGTAGTTGGACTTCTGCACTACTCTCTGTAATCCTGATTGCATCACGTGGCGGATAACAACGCTTTTTTGCTTTCATCACTTTTTCGTAAGACGGATATAGCTTACAGTTATTTTCCTTCCCTAATCTTCTCATTCCCTGGTAAGTACTCTTGGAGAATTTATATTCAATCATAGCGGAAAGTGCAGCCTCTTCGGATAAAGTAATTTCATCCGTTGCTGAGTAAGCTTTACGATACTTGGAAGCTCTTAAAGGACTCGTCATTGTTACGTCCTTAATAACTTTTGCGGCGTCGGATTGTCCTGAAGAGCGAAGGCTCATCTGAGTAGCGTATGCTAACTCGACCGAGTTGAACGATGTACGAATATCTTGGGTCTTCCTTCGTTTAGATCTTTCACTGGACATTGTAAACTCAAGGGACGGGCGGCCGCCCGTATTACCCGGGCTTGTTACTACAGTGTCTGTAGGTGCGGCAAAACATACCTGCTTGCTAAGCCATTCACCGTTATTCTTGAAAAATACACAGGATTTTCTGTGAGCTTGTTGCCACCTCGTTCTCATTTCATTGAAGAGTATCGAAAAAGTCTGTTTCGAGTCCTCAGGCACTACAACTGTACGTCCGGTGTCCTTGGAAATTTTTTCTACCATAAATTCGATCAAGGAAGCGAATTTATCGGATAAATGCTCGCTGATTATCAGAAATACCTCTTTCCTTGTCAGCACCAATTCTTTGTAACCGGATCCTGTAATAAAGACATAAAATTGTAGAAAATTGGTGTTAAAGGAAAAGATAAAATTTTCAATTAATACAAAAACTTGAACAATGTACATTATTTTACCAAATAAATAACCGCAATAATTGAAATAATTTTAAGAAAATTAGACAGAAAATATTGACATGGATTTGGTTAAAAGAAAGCTTTGCTTACTATATAATATATATATATTCAAATATTTTATTTGAATGTTATAACATTTCATTCATATTTAAGAAATTTTTATGTGGTTGATTTTAATATGTATATATATATATATGCATACGTATATATAATAATTAAATCACAGAAAATTTATATATATATACATACACATACATATATATTAAAATAATTTATTTCAAGCGTATAACAGCCGTCTTGTCCGTTATGATGCTACTTCACCCATTCTCAGGTAGAGGCGCAGAGGCTGCTCAATAGTGCCGCGTGCACGCTCGGCTACCGCACGATGCGAAAAAAATCATAACGGACAAGACGCACGTTTTCCGCAGGTAACTCTTGTAAATTTCGAAAGCTTATACATTAAACTAAAGGCCGAGACTAGGAGCTTTGCAAAATGTGACAAAATATATAACTTTTCGGACCGTTGAAAATATAAGTTTTCAAAATTATTCAATTTTATTTATGCCGAAGGCTATACTACATTTCAATCATTTATACATAAACTTTAGATTCAACCGATGTAAAAACATGTTCTACATACCTCCAGAAGTCGTATCCATGTTGCAGAATTGAAATTAAACCCGTCACTTTAAAGTTATGGGTTTTTGAAGTCAGCGTTATTTTCGTCTGTTCAGCGCGTGACACGTACACTCTTCACGAACACTAACTGCCAACTGACGCTGCGGCGCAGGTATACACTTAAAGGGCTTTCCCTTCCACAATAGAATGCAGTTACTAGTCCTCTACCTGAATGACTACTCAACTGACCCTATTTCGAAAATTTATTTTTTGGGGTTTTGGCCAGGTTTTTGGGCTTTTCTCCTACTGTGCAGCAGAGCAAGAGCATACACGTGGACGAGGTAAGGCACTTATTCCCAAATACCCAACTTTCGAGTCTACAACACGAGCTCGACTTAAAGGAGAACATCCTGAAGATCCGCTGGAGTAAACGAAATGAGACTCGTTTCAATTTATATAGTATACATAATGAATATGTTGGATTAACAGACGGAAATGTAAAAAGTTTGTTAACCGAAGCTTTATTTATATTCAAAGTATAATTAAAAACACGTTGTAATTTAAAATATTATTGAAGTGGGGCTATATTAATATGTATCAGGTCTCAATTATCTACATAATCGTCTATTAAAAAGCTGTTCTGGAAAATACCGCGCTATTACCATACAAGGCTGCTTATGAAAGAACAAAGTGTACGTTAAGGATCACAATTTCTCTTCTCTAATTTTGTTGTCCTTGCCGGTATAGCAACAGACGAGACGTGGATTGTTTATAAACAATCCACATCTCGTCTGTTGCTATACTATCTTATGCATACTGATTATTTGTTATACAACCGTGCGAGATTGCAGATAGCTTTTTTGGTTTAGGTATACGTTGATAAATAGAACATTTCTCATAATTATGTCCACCTGTTATCAAGTCCATAAACTGGAAAGGTTGTTGCTTATAGTTTCAATCTCTGTACCACCTCATTTACTGAAATTTATGCGAAGCATTTCAAAATCATATTCTATAAATTTACGAAGATTGAAACATTTTACGAAGCCCACGCTTCGAGTTCTTTGAGGTCAGGATCTTCATCAACAGCTTTCGGTTCTGAAACAGAAAAGTAACTTCGATTAGTAACTGCGGCAAAATGGATTATTAGTCTACAAATTTTATTGAACATAACAACATTAGCTCAGTCGTTGTTTTAAAAAAGAACACCATAAGTTTTCTCGATACTTCGACCTACGCATGTATTTCACCGCGCTCCCTCTCTCTTTTCGCCCCTCCCATCTTTTTGAACAGCTACATCTCCCATGAAAAATATCGCCAAAAAATAACAAAAAGGCTTTTCGTAGTGTGAATCTTCGTCTTTTAAAATCGCGATTGAAAAAAAACGATCTTTCAAGCTAAATTATTATTTGGTGAACGACAAAGTATATAAATTGAAAAAACATTGACCAACTTTGCGGTTGTGCATAGCGAAAAAATTTGTTCACTTATAAAAACCGGTTTAGCCGATTTAAAGAGCGTATAAACCGTTTCCAATTCATTTTTTAGCAAGCTCTATGCGACCTTTTTACCAAGCGATCAACTACGTAACGTAAACACGGTCGCATACTATACACAAGGAGAGCGTTATAGAGGTGAGTTTTCTGATGCGGGCCCCACGGGGAAAAACTTTTTTGAATTTTTTTTTGTTAAAAGAAGCGCATCCGCATAAAAAACGAATAAACCCTCAGTCTTTCAGAGGTTTTTCGGTGGGGATATGCTAAAACAATATGCAAAAAGTGCGACGCAGTAAACATTTCAAAACGTTTCAATCTATTCACATTCGCACGGAATGCGAATTTGAGGTAAAAACATGAAAATAGGAAAAGTACCACCGGCATTTCCGTACAACGTACAGAAGCGGTATGGTAAGTAAATTTCAGGGACACATGCGGTTTTTACGTTTTTCAGCTTAAGTTGGCATGCCGTTGAAGAACATGAAAATTCGAAAAGTACCGCCGGCATTTACGTCACTCAAACATGAGGATACATACTTTATTCACCATACTGCCAATCCCGTACGATGTACGCAAATGAACTTTTCGAATTTTCGTGTTTTTCAGGCGGTTGCAGGTGAGTTTTTCCGAATCTGCGGCATGATATTCAGAATACTATTGAACCGATCATCTCAAAATTTGGACAGCATGTCGAGAAAATATACTTCTATCAGTTGACGAACCCAAAAAGCGATAGGTTGGATTTATTTTTCATTTCAACAAAAAGATCGGTCATTTTTTTTTAGTTGAATCGGTAGGTCGACTTTGAAGTCACCATATATTCAATTTTTATAAAATATTTTTTCTTTCGTTAAGCTATAGCTACGTGTGTATAAAGTGAAATCTCGTTTGATTTTTTGTTTCATATCACTAAGAAGACACTTGTCGCGCCAAAGAGCAACAACTAATTTTCGCGCGGCATCGTGGTAGGGGCGGAGTGAGAGGCGTATTTTTGCCAGATACCATTTCCTATTTTTTTGTTGTTAAAATATGAGAGTACACGGCACATCTATATACAAAATTAAAAAATGATTCATTTTATAGTTTCTTCAGTCGAAAATGCCAAAAAGCAGTCATTTTAGCGAGAAAATACCCCCCGCAAAAACGTCACAGATGCTCTTTGGATTTATTGGTTTTTCTTATGGAGCCTTGTCACTGTCAACAAAAAAAAGTTTAAAACTCCGACTCTTTCATATTTTGTTGTAGCGCGTTTTGATATAGAGAAAAAGTGAAAAATACAGCTTCCCAACGCTCTTCTCGTGGATGTTGTGCGACTTTTTTACCCGAGTTAGGAACCTTCCAAAATCGAAATATGCAATTCCTATTTTGGCAATTAAAATAACTTAATTTTAGAAAATGCAAACATATTTTTCAACTGCGATTTTTAAGCACGAAGAATCACGCTGTAGGATGCTTTAGGAGTTTTTCCTTTGTGATGTTTTTCCAGGGACACAGCTGTTCCGTTTCAGATTTTGATGAAATTGGGCGCGGATGTAGAGTGGGTTCAAATTGTCGACACGTATTTCTTTTATATCAACGGATCCCCATTTTCAAGAGGTGAAAGGCCTCCTCAAAGATTGGGTATTTGGCAATATATTTTAAACAAAAACAGATACTGTAAACCGGGGTAACTTTCGCACTGGAGGTACAAGTTTGGGACATCGCGTAATATCCGACTTTTGAATTTCCCACCAACACCAACCCTTGTGAATTGGCGTGCATTCACCGCCACTGCCATACGGGCTGACATCTACGCGGCAAATATTTGGAACTGTCGTTGTACTGACGTGTCCCAAAGTTACCCAAAATTGTCCCAAATTTACCCCGGTTTACGATACTGTTGGCGAAAATGGTATTTGAATTTCTTTGTCAATACGCGCGTATTACGAGTTTTGGCGGAGTAGGATAATATATCCCTTCTCTTTTGCGATTCCGTTTGTCACGGCTCACTCGACTAATTTGTCCCTACTTTCTTCGTCTGTATTTCAACGGCGGCGGACGTATATTACGATAAGGCGCTATACCAGTGTGAACGCTGAAAATTGGGGTGATATTTGGGAAAATGATTTATACGAATTATATGCGTATATTAATTATAAATTTCGTTTGGCTACAATAAATTCCGCTGTACAACCAACAGGTTATGGGAGCAGGACCATGAACATTTTGTCAAAAAGACGAAGTTCAATGAATAACGGTATAAATGTTTGTCAAGTCTGCACGTGGTAGACAAGATGGCTCTCGCTACCACTGCGATTTTGACGCGCATCGAACTTTTGTCGAAGTACAATTTCGACACGTGGAGGATGCAGGTTGAGGCATCGTTAAATAAAAACTATACGTAGAAATACGTAAGTCGGGAAAGAGTGAGATCATCGGATTCAAGTACGGAAAGCGCGTCAACAGTGAGTTTGTGAGAAATCAAAATAATTTATCAATTAGCCCGTCAGAGTTAAATCAAGCGCGAAATAATGTGGCGGTGTTAGAAAAGTGGCTCAAACTCGAATCGGTGCATGCGAAAAAGGCAACATTATTAAAGAAACTGACTCTGTAGCGAATGCAGGAAGGTGAAGATATCCGTGTGCACCTCGCACATTTTTTCGACGTAGTCGCTAAGCTCGGTGATATGGGCGTGAACAGTAACGAAGATCTTCTTGCGATAATGTTATTGCTCAGTCTTCTCGCAACTTTCGAGAATTTTCGATGTGCGATAGAAACACGTAATTCGTTGCCGAGTGCCGAAACATTGAGAGTGAACATTCTAGAAGAATATGATTCGTGACAACAAGTAGCTCGTTTGAAATACAAGGTGCGATGGAGGCAAGTCGTCGAGGCTCCAGGCTTGTCTAGACTTATAAGAAAAAAGTAAACAAACCAGGGAACAGTGAACGTTCGAGTAACGAGATGTTTCGATTTCGATGTTACAAGTGCTACAAACCGGGACTGTAAAGTGAAGAAAAACGAGTCACAACATTCTGCGAACGATGTTGACGAAAGTTTCGTCGCGTGTAACGGTGTAGCAGAAAATTCTACTGGATTTGTCGAGAGACGGACGAGTTTCCAGGCAATTGTGAGTGAGGGCTGTAATGGCTGGGTACTAGTAGGTAGTGGATGTACGGCTGAACTGTGTGGAGAACGATCCGAATTCGTGGAAATTCAGAAGGTAAACAAAGGAAAGCTAATTGTAGCGAGTTCGACGAGTGCCGAAGGATGAGGCACTGTGAGAATTTCGACAACGAACGAAAAAGATAAGACGTTCGTTGAATTCCGAAATACCTTGTTTATTCCCGATCTCATTTTGAGTGGCCAAGATTACAGACCGAGGTCACGAGGTGAGATTCCGCAAAACAGAAGCCATCGTTAACGACGGAGCGGGTCATATCGTTATGGAAGCAGTTGGAAAAGAAGATCTGTATTACATTCGACCGGACGATGAGGCGAAAATGCCAACGGCAGAGGCAAAGTCCGAGTTATGGCGATGGCATGACCGTTTTGGTCATCAAAGCGGAAAAGATCTGATGAAAATCATGTCGAGTCAAAAGGGAAAAGGAAGAAAAGCCGTAGAAGAGCTGTAAAGTTGCCGAATTTGCGCGAAAGAAAAAAGGGCTGCAACCCCATTTGTAAAAGAGAACCCACTGTGCAAAGGGGTGCTGAGAATTGTGCGCTCTGACGTAGTCGGAACAATGAGAGTCGAATCGATGGGTGCTGCGAGATATTTCGTCACGTTTGTTGACGATTGTACGAGATGGTGTCAAATATATTTTTTAAGGAATAAAAATGGAGATTTTCAGGCTTTCAAGGCATATAAGGCGTTCGTTGAGAAGCAAACGGGTGCACGGATAAAGTTCTTACAGTCGGACAATGGGGACAAATTTTGCAATTCTGAGTTCGACAAATTCCTGGAAGACTAGAGAATCGGCGGACGATTGACAGTTGCCCATACGACACAACAAAATGGCGTAGCCGAACGAATGAATCGTACTATTGTCGAAATAGCAAGATGTATGATGTTGCTAGTCCGGAATGTCTTGAAAATTTTTGACTGAAAAATTCCATACAAGGAGTGGACTGGAAAAACATGAATCTTAATCATCTGCGAACTTTCGGGACAAAGGATGCAAAGACTATTAATGAAGAAAAGTTTTCTCCTAGCTCAAGAGATGGAACCTTCGGCGGATATCCACGAGAAGAGAAGGGTTATCGTCTGTGGAATCCGCAAAAGCGAAAAATTGTGACTGCTCGAGATGTAGAATTTTTTTTAGCGAATTCGACAAGCGAGAAGAAGACGCTGTGCTCAAATTTGAGGAGACAAGGACAATTCCGAAAAGAAGTTCACACGTGGACCATTGGAAAAGAAGACGATAGCAAAAATATCGTCAGATTTCGTTATGTGCTCACGCACAAAAGTGATGCACAAGGGTTTGGTAAGCAAAGCGAGACTTTTGGCTAAAGGCCTTATATACGCGAAAAAATGTCAAAATGTTTCATTTTTTAATTATTTTTGATTCCATTAGCCTGAACGGTTAGGAATATTTTAGGCTTTACAGAATTGAAAAATTCCAAAAATGGTTGAAATTACAGCATTTAGAACGTAAAAACTTTTATTTTCTTGGAAGCAGGCAGGTAGTGGCGGTAACCGGCCGCGCTATGCGGAGACAGGTGCGCTAGATCGGCAACTACCCCTTTCTATTGTTTATTTATTATCCCTACATAGAATCGTGTAACGGTAACGGTTTGGTCTACGATGGAAGTAACGGTTTTTTTCGGTTCAGCACAAGCATAAAATCAGGAGGAGGAAGTAAAATTATGTAGTCCGAAGCTGGGACAGTTATATTTTAACATGAGTGATTGTGAAGAAACCCATACTGGTTTAGATAGGAAAGGTTCACGATTCATGGGGGACGCCCAGCCATTCGTAAAAAACGCCTTTTTCACGACAATCAGATACGAAAAAATCGGAAGCCGAAATAAACACAAGTGCGTCTGCAAAAGAATTAACAGTGTCGACAGCACTCGATGTAAATAGTGACCGCGCACATGGCTACCTAATCGTAAATTTTCTATCCGTGTTCACTGCTATTGCTTCTCTTGTAAAGTGCAAAACTTGTAACCGTGACATCAAGTTCTCTGAAACACGGGTTAGGAGATTGGGATTTACCTTAGTTATTAAGTGCGAGAAGTGCGAGCAAAAGGAGATAAGTTCGAGTGTGTCGCCTAAAAGTTATTGTTACGAAATCAATAGCAGATTCACGTTGGCTATGCGAATATTAGGTGTTGGATTGACGGGAATGAACATTTTCTGCGGTATTATGAATCTCCCAAAATGCTGCAGTCAAACGCTCTACGACAAAATTACCAAACAAATACGAGATGCAGCCAAAGAAGTTGCAGATTCGTCTATGCGAATGGCAGCTGACGAAGAAAAAAAAATAACGGCAGAAAACGAGAACACCAAAAACGCTAATGGAATCGCCGTCTCCGGGGATGGTTCTTGGAGAAGAAGAGGTTTTTCGGTAAATATTCGGAAGTGGGGCTCCTGCTAGAATCAGGCTAATTTTTGTATAAATGGTTTAATATGGTTAACAAACATCATCCTTATCATTATTCTAACGGCGCATGATGTTTCCGGAAAAAAATAACCATATGCCTTTCGGTGGGTACTTTGCCATATGCCTTTCGGTGGGTACTTTACTATATGCAGTAAAGTACCCATCCCAGTGTTCTACGCACCGCACGATTCCACGAACCCATGGCGTACGGTGGCGTAGAACACTGGCGTGAGTTTGTTGGGCACCTTGGATGGGTGCATGGAATAGTACGCTATTCATTTTCAATGAGGATCCCTGCTTGCAGCGCAGATGCACGTCCAAATTTTTAAATAATTTTTTTGAAGAAAAAAATGTCGTGCGCCGTCATAATATTACTTCGTATCATCTGCTATGATCATTAAAAGAAATAAGAAAAAAATTAGCCTGATTCTAGCAGGAGCCCTACTTCCGAATATTTACCGATTTTTCTTCGCTACAGGGTGTTGCGACACTTTTCGGTATTTTGTCTGGGAAAGTTGTCGACATTATCGTCAAGTTGTCATTTTGTAAGGCCTGCCAATCGTAAAGTGAAAAAAGGGAACAGAAGAATATGAAGAATGGTATGCAGAAAATGAAGATGGTATGCAGAAAATGAAGACAAGTAACCACAAAGAAAGTTCTGGAAAGATGGAGGTAGATGGAATGGTTGAAACATTCAGCAGATCTGAAGATTTACACGATACAAAATATTTGTATTATCTTGGAGATGGCGATGCAAAAACATTCAAGGGCATAACAGAAACCCATCCGTATGGAGAGAACATTATGATACGTAAACTAGAATGCATCGATCATTCTAAAAAACGAATGGGCAGCAGACTCCGTAACGTCAAGAAACAAACAAAAGGTCTCGGAGGAAGAGGCAAACTGATTGCAAAATTAATTCACGAATTGACAGTGTTTTATGGATTAGCTGTTAGAAATAATTGCACGTCTATCGATGACCTGAAGAAAGGAATCTGGGCAACATATTATCACAAGTGCTCAACCGATGAAAATTCTCAGCATGACAACTATCCTTCTGACAAAGCAAGTTGGTGCACGTGGCGGCAAGCCGAAGCCGCAAACACGCTCGACTCATATACCCATAAGCCTGCACTCGATAAAACTGTGGCAGAAGCGATCAAACCAGTGTATGAAGCACTTAGTAACGACGAGTTACTGAACCAATGTTTAGAAGGCTTCATACAAAATAATGAGTGTTTGGATTCTAAGATTTGGTAAATTGCTCCGAAATATTCATGGAGTGGTTTAACGATTGTTAAAATCGCCGCATATATTTCGGCTAGCACTTTCAATGATGGGACAGTCGCCTTTCTCCGAATTATAAAAAATCTTGGTATTACGATTGGGCCGAACGCGATGGAGACTTGCGAACATCTGGACGAATTACGCCTTACTGCCACTGGAATTCAATCTGAAAAGGCAACAAAGGAAGCAAGGATTGTCGCCAGAAACGACAAAAAACATGCTGGGGACGTTTTAGATGACGAGGATGCCCACATATAGCGCAGGATGCTATTCAATAAGGTAAGATTGCACATCGCGCGGCGCGCCCGACCGCCAACTTCAAAGCCATTTTTCCACGATTCACTTTTTTAACCTTGTGAAAGTTTTAACTCTTGAGCGAAGGTTCAGATCGCTTTGAAATTTGTACAACATATTCCTAGTATCATCACCTATCGTGTGAACCACAGAAACAAAAATTTCAATGACACAAAAAAATATATAAAAAAAATACCGACAAAAAATTGAGTAAAAAAAATTTAAGTTGCGAATTTTTATTATAACAATTTTTTAAAATAATATTGTTGGTTCACACCGAAGATACATTCATTATGCAATTATAAATATGTTCTTTTTTTCAGACACTTACATCGATGCCGAGAGCTTTCACCATCAATGCGCGCGCAAAAAAATACATTGCTTTATTATGTTATATCTCCGCCGTTTGTTAATATTTCTGATTTTTTTTGTCGATTATTTACCTTCTAGCAAGCAAAAGATATCTAGATAGCAAGCAAACGATTCTAGATAGCAAAAACAAAAGGCAGTTGCGTTATCGTCAACCGAGGCAGAGTATGTGAACCTCGCGGAAGGTGTGAAAGAAGCAATTTATTTGAAAGGGTTGTTAACCAAATTGTGTTTAGAGGAATTTGCAAGCGTCACGTTGTTTGGAGACAATCAAGGAACCTTGTGACTAATCCTGTATTTCACCCGCGTACGAAACATATTGATATTAAGTATCATTTTGTCCGAGATGCGTTAGTCGACGAGAAAATGAATATGTTGTATGTGTCGACAAATGACATGGTTGCGGATATTTTGACAAAGGCTTTGCTAAGTCATGTAAAATGCATGTCAAGTATACATACATTTTACAGATTACATGGAAAGTGATAGTGTGAGAACATACGTATTGAGGAGGCGTTTTGGCGAAAATGATGTTTGAATTTCTTTGTCTATACGTGCGTATTACGAGTTTCAGCGGAGTGGATAATCTATCCCCTCCCTTTTGCGATTCCGTTCATCACGTCTCACTCGATTAATGTGTTCTTACCTTACCTTACCTATATTACGCAGCAAACTTTATACGAATTGCTATAAATTCAGGCAGAGCATAGCTTATAACATTTTTTATCGTATGATGAGATGATTTTTTTATATGTATATCCATTTATTAATAACAAAAGTGTAAGGTTAGTTTTTTTAATCAATTTTTTCAATGATTAGCAATTTGCGTGATTTTCAAAATTCCAAAATAGTATCCGGTCATACAAAGGTTTTACTATTGCACTGAAACTTCATTTTTTATGTTCCATTCAAGATCATCTTCAATTGTTCAAAAAATAATTTCATTGTTTGTCAATATTCTTGAATAGAAAAAACTCAAACTTGGCCAGACTATGCATTATGTGTAGATTTCCGACCTCGTCACCCCAAGAGTCTGATCAAAAATAATTATTGAAAATAGACCGGTGTCTTGGACGGCTAGTGAAGCATATCGTCGATATGCTACACTACACCGCTCGGGCAGTTCCAAATAGCACCTGAGGGTATATTTACATTATCTAGAAAAAATAAATACTGATTTTACGTAGCGTTGTGCAGTTTTTTTTGTCATTGACAATTTGTCGCGTAAATTTACCCAAATTATAGAATTCCACAAAAAAACGTTATTGTTTAATTTTCATCCATATTTCCCGGGCTAGTCTTATGTGTAGTGTGCACAAGGTACGGAAACGGAATAATAAGTAAAGTATACAGGGTATCCCAGAACTGAATGCGTCCCTTGAAATGGGGGGTTGGGGGTGAAATTCTGAGTCGATTACTCTAAGCATAAGCAATTGACTCGGAATTTCACCCCCAACCCCTCATTTCACGGAACGCATTTAATTCTGGGACACCCTGTATATCCTCAATCTTCGGGTGAAACAAATACAGCGATACTTTACGAATTTCCATATTTTCAGCTTAATTCCGTACAAATACTGTACGAAAACGGAAAGATTATAAATGTTTTAAATAAGTTTTCCCGCGGGGCCCTCAAGTGATAGGTAAAACTTAAGGGTCTGACTTTTTGCATACTGTTTTACAATATTCTCGAAAAATAAAAACGTCCGAGAGATTTTGAGGATTTATCGGTTTGGCATGTGGTAAAAAAATTGCGAGATTTACACATTTTCTTCAATCCTGCAACCATATGCCAAAAAAGTTTTCTCCACCAAGCCTTTCGTAGAAAAAAAATCGCCTGTAACACTCTCCTGATGAATACTGTGATACCTGCTTTACCTGAGTCATGACCGTTCAAAGTCGGAATATGCTATTTCTATTTTAGCAGTGAATAACTCTGTCGAAAAAATCGTACAGAGCTAGCAGAAAAAATGGATTTAAAGGAAAATAAAGACTCTTGAAAAAGGTTGAATCGGTTTCTAAAGAAAAATCCGCTCTCCGTGCATAATTTCAAAGTTGCGCAACTTCTTTAAATTTCCGTTTTTTGTCGTTTAACGCACAATAACTTTATATGAAAAAATGCGACATTTTTTTCAAGATGTAACTGTTTGAACAGGGATGAAGTTATGGCGAAAAAGATTATCCTTTAATAATGGCGTTTAGAGTAGAACTCAGAAATGGTTTGTTTTTTTGTTCCAGGTAAATAAATGGAGGGAAAGTCGTTCCCACCTCGTAACCCTATCCATGAGCAAAAGCATCATTTACTGTGAGCTTTAGCGCCGCCATTGTGTATGACATACAATTTATTTTAAATCCATGGATACACTTTAAAGTATGTACGATAGTACATACTTTGAAGTGTATCTATAGATTTGAAAATATTTTGTTTTTTTTACTCAATGGTGACGCCAAAGCTCGCAGTAAAAAATACTTTTGCTCACGGATAGAGTTGCGCAGCCGGAAC